>OW388294.1:4975700-5640700 GCA_936450465.1 Gibbula magus
TTCACACAAAAATGGCCACAAACAGGTTTCGTTTTATATGTGACACTGTTATACAACTCCGAATAATCGGGTACTGTAATGGACTGCTTTACAGTGTAAACTGTTATTATAAATGGCAAAATTTGAATATATATAAAACATGTGCTACATTGCCTTTAAATCCCTATTACTTATTTCCCCTTTTTTTGCAGACACATTTCGCATCATGTCTGGCGGGTTTGAACAAGAAGGCGGTTTCTTTCAAGGGAACTACTATGACCAACAAAACTCTGGCTACGAGATGCCAGCAGGAAGCCAGTTTGGACAGGACCAGTGAGTTATATCTTCCTAATCATGCTTTGTATGTCACAAAACTCACTGAAAGGATAGCTTTGGAATGTTGCCAAGCTAATTTGAAGACACATCAAGAATATTACCCAGAATTACATCTACACTTCATCCTTGATTTGTACAGCGCTTTGAGCAAATGGCCTATGGTTAAGGAGCTGTAATAATACTCATTTATTTCACTGCTGGGGATGTATATCAAGCTCACAGATATCTAAGAGAGAAGCCGAAGAGAAGAAAACTAATTTCGGGTAAAACTGATACAATTCCAAAGACTAAAGTATGTCTAAGAAATTAAACGAAAACTGTAAGTTTAAATGATAACTAAAGGTTATATCTTAGAAATTTTATACAAAGAAAATCAAAATAATACATGAAATTTTAGACAGTAAATAAAGAAATATTTTAGAATAAATTAAATCTAATAGACATTCCAGTTCACATTTATCTTTTTAATGAATGTCCAAGTTTAAAGGATAGATGTAATGACATATGGTCAAATTCAGATTCATTATAATGGGATGTCAATTTGACAATTGCTCGATTTTAAATTTCTGAAATAAGTCCATAAATTACTTATATACAGCTTTTAAAAAACCCGCCTAATTTAGCCCCTGCGACCAGAATGAAAATCTGGGGTGTGTGGTCCCTGAAGCGATGATTCCTGTGACGTCACTAGAGTAATCTCATTATTGGCGATAGTCATCATTTAATATAATTTCGCAACATTTTGATTGTTAATTTCACTAACAAATCTTCAATAAAACAACTTAAATATTCCATATTACGAATGTTTACATATCCAACTAGGTAATTCCGCATATGATAATTATTGCATAAACATGTGTTTTGGCGAGTTAACACACCTCATAAATTCATCTTGCGGCAGTGATAATCATCATTAATTAATTAATGAGGCTCCATGGAGCGGGTCACAGACGAGGTTGGGGAGGGTTTATCAGTCACGCCTAAATGATTCTTTTAAAAACCGATCGCAGCAGTAATTGTGGCATTGTTAAAATGGGTAAATTATAATCATCTAAATAATCTATTGCAAGTGTATATTGTCTCGATTTTATGCTCAACTGATTCCGATATATAATCTACGTAGAGGTCATTCTTGAGAAAAATGCATTTCACAGGATCTTTAAACTGCATACAAAAGTTTGAATGTTTCTGGCATAATTTAAAAATATAGGCAAGATAAGTAGGACTTAAGCTTATTTTTAGCTCATCAGATCTGAAAGGCAGGATGGGCTTATGGCATGGCGTCCGTCAGGCATCGGGTGTCATATTTTCGACTTCTCCATCAGAACTGGTGCACGCCCGAAACTGAAATTTTATGGTGCCGTACCAAGCGCTTACGGAGGTACCATGCACCTTGGGGGAGGCTGGAGGATTTTGCTTACTTCAAGCATGTTGTCAGCTGTTTATTATCCATTTAGCACTTTAGAAATGTACTTTCACAAGATTTGAGTGCGAATATATGAAAATAATAATGTGCACGTGATAGAGGTCACTCCCTAAAAGCTATTCTTCTTTGACGTCTTCTGGTAAAGGAAAAACTGTTATCTTGTGAAGACATATTGTAGCCTGCAGATTTTAAATGCCTGTTTGGTTTATTGTTATCATTGTCAATGTTATCATGGAAATGTAACTTAGCATTTCGTTTCCGGAACAGAACTCGAAAGCTATAAGACATATCTCAACGAAACTTGGTGTGTGGAACAATCATCATGTGTAGATGTGCCTTTTGGGGTTTTCAACTTCTTCGAGTTAATTTTTTTGACCGTTTCCATGGAAATGTAACTTAGGATTTCGTTTCCGAAACAGAACTCGAAAACTATAAGACATATCTCAACGAAACTTGGTGTGTGGAACAATCATCATGTGTAGATGTGCCTGAAAGGCCCTATGGGCTTATGGTATTGCACGGTGTCCAGCCGTCTGTAAACTTTTCGCATTTTGTCTTCTTCTCCAGAACCACTTTGTCTAAGGAGCTGAAATTATGTGTGTTGTGTTTAGTTGAAAAAAGGTTCATATTCTTCTATTCTTCTATAAATTTTCCCAAAGGCGGGGGATATGGCCGACTCTGTCTGCTTGTTGTTATCATTGTCAATGTGATCATATTGACAATATAAACAACTTTGAAATGAGCCCAATGTCATGTACGTAGCACCATAGTTAAGTAAATGAGAGTAGTTTTATCTTTATGGCTTCACAGTGACAGCCAAGCATTGCGTATTCAGTATTGGCTGGTGATTTTGCTGTATATTGAGTGCATGTGCAGAGTGTGGATGTGTGTAATCAGACCCCATTATCCCCACGATTTGGTTACAGTTGAAAATCCGGATAGCGAGGTGTGCATGAATTATCATTTGTAAAGAAATACATAGAGGATATTTGAAATACTACAGGGATGGCCGGATAAACGGGGTGCTGTTAAACGGGGTCTGACTCTTCAGGGGAGTGATGTGGACTAGGGGGCTGATTAGGGCCCTGTTAAACAGCGAAGCCCAGTTAGATTAAAGAGCCACTACAGAGCCAATGGTTCTATTTGTTTAGATCTTTGATATTAGATACGCAATCATGCAGCAGCAGTTCCTGATGAGATATTTTTCCATTTATGACATTAATTTTTCCATTATATTTCTTGAGAAAATTTACTTTTCGATCTTCAGCTGTTGAACTGTATTTAGCAGAAACCATATTTGAATCTTTTATTATAATGATAAATAAATAATCATCAGGACAGGCAAAATTATTAATTTGATTTATGGATCTTTTCGAGCCAAATGTCTGAAGGCAGGAGGCAAATAAAAAAGGAAAAAACCCAACAATTCTAGATGGAAAAAAATTTTCAGGTTAGCAAAACAGGATTTATTAAGAAAAATCAATAGTAAAAATCTGGCACCATTTCTAAATAGGAGAGGAAATTTGGCAAACTATTTTACCCGGAGGGATTCAGAGAAGCATCGATTTTGGCCAACTAAATAATTTCTTGTTCATCATAGACACTTTTTAGATTACAGTTTTAATCAAAGAAAGGTATCTGTTGTTGTTTCCAGACAATTTGGACAGTTTGACTACTCCCAGCAGTATGCTGGTAACCAAGGTTACGGACCGCCGTCTGCTGCTTACACCGGCTCCATCATGACACCGGCTGCTCAGTCCTTCACCAACGAGTCCACGTCAGACAACTACGATGATGAACCACCGCTGATGGAAGGTACAGGCCAATCTATTTCTATCGGGATATTTTTTTGGAGGAAACATAATTCGAGGGGACAATTCCTGTTTATCATATGTCATTAATAATAGACTAAGTTGTGGTTGTTATCAGTTTTTGTGCAGTTTCCGCCGCCGCCGCCTCTGTCGCCACCGGCACGTTTTGATTGACTATAACTTTTTTCATGAAGGTTTTAAGAACTGATATACATAACTTCATACTAATACTCCAGGGACATTTTGTTTTACATGTTCACATTCTAGGTCAAAGGTCAAGGTCACAAGTTCTGAAATTATTGATTGTATGACTTTGAAGGTTGAAATCCAGGTCACGAGATATAGTCAAGGTCCCAGGTTCTGAAATCACTAAATAAATACCTTGTAAACACGATAGCTTGAAGATTTCTGCGCTATGAGGCTCTAATTGGTGTATATAAATATCAACTATGGAGAATCACCAAGATTAAGTAAAATGCTTCTCTAAAATTTGTCAAAGGTCAAGGTCACGACTTTTGCGATTTTTGACTTATTTTAAATATTTACACTTTAAATCACTACGATATTTTGCTTACTTCAAGCATGTTGTCAGCTGTGTATTATCCATTTAGCACTTTAGGAATGTACTTTCACAAGATTTGAGTGCGAATATATGAAAATATTAATGTGCATGTCATAGAGGTCACTCCCTAAAAGCTATTCTTCTTTGACGTCTTCTAGTAAAGGAAAAACTGTTATCTTGTGAAGACATATTGTTGCCTGCAGATTATAAATGCCTGTTTGGTGACGGTTCATTATTATCATTGTCAATTTTTTACTTATTTTAAATATTAACACTTTACATCACTACATGATTGTTACTTAAGATGAAAAATGATAATTGATTTTGTGACCTTGAAGTTCAATGGTCAAGCCAGGTCACAAGATATGGGCCAAGGCCATGTTATCCCTTTGTAGAAATTTTGAAATCAGAAATTGGTTGTAAGAACTCACAATAATATTTTAAATTAAATTCCCTGGAAATTATGTTGACATGTTTGCAATGAATATCAAATGTTTGGTGACCCGCCTGATAAACAAACTTGTGCAGTAACCTCAGTGATGATCGATTCAAACTTATTAGTAGTGACTGTATGTTTGTAATGGCTCATGAGATCTCAATGGTACGAAGAAGACAAATATTTTATGGATAATCAACGTCTTTGTTAACAATAGCGACGTGGTTGTAAGCTGATGTGATGAAATAGCCTTGATCCCTATTCAAAGAGGGATTATGTCTTAACAATTTTAATGCTTCAGATAAACGGTTTTGAGTGTAATCATGTTTGTTGTTTGTGATTGTTTTGACAGTGTCCGAGTTGATGCTGTGTTGTGGAAATTTGGTGATGTGTTCCGAAATGTCTGATTTGTTGTCTGCCTTGCATTTGATTGTGGATGTTTTGTGTTCTTTGAGTTCACATCAAGGTAGACACATCCACAATCAAGGCAGACAACAAATCAGCCATTTCGTAACACATCACCAAATTTTATAACACATCACCAAATTTTAAACGACCTCTTCTCAAAAACCACTTGACATAGGAAGCTGAAATTTGCAGAATAATAGATTATCATATCCGGAAAGCACAGGATGTGTAATTTTCTCTTATTGGAATTACCAAAACAACTTGAGACACTTGATTTTACCGGTATTTTATTTCCGAAAAAAATATGTAAAGTGATTACAGACATACGCTGTCAAAAGATATGATTAAATGTTCCTAAAACATGTGTGTCATTCGAAGGAAGGTCAGCACAGTAGATAATAGACTCAATGAATGTTGCCTCGATCCAACACATCAGATCTCAATCAAGGCTTATTTGTATAATTTCCTTACCTTTGGTGCTGTACCAATTGGGCTCCTTTCTACCAGTTTCTATTGACATTCTGCACATGCAATAAAGGTGCCGGTTTTTGCGAAACGAATAATAAAGGTTATTTTTGTGTAATTTCAAGTTCCAAGTCGACCTTGTTCCAACAAATTTATCAAATTTCATTTGTGCGACAGTGTATTTCATTATGGGACTCCATGTTGCCCAGTACAAGGTGTTCGTTTCTCTGTCATAGTCAATATCTGTTATCCAGTAGGAAGTTTTATGTCAATCTTCTCTGTTAGAAGTGAAGCATCCCCTCACTACTGTCATGTGATTTTGTTCTAAACTAACCATGAGAAATGAGGACATTTGACTCGGAGACTTTGTAACACTTCCACCTCTCGCGTTTATTTCCTCTGACTGTTATTAGAACAGCACCCAATTTCACATTTGATCTCCAAATCTGACATTCCCTTGAAAAAGTCACGAAAGGACTATAATCCTGTCTTGGCTATTAATCCTTAACATGCAGGTCCCGGACTGGTCCGGGAGGGCTATAAGCAATTCCTAGGTGCCTCATTCCGGTTCCCGGATACGGTACTTAGAATTATTCACGGCCGTCTCTCAGTTTGCTAGCCTTGGAGCCTCTCGTTCTCAAAAGAGAACATGGGAAACCTGTCCCGCGATTGAATACGGGGTCCGCCTCGGAAGATGGGTACGGGAATTCCCGGAGAGCATGGGAGTATGTTCCCATGGGTTCAGGCTCCGCCTCGATAGACTGCTCCGTGGATGCTCTGCTTCTCGAAAAGAGAAGTCATTTGGCAACTGACAACCCGTGCTTCCCTGACGTAGTAGTATATTTTCCGCGCCTTGCGGCCGGTGCTACACGTCGCCAAGGAAATCAGAAAATGGTCCGTTTGACATATGCGTCGGCAAAATCGGCGCAGTCGTCCTAGATTCCCCAGGAGTTTCTGAAACTGGCAATGAATGTCCATGAAGCTCACATTCATTATCTCTGTATGTTTATTGTGTCTAATCACATTATATCTTGCATACATCTAACGCATTTTCAATCATTTGCAGCTTGAAGGATGCGTGGAAGCAGGGCCATGCTGCGATGGCCTAGGGCTATGCGTACTAGCACACGCAGCTTTGAAGCCGTTTCAAGCGACGACGACTTCATCAACGAGATCCATGCTGATGAAGCCTCTGATATGGAGTCAACTGATGACAGTGATGGCAGCAGTGATTTAGACAGTGATGATGCATATGATCGGGACACTGTCATAGATACTGAACATGGTGACGGGAGTGACAATGGGACAGCCACAGATGGTCTGAGTGATATAGAGACAGAGATTGCCAGAAACATTCTAGCCACCGCTAATTCCACCGAAGAAGACTTTAGTGGTTTTGAGGAAGAGTTTGCCGACATACCACAATATAATCAAGATAATACACAGACATTTGATGAGTGGGTGGATGGTCCGTGGCCACGTGTAAATTTGCCTTTCACTGGTCAAACTGGGTTGCGCCAGTTCATAGAACTTCCTGAGAACCCTCAACCTATTGACTTTTTATATCCCCGCTATGAAGTAAGCGGGGGTATATAGCGGTCATTCCGTCCGTCCGTCTGTCCGTCCTTCCGTCCGGTCAATTTTCTCAAAAAACGTCAAAGGTACATCAACCAAACTTTGTACGGTTGTTAACCATGTATTTCCGATCGCGCACAGACAATTTTCAATTTTCTGAGATTTAAATTGTTTGTTGTTTCCATGGAAACGTCACTTTTTGGAATTAGTTTTATTGTGTTCAATGGGGACAAGTTTTCTCGGAAACTGTTCAACCTAGGTGAATGAAATTTTGGTTGTGAGTACTCATGACCATACTCTTTATCGAGTTTGAAAACCACTTCCGAAATATTATTTTTTACAGAGTTATGGCCCTTGAATCCCAATTTGAACTTAGTATAAAAAAAACTCTCATGCTCCAATGAGGACAAGTTTTCTCGGAAACTATTACATCTAGGTGAATAAAATTTAATATGGAGGTAGTCCAGATGATACTCTTCATCTAGTTCGAAAACCAGTTCCGAAATATTATTTTTTACGGAGTTATTGCCCTTGAATCAAATTGAACTTTGTACCAACAGAGCTGGGATGCTTCAATGGGGACAAGTTTTCTCGGCAACTATTACATCTAGGTGAATGAAATTTTACATGTAGGTAGTCCAGATGATACTCTTCATCGAGTTCACAGTCCAGTTCCGAAATATTATTTTTTTACGGAGTTATGAAGCCCTTGAATCTGTAATTGAACTTGGTACAAATTACCGGTGTGATGCTCTCATGGGAAAGATTAAGTTTACCTGAAAAATATTACATCTGGGTGAATGAAATTTTGTAAAAACAGTCAGTTCCTTAAATTATTTCGGACAATATTATGATGCTTGAAGCTGTATTTTAAACAAAGTAACCTTTACATCTATAATTCTCAATGGACGGATAGCGGATGGCGGGGGTAGCCATGCTCACTTTTTTCTTGTTCGATTTGTTTTTACATGAAGATGACTATCAGGATATGGCAACGGAAACCAATAGATATTTCAAACAAGCAACAGAAGACAAAATTCCAAGACCTCGTTCAAGAATGCAACAGTGGCAAGACACAAATGCAGAAGAGATGAAGGTATTTGTAGCCATGACAATAGCCATGTCATTAGTTGTGCAGAGAAACTTTTCTGCGTACTGGTCAACAAGTGACGTTACCTCAACGCCTTTCTTCGCCAAGTGCATGCCCCGAGACAGGTTTTGGCTTCTTATCACCTACCTACATTTGTCTGACAACAAGAAGATGCCGGGTCGCAACACCCAGAACTTTTCACCAATAAATAAACTGGGACACTTGTATAACCGGATAGTTCACCGTTTTTCAAGAGTGTATAAACGGCATCAAAACATTTCAGTCTACGAGGGCATGGTGCCCTGGAAAGGCAACTTATCTTTCAAAGTTTATCTTCCCGACAAGCCTAAGAAGTGTGATAAAGGCTTTCATGTTGTGTGACTCGCACAACGGTTACGTTTGCAAGTTCAAACTCTACACTGGAAAAACGAATGAACCGGTTTCTGAAGGTGGCAAAACTTATGATGTAGTCATGGACTTGGTGAACGACTACGTTGGACAAGGGCATCACATCTTTATGGACAACTATTATTCGTCCACAAATCTGTACATAAATTTGTGGGAGCGGGGAATCGGTGCCACAGGAACTTTGAGAGCCAATCAAAAGGGACTTCCTGATTCTGTCAAGAAGCCTAAAAAGAAACCGAAGCAAGGTGACATGACAGTTTCTCACAACCATGACCTACTCGTTGTTTTCTACGAAGATAGAAAATCAGTCCTTCTCATGTCTACTGTTGAAGATACACATCTTGAACAAACAGGGAAGAAGAACCGGGCAACAAGGAACCAGTTCTCAAGCCGCGCATTGTAACATCGTACAACAAGTACATGGGAGGTGTTGATCGGGCCGACCAGATGTTGTCGTACACGCTGTTCCGAGTGAAGACCCTGAGGTGGTGGAAACGGGTTTGGTTTCACGTTCTCAACGTTGCCTTGTTGAACTCTTATATCATTTATAAAGAATATAGCCAAGATAAACCTCTCAAAACAAGTCGGGAATACAGGAAGGCTTTGGCGCAACATATAGTAACATTTGCGGACAGGGAACAAGTTCCATCACTGTGCAGACGTCCTCATGGTCGGCTGAGCACGAGCGACGAGAGTGTCATTCGTCTTCATGGACGTCACTTTCCGACGAAGATTCACGCTGTCGGAAAGAAGAAAAACATCACAAGGATGTGTGTGGAATGTGCTAAGGCAAAACGTGCGGTCCTCGCAAAACAGATAGAAGAAGGCAATGCGCCAGCAAGGAAGAGAAAACAAGTAGGCAGAAAGTCTTCTTATGAATGTACAGATTGTTATGTTGCTCTGTGCGCCGCACCATGCTTCAAACTCTATCACACAGCCACTGACTACACCAGGGCTTATATCACTGCCGCAGACAAAGAAAGAAATGAAGAAGAAAATTAAGAAGTGGAAAATTGAAAGTAAAGAGAGCCGAAGTGTGGACAAGTATATAAACATTATATACAGACCTATACAGCTGTTCTGTGCACTACCGCAGGTAAATATGTGTGTATATTTGTACATAAATGCAATGTTATTTTATTGTGATATATGTCATTGCAAATAAAATATTTTTTATTTTGTCAAAGAGACAGAGAAAGTGAATGCAAGCTTTCATTGGAAGTTCAGCCAGAACCGCATCATAAATACCAACCATAAATGCTGAACCGGGTGGCCAAATTTAATAAAACTAACATCCTCGTAAAGAGGAAAGATTTTGCTTTGATTCCATATAAAATCTACACATGTGCACGAAAAACTAAAGTTGCGGCATGTGGTACAAGATGTGCGATACTCAAAAAGTTGCCTCAAAGTACCGAGGCTACCTTCCGTTCGCACGCTATAGCTTCCGAACTAAGTTGCGCATTTTTTTTCTTTTTTCATCATCATAAAGAGGAATAAATTGTCTTTTATTCCATGTATCATTTGTATATGCGCAGCATAAAATAAATAAGTGGCAAGTGATGCACCAGGCGTCGCAAAAAGTTATTTTTTCAAAAATCAATTCTCTAAGTACTGGGGTGCCTTCCTTATGCTCTCCATATATTGTGAACCATTTGACGTATTCCAATAATTTTTATGTCATTGTAAAGAGGAATAAATTGTCTACATATGTGTTTTGCATATGCGCGTACAGGATTTACGATTTTATGAAGCTTGAAATAAAGACAAACTTTACACCGCGCAACATGTACTGCGTTCGCCGGGTTGGTAAGTGTATGCTGTGCTCATTAGTACCACGCGCACTCAGCCCTGGTACCCTCTGGGAGGTCTCGAGGAGGTAACGGTACTGTAAGAAGCCCAGGCGGTGCCAGTAAGTTGGTGTGTGTCGGAACGCATTCACTTGGTACTGTCGGGGTAGCGTCACTCTCCTTTCGTTGGTCATATTTTCTGAACTATAGGCCGTATTCTAATAATTTTATGTCATTGTAAAGAGGAATAAATTGTCTACAAGTACATATAAAATTCGCAATATGCACGCTCAGGAGTTTTGATTTCATAAAGCTGGAAATAAGGACAAACTTTAGATGACAATAGAATAATAAGGTCGCATTCTAATAATTTTTTATATCATTGTAAAGACAAACATATGATCTTCAAGTCCATATATAAATTACATTAGAGCGCTCCGAATTTATAATTTTATAAGCTCAGAATTAAAGACAATCTTTGGAAAGTGATAGAAAAAAAAGAAAAATTGTAGAAAACTCATTCAAAGATGCGGATATGAATTAACCATTTGTGTACGGGTGCTGCGACCTGGAATTGATTATAACGCCCGTATATAGTCCGTTTTCGCAATGTAGCGGCGATATACTTCGGAAAAACGGTACTGGAATCGCCGCCTGGAATATTACGCCAGCTGAGCTAATTAGTGCCTAAGCCAAAATGCTGCTGCTAGCTGGAGGGTCTGTTAATTCCGCCAGGGGTAAAATAGAAATACGCAACTAAAGGGTTAAGAAAGATGCAGTGTAAAATTATGAGTGATTTTGCGAAATTTTAGCCCATCAGGCTCAAAAGGGCTTGTGGCATTGACTGTCCACTGTCAATTGAACTTGTCACATTTTGACCTCTTCTCCAGAACCGATACACCCCCAAAGCTGATATTCTGAAGGGAGGTACCTTGCACCTAGGGGATCCAAGTTTGTTCATTCAGTCTTGTCCCCTGCTGCCCCTCCTTCATTAAAGGTGCATCCATTGTGTTTCATAAAATCTTATTTGGCTTTAATATGTTCCAACTCAAAACATTTGCTGTCCACACTATAAATAAATTCACTCAGCTTGCTTATTGATCCCCAATCGCCAAATATATCTTAATTACTAGTTTCCAATTAAAATTGAGTAACATCATTATTCATGTGCAGAAACAGAAACTACACGTCCCATATACATGCACACTAGTTATATGACCTATTAAACATTACCAACCCAAATTTGTCTTTTTGTCTGTTATGAATAAGATTCCAAAATTACGTTTGACTCATAGACGCGCGCCACACGCTGTGCATTATCTGGTTTTCGATCAGAAATCACTACTTTTACCTTTATATCGTCAATATGCCAAGTCTACTATCATCAAAATGGTAGTTTTCTGTAACAGTCGGTACTTCTCGATAAAGTAACACCATTTATAACGTTTGTGATATGTGACCCCATCAACACAATAGATGCACCTTTAATCATTACTGTGACGGATCCAGAAATCGTAAAAGGGGAGGGTTCACTCTTTGACCTGCCACTGCATTAGGGTATGCTAGCTTGAGAAGAATATAGTATTTTCTCTCCAAATTTATATCATTTTGTATGATGATTTGTGCATACCACCTGAATTGGAATGGTCGCCTTTTCTTCAATATTTTTGCAGGAATTGTGTTACTTTCCGAAATTTAGTGTCAAGGCATGTTTTTGTTATGCACTGACATTTTTGAAGACTTTGAGATTTTTCATGGCTAGGATTGTGAATTATTAGTTCATCAGGTCGATGGTCATCCGTCCGTCCATCCATCCGTAAACTTTTCACTCTTTCGACGTCTTCTCCAGAACCAATGACTCTAGAGAGATGAAATTTTATGTGCAGACTCCTTGGTCAATGGGGATTCTAAATTGTAGATTTCGTGACCCAGTGACACTAAACAGGGTCACGGGGGTCACAACCTTAAGAACCTATTTTCATCTTCTACTCCAGTTCATAAAGCTCTAGAAAGCTGAAATGTTGGGTACAGACTCCTTGGCCAATAGGGATTCTAAATTGTAGATTTGGTGACCCTGTGACCCAAATTGTGAGTCATAAGAGTCACAATCTAAAAACCTATTATTTGCTTGTCAACAATGTATTACTTGAGATAATCTGTTTATGTATGTATTATGATGTAATCATCCTGTTGAAATGTATTTATTTGGGGAGAGACATTAACATAGGGGAAACCCTGTTTGTCAATCCCCCTGTACATTAAAGTACCTGAATAAATATTGTTTAAACCAAACCAGATTACTTAGATATTGAACCTTAGAAAATAAATCAATGAATTCCTGATGAGTTACAGAGCCCATGGCTCTATTTTATTGGGCAATTTATTTCGGTTTTCAACATCAAACAATCCAAATCATGATTGAGCTACAGAGCCCATGGCTCTAATTTACTGGGGTTAAAATTTAAAGGAAAACTTCCGTCACTTTTCAACAAAAAACTTTATTTATAACATAAATGCCCTTTCCTGCAAGGACGCCCTCACACAGGTTTACAGTAAAATATATGTAATATAACTTACAATCAAATATATTATAATAAACATTACTTAAATCAGAAAACATGCACACCTGGCAAGAATAAAATAAATTAGAGTTCTCTCCCTTTGTTCAAGTGACTACTGTTTACTCTGTCTGCTTGTTTACTATTTGAAGAGGACATAAAATCAGACCCCTTGACGATTGATCTCTAAAAATGGGATGAAGTATTTTATTGTTATTTATCATGTTATCCTTATCTTATTCTTCCATGTTTATTTGTTTTAATCCTCAAATATTTGTTCCTTTACAGAGCTGGGTATCAATTTTGACCACATCGTGCAAAAGGTAGGAAATTAATTTCTTAATTATAGAGCCATCAAGTATGTTGGTAAATATGCTACAGATATTGGAATAAATGTTTTACCTAATTAGGTATTTTGCCTGAATTTTATAATCAAGGAGAATATATTTGTCATATGGTAGTTTGCTGGTCTGATCACAATAAAAAGTACATTAAACAGGTAAAATGTTAATAATTTTATATTCTCAGGAGTTTTAGAAACATTGTTATCCCACCGGTATGTAATAGCGTGTGATATTGTCCTCGCCCTGTCCGTCCGTAATCATTTCGTTTCCGGAGCAAAACTCGAAAACTGTTCATGATATCTTTTTGAAACTTCCCATGTGTATAACCCTACTACTGAAGTGAAGCTTTTTTTGTTTCCATAGAAACATGTTGAATTTGGACTTGTTCAGAGATAGGTTCGTTTCCGGAGCACAGATCCAAAACCCTTCATCATATCTTCCTGAAACTATGCATGTGTATTACCCACCTACTAAAGTGGTGCCGTTTGATATTTTCAGATTTCTGAATTTATTTTTGTTCTGTTTCCATAGAAACGTGTTGAATTTGAACTTTGTTCAGAGATAGGTGTGCTTCCGGAGCAGAACTCCAAAACCCTTCATCATGTGTCATGTGTATTACCCACTAACTGAAGTACGGTTACGGTTACAGTTATATGTTTTTACAAAATGTTTGAGACCGGTGGGATATATGTCATCTTCTGATGACTCTTGTTAGCAATCGTTGCATTCGGTTATGTGTGACAAGGGTTACTTGCAAGAAAAGATCGTGCAGCACGTGGGTTGCTATGGCAACTTGCGCTATAGACGAGCCTTCACGCTTCAGAAACGTTGTTGTTGTGTAGTACGTTTTATGCAATAAAGGGAATTCTGTTTATATGACGTCAGATACCCTTGACGCGCGTTAATCAAAGGGGTACTTGTCTTTGAAACAAATTTCATTACATTATCATGATTTGAAAATTATTTATCACATGTCATGTTGTAGATAAAAAAAAATCTCTAACAATTGACATTATAAAATTATCAAAACATAATTTTGTATTTGAAACACTATCATACTTGATGACTCTTTAAAGGGAGGCAACTCCTCATGCCTTATTGTACAGCAAAGCCTATTGCTTTTCTTCCCTGGTTATATTTCAGGTCCATCAAAGGAAATCGGTACATTGGTATTGTTAATACCGATTATATGATTTTTTTTTTTGTGTGCATATTATATGCTTTTAAAGAAATGCACACTTATTGAAAATTTGAAATACTCTCACGGTATATTTCACAATTTATTGTGAAACAAGTGATTTAGTAAAATATTTTCTTTTCTTTTATTTGATATGTATTCAGATGCCTTGTATTGTTTATTTTGTTAAAATATGTATATGTGTATTGTTTAGCTCTATAATGTGTAACAGAAAATGAGACTATCAAAAAAAATTAACTTTGTGAAATGCTGGTGTATTTTCTTGATCTTGTTTTCATCTTAGTACTCATATTTAGTAGTTATAATATATATTCAGCTGAAAAACGGAAAGCGAGCAACAGCTTTTATACAGAACCAATACTATACATCCAATTTACATCATATGACCTACCAACCCAATTTTATATTTTTTTCAGTTATACTGCATTTATTGTACCACAGTTGGTGTGTGTCAATCGGTCAATTATCGTTTTAATGCTATTAAATTCAGTATAGTGACAATATAAGCGTGAAATTTGTAATTTCTGATTGAAACTGGACATAATGCAGGGCTCCACATAAATATTTTGATTGAGATGTATTTCACACATCAAAATTTTTAATTTAGGTGTAAAATAACAAATTAAAAAAATGAGATGTAATTCATCACTTTTAAGATTTTATTTGCAAGGCAATTTGCTCTTTACCTGCTTTATTAATGATATGAATAATAGAATGTTATAATAACAGGGTTCGAAATTAGCACTAGTCCGGTAGCCAATGGCTAGTGAAAGAGAAGCTGGGCTAGTAGAGTGTTAAAACTGGTAGTCCGGAGGACTAGTTAAAATTTGAGGTGAAATGATCTTGGAGATACATTTGGCTAGTTGGAATAAGTCTGGACTAGTTCTTTCAGAAATTCACTAGTCCAAGTGGCTACTGCATTGAAAAGGTTAATTTCGACCCCTGAATAATAACGTTTTTCACTACTCGCTGTAAAACAAAGAGTCCCCTGAACATGGATAATGATATAAATGAGGATTCAATCACAAAAAGTTGAAAATCTTCTCAATACAGATAGCTAATGCTAATGTAAAGATCGGATATGTAAAACTGAAACAATTGACAATTAGATCACATATGTAAATAAAATCTGACTTGTATATGCGTATCTGTCACTCACTGTTTTAATTTTTGGCTTAAATCTGAATTATCCATGCATATTTTACGCAGATACGTACTTTTCTTATCTCAGCCCTGTAATGTACATGGCTAGCATGCATCAATTATTCATTTACTGGACAATGTTACAGTCCCTTTATATCAATGTTTGATCAGGATAGTGGGATTTTGTCCGGGGTGGTTATTTTAGGGAGGATTATGTCATGGGGAATTTTGTACTGGGGGATTTTGTTCTGGATTCGGGTAGCGTGTTAGGTTTCGGATCCAGGGGTCCGGGATGTATAGCCTACATAATGTTGAGGGCTTTCTCCCAGCCATGAAACTAGCAACCGTGATTTAAGTGAAATACTCTTGAAAGCGGCGTTAAACCCCAACTCACCTCAATGTTTGATCATGAAAGGGTCTTCAGAGTTCCAGGGCAGAGCTTCAAGTCAAAATTCTAGTGAAGCGCTCATAAAATACTCTACTGAAAGCCACACACTTTAATGTGGATGTATATTTTACTTTAGGTTTTAAGAAGTGTAAACTTCTTAGACCTGAATCAAGTTTTGAAAATCTAGGTTTTTGGCTAATATCAAAACACAATTGAACAAAAGATTTATCATTAGATTTGAAAATATTTCCAAGGATATTTCTTAGAATGTGTGTGAGCTGTGTGTTTCTATAATAATCAAAAGATTCATCACACTCAAAATCTCTTGAAAAATATTGTTGTGTGAATGATTAAAAGGAATCTTTGAGTTGAAATTGCTGTGAAAACATTTGTTCAAAATTTGATAGATATTACATTTTCAAGTGTACGAAACCAGATATTGTCAATTTCAGTCTTTGGCATTTTCAAAATAGAATTCTTTATCCACTGGAATTTTCTGTTGTATTACAACTTTGAAATTTTTCTCAATAATCGTTACTGAATTACTTCAAAACAGTAAGTGAAAATTGGCCTGAAATTAAAGACTTTAGAGCTGAATTTAAAGAGATGCCATCACATCTTTTCATGAAGATCTTTTAAACGTTGCATAGTATAGATTAGGACATAATACAGGAAGTGAAAATACGAAGTAAAGACCAGCAAACCCCTATTTAAGGAGACACCTTCACATATTTTTTTTAAAGATCATTTAAATGTGACATAATATAGTTTTGGACAAAATACAGGAAGTGAAATTTCAAAGTATAAAAAGACCAGCAAACCCCTATTTGAGGAGACACCTTCACATATTTTTAAAAAGATCTTTTAAATGTGGCATGATATAGATTAGGACGCAATACAGGAAGTGAATATTCAAAGTTAAGACCAGCAAATCCCTATTTAAAGAGACACCTTCCCATATTTTTAAAAAGATCTTTTAAATGTGACATAATATAGATTAGGACGCAATACAGGAAGTGAAATTTCAAATTAAAGACTGGAAAATCCCTATTTAAGGAGACCCTGGCACAAAACATCTGAGATTGCATTAGAATAATCCAAGTTTGATTCCTACATAATGACAATTAAGAGGGTATTAAGGAACCATTAAAGTGTGACAGCTATTTCACGCCCCATTAGCTACCCTTAGGCCAGGCTTTTTGGATGTCAACGATCTTCTTGCATAATCTTTATTGAACAACGTTGTGTCATCATCACCTTATCATGTGTGATGAACCTTGACCCTAGACATCTACTGATATACATTTCATGCTCCAGCGAACACGCCTAGGGTGTTTGTTTATTAGATAACCCTCTTATCTGCAATTTGTAAAAATGTTTTGATTAATTTGAATAATGTTTTCATTGTCAAATTGTTGATAACGAAATGGTTGGAGGAACATTTTAGTGTTGATGTAAGAATGATGTGTTTTGCACTTCTCGCTCTTCTATTCTACAATTATGTTTATTGAAAACGATTGTTAGTTTTGGTTGTTTACACATTAAGATAATTTTGAAAATTGAAATTGAAGGGATATTATTTACGCTGATTGTAACCAAACTATAAATCAAATGACAATCGATGACTATAAATAATCGGGGAGATAGGATAAAATTAATGCTCTAAATTGGTTGCCCCAATATATGCTATATGCATGTGGTCCTGTGCTCACTTGACCGCTATCAGTGAAGTTCAGCAAGAATCTGCCCGGCTCACTGAATGGGTGGGTGACTCGCTTTATTGCTGGATAAACTGAGACAAGTGACTTTTCACACTATGCCTCTGTTCACCCAGCAGTATAACTGGGTACCTGGTATGGAAGTGAAGGTAATGTGGGTGATAACCTGAAAAAGCACCTTAATTGGCAGATCGGTTGCTACTCCCAGTGAGATTGAGAAAAAACAATGAGGTTGGTTCTTACACAAGGATAATAATAATAATGTGTGTGTGCTTTGAGAACGACCCCTCGTGGCATCAACAAATTCAACAAGGCAATAGTATCCTCATCCATTTATATAGGTTTGTTTATTTTAAGTATTACGTTTAACTTTTTTGTTTTTTTTTGTAAAATGTATAAATTTAAAACATTTTATTTGAAAATAAAATAGAAAGGATCCTCAGAAGTCTGCAGTCTTGCCTAAGTTATTTAAAATTAAGGGTCTGGATGATAGCTAGGCTTGTCTGTTTCATGTATAGTGGATCCAAATTGTCAAATGGTGAATTCATATGGGGATCCATCAAATTTACATGCACAAATTTCCGGGGCAAGGAGGGGGGAGGGATGATGTGAAACCCCTGAACCCAACGAATCCAGGACAAAACCAAAATTAAATTCTGAACCACAAAATGTCTTATAAATACATTATCATTAATGCTTTATGGGGCGATTTTGTCCAGGGGGATTCTGTCCAGGTTTTTTTTGTCCCTTGTAGTTGGTTTTGGGGGGATATTGTCCGGGGGGATTTTGTCCGGTTACCAAACCCAACCCAACTCTTGATCTGCCACTGCAATGATTTCATTAACAAGAAAAAACAAAGGACATTTGTTTTCTTTACTTTTTTTATTTTTCCAGCGATACAACTGAATCTCTAGGTCCCGTACAACTTGCACACAACATTGCAACGCAAACAATAAATAAGCAGGCTTCAACAGAGTAGGACATAGCAGTGCAGCTACTGACGGAATAGTTGCAGGACAGTAGGCGTTAGAGATATCATCAACATGACTAAGAATATTGACATTTTTATTTGGATGACAGAATTCTTCACTGAAAGAATGACTGCTGTGAAAAGATGAAAATATATACTCATGAAAATTTTGTTATTTAAGTGAATACTGGGATGTTTACAGGGGTCGAAATGAATCTTTTCAGAGCACTAGGCATTCGGACTAGTTAATTTCCTGGAGTACTTGTCCAAAGATGTTTCAGCTAACCAAATGCATCTACAGGATCATATCATCTTCTAATTCATATAGAATTTTAGATTACCAGTCAAAACGTTTTACTTGCCCAGCAATTTTGTACCAGGCTTCGGCTACCAGCCTCATTTCGAACTCTGTGTTTAAGGTTTGTTTTGTAAGATTTAATCATACTGGATTTAAAACAAACTTGTATCTTAATTTTGCAAATGACATGCAAAATTACCTTTTTCTGTTATTTACATATTATCATAATTATGCATATCTTGAGTCTCTTTTTATGAATTTTTAATAATCAAATATATAGAAAGTGAAAACTTTCTACTTCAAGGACAATCTGGGTTATACACATTTAAAATTTAAGATTATCAAAATATTAAGAAAGGAATACTGATATGGAGTTCTACAATGGACTGTTTTATTAACATGGAGAAAAAAATATGTAAATGATTTAAAAAAAAATATATTAACAAAATTGGTTTAAAGTTTGATATGTTTGTGCAGATGAATGGTCAATATAAAGTGCATTATTTGAAAATATTGAAAATTGAGATCTTTTGACATACAAAAGCTTTCTATATCTGGAACACAAAGTATATCTTGGTTGTCAATGAGAGCACACAGTAATTGCGTATAATCTAATAAAAGCATGTATGTGGCTTGGAAACATGTTTTATTTGTGATGATCATGAAAATATTCCATGAAAAATACCAATGGAACAGTACCAAAATTAACACATGATATGTAGTATAAAATTGATGTGGCAAAGTTTGATGTAAAAAATATGAAAAGACATCTTTATTTGGAAACATGAAATGTTAAAATTTTTACATACTTAGTCCAAAAAAATTACCAAAGCTAGCGAAGACTGATAAATAATAAAGCTTATAAAGTATTTGCATGAAATTATGTAATTAAAGCAATTTATGTTTAGACATATTCCCAAAGTGTTCCATTTCAAAAGATGATAAATTATTAAAAAAATTTTTTCAAGGATATAGACTTGTGAATTAGAATTAATACTCAGTCCAAATCTTTGAAAATAGTTGCAAAAAGCTTAACATTTCAAAAGCTATAAATCATTTGTTTTCTGTCAAAGGTATAGACTTGTGAATTAGAATTAATACTTACTCCAAATCTATTACAATAGTTGCCAAAAGCTTAACATTTCAAAAACATTTTAAAAATATGTCTGTTTTGGTCTAGGGCGTATAGATTTGTGTTATAGAATTAATACTTCGTCGAAATGTATGAAAATAAGTGCCAGGAGCATTACACTGCAAAAGCTAATAAATTATTTGTGCTATCTGTTAAGGTGTGCATATATTGGCATCAAGCCAATATTCTGTCCCCCAGCAACTTTGAGTTCCTACAACATGTTGTGTGCATTATTTCAGTGTGGGAAACTTGGCAAAGCAAGAGCGTCATTCTCTATGCAACAAAAAAAGTACTTGTTTACAAAAACAAAAATGTTTTTAATACTCTGAATAATAATGAACACTAGATTTTTGTGTAATGGGAAAAAAGAAATTTCACAGATAAATGGTCACAATTTAAGAAAATATATTTCAAAAACATTTTATCGACATTAAGTATCTTAACGTAACATCTAAACAACACTTTGAGAATTTAGCTGTGTTGCATATTCAACTTTTAAACAACGTGCCATTTTTTGTAGCAATACATGACTTCGATTAATATTGCATGTTTCACTTTTAACTTGAAAGAACTTATGTATATCTGAGGTAAGTACAACAAATTGGCAGCGATTTTCGTAAAGTTTACAGCGGTAAATATCACAACACAACAGCATTGTTAGAAATAGTTTCACAAAAAAATCCTAAAGTGTTTGGCATTTCTGCAAATATCAATTACTTCAATTATCTATCCTGGAATTTTATCTCATGCTATTTTCCTTATAGAATTTTAATTTCTCAAAAGGTTTCCTTTCTAAGAATAATATATTAATTTTTAAAGACATCATGAAAATCTCATACAAGGCAATCATAAGTTTCTGAGTTTTAATTGAGAAATAATTCAAGCTTCAAGCTTCACATTTTTTTTTTTTCAATTTTGTCCATAAACCATGAAGAAACTATATAATTTCACATTTTATGTTTTTTATACTGCAATGATGTCCATATTGACGACCAGATATGAAAGCTTCATATTTTACCTAGATTATAACTACAATTCTCCATAGTGTTGATATATTTCAGTAGTTATCCGAGGAGTATTGTCATGTGATTGTATGGAGAAAGGTCTCCAGTTTATATACAGTGAGCAAATGATCTGTCTCAGTATCTCGCACATGTCACACTCAATAAATACTGTCGACACGAACAGGGGCCGCCGTTGGGCAAGTCAAACGTTTATATACAATTCCTTCCATGGATCATGTTATTAACTCCACGACTAGAGAGTCAATCACAACTCATAAATTCCTCACAATGTGATGATAGGCATGTCTTACACAAATTTAGCACTTTTACACGGGTGTCCCAGGGGTAATCCCCCTGAAACTAGAATTCGGCGTCCTCGCCGTTCCAATCTCACTGTACGTATCGTCAACACTGTCACTCATCCGCTCCCCAGGACGATTCACCCGGGGAGGCTTACGGGGTGCTGGAGTCCTTTGGGGAAGTCCTAAATTCCCCACAGATGCACTTTTCGTAGTGGAATATATTCTTGGCATTGGAGGCGTGGTGGTCGGATATCGATAATCTCGATAGTCCCGATAGTCACCGTAATGTCCGTAGTTGCGGTTGTAATGGTTGGTGCCGTACAGATAGCTTGGGTCATTGTAGATGGTGTTTGAACGCACGCTGCCCGGTGTTCGGGGCAGGTGGTTGTTTGACCAATAGTAATTGGAACCCTGTCTGGGCACGCTGGAGAAGGACTGGAGGCGGGAGGGGTGGTCGATGGGTTCCCGCGAGTCGTAGATGGAGGATGATGGGGCATAGTGATCCAATAGGGGTGTTGTTGACTCGGTGTGGGAGCCCTCGTGTCGAGGGCTGCGGATAGCTGAGTAGATCTGAGTCAGTTCATCGTTGTCTGTCAGTTCACTGTCAAACGACATGTATGTGTGACCGTTTGGTGATGAAGGACGACATATGTTTGATAGAGAGGTGTTGAGATAGTTGTTGTCGCCCTGATCTGACAACTTCTCCTTGGTGTTGTTGGAGTCGTTGTTGCTGTTGGTGATGGACTCCTGGTCATCCAGGTGGTCGAGTGACTTCATGGAGAGATCGCCGTTTGTCAGGAAATGGTCCTTGATCTCTCGCTTGATCTCCTGCTTGCGCATGGCTTTATTGCGCTTATACCTGCTTGTTAGACACACAATAAGAATAATAGACACAACCAGAAGAACAATTCCACAAATGACTGCGACAGATATTACAACATTTTTCATATCCACACCTGCACCGAGAGGTTCAGGCACCGGCGAGGTGAAGAAGGAGTTAACACTTATACCCACCAGGGTCACAGTAAACACAATGCTATCCAAACCACGAATATTCTCCACTTCACAGGAATACCTAGCTATATCCTCCTCCTGGAAATCCATCAATTTCAGAATACTGGTCTTTTCATACACACCTCGCTCTCTGATCTCAAACTTGCCTCCTGTGACCACAGGATCATCGTTCTTGAACCATTTTGGTTCCACTTCTGGCATGGAGAAGAACTTACACATGAGCTCTGTGGTCTCTCCAGGCAGAAGCTCTCTCACATCAGAGCTTGTGTACATCTCGGGAGGACACGCAAAGTGGTCCAGAGGAACACTAGAAAAGGGTTGCTGACGAACCGACGAGGGTCCGTCACACTCAGGCTGGCGCTGAGGAAACTCCCACTTGATGCTGTTGGTGTCATTCTCCAGCCAGCTCTTGAGCCAGTGGATGCGGCAGTCACAGAACCAGGGGTTGTCGTAGAGTCTGACGGTTAGCAGGCTGTACCGGCTGTACTTCATCACCCCACGGTCCAGGTACTGCAGGGCGTTGTTCTGGAGCTCCAGAGTCTGGAGATAGCTCAGGTCCTGGAACCCGTTCTTGGAGATGCTGCGGATGTGGTTCCCATCCAGATGGAGAATCTTGAGAAGGGGTGTGCCTGTGAATGCACCATTTTCTATACGAGTTAGTTTATTTCCTTGCAACGAGAGCATTGAAAGCTGAGGAATCCTCAAGGCTTCTGAAGGAACCTTAGTCAACTGGTTACTGGACAGATCCAAGTTCTTCAACCTGCCCAACTTACTGAAAGCATTGTCCTGTATGGTGGTGATGCCATTGTTCTGAAGGTTGAGTTTCTCAAGAGACTTGTACTTGATGAAATCACTGCTTGAGAGCTTGTTGAGCTTGTTGTTGCTGAGATCGAGGTTCTTGATGTTGCTGTGGAGGTCCCAGGGAATGTGGGTCAGACCTCGACTGCTGCAGTTGACCTCTGAGTACGAGAGATGGTGGAGAGTCTGGCACACGTCGGATCCATACTCTCCTCTCACCACTACTCCTATTGTAGCTAGTAACAGCACCACAAGGAGGGAGGACGCCATGTTGTCTCGGGGAGATCTTCAGGTGCTAGTTGTGCTCGTGTCAGGACCAGCAATCAGTTGACGATTTCTTCACACACTGACAGTTCAGAAAACTGGCCATTTCTGAAACAAACAAAAAACGTGTTTAGAAATTGAGAAAAATGGTTTCTCATCTTTTCGCTTCATTACATGAAATAATAAGACCTTTGGCACAGTTGTCATTGCAAATAAAAGAAATATTAAAATCACATAAAACATTTAAATATTTGCAACTGGTATTTCTTGTTAAAGAAGAAATTGAATTTATTCTTCTGAAAAAAACCAGGATTTCCACTCAATGAGAAAATATAAATTTCTAATGAGCATTTCACCAAAGGTTGCCTGACAATGTTACAGAATATCACTGTATCACCATGACAACTGAAATATTGTAATTCCTGCCAAGCTTCTCTCATTCACAAGTATTTAAATGTTGATCAAAATCTCTGTGGGACCAGCTGGCACTTATGAACTAAATCTGCATGACATTAAGAAGATAAAGTTAATAATGCTGGAATGTTTAATTAGCAATATGCCATAAAAACAGCCCAATTCATATTAAAGGAACCACAATTTCAAAGTCCAATGATAAGGTTCACTGCCTTCGTTCCATAATAACAAGTTGTCTTTAATCAAGGCTTAGGAACTGAAAAGGCTTTTATCATCTGATCAGGAAATAGGAGTATTAGTCATCAAGGGCTCAACCAGTGTTTGGAAAATTCTACAGCATTTTTGCGAAGTTTTTCCGAATTTTTCATTACATCCCCGCCATCATTCCAATACCTTTGTAGTGTGGCAAGTAGCAAAGTGGTTATTATGGACTTGACTACATTCCGTTAATCATAACTGTTAATGCTATTCAAGATGAAAGGGAAGCCCTTCTATGGAACAAATCAAAGCCTTAAGAGCCATTAGGAGCCTTGTCTGTATTCTCAACTAATTTTTTTCGTTCATGTTCAACAAGAAAAATCGATCGTCTGCCCTCGTTGAAGATTTCAGGATCTTCTGTTTCAAGGCTCTAAGAGCAGGAAGATTGGATAAAGCAGACGTGAACAGGTTATGGGTTTAATGACAATTTGATGAACAAATGCATGCTGGTCATATTGTACCTTCAAGTGCATTGTGGGAAAGGAGGTCACGCCCGAATAGCGACAGTTCTAGGCTGAGAGTTTGAGTTAGACAACATCTGTTTGGGGAGAGGATTAATTGGTGGGTTGCGGAGGCTTCAAACTGTTATTGTTCCCAAGCAATGAATGACATTGAGGATGAAAGAAACCCTATGTCACCTGCAAAGACTCAGTTGTAGCTCTCAACAATTTCTATGAATTTAGAATGTTTTTGATGCACCATGTAATTACTCGGAAGCAATATTTTAAACGGATGGGAGAAAGCAGTTGGAGTTTCTCTGTCAATATTATTGACAGTCTTCATTTTTCAGGAATTTGCAATAAACATGATTGATTTTGGAGATAATTGTGGGAAAAGTGTTAAAAACGAAATTGCATGGGAGGGAATTAACCTGTCGGAACCTCAACAATAATTTACATTGATCTGTGCTGGCACCTGAGGCCCATGAGCTGAGCTGAGTGGACCCAATCAATATCATAAGAGTTGTCCACATAGAATTGAAACAATAATGTCTTTCACCCTACACATATTACATTGATTTCCATTTAATTACAGGGCTGTATGATAAGATGAGTTTGGATTGATGTACATTATATTGCAGAGCAGGGCCTATATCTCTCTTAGCGCCAATATATTCGTAAGTACCACATATTAAAATCTGTTCTAATTGCCTAAGGGCAAAATTGGTAAAATGCCCTGGAAGCTGGTAGCTTCTAACACTGTTTCAATGTATGCTTTAAATGGGTAGTTAATATTTCCATTTAGTTTGTATTTAAGACCTTGAGCAATATATTTATTTGACGACCAGCCCAAAATTATAGCAAGTCTAGATTCCTCAGCTCTAGAAATCGAGGCATCTTTAGGGATCCATTATGTATAACTAATTGTGAAATATTGTTTTTGAAGGAACAACTTATTTCTTAGATTAAATCTTATGTTAATATTGAAAGCATGAATTGAAATACTTTGTTATTTGTAGATCTAGATTTCAAAACGTAACGAAATGAAGATATTTGTTAAACACGCAAAACAGTCATTATGAACCAAGTGAGAAAGCCTACCTTTAAACCCTGAACATAGCATCTAAATGTTACAGACATGTGTCTCATAGACACAACACTTTCTACCTACTCTTTGTCTCTCTGCCCTTCCCATACAGGTGTCATATGCAGGTAAACGGGTGTGCCATATACACAGGTGAACACTGACAATATACATCCACAGGTACACTAGTGTATATAGGTAAACACAAAATAGATATCACATACATAAAACAACCATAGGTGTGTCATTCACAAGTCAATACTCAGTTTACATCCACAGGTACACTAGTATATGTAGGTACATTAAACAGGCATCACAGATACACTCAGGTGTAACTTATACACACCTACTGCTGATATCCAGGTACACTCACAGGTATGTTAAATACCCAAATATACATACAGCTAATATGAACATGTTCACTCGCAGGTGTATTATATACTCAGGTAAACTTACAGCTGATTTTCACAGGTAAACTAAAGGTGTCATAAAACACAGGTACACTACAGCTTTTACACAAAAGAGGTAATTTAAACAGGTGTGACATATACACAGGTAAACACTCACAGTTTACATCCACAGGTACACTAGTATATAGGTACACGAAACAGGTATCACATTCACAGGTACATGTACAGCTTATACACAGTGCAGGTAATCTAAACAGGTGTGACGTAAACTCTGCAGTTTCCTGGAGACTGTGAAGTGCAGTGGGACTAACTGCGACATAATTCTTTTGTCCTGGTCACAGTCGGACTTGAGATTCTTCCTTATGATTCATGATTCAGATCTATTTTTTGATGAGCTGGAATCTGACAAGCCACTTTCATTTTCATTTCTGAGAGAACCTTTGAATTTGTAAGTCTTTAAAGTAATTAGACCACATCGGACGGTATAATAATATATCATTTGTGAACACAGCTATCAAAATATGGTAAATTTGTAATTTGAATCTCTCAACTAACCTTAGGAATTATTTTAATAAAAAAGTAAATTTATGATTATTTGTTATTATCATAAGTAAAAATTTACTTATTAACAAACAATATTCACTTCTTTCTTTGATCAAAACCGTATTTCAAGGGGAAAAATAAAACATGAAAATTTTGTTGCTGTTTTTAAAACCATAGATATTTATATTTATGATATTGATATTTCTTAATAATTTCATGCTCCACTGAAAGATGCTGAAATTAAATGAAACATTTAATCTTCTCAATCATATTTATGTTCCACTAAAAGGTCAAGGAATAACTCGTGTTATAAACCACTTGTAGTGTATGATACACCTGCACGGTTTTTATTTATAGAAGATGATCTCTGCAGCGTTAGTCAGGTAGTTCTTGAATTACTCTACTTCCGCACTGATAAGCTAAACCTGACGTCAAACAGGTGTGCTTCAACTTCGTTATCTCACGGGTCGGGAAATATAGATTGAAAGGTTAACTGTTGTTAACAATCTGATATTAAATTTGCAAAAAAATATCTATTATTCGAGAAATTCTGAGGAAAGGTTTGATCAAGTTGTTAATCTAAAAAGTTAGAAAATAATGGATCAAGTATTGAGTTTTAATGAGAAATTAACGATCTAAGAAAAAGACGCTTATAGCATATCAAATTTTGCAGTCAACATAATAATTTAATACATCACAGTAGCATCATTTATGTCACATTACATTTCTCACAATTGGGTAAAGTCGACATTCGTGGGTTTTTATGACTAAATTTGGAAAGGAAAAATTAGATGATGATATTTTTATTCTATTACCAGAGATAATCAAATGAGGGAAGAAAATTTATCGTCATGGCGATAAATTGATTGTTACATGCATGTAGCAGTGAATTAGGAGACCATGTGTCTAAACACTGTCAACGTGTTAGGGCGGTAGGAGAATTGTAACGAGGCATTCTGATTTCACGGGTCCACAGATTTAATGTGTTGAAAGTCATGTTCCAAATCTAATCACCAGGGAGATACCGTCTTCTAACCAACCAATAATAATTGCAGCTCTAAATCAGTACAATGGGAAATGACAAAATGAGAGGACAGATCAATTTATAGCCAGCTTGCTTCATGTCCAGAAGATTTTCAATCTATATTATAACTGATTTAATTCACTATTCTGTCAGTGTTTAAATCAAAATGGTGATTATTACAGCCATTTGTAAGTGTCTAAATAGCAAGTAAAAAAAATTTGTTTTCAATAAAAATGACTGCTTGAACAAAACCTTACAAAACTAAAGACAATGATTATAGTAACATTTTATAAATGTATAAATCAAAGTGGCTGCCATGACAGTCATTTTGTGTCTGTCAGCTTGATAGCCCAGAAGTTTTCCAAAACTAAACTCCATTATTATAAAGTAACATTTTGTAAAAGTTAAAATCAAAATGGCCGCCATGACAGTCATTTGGCGTCTGCTCCTGGACAGGCAGCAAACCAGTAATGTGTTACGCTCACTCACTGATGGAGATCTTTATCTTGATTGACACGTCATTTACACAATCTTATCTCATGATAGCAACTTTATTCATTAAGTAATTAGCATGCCAGAGAATGATGTAATGAGATAGCTATCATATCACGTTGAACGATATGACAATCTGTTACACGATATAGAGAAGAGGTCCATTGTGAATTCCTTCGATAAAAATGAAATAACAATGACATTGGACTCAATATCATTATGGGCTATACTTTTCCAAAGTTTATTTCCATTCCATCATTTTGACTGGCTGGTTATAACTCCAAATATTATAATATTTACAATGTCTCCATTATCCAACTTTGATAAAAGCTATCTCTGGACGATAACAGCCCCCTCCAACCTGGCAGTTAAATAACTAGCTGCATTCATACGCAGCAATAAATGTAAACAGTCTCCCCCTAAAAAATTACCAAGTTAAATGTGCACCGAATTCAAAGCAAAGAGAGAAAATGTTTGTCTTATCAATTGATCAAGAAGCCAGGGGAAGAACAAATATGAACAAGAAACTATCCGTTGAAATCAGAAACAGGATAAATGTTAGCTTCATGCAAAAATCCAGAGGCAATTAAAGGAATTCTGTGCCCCCTGCAGGGCCTGCAATTATAGAAGCTGGTCCAGTCCTGGGGGAGACTCACATAACAGGACTGTGTACAGTGGGTACATAGCACGCAGGTCCT
Source organism: Gibbula magus (assembly GCA_936450465.1). Lineage (NCBI taxonomy): Eukaryota > Metazoa > Mollusca > Gastropoda > Trochida > Trochidae > Gibbula > Gibbula magus. The sequence goes on from OW388294.1 coordinate 5,004,481, forward strand.
CCTGCACCTGAACCACGGAGGTATGCGCAGAATCGGGCTCGACACGCGGACAGAGTCTACAATTTGCACAAATCTGAAACTGTAATTGACTTAACACCTCAAGGAAACAAAGACATCCTGAGAATCATGTGTTAGCACTGATGGAATTAGAAGCATTTGTTTTCCTACGGATCTGTATGGATCTGTATGGATCTGTACAGTTGCATGGAGCGAAAGTACAGTTTCTTCAGGGTAATAATGCAAACTTTACCCGTTGAGCTTGGAAATACGACGACACAAATTGACTATTATTATCATTATCATGTCATTATTTCTTTAGCATGTTCAAAATCTTAACTTAAAAACCATGACATAAACTTTTAATTTTAATTTTCATAAAATGAATAATTCATCGAATGCCGATTTGATTATCATATGATATGTATCCCTTCAAAATAACCATTTCTAGACCCCTAATCTGTTCCTGACAACACGATGCAAGGTCGGACACTGTTTGAGCTCACAGGTGACCTGGTGCTGCTCGGTAACCTCTGACATGTTGAGTCAACCTGCGTGTCTGATTACACAAACATGCACTCTGTCTCGATGTCAGGCTCAAGTGGTAGGCACTCATCAACAGCTCGTAGCTAGTCATCTCGACCTCCCCGAGCAATCTTCAACCACCCCCTGGAACTCTACTACCCCCAGTGCAGCCTTTACCTAACCCCGTCCAGATTCTACAACTCTTTGGTCCAATAATCATCACAATGACGGACATTCTCTGCCCTTGCTCCATTCAACAACCCTCTTCTTTTAGTGCCCCAAACTTAACAAAGATGAGGAGTTTTCCACTACCCCAGGGTCCCTACTCATCCAAAGACAATCTTTCTTTGACCCCTGCCCAGTTCAACCCCTAATCCCTAATTATTTGGATCTCCGACCCCCTGTTCTGTTCTGTTCTAAAGCTTTCCTTTGTCAGCATTCCCATTATTATCCCTTATACAATTTTTCCTAAAAAAAATAGTCCAATCTCAGGTATATACTGAACCCTCAATACTTATTTAGCACAAAATCTCAACTATCAAGTCGACAAAAATTATTGATTAAAAAATTAATTAACAGAGCCCAAACATTGTTTCAAAATCAGCATTCACTGAGATTTCTTTACATTGAATATATATTTGACAGAGACTGGAAGTCAGTCTAACCTCCCACCTCCCCCTTACCTTTCTGCACGGCCAGGTATCCCCAACAGGTAGTCTACACAACCCCCTAAGTTCCCCCTTTTCACCCTCAAGACAGAGTCCACAGCCTCTAGGAAGTGTCTATATGACATGCTATCATCTATATCATCTGCACATGCTTCATAATGTCCCTTGCACTTAATGTCTCAATCTGATATCACAGTAGTTTTTCAAGGCTAAAGGTCTACCAACACCTCAGGCAGTTTGTGTGAACATATGTCGCAGATATGATCTAGTCATATCTATATTTGGCAAGATATGAATCAGTGTCATACTCAGTGCATATCTACTATTAAAGGTGCTGTAGCACGTTTTTTGCATATTTTGTTTTCTCTCATTAACGTGAATATTTGCTATTAATGTTCTTGGAATGGCTGTTGAGATTTTTGTACTCCTTTTATCATTTAGTTGTATGTTATGCATACTGGTAAATGGATTTATAATGATTAATCCAATTTAAAATTAAATTTGTAATTAAATTGATCTACGGAATAATAAGATACATGTACATATCAATATATTTAACCCTTAACATGCGGGCGACGGAATTATCCGGGAGGCTCATAGAGAAAAATGTTAGAACCCTTGGCGAGACCCGTACGTTGGACTTAGTGCATTTACCGGGTCAGTAATAATTCTATTTGCCCCCCAGGCGAAATGCGAGACGAAGTGTGTCCGTATATCGCCACATGAAAACTTGTTTACATACATCTCGCAGATAGCCACGATAACAAGTCTGTGTGAATGTCCGGTCGAAATATCAAGTAAAATTCACACCAAATTGCGTGTGCATTGTTGACCCGTAACGCATTGATAATTAGCTTTACAAAAGGCCAATTTTGTCGGGCTTAGCCCCCGAAGCATTAATTCGCTTGAGGCTATTTTCACCCACGTGTTTGTATTGCCTCGGGTTTGCCTCGCCCGAGACTGCTATCTGCCTCGCATCTCGCGAGACGGGGGAAAAAATCGCTAACTCGCCTTACTACCGCACTTCATATCATGTGAGCGAATAGTTTGTTTTCCAAAAAAAATACGGCAAAATAAAGGGGAAACAATGGACTACATTCCCATATAAAATTAGAAAATCTCAAAAAAATAATAAAGACACAGCAAGCGCCGTGAAAAAGGTCATGTTTACACTTCATAAATTTTGAAACAATCGGCGATTTTCACAACTTCTAAAACATTTATCACGGCTAAAATACTGAATGCATTTTCATAATTCTTATATCACAATAAACCGAAAAGAATAATCTTTTATTCTATATAAAATGCGCAGATTTATTCACAGAAATAAAGATACAATTTTACCTTTCTGAGAGGCATGTGAAACCAAACGGCACACAAACTAATCAACATATTTTCATCAGTTATGGTTCGAGGTTAGCGTTTATTTGAAAAGTCAAACAACATAACCATATTTGGGTTGACATGTGCTTATTTGTCAACTGGTTCGAGATTATGATTTCTTGGAAAAGTGCGATGAACGACCGTTTGCAATGCCGCATACATGTTGTAAGTATTGACGATTTTATAGGTGGAAATAAAGACAAGCTTTACATAGCTATAGAATTATAACCAAAGGTCGCATTCTAATAATTTTTATATCATTGTGAAGCTAGACATCTTGTCTTCAATTCCGTATATAAATGGAATTTTTTTCGTTTCGTATTTATGATGTTACGAGGCCCGAATTAAAGACAATCTTTCGAAAGTAATAGAATAAAAACGAAAAAACATAGAAAATTCATTCAAAGTTTCGGGTGTGAATTAGCCATTTGTGTACGGGTGTCGCTACTTGAATTTGTATTGAACGCCCGTATATAGTCCTTATTCGCCATGTAGATGCGGTATATTTCGTAAAAACGGTACCGGAATCGCCGCCTGGAAATTCCGCCAGCAGAGCTCGTTAGTGAATAAGCTCAAACTACTGCTGCGAGCTGCGAGCCTGTAAATTCCGCCACAGGGGCTAAAAATGGTAAAATATATATACGCAACGTAAGGGTTAATAATAATATATAATATATATCTAAAATAAAATATATTTTTCTTGGGCTTACCCTTGAAATGTAATGAACTTAATTCTAAACACTTTCAATGATCTGACCTAAACCTCTAAACTGACCAGAACCTCTATAAATTATTTCTTTCTTCTGAAAACATCACATTTTATAAGCAACACTTACCCAAAATACCTACAGTGACATGATGAATTGAGAAGTGAAATGCATGCCAGTCGAGATGATATATACGTGGATACATTTCATGGATGACAGCTCGCCTCCTTACAAAAACTGTTACTGAGGAAAGTCAGCAGGATATGGACGATAATGGGAGACATGTTAGATAGCTGTATCATTCTTTTTGACACATAAGGAGCCCCTGGCATGAAAACTGCCCATCCCGCTTCTAGCGCTGATCCTAATATGCCATTATCAGTCTGCATGTCTTATAATCAGTTATACCCTGACCCAGACCAGTAGCTTACCCTTCATATCCATTAGGGAATTACGCTTCATAATGCATGAGATAGGATAAAATAAATAGGATAGTCTAACCTGTTATTGTGTGTACGCCCATTTTAGTGGATTTATGGCACTGCCATCTTTGATTGTGTCTCGTACATGCAGATTGTTTTATTGTTGTAAAATGCGCTATATCATACCATTTCAGTGGATTTATGGCATTAATTGCCATCTTTGAGTGTGTCCGGTTGTAATATGCGTTATATCATACGATTTCAATAACTTTATGGCACTTCTATCTTTGATTGTGTCGTGATGTACCATGCGGTATATCGTACGAGCGTTTATCTCGTTCATTGCACTAATAGAGGCTAGCTGCATATTCATAACACGTTTATATACTCCCGTGAATATTACTTATGTTATTCGGTGCAATATGATACCTGAATAGAGTTTCATAAACAGTCATTATTTAGATTATATCTTAATGATAAAAATGATATATCTGTTTAAAACCTTTATGGATCTCACCTGATTGTTTCATACGATTTAAAATCCAATTGTTTGTATTCCCAGCTGACAAGGTGACCCAACAATGACATTTGAAATATTCCAGTTGTCAAGTCAGATAGTGTCGGCCTTACACAACCGTGTCAGACACGGTATTGTATCACCCTATGGCGTTCACGTGGCCTCTAGTTTCCTTGTTTTGTGCGGTTCTAGTTCCTTTTATGTGACACTTATCTCCAATTTAACTCTTGCACTCAGAGATCTTTCCTGTCCTGTTGGAAGACAATCGTTGAAGAGAAATCGGGACACCTTGATAATCCTAATGGTGTCTTTGTATGAAGACAATTCACTCAAGCCAAGAAACACAATTTTCGGTAAATAAACAAATTTTCAAAATTGTTCAGGGAACAATTCACATCAAGCTCTTAGAGCCCCTCTCGCCTCTAGTATACCCCTAGTGCGAGTCCGACAACTCTGTATGAATACTATCCACAAGCCAGGTGTGAGGTGTCTGTGTAAGGAACAATTCATTCCAGGCTATGATGACACCTCCTGTCTCTAGATAAACCCCTTCCCTTGTAGTGTGACACATACAGAGTCTACTGGCTCACCGTGATGTAGGTACACAGTGTACAGTGGACAGACGAGTGTTTATCATATTGTGTCTCATCTTATCAGGGAGGTGTGAGCTGAGACGTGAACTAACCCACAGATGGCTGAGTCTCTTGGCCAGTTCTCACAAATATTAGTTCATTCAGTCCTCAGTTCACAAGTAGTCCTTAGCAGCGACTCTCTCTCCACACATGTGAAGATAATGCTGCACGGGCTGGACACTGAGCTGACCCACAGACAGATGGTCAGTCCTTTTCCTTCACATATCAGTCCCCTCAGTCCTGTCTCACAAGTAGACCCCTTCTCTCCAGCCAGACTCTCACAGTGGAGATATTTGCTACAGGGTCCAATTAGTACGGCCCTTGCATTAAAGCTGTACTCCAAATCTCTTTTCATTCATACATGACTTACAGCAAAACACTGTTGAATTCACTGTCTAGAGGACCTATTTCATATGTCATTCATAAGTGCTTCACATTCCCAGTGAGTTCACAGTACTATGTGTTTAGCACACATTCATTGAGGCCTGTAAGTCCACTGTACAGAGCCCTGTCAAACATGCAGTGCACTGAGTCCGCACAGGGGATCAATCTGACATGGACTCACACGTGGTGAGATGGAGACATAATCCCGAGTGTGCCTGCCAGTCTCTGTATCCCACACAGCAGTCCTCCTTCTCTACTCCTGCCAAGTGAACTGTAGTCACAGTAGTGTAAAGCTCACATGTGTGCAGATACAAGTGTAATCTTCCCAGCGTGCATGCTCATAGTAGACCAATGCTGGAGCAACTCTGTAACCCTCTCTGGCTTGTTACCTTCACACAACACAGTGCACACTGTTGTCAAATATCACATCAGGCCCGGTAAGCTATTGCATCTTCTGAGCTATAGGTATGCGGTAACAAGCATCTACAGCAGTAACAAGTATCTTGCAGCAGTAACAAGTATCAGGCTCCCTGCTGGAGACCATGTGTGCTGGAGGCAGACTGACATGTGTGCAGATTCACCTCCTTCTTTTGTATCTGTGCAGGGACAGCTTCTCTATCAGTGCACAGACAGCTCTCTCCGACTCACAGGAGTCTGCCCGAGTGACAGACAGGCCAGTCTCTCCACTGCACTTAACGTTAGGAACAGATTCACCTCTCTCCATCAATTCAGAGAAAGCTCATGCAATCAGTGCAAGACTGCTTCTCTCAAGTGTGTGCAGTTACACCAATCTGAATCAGTGAAGAGACAGCTCCAACAGACTCACAGGTCTCTCTGTCTCTCGGACTCTGTGATAGCCCAGTCTCTCGGACTCTGCCCAGTTACAGACTCACAGGTCTCCTGTGATAGTCCAGTCTTGTATGCTCCACTCAGTCCAGTCTCTCAGACTCTTATCTGCCCAGTCACTCTACCCACTACTCTCCAACTAACTGACCAGGGCTGACCGGGTGTGACTGCCCCAGGGGGTAGCACAGGTTCTGTTGTGGGGTCAGGCCTGGAAGGCTATCAGTTGGGGGAGGGGGATCACTGGAGGGTGTCATGAGACTCTTTGTTCATGAGTGGGCATAAAAATATCCAATTGTCAGTATAATTGGTGTTGTTTTGTCTGTGATTTATGATCAGGAAAGTTTGTTGACTCCCTCACTTTGTTGCTTGTTATTGTGATGTCGACAGGATAATTCCATAAAATGAAAATAAAAGTTGTTTTGACAGGACAACGTTGTCACTTCAGAGTCGTGTGTGTATTAATGGGTCTGCACGAGGTCACCTTACCAAAGGAGTGTTTAGCTACTGACAATGACGATTATACAAATCTTGATACTACCTTTGTCTTACTTCATATAGGTGACATGTAACAGGTTCATTTGGAATTCTTCCTATAAACTAAACTTCTCTCCTTGAACTTAGAATGTTTATATCGACAGAAATAGGTTCTATGCTAATTAGGATATATGTCCGTGAAATCCTTAAACTGATTTAACTGTAATTATTTAAATATGCAGCAATTTATATGTATACAAGGATTGTGGGATATTCGGTGAGGATATTAATCTGATTTATAAACCTGATAGGAAGCTACTCGGTATGATGTCTATCATTTCACAGGTGTATATTTAGACTCAATTGTCATTGAAATAAATCTTATCAGCAATTATAATGACTTTTATTGGACATTGACCTTTTGTTGGCAGACTATATTTATCAGAATAAGTTAAAATATGTTAATAAATCTATTTTCAATGTGTTGTTAGATTATTGTATTATAAGATAGAGAAACTTGATTCCATAAAAGTATTTTAAGCTAAATTCTAATTTCCATCTGTTATTGGATTATTGTACTATCAAATAGGGAAAGTTGTTCCCTTAAAATATTTTTAGACTGATTTCAATTCTGATTTCCTGTTATTGGATTGTTATACAAAACGATGACATAGATGGCTCTACAGAAGTTAATTTAGATGTTTATGTTATTTACACCTGTCCTTTATTCAATTGTAAGATTTTGAAATTTTGTCCACATTTTGTAATGGTAAATTTTGATATTAGTTATATATATTTAATCATATTTTACTGAAACCTCAGAGTAAGGCAACTATCGCCAGCACTGACAATACCAACAACTTACCACACGATCGAGGCGAAATATTAAATATATATTGAAAAGGAGCCTATGAGAAATGTGATTTTCTGAAAATATTCTTTATTTGATAAAATGCTTTCTCTCTCAGAGTCTAAGTGTTAGACAATGACCTTTGTACCTCTGTTCCTCCTAAGCCCTATCCTCTTTACCTACTATACACCTGTTCTCAGGTGCATATAGACGCTAACACCTGTGTGTAGATAGTATCAATCATAACACAAACACTTTATAAGCTAAGCTGCCAGGTAGGAGCTGTCAACAACAATAATCTATGAGCAAACATTCCAAATCCTAAAATAACATTTTCCTTATACTGGCTTTTAGTGGACACCGAGACTCTAATTTTACCTCAGTGTTTGTCCGAGGCAGCCGTAGGTCATTTGCAAGCTTGGTTGAGTCTTTTAAGATATGATGTTACATGCTTTTACTTATAAATGATTTTCGGTGGCCGAAAAGGGCAAACTTGACCCAAAACCCCATGTGTGAGGTGATGAGATGAGATTGTTTCACTTATATCAGCTGCTGGTATTATTTCAGGGAGAAAGCCTGCAATGCAATAATGGTTATGCATTGCAGTGAAACCTGTGAGCATCGGCTGGAACTAGAGAACCATGGCGGTACTGTGCTGAAATTCAGTGTAGGATTGCACCCAAATCTTACTGCATGTAGAACAGTTCTCCACAGCAGACAAAGTTGGCTTGATTGAAAATCCAGACTTCTTGATTCAAAGCCACTGCACTATCACACACACACACACCCCAACCCCCAACCCCTATGTGTGATTAGAATACCAAGTATTGTAGTAATGAAAAAGTAATGAAATCTGCCAACTTGATAGAGTTGATGTTCAATTTTATTCAGCTGTTATCTTTGTGGATTTAAATTTGAGAATGTTGAACCAAAGTTCAAAGAGCAACATGTGTATAGGTATATTTCAAACTCAATGATAAGTGTCCCTTCACTGTCGAACATAAAGGTGTGTAATGGGCTGACCTTTACCTATCAAGGTAGGTATCTGAGATCACTGATTACAGGTGACACCTGGGGGGAGCCTTCAAGTCGTCTGGACCCTCAGGATTTGAATAATTAGATGAGCATGAAATGATATAGGGGCCTTGAAGATGTTGGACAAAGCAAAGGAAAACTCTATGAAACTGACAATACCTAGACAAGAAAGATTTATGATTGATATAGACACCGGCTTCAGAGAAATGAAGATCCTTTGAAATCTACGACTACAATTTGTTATAGGAATTTTAATCCTTTGAAGTTGAATATGATAAATGTCATTCATTTGCTCATATATTTTATTGTCTTGATATAAACACAGAGGCTTTAATGATGAAGCCATTATTAAGTCTTCTTTTCCTGATAAATCATATTTATAAAGTTTTTGGATGAATTATACATCCGGTTTGTATTTTGACATTCTCGTAAACCCTAAGTAGAACATGCACAGACAAACTGCAGCAATAAATCATTGATTTTAATTTTGATTCGATATCTCCATAAAACTTGCTTATAAATTTCTAAGTACACCTGATTAAAGAGTTCATAAATCTTTCCATGATCTGACTGTGTACAATTAAGGCTATTTATGTTCCTGATCAAGATCACAAGCTTGTAAGGGCCAATATCGTCCACACACACACAGAGAGAAACTACCCTGAAACTACCTCCCCTCTCCCCTCTCCCCTCTCCCCTCTCCCCTCTCCCCTTCTTGCAACGACAGCCCCCCCCCCCCCCCCCCCCCCCACCCCCCAGAGTATGTAGATTATTACCGAGGCTACCCTGAGGCAAGGTGACCCTCTCTCTCTGTGTCCTTATTCAGCTGTCTTTATCAGCTGTTGCCTACTCTGATAAATGTGGTTTCAAATGCACCTGGACTGCATTGTATATCCTGTGACATACATAATGTGAAGCTATCTTAAATGGTTGTCATATAAATTTGTCATATGTTGGTCATAAAATATATAATTCAGTTTTCTCTATGGGAGATTTTGCTTGTACATGTCAGTATGTCATAACAATGGCTCATAACTTGAATAAGGTGATACATCAATATTTGTTCAGTTTGAATGGTGGCATTCATAAATCCATGAAGAGGTATGGTGTTTATTATTCATACTTCATTGCTATATGTGTATATATTTATTCAGATATTCTAAAGATACAAGTTAAATCTAAGTACAGCTCCTGACAAAGATGAGCTAAACATATTCACGAACATGCTTTCAATCAAAGATTCATCAAGCCTGGTACGCCCCTAGAATTCTACTTTTATTGTTCCTTTTGTCATTAGCTTTCAATAAGGTATCTACAACCAACCTTTCAGACCAATTTCAAGAATTGTACATTTATTGTCCCTTTTGTCATTAGCTTACAACAAGGTGTCCACAGCAATCCTTTTTAGACCAATTTCCCAAATTTTACATTTATTGTTCCTTTTGTCATTAGCTTACAAGGTATATACAATGGACATTTCAGACCAATTTCTAGAATTTGGGCAATTAAAATTGTCGAAGGAACATTCTACAGATAAATCTCTCCAATCCGGCCAGATGTTGCCGTCCATTGTAGCAGTTCCTGATGAAGTGAATTGGTGCTGGCTGATGATTCAAGCATTACTGTACAGGATTCTATTGTAGGATTAGCAGGACAATCTACAGGATGTGCCTCCACTGATGTCTTCCTGATTAGGGCTCTAACCTTTGTAGGAAAAGTTCACACTTACTCTCAAACCTGCCTTTGCTGGATTGAGTGCGACTTAAATTTGGCCAATTAGCATCAGGTAACTAAATCTTCAAAGAAATTTTTTTGAAAGTTTTCCTTTTATCTTTTTGTTTCTACTACCTCTTGTTGAGATGAGTAAGCTTTTGGTTGTGATGTAATTGGGAATAAATATTTGGTTATGTTTTATGATTTTTGTTTATGTCAAGTTGATAAAGATACATATTTCAAGGAGGACACATGCTCAGATTAGTTTTGTTCAAAGAACAGATTTGAACATTTCTGAAAATGAAGTTGAGGTTTTATGCTTTTGCCATTTAGATAAAGATAAAAATGTTATACTCAGCATGAAAGTTCAAACATAAAGATTAGTTTGGCATAGTTTTCAATTTTCAGATTTACATGATAACCAGATAGAATAAAAAATATATTATCCAAACATATTCAGACTTCAATGACAACATCAAAGGCAATATCCATCTTAAGGTCTTTATCATCAAGAGTTAATGACATAGGACAGCAGATAATTCCAAGATAATGATGGTATTTAAAAGCCATGGCCGTTGATCATATTCCTGGAGCTTGACCAACCGGAGATGAGATGCATATTTGAAGGGCATCATGGGAATTGTTCCTCAGTGGGTGTGAGATACAATTGAGCTGGGATTGAGCGAGGAGGATCCATGCCTCAATACCTATCTCATCTCATTGTTCTCACATCACTGGACATGTCTCCCTCGGGGGAGATAAGAGTTCTCACCAACATGCACAATGTGGATCTTGCTACTGGACAGAAGGTTCATTCTGTTGATGATGTCCAGGAATATTGGGATTGTTTGTTCGAAGTTAGCACTAGTCCTGCAGCCCACAGCTAATGAATATGTTCCTAATAAAATGTTTTAAGTCGTCCAAAAGGCTAGTTTGTATATAAAGAGGATATGATGGATTTGGTTTTGGGCCAGTACTTTTGGAAATTAACTCGTCCGAATGGATTGTGCTTCTAAGGTTAATTCAAACCCCGGATTTGTAAATAAATAATTACTGCTTTATCTTCTCTGCATCTCTGACTTTCTTTCATTTAGATATATACATATTGTACAACTATCTCCAGATATACAAGTGACATTATTATTATTATTATTACAAACCCATGCTTGTAGAAGGGCAAGAAGTAGCCCACAAACATGTGAAACAAATAAAGAAGTTGTCAACTGTAAGATTTTTCTCTCATGACATTTTAAGAAGAATAAATAAAGAATGAATGAGTTGTAACATCTAATCATTAAAGTAGACAACTGAATTATGCCTAATTTTTGCAAAAATCTACATCTTGACTTGAAATTGTTTTGATTAGGTAAAAGTCTTTGCAAATATGGTTAGGCAAAGATTGCATAGCAATATCTATGTCTCTGAAAACATCTATCTTTGTAACAGAGTTGGAAACTAGAAACAAGACCAGTAGCCCATGGCTAGTAGAAAAGGTGCTGGGCTAGTATGATGTAATGATTGGTAGTCCAAACGAATAGTCACATAAAGTCGATATGATCATGTAGATGTAGTCGGTTAGCTATAATGTGTTTGTATACTTTGATAACACTAATTTCGACCCCTGTAACATCAGCAAATATTGATTCAAAATTCTGATTGGGCTAATGGTGGAGGAACACATGGAGATGATGCTGTCAAGTAGGAAATGAACATCAAATAACATCAGGAACAGACAAAATCAATACCAGTGAATTGCCATTATCTGTAATGTCTTATTATTTGCAAATATAATAAAGATGAGCTGCAAATTCTATAATAATTGGGTGAATATAACAAACAAGTATTTGATGGTAAGGAATCAAGAAAGACAATCTTTGTGAGAATTATACTCTAAAAACGTTCCATGAAATATTGGCAAATGTCAACTACTTCTGAAGTAAAACTGTCATGGCTGTCAAAGAACCATGTGTAGTCAGTCAGAAGTGAAGACAAAATAACCCAAGACACAGACGTAATCTATACAAGGCCACTGCCATATGGCTAACGTCTGTAATTATTTGTGATAGATTACAGATATACTGTAATTTCCTGCAAAATATCCCCACTGCATCTCAAGCCTGACCTCACTCTGTGACAATGTGATTATGACGTGCTCTCGACTGAATTACTTGTTGTGACTAGCATGTCCGTGTTCAGAATCCAGCAATGATGTAAATGTGGATAAGGCCATACAGTCTTAAAACCTTGGCCTGAAGGATGTATAAACAGACCACATTATAGGGATGACCTAACTCAGTGTCATTGAGTTTATGTTGTACCCCAACGGATTCCTCCACATCTTGTTTTATATATTCTTGATTGCGGTATCCTGCACAATCTCATTCTTCTCACTGAAGCCAGGGACGATATAACTAGAGGCACCAATTCAGACAGTGTTGGGATGACCTAACTAAATGTTACTGAGATTGTGGTGTAGCCGCAACAAATTTCCTCCACATCTTGTTTTATATGTGATTGTGATATCCCGCACAATCTCATGTCTTTCTTCTCAATGAAGCCAGAGAGGATATAACTAGATTCACCAGCTAGACAGTGTAGGGATGACCTAACTCAGTGTCATTGAGATTATGGTGTAGCCGCAACAAATTTCCTCCACATCTTGTTTTATAGATTCTTGATTGTGGTATCCCGCACAATCGCATGTCTTTCTTCTCATCCAGAAAGGAATCAGTCAGATATAGAGATTGAATGTTACTGAGATTGTGTAGTCAGCCTCTTAAAAAAGTATTAATTTGTAAGATATCACTATTTTATTAAATTTTGAAAAAGTGTCTTTTATAAGTAATTGGATTTTCTGAAAAAAGAGGCTCCTTTCAATATGTTTTTCATAATCTAGCTGTTAGACTAGAGATTGTGGTGTAGCCTCAATAGCCACAGTTTGTTTTATACTTTATATTCTACACAATTACATGACTTCCTTCCCACTGAAGCCAAGAAGAATACAGGTAGAGACACCTGCCAGACAGTGAATGTATGACCTAACTAAATGTTAAAGATATGGATAACTGGAGGCACTGGCCAGACAGTGTAGAGTGACCTAACTTAATCTTACTGAGTTGTGTGGCCTGAATATCCACAGTTTGTTTTTTACGGTATATTCTGTATGGTTGCTTGTTTCCCTTCTATTGACTTGGAAAACGAGAGACACGAGCCAGACAGAGTAGGATATTAAAGATTACATGTGTGGACTTTCAGGCTAAATCATGCCATAGCTGAGATGTGCAAGTTCTGAATATAAACTGCACCCATTCTATGTACAGAACCACCTGTATGGCAAAATGATAGTGTGGGGTTCTATCAATTATAAGGTCATTTTAGACTTCTATTCTGACAAATTATATTTCAGATATTAGTATTTATTTATTCCCATCTCCTATTTATTACACTTTTACCAAAGAGCATGGTTATCAAAAAAAGTAGATTTGAAATTTAATGATTATTTTTCTGATAATGAATGGATAAATAACAAAGCATGATTTCAATCAAGTCTGTATCTATATTCATAGAATATTTGAACTGAAATCTGATAAATATGTAAATTTAAAGCTGCTTCAAGTAAGACCATGATCTCAATTTATAAATATTGTAATTCTCCTTATCCTATATTCATAAATTGTATATTATTTTCTGATCACATCTGCGTCCAGCTTGACGGTCACTATTGTCACCATGACAACGCAACTGTCCAGTGGTCAAGCTGAATAGATACATCCTCATTATCATGAAACAGTGAAGCGCTAATTATGGTGGGCGAGCTTGAAGGTTACATTGGCATCATTAATGCCAAGTTTACAGCACTGAATCCATGGAAACTGAATACCCAGCAATTAACAAATGTACTGTCTATGACGTGAGTAAAATATTAAGTGGGCAGACGATGATAATGAAGAGTTTTATGAGGGACTGCAGTGTAGATAGTGTTCAATAATGAACTACCAGCCTCCGAGGGGGTGAAACCAAACCTTCCAGGGGGAACTTGACTCCCACATGTAGCTTTTACCTTGATAGAATACAGGTAGTTGATGAGAGAGAGCACCAGAGGTTTGTAGATAGATGATAAGCTTTTTTGTTGTTGAAGAATAATGGAATAGGAGGAGGAGGAGATATAGGATTTACAGCTCAAGGTGCATGGTGATATTGGAGTTGAGGGGGGGGGGGGGGGGGGGGTTGTTTGATTATATTTTGGGAAGCCCAGGGGAAGAGATTTGGGACTGAATATAAGATGTAAAGTAAAGTTGGGGAGAGGAGGTCATATATTCAGGGTGAATATGTCCATTGCTGATGAAGGTGAAGGTTGGGACAGTAGATTGTTATGGTGGTAGGAGGAGATGTTGCACTTGCTTTGAATTGTTTGCTGATAACTTCTGAGGAAGTTGCTGTATAAGATCTAGAGATGTATGTATAGGATTTTTCAAAATGTGCAGTACTAAAAAGTATACATGGCATGGAGGGAGCAGTTTGAGAAGATAGGTGGCTGAAATTGTATGGTTTATCAAAAGATATTGTCTGATGATGGTAGGTGTATCAAAGACTGAAACGGGAGGATTCTTATATGATGGGGTACAGAACTTATTAAATCATACGGAGGATGTGTACCATTGAAGCAACAGGGGGATGGCCAATTTGGGAAGCTAGAGATGACTGAAATTGTATGGTTTATTGGTCGCTGATAATGGAGAAGGAAGGTAGAGGATTACAGAAGATTAAGATTGAGTGAGATATCATCTGATTTAGAGGCTTTTCTCTCCTGTTTATTGAGACTCCCAGTGTTGAGGGTGGCAATCAGTGGTCAGGAAGATAGTTTATTCACAGCAGCTGGACTTCATGATGAAGCATAGAGCTGTAGATGTAGAGCATTATTGCCTCAGCGTTATTTACGAGTCAGGCTTGGGTACTCAAGGACAAATGAAATGCTTGTTTTATTATTGACCAGTATTGTCGGCCATATTGGACAAGGAAATTCAATATTGGCAGCAGAGCCTACAGAAAAAAAACTGGACCGGCAGATGATAAAAGAATTGCTTCTAAGCTGTTAGGCTTTCCTTGAGGTGGTATATTGATGCGGATGTGGTAATGTTACTGAGTATTGATTCAGCCGGATTACTTGTGAACAGGGAACAACTTGCTTCTGCCAATCGTAGCTTATAGCCGAGGCACCAGGGCCAGGCAGATGGAAGATGTTTCATAGAAAGATGGCTAAAATTGTTACCATTGATCCTGACATTGCTGAACCAACACACTAGTTAACCTCTCACATCGCTGAGCAAATATTTGATTTCTAACCGTGGAACATTTTTATTGTTTAATCCTTATGCAACCACTCCATATGCTACAAAAATCGATTTTGATAGAATATGGTTCGTAAGTGTAATATCTTGTGAAGACTTAACAGAGATATATCTGGATTTATCTATCTCCCGAGGGCTTAAGAGATTTAGATAGAAGGGATATTGCTTATCCTAGACCGATGGCTGGATTACAAGTCGTGACAGCCAGCAGGCCAGTGATACAGTGGTCAGTTGAGTGGTCAGTGTCTGGTCACTCAGGCTGACCTGTGTCCACAAATTTGACCAGCGGAGTGACCAGTCTGTTACTCATAAGGAAAAGGACATTGAGTCATCTGCATTACAGAATTAAGCAGACCTGACTAATTTGTGAATTACCAAGAAATTAAAGCACCAAAAATACATGAAGAAACGAGAGATTCATCAAATAATTTTCTCAGGCTATAATATATCAATATGACATTTTCCACTATGCCTTGTTCTCCACAAGTTCTCATCCATGAACCATCCAAAACATTGGCTTTGCATTGTTACGAGAATTAGTCGGTTCTCTCGCCCACTATAAACATCCTCTACACTAAAGGTCAGGGTAACATCAACAGCTGAGGAGTCCTCTCTTGCCTCCTTGTGAAATGCCAGGTAGATGGTTCTGGGGATACTTGAATTGTCTCCAAGTACCTGCAGTGCGAGGATAGATCTAAGGTAGACTATGGTTCAGTTCTCATCAACATATCTGCCAATCCTCACGCCTGCAGCTAACACACTATATCTCAGTGACACTCCGACACAAGTTTGCTCATAAATATCATGCAATGTGGAGAATGCTAAATCAGCTGAAAACAAGTCTGAAGTAAATAAAATACCAATTATTTTGGTCCATCGCTAGATCTGATGTTGGTGAACCCTCTGGGCCCCAGGACCCACATTGTTTTATTATTATTCAACAAATTTGGTTACTAAATTATTACAAGCGTTGTCAAATCCAGGAATTTTCAAATTTGAATTTTTTATTTGTATTTTAAGGAAATTTAAAGGCAAATATGATCCTGGGGACTGTGACAGATATGAAACAATCCTGAAACGTTACAAGCCTATTATGATTTTGTCAATTTTGATTGTAAAATTGAGCAAAACCTCAAATTTACCGACCAGTTACCAGTTACAGGCTATTGGACAGACCTTACATACACTGTAGACATGCATGATTTCAAGAGGATCTCAACTTACTTTTCACAAGATGTTCCAGTTTAGGGTCAAATGAAAGGAACACACTTAAGGGGACTGAGACAGAGGCTACAAGTGGGATCCAGATATTGATCTACAAGGGCTGGTATGTCCATCCCTGCCCCACTGTTTGTACGCTGGACGTTCAAACACTCTCACAGGTATGGCTCAACATGTGGTCAGATTCCAAGCCCAAGTGCTGCTCCCCCTCGAGCTTGTAGAGTAGCACGCAGGTGGCAAATATACGGCTTTCTAGGCACAGGGCTAGATTGCTTGAGTAGAGGCATGGAAATATGAAACATAATTAGTTTGATTTAGGTCCGTCCCTAATCATTTCGTTTCTGGAGACAGATCTCTGAAAGCGTTCATATCTGACTGAAACTTTGCATGTGGATTACCATTTAACTGAAGAGGTGCTTTTTTATATTTTCTGAATTTTTTTGTTTTGTTTCCATAGAAATGTTGTGGATTTAGATTTAGGAATAGGTTTGTGGAGTAGAACTTCAAAACTCTTCATCATATCTCCCATATATGACCCTCTAATTGAAGTTGTATTTTAAAGATGTACTATTATCAAGATGTGTTTTACAAATTATGTGGGACTGGTGGGATATGCCATCTTTTGATGACCCTGGTTTACTCATTTCTACTCTCCTAAAAGTGACCAGGGATAAGGCTTCAGGATAATCATGTATAATATATTATTGTTAGTGTTTAGATTAGGAGAAATAGTTTTTATATGGATGTCATTTTCCTGTCAAAAGAGTAAAGAAAGAAATGCAAGAAAAGTTTTAAAACATATAATGTTTACTTTAAACATTTCATCAAACTTTTAATTTCATGAGGGTCAATTTAATTTAGATTATTGCTTTTATGAAGGAATAGCATTCCTGTTTATGATATGATAACAAGATAATTCCTATTTATGAAATGCCACGCGTCCGTGATATTTTCACTTCCCGTTTGACATTTAAAATTTTCATTCATCTTTGATTTCATTGAGCTTTAAGAGCTGTATCAGTTTCCTGGGTAAATGTCACTGTTTAATGTCAGCCATAAAAACACTGCAACAATGCTGCATATGGAGCAGGATTGATTTTGCATTGTCAGTCGTAAGTTCCCTAGGTGCTGCAGAACAAGCTTCTCCAGAGTGGGTGGCATCACATGGGAGAACACAGGAATGTGTTCTTGTGGCAAAACAGAGGAATGTGTTCTTGTGGCAAAACACAGGAACGTGTTCTCCTGGCAGAACATATGAATGTTCTCGTGGCAGAACACATGGACATGTTCTCGTGGCAGAACAAGGAACATGTTCTTGTGGCAGAACACAGGAAGGTGTAGAACGCAGGATTATTGGAGAACACGGGAACGTGTGCACTCATACATAATTAATGCACCTGACGCAATCGTGAAACCGTGTCCAGCAGCGACCGATTCCTGTTCGACACTTTCGTGGTTTATCATTCGGTATTCTCGTGCCAGCTGTGGGTCATTTCACACTTCTTGGAGAGGGTGGCAAGAGGATCTGTTTTGGCTCATCTTTAATGCATATCTCTGATATTTTTATATGAGATGTGGGTTGCATGAAATCCATCTGACATAGTTTCTGACTCCTTCTAACGCTGCTTTATCCATATTTCATCAGAATAATGCAATCAGATAAGCAGACATCTAGGGACCAGGACGAGCGGAGTCTTCCTTCTGGTGCCTAATTAACTACCGGTATGATAATTTTGATTAAACAGCAATAAAACAGACTTTTTTCTGAGCAAGAAGGAGCAATAGAAGTCATCTTCAACTTATAAATCTTGTCATTGGGTTATCCATTCTTGGCGGTCTTTTACAGGATAATCACCACAGGGACTATATGAGCCAAGGTTATCCTTATCACTGTCTTGTTATCCCTATTTTCTGCAGCCCACAGGAAAAGGGTGAGACTTCTGGTTCTCATGGATCGTTCCTTCCTTTGAAGGTGATGAGATCAATCAGCTCTTCCTGCACCTCAGGAAGAACAAAGCCGACGCTTCCAGGCTCGTTAAACCTTTTATTACCTGCATTCACACTCAATTAGGTAGGTCCTGTGAGATTTACAGTACATGAGCAGATGTCTGTCTGAAACCATAAGCTGCTTGTGACATCACATGGAACAATCCAATATACATTGGCTTACCTGCCTATAAACCAGAGATGTTTCATTACCTATGTGATATACAATCAAGCTCGGTAAGATAAACCTGTGTGATTACCTGTAAAGGTAAACAACGAACTGGTTGACTCTTTGGGGCAAAATGGACATATATGATATACAATGGTAACAAACAGATTTATGTGGATTGAGAGTATAGTTCAAGTACCTCTGAGTATATACTATGTCAGGGTTATTTGGTCCTAAGCTTGGTCAGTTGAAAACAATGGACCCCTATGAATATTTGGGTTCAAGTTGTCTAAAGGTGGTAGGTCAGTTGGCCTACAAAAGATATACAATGACCCATGTTCAATGTAATCCTTCGCTGCTAATGGCTGCAGTATTGCCAAAGTGGCATTAAACAATAACTCACTCACTCAATGTAATCCTTGCCTTGTATTTTCTGATACATTTTTTTCCAATCAAAATATTTTATATTTAGTATATACGATTAATCTTCAGCTAATTTAGATATGGTCAGCTAAGTCTAATGGCCGAGTGGTCAATTGTTAGGACTTTCAGTGTTGATGATATGTAACTAAACTATTGTAATGGACTAACACAATATTCATTCACCAAAACTGAGAAAAGCACAATTTTTTTTTATTTTAAGGGAAAGAGATACAAATGGGTCATTTCAGCGTTCCTTGCCCAGTCAAGTTTGATTATCTATACATATACCCAGAGCATGTTCTTAGTCTAGTTATAGATATACACCTGCCAACCTTATAGAAAATCAATGGGCCACCTCACAATCTCAACAATGCTTTGATTACCAGTGAATGGGTCACATTTGATCGGGCATGAGGGCGTGTTTATCCAAGATATAATAATTTGCCCGTCCATGTGAAAATGCCTTTGATTCTTATCGGCACTTACGACCTTTGTGGTCAGCTGCAAAGTAGGTTTAAGATGGTATGTGTATATTCTGATAAGTATGTAGATTAATCTGTATATGTTTCATTCATATTTCACTACAAACCACTTCAAAACATTCTGATTGGCCAATTTACAGGAAGAACAACTGTTAACAAAAAATAATATCCTGTAAAATGCCATTGGCTTGAGATTGGCTTTCCTAGAATATTTCAGGACCAACATGTAAGTTATGTGATAAGGGTTGAAATACTTCGATCGTTCATAATTCGACCTCATAATTTCAGGACACTCTTTTATATAAAAATTTAACAGGCAGATTGAGATTTTGATTTAGAAGATGTATTTGGTATATATTGATGAACACAATTGGCATTTGCTGACAAGAAATATTGTACTTATAATTGTAAGTATATTCTAATGTAAATATCATGAATTCACCATTTACTGTATTATTGTTGTCTTTTGTAAATTCACGATGACTTATGTTTTCTCATGTATTCTGGAGCGGTATTCATACAAACTATTGCAGCTTGTTTACCAATCCAATTCTTTAAAGAAATAAATATGTTTAAGCCACAATACTTGATCCAAACCATTCTTGTGTAGTCAATTTACCAGAATTACAACTTCAGCATATAGGTAGTTCTGCTTCAGCCAGGGCTAAGTGCCAAATCCCGAGGGATGTTTAGGGGATTCAAACCCATCCTGAAAATTTTTGCATATAGATTTGATGGACCTCGAAGGTGAGCCACCACAACCCTTCCTTAATAATATCTGGACCCTTATAAAGTATTCCTCGGGTAAAAAGTTAATGGAAATTTTAAATCCTCATTAAAAATAGCAACTCAACAGAGGGATGATAAAGCCATTAAACATTTGCTCGCGTTATGGATCGGAACATTCACTGATTTTTATTCGCGAACTCTTTTGTAATAGAGGTGAGAAGATCTGAATAAACTTTTATTCACATTGATAGCAGAATGAATTATCTGTTGAGTGGAAAATTGATTTCGATTGTCACCCTCAACGATCATATCATCACATTCTGTCGTCCTCTTAACTGTTTTGTGTTTGTTGTTCACGTTCGCTTTCAGTCGGAGAATTGCCTGTTTGTCTAGCTCTCCAAACTGCAAAATTTATTCGCCATTTGGTCCGAAAAAATGTCCCTTTATTGATTCGTCTGTCAAGACTCTTGACAAGTCTCCAACTTATTTAATTGCTTTTTGCTTCTCCATAATGGCCATTTCATGGTTTTCTCGTTTCGACTTTTTAAGATCAACAATTTATTTCTAAACCTTGCCCTTTGACAAACAGAAATATAAATAATGTTTAATTTTGACAAATGATGGAAACTTGTTGGCGATTAGTTCAGTTTCATCAAAAAATGTATTTTAAAAAGACCTTTTTTAACAGTCATTTTAATCTTTTACTGGTTTGGCATTTGCATTTCTAAAGATCAAAAAATAATTCGTAAATTCTTCATTTGAAAAGCAAAATATAAACAACATTTCATTTTGACGGATGATAGAAATTTACTTCACTCTCATTACAAGAAGTAATTCAAAATCGTGTCCATAAATTTGGATGTTAGATATTTGAAATGTGTTATTTTGTGTAAATGTAGCATAGCCGATAAATTGATTCTCTCTGACATTTGGGTCCGAAGTAAATTCAATTAAATGGAGATTACGCATTTAGCGCTTAGAATCATGTAATCATGTGAACGTATTTGTCAAACCAACTCAAGTTTTTATTGAATTAAAAAGTGATTATACACCTATAAGGAGATATCTTCTGAAAAAGAATTATGGTTTTAGTTTTAATAGTTTTTGCAGTTATTTGGACATGAACATGACATTTGAAAACTTTTTCACGCAGTGAGTCATATGACCATTGCTCCACTGGTTTATTTTACTGTCATGTTTTTTTGTCATTTATGAATACCATTCAAACTAGTCACGAATAAATGTGCAAATATTTGAGCTAGATATCCTGTTGAAATCATAAAAAAGATTATTATGAGAAAATACTATGAAAAACTAATATAAAAATATCATGAACAAAGATTATGAAAAAATAGCCTTTGATATTTGAAATAGTAAAAGAAAAAATCAGTCACGATAAAGCATTAAAAAAAATCCATCTAAATTCACTCTGAAATGATTAAAACTTGTGAGTAATAGAAACTCTAAAAAAGTTTTTTCATTTTTAAACTTGAAATTACTTTGGAAAGAACATTTATTTATGAATCAAGATAATTTGATTCTGATCTCAGGAAGTAAAAACAGTCTTTTAATGTCACATTCAGAAAGATAATGATCTGAAATACATACTGTAGCCAGCTAACTAGATTAACTATGTAGCTAGACCAATATGATTTCTCTTGAGGATTAAATCCAATTTGGAAGAGCGGCCATTTTCCCATAAACTTTAACCTCTACAAAACAATCCTTAGTGCATTGAACCAGTCTAGAATTTGATAAAATGTATGTCTATATATTCCATAAAATGACAATTGAATAAGTTGAGAAACATTTTCACTTTTGGATATTCCCCAGGGTGTCAAGTAGATGACATTTGAATAGAATTTGAATTTGGGTCTCAAATAATTCATCCCTTGAAATTAATAATGAGACAATATGAAACATTTTACAAGTCTTTAACTCCCTTCGGAACAAAGAATGACAACTTTACGATGACAGTTTGAAACTTGTGTTTCATACACCTTTTCTTTCAAAATCCTGCTTTTTTATTCTTGCACCCTTTAGAGAGTTGAGAGTGGATACAAATTTATATCTCTTCTCTTGAAAATTTCTGAATTCACTGTCTATATTTATCCACTGTTACCACAACTTCTAATAAAGTCATTGAACAATACAAATTTGCACCTGTTTATCATTGTGATATCAATCCTGACCAGAATGGCAACACCTTGAGCTTGTCTTGCTATTAATTCTCCCATGTCCAAACTGAAGAAGCTAAGAAGCCTGAAGGAGTTTCTGCAGAATGACCAAGGATCAATTAATGGACAAGAAGTCCGGTTTCTAATCTATACTTGGGAGTTTCATGGCTTTCAACAGACCTGAGCCACTTTGTTATTGGAGGTAATTCCACCTCGGAACTCTGGAGCTTGAAGGAGAAGTGTATGTACCACAAGTAGACTCTGGGCAATTAGTATTCCCTGACTGGTCCCGTATCAGACTGCTTTAGTTTGCAGAGACAGGTTACAGGATTTGATTACCTGCCTGAATTAGCGCTTGGAAGCCCGATTGGATCATTGGACTGAAAACCGATAGGATGGCTTAATCAGTGGTCACACTTTTCCGTAGGTGGAAATTGCGTTTACTGGGCTTGAATGAAACATCTCGATGACAAATGAGTCAGAAATGGAGACTTCATGATAGCTAATGTCGGCTTAATGGAGGTGATAGATCATTCAACAGTCGCAGGGGTTTCTGTCATGCCAAACAGGTTTCTCCTGTCCGCACTGATAGATTATTTGAGTGATTGTAAACCCTTAGATCAGTGCCAGGAAAAGAACATCTTTGCGTCTGCTCGGTCCTGTGTTGTATGTATGAGTTATCTCCCTTGAATTTTCACAGGAAGTTGAGACATTTTGACAATTTACCATGACCATGCTTTCTTTCTACCTTGTCGCAATACCAAAAACTTTTATTTATGATAATACTTTATTGTCCACATAACAATGTAAATTGTAAAATGATGGCGTCTCAAATCAAACCTGACCATCAGGGTAAGGAGGTGACGCTCTACCAACTGAGCGACATCAGTACATTTCAGGATATAATAAACTTATTTCTTGCTCCTGAATACTCCCTAAGAAATTGACAAATTTTAAATTAACTGAAAACAATATTACTGTTAAATTTTAGCCCCTTTTAGCCTGTTATAAATAATGTTAATAGAAATGTTAAATAAAATGATGTTGATGAAGGTGGTAAGGTCATTTAAACTGAACAAACCAAAAATGGCCCAAATTGGATAAGATATTGGCCTATATTTAGCAGTAAGCCCAACATTGGTGGAGCTAATTGAGTGAAGAAATGGCCTTCATTCTGGACTAATCCAGCAAACTTTTTCCTTGGCCTCATTAGGCTGGTGTGGGGAGAGATTGGGGAGATTAGGGGATTAGCTAACCCCAACCTTGGACAAAGCCAAGCAGGACCTAATCACACCAAATCTCACCAGGTAGAAATCACGTTTCTCTCATTCCAACATGGCTGGTGACATTTCAAAGGATTTCATGTGATTGATTGAGTTACAATCTCAGTGTTATGTAAGGTTGATGATTATTAATGCATTACGTAGACTAAAGGGTGTTTCTGTTCAGATGTAACTAGATAAATGTAATGAACTATTGATATGTGGTTAGGTAAACGTTATTGGCAATCTTGATAAGTTGTATGGTAAATGTTATTGCACTCCTTTGTTTGGTTCTTCAAAGCCCTCCACAACAAAGGCTTTCTTTCTCATTAGTCTTACAGTCCTTGGATGAATAATGAGAATTTGAAATATTTTAAATTTTGATTAATTCATTATTAAATCAGATCCATCCATTAACAGCAAATCAATAAGATTAGCTCAGCTTTATACATTGTTAAATTGAAATCTTCATGCATAATTTATGCAAAATTGCATTGAATCACACAATCATATGAATGGTCCAATCATGAATGAATCAATTACATGCAATTTACAACAGGTATTATGCAGGTAATTTAATCTCTTGAAATGTAAAACCACAGAATTTATACATGGTTGATATAAAAATAATAAATAAATATAATTAAAAAAAATTGTCAATAACATCCATTTCTTCTTAAAAAAAACATTCTTCTTGTAGTTTAATCTCAGTTTGACATTTTATGAATAATTAAGATTTCTACATTAATTATGCAAATAGCAGCACAGCCAGGTGTATCATTCACAATGTAGAAGATCAGGCATGAAGTTCACCGGTATTGTTCACCTGCTAACGAAACAAGATTTTCCTCGCCTGACCAAACACCTGGTAATGAATTGTGTGACCATAGAACACATTCCTTGACCACTGACCGGACCAGTGGACACAGAGATGGAGAAAGCAGTGTACCAATATAACCTTACATTCCGAACGCTCGTAGCTGGGCTATTCATATTGTGCCTGTTTATCTGCTTTTTCTGTTTTCTTATTTATAACTCCAGATATGTGACGAATTCACTCAAGACGGTCAGTGTGTGAATGGTTAAGTCAAGACTATTGGAAAGAGTGTGAAGGTTATGTTAAAGGGACAGTATCCCAATTTATTTCAAGATGGAATTTGAGGAGAATTTTTTTAATTTGTTAATAATACATCAATGAAATTTAATTTGAGGAGAAGTTTTTTAATTTGCTTATAATACATAAATAAAATTTAATGCAATTTAAACATATTGTTCAGAATATTCTGTATGCACAAATGATATCAATTTAAATTTTGGTTAACAAAAAAATGTGTCTTTTCACATATTTATTTTGTGACAATTGTAGACAATGCTCTTGCCCAACAGGTGCCAGCTGTATTCAAATAGATTGATTAGATTCTTGTAAAATGTTAAAAAATTGTAAAAAAACATTATGCTTTTGTAAGGACTGATGCAATTAGAGAAGAATTGTTCTCTGTTACCAGAAAACGTTTTATGTTTTAAAACCTTACAAAAACAGCACTACAGTATAACAGCTTAATTGAAACTGAACCTCCACAAAAAGAAAACTTGTTACGTGAATAGCTTCAGACAAAAAATTAAAGCCAAATTCTTCTGCCGAAGATCCAAAATGTCTGGGAAGTTTCAATTAGTATTTTACTCATTTATTGCTCTAATTAAGACTTAAATTTTTATTTCGGAATCTTTACTCGCCAGATACGGGTAATTTGGCCTTCATCTCCTCCAACTCATGACTATTGATTAGCATGGCATCCCTGACACAAGGTAACATCATCCAATGATAACACAGGACTCTAAGCATAAAAAACATGGTCAAGAGACGCATTATCTGGGAAAATAAACATCAAAGTGTATTGGATGTAATCTTTGAGAAACATCAGAGATCAGGATAGGATGATGCGAGTGGATCTTTTTGCATTCGCAAATCTAATCATCTATTAGGACATTAACCAATTCTCTCAAATTGGAGATACCATAGAAACAGTTAAAAGTGCCTGGGGCAAGGAGATGTGCTGAGCCGGCTATCATCTATGTTGGGAGCGGATTTTGGTTTCAGCACAGTATTAGCCAATCTGATTGTATTCTGCTGATAGAAATAAACTCCTTCTTTGAAGTCTGCAGGACACCATGCAGAGACTGACAGATGGAGGGAGCCCAAGCCGCTAGATACAGGACAATAACGCTTCTGTCAAATTAAATCAGTTGCGCCATGCTACCAGCACATCTCTGATTGGATCAAAACATGTTCTGTTTAAACATCAGTGATGGGGTTAGTTAATTAACAAAATTCTGGTTAAGTGTCATATGATGGGCCTTACTTGATTTAAAACATTCTGTTAAAAGTAATGTGATGGGAGCAAGTAAATTAGTTTTGGAGATTCTTCCGTTCGTCCAGAGATCCTGTGAAGTAGCTAATGAATTTCTCTTGTATAACTAATTTTTGTTTCAGATTCTTAATTGATATCCATAGTTCCAAATGAACATTCTAACAAATCTCATTAAAAGCAAGAATGACAAACCGAAATAACATTATCATTTACAATATCTGACATAAATGTAAATTCTCTAAGTGATCTGCTTTGTGGTGAATTTCTCCAAAGAAATGATTATACAATATTCTATATTTCAAATAAATATTTCCACAAAATCCTTCATTCCAAAATACTTTTGATACATTTTCAAAAAATATTTTATCAAAACAAATTACTCAAAAATGTTTGATCAAAATTACCATAGCTGCCTAAATTTCCATCAGAATATAACAAAGCCAAGAGAAAGTATACTGACTGGTCAAGCTGGTCACTCTTGACCATGCCTTGTTGAAATGACTGCTCTGAGATCTGCAACTCTATCTATTGACAGTGGAAACCGTAAACCTTAATGAAATCAAGCTTGTCGTGGTCCTCAGAAGGAGATTTGAATCAGGTTTCAGATGAAAGGAGAATGAATCCTCTGTCAATTTGGAAGCTATGTCTCTTTCATTAGTGATTTTGTGGTATATTTGGATCCAAGTTAATGAGAATTCTAACGACAGGTCTCAATCATGATTTCCTGAAATTGGAAATGGATGACATTACGTTGTTCTTGGTAAATGTTATTACATATATAATTAGAATGAAAGAAAGAAATTAAATGACTTCTGTTGTAAACATGGTCTGATTACTTTGTTGTGTATTTTCTTGATTAATAATCAATGTCATGATGCAATTAAAGACATAATTAAAAGTTAATTAGTTAATTGATGATGAACTACAAACTTCATGAAACTTCCAACAAGGAAGAATGATAGTTTTCTTGTAAAATTTAAACTAAATCAAAGTCCCACATATAATTTGAAGATGCAGAAATAAACTCTTTACATGAAATTTGAAAGATGAAAATGTCATATTCCAATAGTGAATAAAATCTGATTCCATTAACGTCAAACCTCAAGACCGATATATATAAGAAATCCATTTCGAGATCAAGTACTTCTGTTACCCAACTTTTGTGTGTTTAATATACATAAAAAGTTTTCGTGTTATTTAATAATTTTATGTGTTTGTATAATAGGAATATATGACTAATCAAATAATATCCAAGATTTATGACTATGTGTGAAAAGCGCTTAGAACTCCATTGACGTCAATACTGTTTACCGAAAGAAACTGCAAACAAAATTGGTTGCTAATGCACAGAAAATAAATTTAAGACCTTGATCAATGAATTAAAAACTTGGATTTGAAAATCAACAATTTTGTTAAAAATGTATTTCTCAAAAGTACCAAACTGTAATTTAAAAAAGCAAACAAGCATTCTCATAAACGAAAAAAATTCTTGGAGGGAATTCTAAATTCACATAAATTGCAATTTCTATTATCCCTGCATTATGCATTAATATTACAAGTCAGGAAAATGAAAAACTGCAATGGATGTCACAAATATTTACACTTTATGGAATCTTGCATGTTTTTCTCGTTGTATCATTGATCGTGAAGGAATTTAAGCTCCTCTTGAGTAATTAAGATTCATGACAATGGAAATGCGACAGGGGCTGGAAATCAATAACTGACTATTCTCAACCCGAAGATGCTATCGTCTTGGGTTATGGTAAGCAAGAGATCGACTGGAGGCCAGAGAACAGGAGGAGGAAAGATGGTCAATTGGTCAGTTCATCTTAGACAGTTCTTATAAACCTAGGTCGGATTCTGTCTGTTGTTTTGTAGGTATCTTCTTTTCTTGGAATAACCTCTAATGAGGTCTTACTTCCGAGAATAACCCGGTATGAGGTTTTACTTTAGAAAGTAAGACCTGAACCTGAGGTTTTTTTTGAAAGTAAGACCTGGAAATGCACTTAGAATAATTTTTCAGACTTGCAACGCAATAGCCAACAAGCAGCAATTATTATCGAAGATTATACAAAGTTAAAAATTTCCAAGTTGAAATAGCTGGTTTCGAACCTGGCACCCTTCGCTCTCTAAACTGGCGCCTTAGACCGCTCGGCTATGCAGACCGAGATGATGAGTGGAGTTGAATTACTCCATTTATAGTCATACCTTCTTTGCCTCGATAAAACGCAACCGAGGGCGACATACACTTTATAAAAACACGATTTGGGAATCAAAAATTATAAAATGTAAATTTTTACATTTGACGTTTATAAATAGGAAGAAAACATTCCTCCTTCGTCTTCTGATTTTAAAATGGTCTAAGCGGAGGAATTAGGCCCTTTGAGCGTCCGAAACTATAACTCGTAAATTTTGATAGTTGACGGTTTATAAGCTGGAGAAAGCACTCCTCCTCGGTCTTTTGCTCTGAGAATAACCTCAAGGTCGGGATAGCCCCTCGGGCTAACGCCCTCGGGGCTTTATCCCTCCCTTCAGGTTATTCTCAGAGCAGAAGACCTCCGAGTCATGTTTTCTCCTTAACATAACAATCCAAACTATCCACAACTGGAATTATTCTTTGGATATATTTGCAGGCCAGACTCTGCAATACAGTGGATACTCCGCGGAAACAAAGTTCCAATATGTGAATTATCCCATTGAGTAATAACTTGGTATTTTACAACCCAATTTTACCAATATCAGTCACACGTTAAACAAAACGGAGAAAAACTGGTCAATAGTTGTGGTCAGTTCTAAGTTTCCAAAACTGGAATTATTTGCTATCCAGAATGAATAACTGGTTATTAAGTGATCATTTGATATATTTGCAACCCAGATTCTATATTCCAATGGATGCTCTGCGGTTTTAGATGTAATACATACAGGAGTGTCAATTCATCCATATCTGGAATTGTTCTTTATCTAGAATGAATAACTAGTTATCATCCAAAACTCTGTGCCATGAGATATCGCTTGTGTGAGATCAAGGGATATCTCCTAGAAAATAGATTTTGATTCCCCTGTCACAGTTAACCACATATCACAATGCTGTGATGTCAATAACCTGATGACATCACAATGCCATGACATTATTAAAAAGATGACATCACCATGTTAGAAGTGTTATGGCAGGGCTTTGTTGAGGGATGTACATTTTCATTGAAAGAAATGTAAAATGATTTTGGATGATATCTCACCCTCGTGTCTTCTGATATCAAACTTGTTGATAAAATTTTAAAAAACCTTCGGCAAGCCTTGGCTATTTGTAACATATCAATTCCAAATTCAATATTACAGTGGATACTCTGTTGAAGACAAGTTTTCTATATGTGAGTTCTCTGATCAAGCAATTACTTGGTATTTAGAACCCGATATACTGAGGAACAAAGAAAGGAAAGACCACCGCAACCAGAGAGATCTTGGCCGCAAAAATTTAATTTCACTGTTACATGTTTCGACCATTAGATGGTCTTCATCAGAGCCAAGCCATCATCACATAGCTGGAAGTTGAGTAGACGAGGTGTTCTTCAGTTCAGAATATACTGACAAACTAAATCTCTCTGTATACTGCATGATCTACTAAACTTGTTTCCAATAGTGCATCGCGATCACTTGGTATATCTGCAAGCCGAGTCTCTATTACAACGCACACAATATTGATCGACCAAAACCTTTCCCTTGATGTTTAGATACACTTATACCTGCACAAACGACCTAATCAACACTATTGATCCTTGGTGAATATATACATTCAGGTAGGTCCCTCTAGCGACAGGTGCAAAAACACTATTACCTGTTCCAACAAATTATGACATTTATCGATGCATTATTGTTGAGTAACGGCTTTGTACAATAACTGGGTTAGTGAGTTATGAATTGTACAGACTTCACATTCCTCTTAAAGCTGGTATTGATTGTGTTCAATGAAGTATGGCTTAATAACAGGCTCAGCCCAGATTTGCACACACAATTACGCTGAATGGACGCGGGTGCCGCTTTTCAATAGCGTGCTACTAGGGGAATTTCTATTCATATCGTCAATATGATCCCGAGAGGTTCATTTAAATGTCTGAATGAGATATTTAAATGTCTGATATTTGATATTGTTTTTGTTTTTTTATTCAAAGTTGTTTGTGCATTGACGAAATGTGTTTTTGGAATTTAGTGTTACAAATTGAGTGTAATGGGGTTGTATTTGTTATTTGAAAAGTTTGATATTATTTATCTTATAGAAATTGAGGAGTAAGATGTCAATCAAACATTTGCTGTGATATTTACATATGCTTTGATATCTGCATTTTTTCTTTCAATGCTGGAGTAATGAAAGAATTAATTTTTAACTCACTTATTAAGGCTTTGCTAAACATTGATAGGAATATCTCAAGTGTTTATTCTAACTTGCTTGAGCATTGATGAAATGGCTTTTTTCAGTTGTCTTACATTTGATAAATTTCAATGCTATCGCTGACGTCGAGTCAATGAATTTTTATGGTTCATCAAGCTGAATAAACAAAGCAAATTTTGTATGCTACCAGTGAAAATTACACTCAAAATTATATCAGGCAAATGTAGTCAAGTGCAAATAGAGAGATTTTCTCATGAATAATTGGTTAAACCATTATTCAGTACATTTTGAAGATATTTTAAAATACGATTTGAGAAAATCTTAAAATCTACCAGACAATTAAAAAAAATCTATTTATCACACGTATTGAATTACATGCGTGATAAACTATGTTCTAGATATCTACAGCAAGATGAGAACCCGAGTGAGATTAAAAGGCAGGATTGGTATGTAAAGTGTTTTTCTGGATGTTTTCATCAAGACATAAAAATAGAAACCTGAGATAGGATATCTGTCAACATGTTCTTTGCCCATACAACAACATGGAGTTCAAGTTGTACAGATATAACTGGCAATCTTTATCTATTTCTCACGCTGAAAATCTATCTGCTGTTTGGCTTAGCTCAACAGAGTGTTCTTCACTGTGCAAAGTCCACATAAAAATCAAATGTTGAATGTAAACACAACTTGGCTGGTAAAGTTTATTTACCTGGTGCAAGATCGTTTGAAGTATTTATATACCTACGCCTGTGACATACATTCGGGAAGGTATATATATCGAACGTGGCAATGTGGCGGAATAGACTACAAAAATGTTGAGATATTGGCCACTGACGCAAATGTCACGTAGATTGAATTATGAATGTCGTCTATCATATTAGGTGATCCCTGTCTTGAATATCAAATCATAATGTCATTCATGTTACTACTTTGAGAGGCGTTCATGTTAGGTACACGTGCCTAGCATATTTATGTGCTAAAAGAAATCCCCAATCTAATCAAAATATTATTTTGGATCAAATAAAAATTATTGCTAAATTGTTATAAGATATCACCTTGCATATAATGTAACTGAGTACAACAAAATATTTTTGCAATTTTGTTTAGCTTTATGAAAACATTTTGTTGATTATGAAATAATTTATTAGATATTTCAATCTGAAAATGTAAAATAATACACAAAAACAACAAAAGATATTGAAATAGGTTGTAGATGACAATGTGGTTTTGATGAAAATGAAATAGTTTATAAGACATCATGATACTTATGGTAATGATTATGAATGAAAATATGAACCCAATAACCTCAGCTTGACTGTCGGTGTGACATAGATCTGTATCCAGCAAGTCATGCATGAAGGATTCAAAATAACGATTATATATCTACTTAACAGAGCATGTCAGAAGATAACAGTTCACCCAATCTCCACATTGACACAAAGTCAAACAGAATATCATAAATTTCAAGCCTTTGAAATATGAACATGAAAAATGACCCAGAGATAAACCTCAAAATAATAAAAACAAAACACCATAATATAAGATGGTCTCGATCTAAGGGTATGAAATTATAGTACCCATTTTTTGCACGGTGCGTCAACAACCAAGAGAACATCCATAAAACATGCCATGTTGAACTGCAACATTATCAGTTATAATTGCTTCAGCCTTACACATAACCTCATAGCTACAAGTGCTAAGCAATAAAGACTCACACACTAAGTAAAAATACCTGGGGAGAGTAAAATCCATAATGACACACCTTGAGAGTGATATATCCACTAGTGGGAGTCCATGGTAAATCCAGTGTCCGCTCCTGACCGAGCTACCCAGTACTGAAGGGGGCTACACAAGGAATAACTCCCTCACTCTCTCTCTCACTCAATCCTGCAGCCTGCCTCTGTATTGATTGAGATCTGCTGTGGTCATGTGACCAGTGTTTGTTCACTGAGCATGTGGGTCGGGCAACAGGAAGTAGTTCCCTGTCACTGAGTCAAGGCTGTCTTCTGCTACACTGCTTGTTGGATGCTTTGCTGGACTTTTGGGGAAATGACTTTGGAATTAAAAGGAAATTACTGGAAAAGATTGGTTTCAGTTGATAAAAGCCTTTGAAATGTGTTATTTTGGAGGTTTTTTTTATTTTAGAAATTTTGACTCAGAATTTTTTCTGTATTTTTGTATTTGAGGAAAATGATAAAATATAAATTTTTGAATTATTTCAAAATTGTCATTTTCACTATTTTCTTTAAAAATATATAGAATTTGATTGATAATTTAATTTTGCATTTCTTCTTTTCTTCATTGTTGGATTTAAAATTAGTATTTTTGATTATTTTGAAATATTCAATTGAACTATCCATTGAATTGTTAGCAGAACTTTATTGTAAGAAAAGAAATGAATGATTTTATGTGGAAACAATATCCTTATTCACCTAAATTGCTTTTGTTTGATAAATGCCAGATTGTGTAATCTGTAGAAAATATTGATATATCTCCAATCATAAGTGTTGAATTATCCAAGCAACAGAACCACAACAAGAAAATGTGTTAATGAAACATACTATAACAGTATCACAGCAAATCGATGATTATTTTTCCGTCCCACAATCCCTTTAGCAGGACACAGGCAGAGCAGTTAAGTCCAGAAAATCACGAGTATTGTCATCTTAATATGAAGATTTTAATGTGAAAATACACAACGTTTCATAGTATATGCTCACACCTTCATCGAGTTGAATGTAAGGAAATATCTAAATGTGAAAAGACTCAATGAGAACAGGAAGATCTATCATCTGAATTTATTAAATTTTGGAATTTTATGTCCCATTTCCATTATTTTATTAAAATGTCAGAGATGAAGAGAATTTATTGATGATCAACTTTTTTTTACATTTAACATTTTTCAATTCAGCCCACAATATTCACACACTATCTCTCACCAAATATTCACTTCTCAAACTTCAAAGGGAAATAATCTTTAAATTAAGAGTTGAATTACAATCAAAGATTAAAGGGAGCTCCCTAAATTATCAGTCATAGTCTCATCGTGTGTAATTAGTGAGAAAACTGACTAATTAACGAACAGCAGGTTCACATTTTGTTGTAAGTAGTGTTGTGAGAGGCAACACTCGTCTAATCACAGTGTTTGTTGTTGAAACAACACACGCCTCCGGCTCAATAGCTAATTAGGAGATCCTTCACACCGACAGCTGAATAATATCTCTCTGGCTTCTATTGCTTTGTCTTATTCTTCATTTCAGATATCTCTATACCTTGCAGATTTCGAGATAAGCTATTGGCAGAATGTCATGAAAATCTAAATGACGACTATCTGAATAAGTAAAAATTATCTGTAGAGAATTGCATAGAATCATTTATAATACATTGGAATTCATCCTTGCTTCATCCTTCATCCTTACTTCATCCTTACTTCATCCTTACTTCATCCTTACTTCATCTTTACCTCATCTTTACCTCATCCTTACCTCATCTTTACCTCATCCTTACTTCATCTTTACCTGATCCTTACTTCATCCTTACTTCATCCTTACTTCATCCTTACTTCATCCTTATTTCATCCTTACTTCATCTTTACCTCATCTTTACCTCAACCTTACCTCATCTTTACCTCATCCTTACTTCATCCTTACTTCATCCTTACTTCATCCTTACCTCATCCTTACTTCATCCTTACTTCATCCTTACTTCATCTTTACCTCATCCTTACTTCATCTTTACCTCATCCTTACTTCATCTTTACCTCATCTTTACTTCATCCTTACTTCATCCTTACTTCATTCTTAATTCAAATTTTACTTCATCCTTGCTTCATCCTTACTTCATCCTTACTTCATCCTTACTTCATTCTTGCTTCATCCTTACTTCAACTTTTACTTCATTCTTGCTTCATCCTTGCTTCATCCTTGCTTCATCTTTCCTTATCATTTTCTCTTCCTAATCCCAAAAAGATTTATCATATCTGTACTTTTTTTGCAAAGGATGTATTATTGGACTTCTATTACGCTACTTGTACTATCTTTTTGATAACATATCACAAGAGATTGAGTTCTTCCTAGTGTCTGATTTCACACATCAGTGCATACACGATGTTACAGGTTTTTACACATACAGTATATAATGGGAAATATGAACTCCCACTTTTCATTTAGTTAATGCATTTCAAGCCTTAAAATTTATCTTTAGCCATGTTATTTGAGACTTTCAAGCTCAACCTTTTATGGAGGCTTTTAGACTTCTTCTCCAGAACCAGGGGCTCTAGGGAACTGAAGTTTCAAGAACATGTATACTCCTTAGCCAATGGGGATTCTAAATTGTAGATTTGGTGACCCTTTGATCTAAAAAATGGTTCAGAGGAGTCTTGACCTAAGAACCTATTTTCATCTTGTTCTCCACTTCAAAAGCCAAAGAAAGCTTGAATGTTGTGTACTGACACTTCAACATATTGAAATTTTAAATTGTAGATTTGGTGACCAAAATATGGGTCTTAGGGGCTACAACCTAAAGACCTATGTTCTTCTTCTTTACCATTACATAAAGTACTTGAAATTTGTTATTTATCTGACAAATACTTGTGGAAAATTTACAGTTTCAAACTTGTTTAGTTTTATTCCATAACATGATGAGCTACAGTGCCAATGGCTCTATATTTTGTATTTTGTGCAGGTTACCTGAATCTATGTTACCTTTTCTACTGTCTGTAATAAGTATAACTAATTCCTTTGGACTTTAATTATTCCTTGAAATGTGAAGGTCTGTGACTTCATGTGGGTAGGATAATTAGTTTTTCTTCTGGACTGTTTGAAATGGGAATTTGAAATGAGAAAGTTTGCAATTTAAGATTTTCTTCTAATGAAATTGTTGAAAAAAGTTTTAATTGGTCTGGCTGTTTTTGCTTGGCATTTCTATCCTAAATCAGGAGATTGCAATTGAGAATACTGCATTTCTCTGATAAATCTTACAGGTTGTCAAATCTTGCCTGGTATTAAAGACACTGTAGCACACCATTGTTATTTGCTCTCACAAAAAGGAAAAAAAGTTTTACAAGTAACTCAATCCTATCTTACATGTTTTGGTCAAGCCGTGCGAGTCCATTTCCCATCGAGTGTGAATTTTAAAGGGTTCAAATTAAAATGGCGTTTGAAGGTAGGTCAAGTGATCTGACTGATATAGCGATATTTAAACAATCAGAGTAGAGTTTTAAATAATGTACAATGATGGAATGGTTAACCATCTTGCTGTTACAGAGTACTGTTTTTCTATGGATACAGCTTATCGGGTCGTGTAATGAAATGTTTTACCCTCTGATGTAACACTATATTGTATAAACTTTAATAATAAATGAAAAATTTGAGAACAAAAAGTATGGAAAAAAAGGTGCTCCGGTGCCTTTAACCCTACAGATTGTCTGGAATTGAAACTTCAAAAGTAAATATTTGATAATAATTAGTTGCATATTATTTAAATATACCAGAACTTATTATATAAGCATATAGTATAAGAGATCCGGCACCTTAGCTTCAGAAAATTTATAATTTATTTTCAAGGTAATTATGTTTTGTGATCTCTATATTCATTTGTCCAAATATTGTTTTTAAAGGGGCTGTAGTACTTTTTCTAATGGGAATAACGAGATCTCGCAAAATCAAAAAGAAATCTTACCAGTTGCAAAAAAAATCCTTCTAAAACGAATTGTTATGCCTTATGGTTAACAACACAGATCAATTTCCCATCCTCAAATTATTAAAAGGTTTTCACATTAGAATGGCTGTTTTCGTTTTATACATCTACAAGTCGTGTGATGAGCTATTTTACCCTCTTAAGTTAAGATATACTGCATAAACTTTTGTTATAAATGGAAAATTTGAATATATATAAAAAAAAAAAAATTGTGCTACAGTGCCTTTAAATGCATAGATTCTTCAATATTTCTGTTGAAGCGAACACACAAGGTTGAATAATCAAAGATCCTGATTGGATAAATCAATGTTTATGTGTTTAAATAAAATGCTATCTGTTAATTCAGGCCATATGTTATGTATCATTAACTTGATAAACAAATTAATTAGTTCTACTTCAAACCTCCAAACCCACAATCATCAAAGACCTCCTTCACCGGATGAATCAATATTTGTGTTGGAACGGAAGAAGTCTCGTTATCACCCAATTCAGATAATATCAAACATAACCCAAACAAGATCTTTTTGAAGATGGGGATAAATCATTACCAGTGTTGCCATTGCGCAATCTTATCACAAATCTCGAAATCCAACTCATCAAATGACGAAACATGCAAAGTTGTTGAATCAGTTTATGTTGTGAAAGAGATCTCCAATCTCACTTGTATCTTATTAAACACGATAAATTGATATTGCTATCTCTTCAACCAGACTGCCAATTTTTAAACATGAAAAAAACATCTATTATCTTTCCTTACAGTTAAATACTCGTTTCTGATTGGCTAACAGTCGTTACATTTTTTTTCATGTAGCCCGTCAGTCTCACAGTGTACAAATTTCATGTACCCCGCTGTCATAGTAACAGCTCCTAGCTAAGAGTAGGTGTCGCATTATGGTCAGATGACGTTATAAAATGACGCACGTAGTGTTCAGAGTTTGATCAGCTGTTTACGGGTCTCTTACTTATTGACTTTTTTTTCCAATAGTTGCTTCTTTGTTTTGAAATAAATCTTATTTTGCCTTGCTTGCACACTCAATTAAAGAAAGAATAACTCGTTTTAACACATTTAAAAGCTTTAAACGACTTTTAACATTTCAGTCGAGATGAGTGACGCTATTTTGTTTACGTTTAGGGTCAAGGTCATTCAAAGGATATCAGCTGATCAGTCATCGGCAGTCACTACGAAATAAATATAATAATACTACATGAGAAGCATACAACTTATAATATATCAGGATAATTATGACATGGTAAGAGAAGACAAAATGCCTAAATTAGTGTAAACCTGTTGTGTATATCTTATTGCCCAGCCATTGAAAATGATTTGTCTATCCAAGGGGCGGTTTCAGATCAGGAGGTTTGGGTTCCAATCCTGCCAGGCTCAGCAACTATGTCTGCTGAAGAGAACTGTTCTACATGCAGTAAGGTTTCGTTACAAAACTACACTGAATTTTTCGTACAGTACCACACCCATTGTTCGCTAGTTCCAGCAGTGGTTGCAGGTTTCACTGCAATGCGTAGCCACAGTGGGGTTGCAGGCTTTCTTTATGAACTAATACTAGCAGCCGTGTTAAATGAAATAGTTTTGGTGTTAAAACCCAAATCAGCTCAGCTCTGATATAACATCTATCAGAGGGGTACTGAATGTAAAATTAGCTTAGTTTTAGATTGTTGGATCTTGATTCTTGTCGAGGCCCTGTGGTCATGTGGTAAGCTGTTGATCAGTGCTTGCGATAGTTTCCTTACTGTGAGGGTGTGGGTTTAAATCCAGCAAGGGACTCGGCTTGGAAATATTGAAGAATTTGTACTATTGAAGGTAGTGTTATCCAAATGTTATATATAGAAAGTGCTATCAACTCTAAATTCAAACCATTCAAATTCAAAGGAAAACTCTAAAAAGTGTAATTGATCAATATCATAGTTGAAAGATTTACTATTTTCTAATCAGAAATTGAAAAATCAAATCCTCAGAAGATGAATTTAAACAAGATGAATGAGAAAAAACTTTGTTGATTAATGGAAGCAGTGTTATCTCCAAGTTTTGAACCATATCTTATAAAATACTTGAAAGATTAGATAAATCAGTGTTGCTATCTTCCAACCTACCGGTAACTGTCCAAAATTCAAATTCAATTCAAACATCAAAAGAGACAATACTGTAGGTTGAACAGATAAGGAGAAATATCAGTTTTTCTGTTTTAAACCTTTAATATAACATTGTACAAGATGAGAAAATGGCTACAAAATCGTGATCTCTTTGAATCTAAACTTTGATCTTATTAAATCAATGATACAGTTTGTTATTTTTTAAAATATTTTTCACAATCTAAACTTTCAAATTCACTCATTTATTTAACAAAATCCAAGGGATGCCTTTATATTGTTGATGTTTTAAAAGGGTTTTTATTTCAAATTCAAAACTATTTGGGCCAAACACGGTGCTAACCAGAGTTTATATCGATAGATATAGATCCAGAAGTTGAGGCATGTCCATTTTCAAGGACAGGAAAAGAATTTCTGTTGATATGTTGTTTCATTATTTAAATCCCATATGGATCATGCATTACAACACAAGATCTTTTGCCAGTGGCCATTCATGGAATGTTCTCTCTGTTTGTGATTCAGAATCCTTCTTTGATCATTGAAGGGCATTTTTCATTTCTTCAACATCCTGGCTTCGGATCAAGAGGTCCGCAGTTTGAATCCCGCCAGGTGCACAGCAACTTTGTCTGCAGTAGAGAACTGTTCTACACGCAGTAAGGTTTGGGTGCAATGCTTCACTGAATTTCAGCGTAGTACCACCCATGGTTCGCTAGTTCCAGCCGATGCTTGCAGGTTTCACCGCAATGCATAGCCACATGGCGTTGCAGGCTTTCTCCCTACGATAAAACCAGCAGCCGTGATATAAGGGAAATACTCTTGGAAGCGGCGTTTAACCCAACTCACCTCACCTCATCTCAACATCCTGGGATCCCACAATTATTGATGCCATTTGATGTATCCATTCTGATCCTTCCTCTATTGATGCCACAATTCAGGGTTGGTTGCAACTTCACCAGCACAGCATGGGCCAGTCTCCATCATTGGCTAATTTAAGCCTTGCAGCATTTCCATAACTTTCCTGTACTAACAAAGCAGAGTGCCACACCTGAAATGCATACAGTAGTAGGTTTTGATTCACTAGCACACAAACCTTAAGGAAATGCTGCAAGACTTAAATCAGTCAGTTAAGCCTTGTGTAGGGAAGTTTAGTTGGTTGTTAAATCTTTTGAAAGCAAATCAAATACTGCATTAATCGGTATTCCTGTTTTTCACGCTATCCAAACTTGCAAATGCAATCATCGAATGACCAACCCATCGAGTGTATCAGTGTTTGTACAGTAGTATTATCTCCAACTCCTATGCAGACAGGTGAAGACAAACACAGGTCTCCATTGAGGTCCCTGTACCACAGTTTGACTTGCTTGTTGTGTTGACTGTGAGGGGCCGTGTTGCCATGTCTATCCAGCTACATTAACAACACTAACAATGGACTGATAGGGTTTGTTATCCTGACACATTCAGTTATAGCTTCTGGCTAGAGTGTTTTAAAACATTTTTAAGTTGCTGGGGACCATTGAGAGTGATTTAAAAACAATTAAGTCCAAGAACTCCTATAGTATCAGGTGTACAAGTTTAAGGTTATCAGAAATATGAAGTGACAGTTTCAATTTGTTTGTCGACCTGCCTGATCATTGGATGCTAATCTTCATTAAAGAGTCATTGAGTATTTTTCATGATATTTTATTCAGCTTTCATACATGAAAGACCACGTACTGATTTAAGTTTTAATTAATTTTATTTGACTTGCATATTCATACCTTATTGCCAAAATATAAGATAATTACTTGTCACCAATGAAAATCAAGCAACAGTATTTTATATGTGCGGAAACCGAAATTACACGTCCCATATATATGAACAGTAGTTATATGTCCTATTAAACATTACCAACCCACATTTGTGTGTCACAAATTACTTTTGATAAATTAGCATGCCTCATTGTCAGGTTTTCGATCATCAGTCGCTACTTACACCATTAAATTGTCAAAGTCCTGAGTGAACTTCAAATTAATATTTTCAACAACAATCAGAAGTTCTCTATAAAATAACACCATTTATAATGTTGACAAAAAATACTTAATTGTTCCTTAATCCCCTCTCAAATCATTGAAAAACTTACAACTCTTGCTCATATGGAAATAAAATCTTGATGCACCTAGTCAAGTTATTTTGTGTATCCTTATCAAATGCTAAATAAATAAGTACTCTTATTGAATTGCTGTCTATACGGTCAATACTTGCATAATATAACCTTATTAACTATATTTACAAAATAAGCATTTTAGGACATTTACAGTTTTCAGGATCCCAGTGACATAGTCATATCACATGATTGTCTACATCTCAAACCCTTTATGTTAAACTTCAAAAGGGTGATTCCTTATCTCCCAAACTGTCAAATATTGATGATCAAAGGAGTATACCTTGAAATACCGTTCCACTCATGGTGACCATGCCCAAACAAAATATTTCAATTTGGATGTGTACGTCGGACCCCTAGGGT
Source organism: Gibbula magus (assembly GCA_936450465.1). NCBI lineage: Eukaryota > Metazoa > Mollusca > Gastropoda > Trochida > Trochidae > Gibbula > Gibbula magus. Next base: position 5,045,487 of record OW388294.1, read on the forward strand.
CAGATATTAAGCCAATTACACTTACAACATGGGCTTCTTTAAAGGGTATACTTCTTACAACGTGGGGGTGATAAGAGGTACAAGCACCACTTGAGTTTATCAGCTCAAACTCAAGAGAATCTTACCTCGGACCAGATTCTGGTGGAACACTCATGGTGTTGTATTGCTGCAATACGTACAGGCTTATCCCATTAGCGTTTGCGTAACTATCTGATAGGGAGCTGAGAAAATAGAGAAATACCAAGTTCGAGTTCTGTAGCTTAGCATGGGCAGAACGAACTATTGTTTGGACTTCCATTTATGATATGTGTAGTACTAGTGAGTTACATCTTTGTATGGATCTTGTTGAGGGCTTAGAGAGTAGGTGTTGATAGGGATCAACTTTGTGAAGATGTATTGAGTGAAGGACTCATTTAATGGGCGAATTTACCTTTGTTAATGATCATATTGTCTTTTAGTCTTTCAACTAGTCTGTTATCCAGACCCACTGATTTAAAAGAATCTAGGTAGGGCTACAAGACAACAGAGCTCAGTATTTCACTCATCAATTCATTTCAAAGACTAAATATTCTATGTCCTTTTAGACCCTTACAACCTCATAAAATCATGAAGCCTCCTCACTCCCAGACTTAAACCAAGTCTATGAAATTTTGATAATTACTTAAAGAGAGGGTTCTATCGCCTTTCCACAGCGCGAGCTTAAAATGCTAATTGAGTTATTTTTAGCTACCGCGCTCGTATGCGCGTCATGAAAGAGCTAAACCTATTTATAGCATGCGGAAAACTCCCTTCCCATAATGCAACGCGGAAAATCTAATCAATATGGCGTCGATCGTGTCTGTATTACGAGTGTCGTATGGGCGAGACGCTGAGAGGGGCAATGAACAGACGCTGTCATGTGTCAGTGTCATCGGAGAAGGGGAATTGGGCCTTTCCACAGGGTTATGTACGCTGAAGGTATAAATAGAGGTAAACATGCGTGTGTTCCTCAAATGCGAACATGGCGAGCTGTCACTGCAACAACACCTGTTCTCGGACTGGGAAACGTGGAGCCTGTCCTTGCAAGCAGCGCAACCAAAACTGTAGCAGTCTATGCAGATGTGGTCATCTTCTTCCATGCTCGAACCGTGTTGATTCTACGATCGACGAAGACATTTGCTTTGAAGTAAGTATTATATTCTTTTTCAAAAGACATGTACTGTATAGCCGTATACCTACGCACCTTATAATTTATATTCATGTGATTTTCAACATTATAACCTAAGTATAAGTATAACCTACAATAATTTAAATATTTTTTTTTATATTTACTCTCAAGTCAATAAAATATATGTATATATATCAACATGCCTAGAACGATCACAGCGTTATGTTATGAAAATAAGGAATATTAACATTTGTCTAGTTTAGATAACAAATTTCATTTCATTAAATAAATTAAATAATTATCAATATTTACTTACTAGTTTCTTTACAACGTGACATCTTGAGTGTGGTTACAGTTAATTATTTTTTTTAAAAGTTCAAGCAACAATGCCTCATTCATCTTGACTTTGTGTTGTGCGATTTTGATGCTTATTTAATTATTACTTTCAGTTCATGAAACCACATGAGGGCAACTATACTGACAGAAAGGTTGGTACAAAATACAACATATATAATATTTACTCTATTATCTGGTAATGCTACAAATAAGCAAATATGCCAGGTTCTATATGCCGTCAGTGAAGCTTGTGTGATATATATAGGATACTAAATGACTTTCTATCTAATTCCATTTTTTATTAAACGAGTTAACGATTTTGTATAAAACGAGGGAAAGCGACGTCATAATGTGGCGCTTTTACACTACTTTAATATTTCTGTATAAATATGCAGTATCCTACACTGGCGAGTAATATCACCTTTTCATTGATGTACAATGAGGAATGACACCATCATGACTTCTGAAATCAATTATCTGAACAGGAGTTGATGAAAATAAGCTTTATCAACTTGTGCTGATAATAATAATCAATATATAATAATAATTGTCATAATTTAAGGCACTTTGGTGAGATTCTCTATTTCCCTGCCTGTCTGCTTTGAGAAATTACAGAGAAATACTACAAGTCACCAGTCCTGTAAAATTCTGAGCAACCACTATTTGTGATTTACTTATATAATAAAGACAATGCTTATTTCCAGAGGATTCATCATGTGGAGGTACCAGAAATTCCAACCAAGGTTCGTAAGCAGATGACCAATGGTAGACTGTCAAAGATTCCAATTCGCCAACAACCTGTAGCATCCCCATTTCTGTCAACCGAAACACCCAAAGCCCGATCCGACAGATCGACACATCCTTCCATGCCTAAGCCTTCATCCACCAGACTGAAATGCAAGCCTGCATCTGCCAGACCGAAATGTAGAGGAGCATCTGCCAGATCCACATCCAAGTCTGCCACTCGTACATCTGCTACGTCCACATCTACTTCTACATCTACCACAACCACTGGCACATCTCAATCTCATCTCAAACGCCCATACCAAATACTAATGAAGAACCATCAACTGAAGGATTATTGAAAATAAAGGTAATTAAAAGTTTTTGTTCATGAAGATTAATAAATTCAACTCCATTATGTAAAAGAGGGTTTAAATGGTGCAGATCACTCCGATGTTATTGTCATATCTACATATTTGATACCAATATAACAGTAATCATTGATTTCAATCTTTTTGTATTTTAAAACAAAAAAAACAAGTATTTATACTAAGGCTATTACTATTCTTATATTAAACTATTCACATCTCCATTTCAGAATTTCTTAGATAACTTGGATGAGACCAGCAGACGTAGCCTACTCACAAAGCTGATATGGCAGGACAAGGAAACCTACCAGACAGTAATGACGTCCTCAGAGCCTCCAAACCCACCCCCTGAAGACGTGTTGCCTCGATGGTGTCATTGTGGCAATTGCAGACCAATGCCGACCAACATCGAGAATAGATGCTGCATTAAAAAGAGAGGACAGTGTGTGACAGCCACAGGAAAGTTTCAGCGCGTAGTGATGGACGAAGACGTACTGGATGCAGCAGGGGCCTATAGGAATGACTTGTATGCCTATGATCACCAGAGGAACAACAGGATGTTTCGTCACACAGCGTACAGACAGTTTATCTTGATGAGATATGGAGTTCTTCGTTCAGGAGAGAGGAAAGTTGTTCCATCGTGTACTGTTCTTAAAATTAGACAACAATACCCAGCTGACAATGGAAACTACACAGGATTTCGTCCTGGTCGCTTGTGATTTTGGAAATGAAAGAAAACAATGGATGATTGATACAGTTTATTTGTGCCAAGTGCCATAATGATGTATAAACATTTCGAAATATTCCATAGCATCACTTTCTTTGTAATATAATGAGCAACAAGAATACACCAATCTATCAATGTATACAACATCAAATCACTTGTATTAAAACGTACTGTATTTTGTAAATTTGCTACTACCACATGATAATTGATGTGTGTCCCAAATCCATGTTATACATACTTCATCAACATGTAATTATCTACTTAATATTCCCCCACTTTTGGAAATCTTTTATAAAATGTACAAGAATTATTCCTACCTATTATACACCAGTATTTACAAGAAATATTTTGAAATCAAAACAGGATCTAGAATCTTTTATGATAAGTTGATTTCCATAAACAAAAAATGGGAAATGATTTTATTGACTGTGAATTTGACTGGAAAGATATATTTAACTCATATAGACAGGATTTGAAGGATGTTAAACTTATTGATTTTCAATATAGATTTCTACAAAGAGTTATTTATACAAAAAGAGAATTGTTGAGAATGAATCTTGTTGACAATGATCTATGTAGTTTTTGCAATGATGCTTCTGGGAGCATTTGTCATGTATATTGGGAATGCAGTATAACCACAACTTCCTGGAATGAACTTTGGATAAATAATTATTTACCAAAATAATTACAATCTCAAAATAGTTTGTTTTGGTTTGTCACATTATACAACAATGTTTTGATAAATTATTATTTCTGCCCAGAAATATATAAACTTATGTAATAGAAAAAATTCAAAACCAAGATTCACAGTAATTACCTTAAAGAAATCTATTTTGTTGAGAAATACATTTTCAAAAGAAACAATGAAATGAACAAATTTGATAAAAAGTGGAAAGCACTAATTCCAATATTCAACTATTAACGTTTCTGTTTTTAGACAGACACCTTTCAGCTCAAGGTAAATTGATGTACATATATAGATCCAAAAAGCTCCATGTCAATATATCTATTATATATTGTATACACATTGCAATTGTTTTCTGAACTTTGTAACCTTTGGGAAGAAATAAACAAAAAAAAACAACTTGTAATAATAATTCATCACAGACATCATGGATTTAGTTCAATGTTTAAGTAATGTCTGCTCACACATGGGGAAAATGCATGCAAGTCCTTGGACAGTTATGTCTCTAGATACCATTGACAATAATTTCTTGTAAATCAAAAAATATATTCATATTCATTTCTGAATGAGAAGACACCAGTCTGTGTATATATAATCCGATAACTTTTAAAGGGTTCACATGAAATTGTCAAATGCCATATACACAGTGAGTGACATGTAAGCATGTAAGTGTACATGTGAAAAATTGTAATAAAAACATTTTACTCTTGACAGTGACCTCATTCTAGTTTGTTCAATAAATAAGTTGACAACTAGGTTATTCATTCTTTCATGGTTAACATGTACATCTAGAATCTCGATATTTGCTTTTGAACAAGTTCATCTTTCGGAGGACAGGCAACTTTGGCAATTGACGGGGCAATTCGTCTAGGGTCATCTTCCCTTCGTTGGCAACTCCTGTTCGTTGGAAGAAGATCCTTTGCCTTTTCTTCGAAGATCAGGCACTGCAGGTCATACTTGTATGCATAGCCCTTGTTGATCTTCACTGGTGCAACACTCCAAGTCTTTGACCTCTTGTTGTATTTTGGAGTCTGACTGAAAAAATAGCAAAAAAAATTATTGCTTGTAGGTTAGGCACATTTCAAAAGATGAGAATCTTTAGGTATACAATGAAGTCTTTGTAACATCACCTTCCTGATTAAATGCCAAGACAGACTAATGCTATGATACCAGTTTCATTACTATGTGTTATTCCAACGATTGAATATGGAATTTCGCTGACAATCCTCAACCATACAATCCCACATTTATTCACATTCACATTTCTATTTACCTTGTCTCTCCATTTTGGTTCAAGAGCTCAGGTCTGTTCACATGGTGATTGTAGTCTATTGCAGCCAATAGATTGCGTGAGCGGTAGCCAGGAAACCTGTTGTGTAAGAAAGAATTATTATTATGAAAACTTGCGATAGTGATGAATCCATCCATTTTTAACCACATAAAGCAGACATACTGTTGATAGTATGTTAAGACCATATCGATTTTATCAATGAACAAAATTTATTCAAATGATTAAATTATACAGGTATATGACATAACATTAACCCTTACGTTGCGTATATATATTTTACCATTTTTAGCCCCTGTGGCGGAATTTACAGGCTCGCAGCTCGCAGCAGTAGTTTGAGCTTATTCACTAACGAGCTCTGCTGGCGGAATTTCCAGGCGGCGATTCCGGTACCGTTTTTACGAAATATACCGCATCTACATGGCGAATAAGGACTATATACGGGCGTTCAATACAAATTCAAGTAGCGACACCCGTACACAAATGGCTAATTCACACCCGAAACTTTGAATGAATTTTCTATGTTTTTTCGTTTTTATTCTATTACTTTCGAAAGATTGTCTTTAATTCGGGCCTCGTAACATCATAAATACGAAACGAAAAAAATTCCATTTATATACGGAATTGAAGACAAGATGTCTAGCTTCACAATGATATAAAAATTATTAGAATGCGACCTTTGGTTATAATTCTATAGCTATGTAAAGCTTGTCTTTATTTCCACCTATAAAATCGTCAATACTTACAACATGTATGCGGCATTGCAAACGGTCGTTCATCGCACTTTTCCAAGAAATCATAATCTCGAACCAGTTGACAAATAAGCACATGTCAACCCAAATATGGTTATGTTGTTTGACTTTTCAAATAAACGCTAACCTCGAACCATAACTGATGAAAATATGTTGATTAGTTTGTGTGCCGTTTGGTTTCACATGCCTCTCAGAAAGGTAAAATTGTATCTTTATTTCTGTGAATAAATCTGCGCATTTTATATAGAATAAAAGATTATTCTTTTCGGTTTATTGTGATATAAAAATTATGAAAATGCATTCAGTATTTTAGCCGTGATAAATGTTTTAGAAGTTGTGAAAATCGCCGATTGTTTCAAAATTTATGAAGTGTAAACATGACCTTTTTCACGGCGCTTGCTGTGTCTTTATTATTTTTTTGAGATTTTCTAATTTTATATGGGAATGTAGTCCATTGTTTCCCCTTTATTTTGCCGTATTTTTTTTTGAAAACAAACTATTCACTCACATGATATGAAGTGCGGTAGTAAGGCGAGTTAGCGATTTTTTCCCCCGTCTCGCGAGATGCGAGGCAGATAGCAGTCTCGGGCGAGGCAAACCCGAGGCAATACAAACACGTGGGTGAAAATAGCCTCAAGCGAATTAATGCTTCGGGGGCTAAGCCCGACAAAATTGGCCTTTTGTAAAGCTAATTATCAATGCGTTACGGGTCAACAATGCACACGCAATTTGGTGTGAATTTTACTTGATATTTCGACCGGACATTCACACAGACTTGTTATCGTGGCTATCTGCGAGATGTATGTAAACAAGTTTTCATGTGGCGATATACGGACACACTTCGTCTCGCATTTCGCCTGGGGGGCAAATAGAATTATTACTGACCCGGTAAATGCACTAAGTCCAACGTACGGGTCTCGCCAAGGGTTCTAACATTTTTCTCTATGAGCCTCCCGGATAATTCCGTCGCCCGCATGTTAAGGGTTAAGAATTATGCTGAGTTTATCTGGTAGCGGTTTTGTTTCATAATAGACTTTTCACTTACTGGTAGGACTGTCTCTTGGAACAGTACATCAGCAGGTGGTTGTGGAACGTCTCCAGGATACCAGTGTGCCTAAAAACAAAATAGAGTCCCTTATAAAAAAGTTCATAGAAGCAAGTAACCTTTCTTTGGCTATAATATTTTTTAATTAATTTTCTACTTTTAAGAAAAAGTGTCTTTAATTATGATAACAATACAGACAAATTTTGATTGAATAAATATAAGGAAATTAAATTATATTTCTGAAACTGAAGGAAATCATTTTTACCGAAAGTTGGTGAAGTGGGTCATGGTCCCCATCAGTCTGCGGTCCATCACAACACCTCGGAGGATGTCCATGGCCTCGCTGTTGGTGTCAAACCAAGGCTTTTTGTCGTCGTTGGCATTGAGAGGTGCATGTGCGCACTTGCCAGGTGTGTGCTCACTGACGGCCCACTCGTGTTTGTTACACACGTGTTGCAGGATCCTCATCCATGTTTCCTGTTTGAAAAAAATCAGGAGTAGAATATGTTTACTTAGATAAGTTATAGTAGACATCAGTTATTCAATAATTATATCATATATATGAGTGTGCCATCTTATAATTTACTCATCTGTCTACTCAATTTGAACATATAACATGTATGTGGAATACCAGACACAAATAGTTACCTTCAATAAATCCTCATTGCCTTCACAAATCTTAGAGCAGTACCAGAAGTGGTTCCGGATAGAAGGAGCCCAAGTCCGTATAATAGCCGTCTTCTTGGTATTTCCGAGCTGAAACAAAACATTTACTATAAATACAACATAACACAAATGTGTCAGGAGACATCAAATAAAGGCATAACTCTTGCCAGTCTCCATTGCTGGCTGATTTAGGCCTTGCAGTATTTCCTTAGAAATCTAGACCCACTATGCATTTCTGGTGCAGAGCTTCACTATCTAGGCACAACGAAGCGAGGGAAATACTGCAAGACTTAAATCAACCACTAATGCAGACTGGCAAGAGTTATGCCTTGTGTTTGGAAGTTGTCAAATAGAGAGTGATAAATGTTATTGGACTGAAATTTATTCATACTGCAGCATGAAAATTATTAGAAGTACAAAATTGCTGTATGTAGCTGTACATATGATCAAATTTAGATAGTTTAGTTTAACAACTCTCAAAATATCTCACCATTGTCAGTTTCTTCTCCAAGTTCTTAGCAGCGTGCCACACGTCCCACTGATGTTTGATGTTTTGAAACTTTGTTCCTGCAAAAAAAAGCAAATCATAAATAATATATCTGAATTACATTACATTTAATACATTACATTACATTACTTAGTTACCCATGTTGATAAAAAAAATTGGGGGGATTTTATACACTATGTATACATTGCTTACTTTTCCATGACTTTTTGTAAAAAAATATAAATTTGGCATTCCAATGAATGTCTGTACACTTACGCATTGTCAGGGCAATTGATGAACTTTGGTCAGTGACAACTTCTGTAACAGAGATGATGTTGGTGATGTAGTCCATACAACGTATGAAGCCAATTTTCTCCATTGCGACGCTGTTTGGGGCTTCCCGAAGGTCGACTATTTCTAGACCGACAATCTGTCTGGTATCCACATCCATCATGGTGTAAGTACAATACTGCGCATTGTGTCCTGGTGAATCGTTACGTCCGTCTCCAGCCAGTATGATCGGTGATTCACTTTTTCTCAGCTTACTGAGAATGTCCAATTGCATCGATGCCCAGTAAGATTCAATTGCAGGAAGAGCATAGAATCTTTGTACATTGTAGAAATAGGACTTGCTGACGCAGCCCAAATTCATGTAAGAGAAAAGCATTGCAACTTTTGCGTAGCTGTTGCCAGTGAGTAGGATGTCAGCGGCCAGCTGTAGATTACCAGCAAACATGGAACCGATTTTGGGTTGAGAAGACCAGCTGCCTGAATGCCCTCTTTGACACTTCCAAGTGACCATAAGAGCAGTAGCTCTCATTGTGTATGAAAAAACCAAATTGGTTTTACAGTTTTCACAAGTATGTCCAATACAATTCTTAACAAGTTCTACAAGCGGATCAACAAAAGCAATACACTTTTGTGTCGAAATATTGTCCATGAATTTGGTACTATTGTCTAAACCGGGCATTGCATCTTCATCTCTGTCCGGCAGTGACATGTTCAGGAATTCATCGTCGCTGTTGATGGAGTCGATGCTCTCTCCTAGTGTGGCACTGTAACACAGAGAAAATCATGAACTATATGCCTGCTTACACAAAGTTATCATTTCTAATACATTTAACTCATCATCATAGTCTTAGTAGCTGTAAGGGGGGTAAACACTTGGGTCAACCCGTAAAAAACAATAATGATATAATACTTTGTTGTGAAACACAGCAAAGAGCATACATATTTATCTATGATACCAGTTAATAAGACAATTGTAAATGATAATGTGTTCAAATAAATACATACCTGGTTATGTCAGCAGTCTTATCCAAAACATCTGGACCCGGGTTTGTAAACTCAGCAACTGTCTGCGTTGATTCTCTGCATTGTCTGTGATAAAGAAATTTCAATGAGAAAATGGACATAAACAGTATTAGGTTATGCAGGTGAGTTTTAACATTGAATTTTACTTATATCATGGCTGCCCGTATTATGGCAGGAAGAAAGCCTGTTATGTTGTGTGGTTATGCATTGCCGTGAAACCTGCGTGTACCGGTTGGGACTAGTGAACCATGGATGGTATACTGCACTGAAGTTCAGTATAGCATTGCACCCAAACCTTGCTGCAACAATGTAACATTGCATAAAAAACCTTACAGTTCTCTACTGCATAAAAAGTTACTGTGCCCCTGACATGATTCGAACTCGTGTTATTCAACAAATATGCCAAATATCAGCTATGATTCATGTAAACGGTCTTACATAACAAAATATATGCAATCTTGAAATTCAAAATATTATTTGATATTGAATACATTAATATACATACTCATTGCAAGGTTGATCAGCAGTTTCATTGTTTTCGTCACTGGTAGGAGAGCTCATCAATGAGGATATCAATGACAAATCTGAAAATAGAGAAATGACATGAAAAAAAAATCCATGGTTCTTAGCAAAGCTGAATGAATACAACCACAAATTATAAACACTTCGGCGGGATCATATTGATAATCTTGATACCCAATCTGGGGTTATCAAGTTTCACAATATGATACACATCACATTATCTATCTATCACCTACATATTTTCTTGATAAACAATAGTCAACAATAGTTATCTTATCACAATACACAAAATAAATCATGATGTATATATTGTCAGATTCAGTATCACGATATCGATACACTGCTTGTCAATTCATTATGAATAATATAACCTCCAAAGTTTCTGATCGTCACACTTCAATTATACTTATTGTGAAATGTATGAAATGAATTACATAAACATGACAAGACTCAACTTAGAGCGAAGTATACCAGGTTACTGAGATACAATGTAAAGAGTGTATGCTCACCTGCAACACATGATACAACATCTAGATCTTTGTTTTTCTGGGGTGTGCTAACTGATGGCAGCTGAAGACTTTCTTGTTGTGAGCTTCTGTCCCATGGATCACAAGGTACTGGGGTAGAACTGCAAAAATAAAAATAAAAATAAATACATCAATGAAAAAATAATTGATTAATTTGGACATGAATTACTTCAGGACTGAATATTGTTTACAAATTTTAGGCAAGAATTTTAGGTTCATTGTTCTGATAATTTATGTCAGGCCCAAAAATTAAAAATTATGTATGTATGCACTATGAATATATGTCTACTGTACTGCAGTCATACAGACAGAAGACTGAAAAGTATGAATTGTTATATGACATGTAGTAGATATCACAAACATTTCAACGTTGATAAATTATTTTCATACTTACTTGCATTGACAGGTCACATCATGGTTATCTAGAAGGTGTCTTGCAAGTTGAATATCCGTCAATACCAGTGCTGTTTTCAGCTCAATCCATCTGTTTGAAAGATCTCCCAAATAGACTCGCTGAGCATTTCTCTCCCGTCTTCTACTCACGGGCGAAATATCCTCGTGTTTTCGAGGTCGGCCTCGCCCAACCTTACTCATTCTTATTTTCTTATTGAATCATATCTAGGTAATCCCACTTGAAGTTGATAGCAAAATATATGTCTTGAACACTACTTGGCGATCTGTGAACGTGAGGATGATGGGGAGAGCGAACAACAGGTTATAATCGAAACCCTGATTGAAGCCAGTTTCTTCCTCAGTGTCATATTGAGTTAGCGTCATTATCTTAGAGGCATTAGTGTCAAAACTTCTTAATTCCTTGTGAAAATAACTCACTATAATCACATAATTGTTCATACATGTAAAAGCATCTCGTCAATTTGATCGCTCGAGTCAGTCGCCGCCATCACAACAATGGAGTTAATCCCCTTGGCGCTTGCAGCGCCAATCAGTGGCTTCGTTTTTGTTTGGTTATTTTTTTGTTTTTACATTCGGATTAAGTTTAATTATCTCCTGAAATATCAATATAAAGTAGTAAAAAGTAAAATAAAAGCGTTTATAAAAAAACACACACTTGTGTGCCGTGTGCAAAAGGGAATTCCCACCTGAATTTCGTTTCCACAAAAAATACCCCGATAGAACCCTCTCTTTAACCTTCATCCATGCGATTTTATGATTTCTATCATATTTAATCGTTTTCCAAATTTCAGAGACTATATGTTAGTCTACTTTTCAACCAATAACTCAATTTGAGCTTCCTTAAACAGAGAAATTTTACTAAGATATTTCTTTCCCCCTTTCATCAATGATGTCACTAGTGCAATGACATGATGTCATGTTATCAATGACTGTGATGTCATCACATTTAACTTGGTAAATAATGGAAGAATAAATAATGGTAAGACAGATTTCAACAAACATTTCATAAACATTGATCAAGTAAATTCAAAAAAATTATATTTAATGATAATGACATTATATCTTCTCATTGAATAGACAAAAAATACAATGAAAACAAATAAAAAACCCAATAATTAATCATATATAATGAAGAACACTAAACCACAGGACTATTGATTCAGGCCCATTTCTAATATTACTTATGTTAGCAGAGAATGTGAGAGTCCCTCTGCCATCCATTATTCATAGACAGATAACAGGTAATCTCCTGATAGCAGCTTATCTTCCCTGATCCCAAGGGCACACACAGGTCAAGGTCATGTGATTCAAATCTGCATAAGATATTGTAGTAGCAGTCCTTCATTTGCTTTTGATTGAAATAATCTTTTTCAACTGACAATTTAAAAAAAATAAAATAAAATTTACAAATTATTTTATTTATTTTTATGTGCTTTAAACAAACTAAAACTAGTGTATGAAATAATTTAGAAAGTAGCCATCCTGAAAGTTTTGTATTTTCAAATTTCATGGCAACATTAAAGTTACAGATCCTCAAAGAATTACCAGTTTGAAGCAACAGTTACCAGGATGACAGTCACCACAGTCAGATTGGCCTTATTTCATACACTGTATAAATCAAGTAATAATGATGATAATATTATTATTCATATTGTTCCTCACAGAATGCGTGCTTAAGGCGCTATATACCCTGAAGGAATTGTACTTTTGGTGCTACTACCATGTACTCCGCGTTACTGTATAGTCGATACCTCCCGTGTCCAGGTACCCATTTAAACAGCTGGGAGAACTGAGTGTCATGTGCAAGTGCCTTGCCCAGGTACTAAACATGGAATGAAACCCAGTTAAAAAAGGATTTGAACCCAGGCCTTTGGCATGTAGGGCCAGCATGCTAAACACTACACCTCTGTGCTCCATAAATATCATATATTCTGTATAAATTTCAAAGCTGAAGTTCAATAGTTTGGAAAGATTTGATCGTAATCAGTGAGAGATAAAGCATTCCTAACCCTTCTTGAGGTATGCATTGCAGAACACAAGTAATGAGAGAACACATGCACAGACAGGAAGTAGGAAGAGCTGAAATTGCCTCTGATAACAAACACAATTTAGGTTCTAATTTCATCAATTTTCTCTTGTTTGATATGATGATGGCTACATTTCTTCAAATCACATGGGGGGTAGGATAGCGCAGTGGTTAAAGCGCTTAAGGCTTCAGATAAAAAACTCAGGGTTTCCAATCCCGCCAGGGGCAAGACAACTTTGTCTTCTGTAGAGAACTGTTCTACATGCATTAAGGTTTGGGTGCAATGCTGTGCTGAATTTCAGCGTAGTACCACCCATGGTTTGCTAGTTCCAGCTTGCAGGTTTCACTGGGGGCTTTCTCCCTGCCATACTACTAGCAGCCATGATATAGATGAAATACTCTTGAAACCCAACTGACCTCACCTCAATTCACAAAAATAATGATCATAAATGATCTTTGGTATGAGAGGATACCCATTTAACATTATGACCCTGAATCTTCATCTTCCCAGCTGGTTGCACTTTCATTAAATCCGAAATCATGCCTATTTGTACTTACATGACATTTCCGCAGATGTCAGTCGTATAGTGTCTCTTGCCACTTCTCTAGTCAGCTTCATTAGCTTCCAGATCAAATTGGCTTTTATAACCTGCAGTCATCATGAAAATCAGACCTCCGTGATTAACCAAAGTTTTATGTTGGAGCCATGATTCTGTAGAATTCGTGCAACAAGAAGTTAATTATCACTGCTGGACTGACTTCTGTAGAATTAGATGCTGTTAGAAAACCTGAAAATCAGTTCTCCATTGAATCAAATTTTTTAAAAATATATAAAAATTATTATGCTTTCTCAAGCAGATTATCTTAGCTTTGCTGGATGGTCAACTTCAGTTTGATTGGTTACTGCTAGAAAAAGACTTCTATTGATACCAATTAAGAGCTTCTTACAGAGTCGAAATGAACCTTATCAAAACACCAGCCATTCAGACTCGTTATTTCCTAAAGTACTCGTCCAAAGCCTTTTTAGTTTGCAAAATGCATCGACAGGATCATGTCATTTTAAAATTTAAACTAGCCTTTTGGACTACCATTCAAAACAGTTTACTTGCCAAACAACTTTTTCATTAATTAAATTCTATAATCCCCTCTCAACCGTTACTATCTAAGTTTTATTTGCCAAACATTTTGACATTCTTAATTAGAATGAAATCAGATTATGGGTTTACGATGGAATTTTATATCTAAATCACAAGTTATTCAATCTTGGATTTATAAGCTTTAATTGCTAAATATTCATCTTCAATCTGTATGGACAAAATTTGTGAAACATCAAAATCCTTGTAAAAAAACAAAATAACTTGTATTTAATCATGATTCTATTTTTTTCCTGAAGTAGTATCTAAGTTTTAATTCATCATTTAAAAAATTGTTTAAAAAAAAACAAAGAAAATCTTACCTGTAACCAAAGTTTTGATTTGAACTGTAATTCTGTAGCGCCTTCTCAACCAGAAGTGACATAGTTTGCTGGCTGATTAGCTTTAATCAAGTTGGACACTCATGCCTATTTCATGCTTATTAAGTGTATTCACACACATAAACATGTCAGCCCTTTACTGCTCCCTGTCAGTCAGACTGTCAGATCAGCCCCTGTTTACAACCAGGAGCAAATTGAGGTGTCAGATTCCATGAAGTCAGATCTAACAACAGGGGTTGGGATTGGATCTGCTCAATAGCTGTAGATTAACATTACATGGCCATTACTTGTCTGCTCTGAGCTGAGCAAGAAATTTGATTTTGATCATGAGAATTTTGCAACCTTTCGGCTTGATGATTCCTATAGCTTCAGATCAACATTAAATGACCATTACTCGTCTGGTTTGAGTTTTGAAAGAAATTTGATTTTGGTCATAACACTTTTTTAACCTTTTGACTTAATGGTTACTTTCAATAGTTGTAGATCAACATTACATGGCCATTGCTGGATAAGCAAGAAATGACATTTTGATCATGAAATCTTTGCATCCTTTAGACTTGATACATGATTCCTTTCAATAGCTGTGTATCAACATTACATGACTATTTCTTATCGGGTTGCCAAGAAATTGTATTTAGACTTGATGATTTTTTTCAATAGCTGTGGATACACATAACTTGACCGTTATTCTTCTGGTCTGAGTTGACCAACAATACATAGCCAGAACCGTTAATCATCTGTCAGCCATCTTACAACATTCTAATTACCGAGTGTGATTCCCCATGTTCATGTCATAGTGATATTGACAAGCAATTATGAGATGGTGTAATTACAAGATACAAGGATTAGCCTCTGCTGGGGGGCTATAAACAACACCCCCACCGCTATTGACGCTGTCAGGGCGCTGATTGGGTGCACATGTAGTAGTGAGCAGGATGCAGATAAAACAAGGTGATCACTCTCCAGGGACGTATAGGGAACAGATGGGTGGTTATCATCGCTTTGTAAATATTTGTGGGGACATATAACCATGGAAGATTTTAATTAGATTTTGGTGATAAGTTGTCATTGGTGTACTTTGTTGTGTATGAGGAACTGACTAGTGAATATCATCGCTTTGTAAATATTTGTCGGGACATATAGCCAATGAAAGATTTGAATTAGATTTTGGGAATAAATTATCATTGATACCATTTTCAGTATAAGGAAGTGAGAAATGAGTGATGGACATTGTTTATAATTTGGTAAATATTTGTGAGGACAATGATGTGAAATTTTAATTAGATGTGTTGCTGTATAGATTGTCACTGATATAAAGTGCTGGGTGACTGAAGTACCTTATAGTATCAATAATCTGTGAACAAGGAAATGAAGATAAGTCCTTGAATATTTTATATTTCAATGAATATAGATGATGAAGAGTTTTATCTCAAGATTCCTTTTGTTTGATTACACGAAAGCAACATACTGGCCAGAAAAGTCATTTTCATAATGATCTGTATGAACTAGATAAAGAAGAGTTCAAGTGGTCAGGATCAAGAGAATTTGAAAGCCATGTTTGCTTTTTTGCTGTTTTTCTATTTCTTTCAATATGCAATATAAATACCTAGATCTCTTTTATGTGAATTTGAGACTTAGTGCTTTGACATCTGGCAACAGAGAATATATCAAAACGTGACACCAACAAGATTGAAAATGAATCCAAGAACATCTGCCCATTAAAGTAATTATGTTACTGATCTCAACTGATTGATGACAAGGTGTCATTAATGATCTCATCTTGGTGATTAGGAATCATTAGAGTTGATCCATTAGCAGTATAGACAGAATCAACACCTTACAGTGTGGATGACATGTGATGTGATTTGTATATCATCTGCAGCCAAATTCAAAGTCAGTCCTATGCAATCTCTAAATGACGGTTTAATCCAAAGCTAAATCCATAGAAGTTCTCGAATAACATTTAGTATTTTGGATCTATATGTTATAGATCTTTAAGTTATTATGTAAATCAGTGGTAATGTGTGATGTTTACCGGTATATTATTGATAAGAAAGCTAAAAAAATGCCAACATTCTCTGACTGAAGGAATGATTCATCAAAGTAACATTAGTCATGATTGTTGTTACTTCCAGGCAAAAATAAATATTTGAAGGAAATGGACTGGCATACATGATTCTAGTTTACCCGATCTGGATACAAGAAGTGTATATTTTTTATATGAGGCCCCAACATTTTAATTAAACCGAGACCAAGTTTCTCATTGCATGATGACAGTTGTTTGCTGTGTCATTGCCCAAGGTCATTACAAGATGTGGATCTTAGTCCAATGGTTGAAACATACTCCAGGGTCACCAAAACATCCTGGATGAATTGCAAATGTTGTCATAATGATGTTGATTCCTAGATCTAACTTCTACAAGTGTTCTGACAAAGACAATAGACTGAAGGTCAGGACTGCTGAAATCATTGGTGAATTATATCACTGATCAAAATTCTGACACGAAAGGACTACAAATGTTAAGTCTGAAGTTCAAGGGAACTCATGACATCACAAGTCTTGTAATTTTGTCATTGGTGTCCTATATGACTTGTAAGGTGAACACCATGAGGGTTTAAACAAGGTCAAGATTACCACAAGCATGCTTATCGATGGTAAGTTATCGCCGCTAATGGCTGCAATACTGCCGAATCGGCGTTGCAATAACTCACACACTCACTCACTCGATGGTAAGTTATATCACTGACCAAGGTTCCTACACCAAGGTACAGGAAGTGGAACGTGGAGGTCAAGAGAAACATAACCATCATTGCATGAGAAGTCTTGTCATTACATCATAGTCCTGTGTATGACTCAAAACCTGTATGGACAACACTGATATCCTGGTTTACGTAGGTCAAACATGACGTAAAACCAGATCCTGAGCTTTCTACAAGAAGTTCAGACGTACAAGTGTATGATTATCTAAGCCTGCCATGATATAGCACAGTTGTAATTGCATCATATTTACATGTCCCAGCACTTCACCACAAGAAGGATAACCTTCACCTCATGTAGCTAAACTTACAGCCTAAATCCATGTATCTTCCCGTACTGCAATTTTCTTACATCAAATCCAAATTTCTGACAATCTTGTATTCTGCTATGTCTCATGTTTGCAACACACTCTTGACACCATTGACAACTTCTCTAGGGGCCTCTATTACAAGTTCTTATGTATATGTAACACTCTTGCCGTATGTATCTGGTTGTCTTGTAAGCCCTAGTCCGTCATCCAAACCCCTTAATTAGTTAAGAGCCTTGACAAGTCTACCAGAAGATAACTGGTCTCAATTTAAGGAGATAAAGGGATCTCTTTTTATTTTCCAATAGGTATGTAATACCGTGGGATATAGTCGTTGCCCTCTCCGTCTGTCTATCCGTCTGTCCATCTGTCCTTCCGTAATCATTTCGTTTCCGGAGCAGAACTCGAAAACTGTTCATGATATGTTTCTGAAACTTTCCATGTGCATGATTCAATAACTGAAGTGGTGCCTTTTAATATTTTCAGATTTCTGACATCATTTTGTTTTCATTTCCATAAAAGTGTGTTTGATTTGGACTTTGTTAAGGGATAGGTTCGTTTCTGAAGCGGATCACCAAAACCCTTCATCATATCTTCCTGAAACTCTGCATGTGTGTTACCCATCTACTGAAAGATATACAGTTATCTTTGAAAGATGTGTTTTACAAATTATGTGGAACCAATGGGATATGTTATCTTCTGATGACTCTTGTCTTATTTTCGCTTTTTTTAACGAAATAATTCATTTCAGAGACTTAATGTTAGTCTATATAAATTCTTTCACCCTCTTGAAGTCATGAAGCCTCCTCACCCCATATATCAAATAGCCTCTTCACCCCATATATCATATAGCCTCCTCATACCTTATGTCATGAATCTCTCTCCCCTCCTGCATCTCCAGCCACTGTGAAGGACAGGGCAGGTGACCGGTGATGGATGGCAATGATTGCATGATGCAATCCCTGAGCCACAGGGTTCCACACTTCAGGCTGCTGGAGGTGGACCTCCTCTCACCTCCCAGTGACACCAGGCATGCTTCACATGTCAGTGGATTGATGGCACATACCTCATCTCTACATGCTTCTTACATACTTGAACAGAGGCCTTGTCCAGGCATGTTAGGTGACCCTACACATACATAATTGAGCAGAGGCCTTGGTCAGGCATGTTAGGTGACCCTACACATCTATCAGTGACCTTAGTGGTAAAGATTCCACCTGAGGCTATCGTAGTGCTTTTCTTTGCATCATGTCTAAGGTCAGCTTGTTCACTTCCACCTACCCTCTCTTTACTTGCAAGGAAACGGAAGAACTTTCATTATGTCACCTGATTTCAGCTGTTTTGACTCTGGTAGCTAATGTTTTCAATAAATTGCTAACCAGGCCCGACAAATTCATCTTTGTTTTCAAGATTTCTTTGCCTTCCCTGAAAGTTGGATATTTTACTGAAGTCAAAATTCTTTGACTTAATTCTATTAAATCCCCTACCAACATCCAAGATGTCACTTTTATCAGCTTTATTTTAGTCATTTGAACATTACTATTAACAAACTGAAGAAAGATCCTTTTACAGTCAGACCTAGGACTGATGTGTCTTCTACACAGATTAAGGTGTAAGGCATGTATTTTATGGCGTGTTTGATGGGATACTTCCTTTGGTCAGTGTCTATCAAGCTGTATCACTGTCTAACCATGAAGTGAGAGGGGTCAGCTGTTTTGAAGGGATACCCCATGGGTACACTCGACTGACTCAAGGTCCTTCCACTTCAGTTGAAAATTAGATTTTGACCATTACCAGTTGGTCCAAAGCAGGGGCCTGAATTGCTGTAGGCTGGAGGAGTCCAATCTTATTTTGATTGGCTGTGTTGGGAGGTCACTTGATGTGGTTTTGATTATGGGAACTTCATACTGTTTTGTAGTCAAACACGTCCTTGCTGTGGTTGCTTCTCTGATTGGAGAATACATGTGGAGAATTTGCCTGAATATTGGAGTTACATCTAAACTCATTGATTGGCATTCTAGAAGTTGGGGTGATGAAGAATGAAAACAATATTTGTTGATATACAACTTCTTCATTCTGCATATGCATAGTCGTTGTCAAGCACGTCTGAATTAAATCTAGCATCAATTTTGCATATTCAGAGGTGGTCATTTGATGTGATAACATTTTGTTGAAGCGACATCAGATTCTGCATATATTTTACCTATATGGGCTCAAGGATGATGTTCCCAGATTAGAGTATACATCTGCACCATCATTGGAGTTTAACGTCTGCTTCTAACCATAGGTGGCTTTGAAGGACAGGTTACTAAAATCTTTGAAGGACAGCATAGCAGCATCTTGACATATTTAGCAAAATAACTTTCATTTTCAGATCTTGAAAATTGCATGAGCCCATCTAAGTCTTAGTTTATGGATTGCCTTCTTAGTCAACTGCACTTAACACTCAAACAAAACTGACAGAAGCAAACCCTCCAATCCTGGCTTATCAAGCAGGTCAATGCTCCAGTACAAAGCTGTAATCCTAGTCCCCACTCATAAAGCCTGAAGCTGCATACCCAAGGGATCTGTCAGACTCTTGTTTGGGTGTGATGTTTGGAGAGCCTCTTCACACCTCCGAGTGGACACCATCAGACTACTGACACCGATAGGTAGCTCTATTATCTGCCCACTGACAGACTGTTACGAGGTAGACTAGGAACACAGCCTTGGACAATGTTTGGTTTTAGAAATCTACAGTTGGTTGAATGATGTAGAGCCCAGGCCTGGGTTCGAAACCCGGTGGATACATCAATACCAACCTTGGTCTCCTCCTGTATTGTACACTGGGTCTCCTACTGTGTTGTACCCTGGGTCTCCTACTGTGTTTTACCCTTGGTCTCCTACTGTGTTGTACCCTTGGTCTCCTACTGTGTTGTACCCTTGGTCTCCTACTGTGTTGTACCCTTGGTCTCCTCCTGTGTTGTACCCTGGGTCTCCTACTGTGTTGTACCCTTGGTCTCCTACTGTGTTGTACCCTTGGTCTCCTACTGTGTTGTACCCTTGGTCTCCTACTGTGTTGTACCCTTGGTCTCCTCCTGTGTTGTACCCTTGGTCTCGTACTGTGTTGTACCCTTGGTCTCCTCCTGTGTTGTACCCTGGGTCTTCTATTGTGTTGTACACTTGGTCTCCTACTGTGTTGTACCCTTGGTCTCCTACTATGTTGTACCCTGGGTCTCCTACTGTGTTGTACCCTTTCTCTCCTCCTGTGTTGTACACTGGGTCTCCTACTTTGTTGTACCCTTGGTCTCCTACTATGTTGTACCCTGCGTCTCCTACTGTGTTGTACCCTTGGTCTCCTACTGTGTTGTACCCTTGGTCTCCTACTATATTGTACCCTTGGTCTCGTACTGTGTTGTACCCTTGGTCTCCTCCTGTGTTGTACCCTTGGTCTCCTACTGTGTTGTACCCTTGGTCTCCTACTGTGTTGTACCCTGGGTCTTGTACTGTGTTGTACCCTTGGTCTCCTCCTGTGTTGTACCCTTGGTCTCCTACTGTGTTGTACCCTGGGTCTTCTACTGTGTTGTACCCTTGGTCTCCTACTGTGTTGTACCCTTGGTCTCGTACTGTGTTGTACCCTTGGTCTCCTCCTGTGTTGTTCCCTTGGTCTCGTACTGTGTTGTACCCTTGGTCTCCTCCTGTGTTGTACCCTTGGTCTTGTACTATATTGTATCCTTGGTCTCCTACTGTGTTGTACCCTTTCTCTCCTCCTGTGTTGTACCCTGGGTCTCCTACTGTGTTGTACCCTTGGTCTCCTACTGTGTTGTACCCTTGGTCTTCTACTGTGTTGTACCCTTGGTCTCCTACTGTGTTGTACCCTTGGTCAGTTATGGCACTTTTCCCACATTGCACTCAGATGGTTTTCCTGCAGGATTTTTATGTCCCCAGAATTTTTTTACGGGAGACATAATGTTTTTGCCTCCGTCCGTCATTCCGTCATTCCGTTAATCCGTCATTCCGAATTGCTTTCTTTTCCGGGCCATATCTCAAAAACCGTTCAACATTTTTTCACGAAACTTGGTATGTGGTTAGACCTAGTGGTTGAGTGGTGCCCTTTGCTATTTTGGTTATTCTGAATTTTGTTATTTTTTCTGGTTTCCATGGAAACAATTTGAACTTAGTGCAAATTGGGGGTAGGGACCTTTTCCGGCCTCTATTTCAAAATCTATCTAGAGTGGTGCCTTTTGCTACTTTGACTTTTCTGATTTTTTTTATTTCTCGTTATTAATGCAGATGTCCAAAGGTCCTAGCGGGTGGTTTTGGATGGTAAATTAGGTGCGAAGAGGTACGGTGTTTAATTGGAGATCGTTAGGAATGTTCTCGCTTTATCGAACCACCGACTCAGGACTGGACTAACACCTCGTCTATACCCGAGACTTGTCTTAGACAGTTTGGGTCAGAGTTCAATCTACACTGCACACAGAGATAACAGAACACAGGCGTCGTTTCACAGCTGCCAACAGACTAAAGGTTTATTGAACAAAGCATCTAGATATAGTGGTCAAGCATTTGCGGGCAATTCAGGAAGCGTGCAGGAAGTATACCTTCTAGGGACTGACCATACCTTCTAAGGAACTGACCGTAATAGATATCCCTCAAACTTGTCCTAGCCTTCTTGTCTAAGAATGTTTGGTTCTATTCGGCCCGCACTAGTACCATAGTATAGTATTGTACTGCCATTAAGTATATTCCCACTGCTTTATCCTACAGTGTCAAAGATCGGTCAAAGACCGGTATATTTAGCTTATTCTAGGTACCTGAGCTGACCGATTTATGTTTGCTGTCAGAGCTAACTAACGAGCTCTAACCTTCTAGAACGTTCCCTTGTTTTCATACATTAACTCAGATACCTAACTGTCAGAGTTTGCTGCCCTATGTTAACATTACCTATCTCAATTCGATTGTTTAAACTTAAGTTACAATTGCCTTATTTTGTCCTATGACATCTCTCCGGTGTTCCGCTAAGCACGACCCGTGCTCTGAGATGATTAATTATCCCCCTTTTAACCCTACCCGTCACTTACTGCGATGAAGAGTGGAGAAGGTTAAGGGATATCTCGTTCTAAATATTTACGTTATCTCGGATGGACATTCATTCCTGATTTGTTTAACCTGCAGGGCCATTTCCGAATCATTTATAATTGTCGCTGTCAACACTGTTTTTATAACCAACTTATCTAGACAATGTTATTATCTGCGGGCATTCACCTTTATACTGTCGGTGTTTACAAAGTTTCACATTGTTATATATAATTAACATTTCCATTATTAACCTACATAATACAAACATTCAAGGTTATGCATAGTTCACAAAATAAATGGGGTTTTTATCCCTTTCCGTCTCTGTTCTTGTACAGGCCTGAACATATTTATTTCTTAAATAAATTTTGATTATAAATTTTACAATTTTCTATTATTGTTTTGCATGCCAGCGCCTATGCCGTTGTTCCGTTGATGTTGTGGTCATCTGTTTAATTGTCCCTCTGGTGTGGTGAGAGCTGACCTCAGCTCTGGCGGCGTAGGCGATGGTGGACAAGGCTGGTCAGTGAGGTGGTGGGCGTTTGCGGTTGGTCCGTCTCTGGGTGGAGCGTGTGTCGGGTAGTTAGTCCGTAGGGTGTGGAGTGTCTATGTGTGGGGTCCGTTTAACGCGGGCGGTAACTCTACGGCGGCGGGGTGGGGCTCTGTGTGGGTTGGTAGAGGTGGAGAGGAGATCGTAACTTGGGCCAGCGAGTAAGTGGGAACAGTCGGGTAAGGAGCTGGAGGATGAGGAATTGTCAGATACAGGGTAGGCGAGGGTAAGGGAATAACCTGATAAGGGGGAGGCAGTCTGGGGTGGTGGAGGGGTGGGGAGTTCGTCGATTGTCATGTGGTCAAAGTCAGATTCGTCTGATGTAACAGAGTCGTAAAGGGGGTTTGGTGATGGGGGGTGCGAGATTTTTGATGTTGCTGTCGGGGCTTGTGGGTTAGCGCTTATGGGGAGGACGTGTAGGACCCAGTGTGCAAAATCGTGCACGCCGTTTCCAGGAAGGAAGATGCTGTTTGGAACGTGGGGAGTGAGAATGGAGGCAATAGGTGGGATATGCTCAGAGGCGGCAGGGTGGGTACCCGTAGTAAGGGAGGGGTCGTTCATTTGAAAAAGATTATGAGCCAGGCTGTGTAGGTGGCGAGAGTAGACATGAGGATGGCGGAGCTGCTTCACGTAAGAGGTTTGGAGATGGGAAAAGATGGGGTCGAGGTAACCATTGGTGAAAGGGGTAAGGCAGGAGGGACAGGGGAAGTAAGAATTTTGTTGGGAACGGTGTCGACGGCAAGTGACGTGCACCGTTGTGAAGCAGCAGGGGAGAGGTACTGGCTGGATATAATCCCAGTCAGTTGTTTCCCCAAATGTCTCGTGACAAAAGGAGCACCTCTCTCGCACCGTCCAACTACGGAGTTCGAGGACATGCGGCTGTAGGGCAGTGGTCCAGAACTCGAGTGTGTCGGCAAGGGGGTCGCACGCCAGCCGTCTGAGAGTGGTAACTGGTATTCCATACCGTATCTCGATGCTGGCGTAGCACTTCTGAAATTCCCCCCACAGCTCTAAGCCTGAAGAGTGTAGGGTACAGAGTACCTGATCGACAGCGGGGTGGACGCGGGCGGGATTGTCTAACAAGGCCATACACACAGTCGTTGTCAGGGTAGAGTTGTCGAGTAACGTGGTCAGTGCGTAGATGGTGCTACACTCCACCTCACTGAGTGTCGTCACCATGTCCACGAAGGTGTTGTGGAGCCCTGCCAAATAAAGTATCAGGGTCCAAAATAGGTTTCGGGGCATCTCGCCCGTTTTTGGACCCTGGATGATGGGCTCCCTGTGGAGGGAGAACATGTCCTTGATGACCCAGGACTGGTATTGTAGAGTCCTGGCCATGTCCGGGTCTCGTACACGGGCCTGAGTGCCCTGCTCGCGGACCTCGAACGTCTTCGAGTAACGGGAAAGCGGGTTCATGACTGGAATCCAAAATGTGGCATTAGCATAAGCATTGGTTGGCATGATGTAGAATGCGAAATTGTTCATGAATATTTTTAATAATGGTTAGTTGTTCAGGCTAGCGTGCAACAGTGACGGTCCAGGTAACATCAGTCTCGCAGATCCACGTGCGTCGCCATAGTAATGTCAATTGTGAGTCAAGTGCAGAAATCTGTATAGGGTTGGTGATGATTTCCGCACATAGACCCTCAGGGTTACCACATCCGTGGTGTCCCTCTAGTGTGAGGCTGACGTCGTGTGGGATACAGCGAGGTAGATCGAGTGGGACCTACAACACAAAGGCACACACAGTATATCGAATTACAAACCATGCATTTCTATTTAATTGGTTAATTATCTCACGGAACAATTACACATTCGATTATATAGTGGTATATCACTATCATTTCACAATGAGTAGCATACCCTTCAAGCCATAGTATTTAATTTATTTAGTGGTTAAATAGGGGCGGGTAATTTAACAATCATCGTTACTCTGACAATCTAGAGACAAATGTACGTATCATTTTATCTGGAGATTGAGTCCTCGTAGTCGATGACTGCAGCTTCCTCGTCTGGGAAGTCGTGGGGGTAGAGGGTAGGTTCATAATTGCACGGGACCAGTACCGGCGTGGGTTCCATCAGTTCATGGGGACCAGCGTGGATGGGGTAGATAGTGCCTTGATAGATGAGGTAGACGTGCAGCAGGTAGTTGGTTCGTAGAATCGTAGTGAGTTGGTGACCCACCCAGGGTGGAACAACGAGAGATCGAGGTAGATTAATGCGGTAGCCGGTGAGACCATTTTCGATCGCAATTCCCTTGGATTTCCAATTGATGGTAACCACAGCACGGCAGCAACTCTGTGTGGTGGAGACCGCTTCAGGCGAGATCTGAGTGTGAGTGAGCGTGACCGTGGCAGGTGGGGCGGCAAACGTCACAAGGGGTAGACGGACAGTTGTGTGTAGGGCCGAGAAGGACAAATACAATGTGGTTCTAGCTGAATAGTAGCGTTTCAGTGTGTAGACGAGTAGTACAACGGCGAGTGCGGAGACCAGGACGAGGAGTATTACTTCTAGGTCCCATAGCGGTACTAGGTAACGGTCGATGAGTGTGAGTTGGGTGGTTGGTGGCGCAGTAGGGGGTGGCGTCCAGACCCAGGGTGTCGTTGCAATCATGGTAGCCGTGGCAGCGTGTGCATGAGCCAGAAATTGTAATCTCATGAGTTGAACCCTGCGATGGAGGAGAAACATGCCGGCAGCTAGAATTAGTACCAGTGCAAGTATACCATAGACAATGTACATGGTGAAACCTTCTTCCGGGAGGTTGGCCAGGTCGTTCAGGTAGATGGGATCCGCCGGGTTGGTATATATTATTTGGTTCGCTTTAGCCCTGGTAACAGCATGTTGTAGCTTGATACGTAGGTTCTTGTCTATACCCATGGCGTGCTTGTACTTGTGTTCTGCCAGTTTGAACTGGGCTGTCTGCGTATCGAGGGGTTCGTCTGATAGGAGGTTAGGTAATCTATTCAGGATTGCATCAGACGAGAAGAAGTGACGTAACAACGCTGCGTTGACTGTGTATTGAAGATGTGATGATGTTGTCAGGTTAGCGCATGAGTTTAATCGAGGTGGTAGGAACAGGGGCCCGACTTGTATTGTGCAGTCGCATGGAACTGGGGCGAGACAGAAATGGCAGCCTGGATGTTGTTGTACCTTATTCTGGCAAGAATAGGTTAATTCGCGTACCCGGGAGAGCAGCATATGTCCTGTTGCCAATTCCATTGCCGTTTTCAGTGTACCGTTTGGGACGAGATGGAAGTCGCAATGCTTATGCACTAGATCTAGGTGGTTAGCGAAGATGGCTGATGTACAGGTCGGGCGTAGGACGGTTACTTCTACTGGCATAGTGATACAAGGCTTTTGTGGGTCTTCTATACATTGTCGGTACTGTTTGTCCGTGAATTCCATGAAACGTTGAACTTGAGGTGAATAGGCGAACAGCTCGCTGATTCCTTGTACTTCTGTAGCGTCAGACGAATTTACTTGTATTGGAACAGGAAAGGTTAAGGTGCGGTAAAGGTGAAAGTCGGCGGATTTAGAGGTGACTGGCAGAAAGAGGGAGATGAATATTTTGTGTCCTCGTCTACTGGCCAAGAATTTTGCCTTTGTGTAGTAGTACTGCAGCTGCGTGTGGAGTAATTTGAAGCGAGGATGTTTTTCTTCCAGGCTCCTAGTAACATGCTGTAGTGTAGTTCGCAACGCGTGGGGGGGTAACAGGTCTGCTGATAATTGTGATTGTAGTAGCGAGTTAGTGATGCGTTGAATTCTCGCCGTGTCTTGCAGGGTTAGTAGGGCCCAATGTACTTCTCTTATTGCCAGTCTCAAAAGGGCACCAAGAACTTTTTCGAGCCACAGCGATTCGGTCCCGAGGTTGTATTCTACCTGTTGTACACGTGCATGTTCAATCTTGAACGCTGTGAGTAGGTTGTTCATTCGTTGATTCGTTCGTCCCATGACAGAGCTCATTAGGTGATTGGAGACGTTGTAGACGCTGTCCCGGAGCTGGAGTTGACGAGCTAGCATCTGAAGATGGTGTTCTACCCGTTGTACTTCCTCATCAGTGGCGACACCAGTCAGACTGTGAGCTATATCACCAAGGAAGGAGAGGAAGGCTCGTCTGCTACGTGACCGGCTACTAGGAGGTTGAGTGTGTGGTATGACGTCATGGATAGCCTTCAGTGATTCGTTCAGAGACGTGTGTGATAGCTGTCTCATCGCATCCGTGTAGGCCAGGATCTTAGTTGCCAGGTGGACGGCGACAGCACAGCGGGGTTGCGGAGTTGAGTTGTTACCTCGATGGTTAATGCAGCTTTGGGCCCATGGGTGGGTCGCTGGAACATCTGGTAGGCTAGGCATATCTATTTCATATGTGTGAACCCACGTCTGTTCAAACAAGTGTAGGGGTCCCATGTGTTGATACAGTACTCCATAGTGGAGTCGTAGGATATCGTCTGTAGGCGGCAATGACAAATCAGCAGGTGGTAGTGACAGGGTGATCACACCGGTGAGCAGCAATGCTGTCGCCGGGTGCAGCATACTGCAACAAACTCCCTTATTTTAAAGTATACATACAATATAATGAAATATAGTAAATTATCCATTATTTGTGCTTCGTAATAATTACTTTAAACAAATGTACACTAATTATATTTAAATTATGAAATCATTGATTTTTTTCCCATCTGCTCGAAGTAAATCATATATTGTAATTCACATGAATATTCGTAACATATGAAATCGTTGCTTTCACATATTTGTAGGGTGAACCAATATGATTCAATTTCCCTTGTCTTCATGATATTAATAGTGTCCATAACCGTTTATATAATCATACTCTCTAAACTCTTAAATCTCCCCGTTATTAATGAATTTGTGTTTAATCCGTCCATGTGTTATGATAAGCCCAGGCGGCAAGTCTGACCAAGTAACCTCTGTTCCATGACGGCCAATCACGGAACGTCGTTGCTTTCTACTTACATGGGTGTCTGCATTGTAAGAATGTAACCTTGTAAAAAGATCCTTCAGGATTATGTTCTATATAGCGAACGCCGCACCCTGGTTCTCGTTTCCCAATAGGCGGGTAAACATCTCGTTTCCCAATAGGCGGGTAAACATCTCGTTTCCCAAAGAAGGTGGGTAAACAGGCACCCTAGAGGAGGTCTAGAGTGCATATTCATCATGTCTGTACGCCCAAACATGTGGTATATTGAGAATCTAAGCTGTCCTCAATTTATGACTATACATGACTGGTTATTATGTCTCTGCAAAGTGGTTTGAGAAGAAGGTTGATCGGACCCTCTCCTCTGACAAACTCCTCGCTTGCCGAGTTCCCCCGGGGGTTGTGCTCCAAGCACTCGCGCGCAGACCACGTGGGTCCAAGTGGTTCCCAGAACCACTCTGATCCAGGTTACTGCAGACGCCCTATGTACTAATAATCGTTTTTTTTGACGATTCTCACATTAATTGTACGTCATTAATGCTCACTATCACTCTCATTAACTGTACGTCGTTAATTGCATTGCCTGAGTTCCCCAATCATTAAAGCCACCTGGGTACACAACCTGGACGGAATGTGAAGGGTGATCTTAAATAACTTCACCCCTAATTAGTAATTAAGACTGAGCGTTGGGAGAGTGTCTGGTGTATACTGTCCATTTCAATAGTGCTGGGTGTAACGCCAGCTGTAGTGATGACCACTGTATAGCGTTATAGTTGGGGAGCTGCTCTGTCTGTGCGTATGCTAGCGGGGTGTCTGGTTACATCTTGAGCGGTATAACGGGCATCCTTTGATGTTGTGACTACTGGGCTGTGCGAGGCCTGAAGGGTAGCTGACTGGGTCAGGTCGGCTAACTGTTTGATTGTTTATTTACAAGTGGCGGGGTCAATTGAGTGCAAGTTCATTCGTCTGGCTGTGTTGTATCGTTCTTGCTCTCTTCTGCTAGACGTTTCAGTCTGGCTACTGCAGCACGGGTTTTCCCTACCCATGTTCTTCTGGCGTGGTAGTCTTCTATCAGTGGGGCAGGTAGAGCTGTTTGAGCTATCCATTGTGGGGTTTCTTGATCCTTGAAGGACACTAGATAGTGTTTTACACCTCCTATGCGTTTGGCTTTCTTGATTTCTATTACTTCTGGACTGAATCCTGGCATATGTTCCTGTTGGTTGTCTCGGGCTTGAGCGAGTTTTCGTCTTAATACTGACAGTGGTAGTTCATCTTCTGGGGACCAGGTAGTGTCTGTCTCCGAGTCTGTGTCCTGGTGGTCAGTGGGCTGGTCCGTTTGCATAGGGTCAGTAGGTTGATCTGTGTCTTCCCTTTCTGTGTCATCTGGCTCAGCGTCAGCGGTGTCAGGTGGCAGGGGTGTCTCTGGAGGTCGGCTGTCTGGGCCCAAATAGGGTTTCAAGCGATTTGCGTGTATGGATGATCTGAGAGGCTTGTTGTCACCGCAACGTCGAAGCAGGTAGTTTGGGGTGTCGTAGGCGAAGACAATGTAGTATGGTCCGTCATATGGCCGTTGTAGTTTGCGTGACACATGTGGAAGAAGGTTGCCTCGTTTGAGCCACACTCTCTGTCCAACTTGAAAGGTAGGGGTTTTTGCTTTCGCGTCAAATCGGCGTTTGTATTCTATTTGTGCTGATTCGACGTTGGCATGAGCGATATTGCGTGCCATTTCCAGGTTGGAGAGAAGTTCTCTGAGATCTGTGTTAATTTGGGCTGGCAGATCGTTGCTGACGGGTTGTAAGATGTTATCAATCGGCAAGCGTGGCTCTCGTCCATACAGCATGAAGTAGGGGGAGTACCCTGTTGAGTGCAGAGCTGGTGATAGACGGTACCCGGCCATGATACTTGGTAGGAGGTGAGGCCAGACTTCACGTGCATCGTCACAGTAGACTCGTATGGCTTGCGCGATGACGCTGTTCATCCTTTCAACACATGCGTTGGTAGCCGGGTGAAAGGGTGACGTGTGGAGTCGTTTGATGCCTAATATGCGGCAAAGTTCCTGGAGAATACGAGATGTGAATTCTTTACCTCTGTCGCTGAGTACTGCTCGTGGAGTTGAGTGGCGTGTGATTATGCCATCATAGAAGGCTGCTGCTACTTCTCGGGCTGTTTTAGACTTAATGGCGAAGGCCTCACACCACTTGCTTGCTGCATCAACACAGACCAGGACGTACTTGTATCCCTCATTGGTGGCGGTGAATGGACCGAGGAGATCAATGGACCAGCGGTCAAATACATCTACTATGGGGAGAGGATGTAGTGGAGCAGGGTGTGCATGGAAGTCTCGTTTGGCCACTTGACATTCCGTGCATGAAGCAACCCATTTCTTCACGAAGGCGTACATGCCTTTCCAGTAATATTTCAGTCTCAGAGCTGAGTAACAGCGGTCTACACCCTGGTGGCAGGAAAGTAGGTCGTCATGGTACGCTTCTAGTAGGGCATGGCGTAGTGGGAGTGGTACACAGAGTTGGCGGTAGATTCGTGAAGGGCCTGCACAGTGATCCTTTGGTGTGTAGAGATGGTACAGTAGTCCCTCGTCGAGGACGAAGTCATTTGATTCAGTGGTGATTCGGCGGGCTTTCGTGACGTCATCAGGGAGGGCGTCGTCTGTTAAATAGGCTATGATATCTTGAAAGTAATCATCTTTGGACTGCAGGGAAGTCATGTGTGATGTCGTAATGCCCATAGGAGGCCAGGGACGAGTTTCCCGTGTGGCTTGAACGTTGGGGGTCGCGACTTGTGTTGTGACTGCAGGGTTTGACCTATCTGTTTGATTTCCTTCTTGTGCTGTAGTGACTGGGTTGAGAGAGATGCCTAGTTGTTCAGCCTGTTCATCTATTGTCTGTTCACTGTATGGCCGGCGGCTCAGTCCATCTGCATTCCCGTTCTTGGGGCCAGGTGTATATTTGATCTCCATATCATACTGGGATAAGAGAACACTCCAGCGTCCTAATCGGCCATTAGCGTCCTTGATTGTCTTGAGGTACTGGAGTGCCGCATGGTCTGTAATGACTGTGAACTTGTTGTCGGTGAGATAGGGACGGAAGTGTTTTATTCCCAATATGATGGCCAAGCATTCCTTCTCGGTAATGGTGTATCGGCGTTGTACTGCTGATAAACACTTCCCACCGTACAGGACAGGATGATCGTGGCCGTCTTCTTGTTGTTGTGATAAAACAAACCCCACGGAGGCATCGGAGGCATCACAGGCTAGGACGAATGGTCTAGTGAAGTCTGGGTATGCGAGGATCGGTGCTTTGATCAGTGTGGCCTTGATTGCTTGGAATGCCACATCGGCAGCTGGGCCCCATGTGAACTTCACGTCTTGACGTAACAGCGTGTGCAGAGGGGTTGTGAGTTTGGAGTAACCTTGGATGAACTTTCTGTAGTATCCGGCGAGACCCAGGAAAGAGCGAAGGTCCTTTGGAGTACGAGGGACAGGATACTTATCAACTGCACTCACTTTATCGGGGTCAGTGGAGACTCCTTCCTTTGAGACGATATGTCCCAGATATGTGATTTTCGCCAGGGCGAAGTGACACTTAGAGGGTTTTAATTTCAGGTTGGCATCACGTAGCGTGTCAAACACTTCTCCTAAGTGCTTGAGGTGTTCCTCGAAGGTGTGGGAGTATACCAGTACGTCATCTAGATAGGTTAGTACCGATTTCCAGGACATGGATGAGAACAATGACGAGATGATGTAAGAAAAGTGACTTGGTGCGTTAACCAAACCAAACGGCATAACCTTATATTGAAAGTTACCTTCGCCGGGAACGGTGAACGCCGTTTTCTCCTTACTGCTGTCAGCCATCGGAATCTGGTGATAGCCCGACATGAGGTCAAGGCTACTAAACAGATGAGCCTTACTGGTGCCGAGAGACATAAGTGCCTGGTCAATATTACACATGGGCCAGTGCGTCACATTCGTGACCTTATTAATGGACCTGTAGTCGGTGACAAATCTCGTAGTTCCGTCTTTCTTCTTGACTAGGAGAACAGGAGCTGACCAGGGAGAGAATGCAGGCTCTATGATGTTGTTGTCTAACATTTCCTTGATGTGGCGGGCTATGTCCCCACGTTGAGCCGGAGTAACTGGATACGGGCGTACACGTATCGGCGGGCTGAGGCCGGTGTCAATGGTGCACTTGAATAAATGTGTCCGACCAAGTTCGGTGATGTCTTTGGCAAAAACATCTCGATGAGTAGAAAGGAAATCTCGTAGTGTTTCCTTTTGGTCTGAGTTGAGAGCAGTGTCCGTGAGAGGGAAGTGTAGATCTGAACGTTGCTGCAAGGTGGTAGGTGATGGTTGGGTAGCCTCGGGTGATGGTGGTATCGAGTTGACGCCTTCAGGCTGTGTTGGTATCCAGTGAGTATCATCAGGTGATGTTGGTATCCATTGAGTATCATCAGATGATGGTGGTATACGCTGAGTGTCATCAGGTGATGTTGGTATCCTTTGAGTATCATCAGGTGATGTTGGTGTACGCTGAGTGTCATCAGGTGATGTTGGTATACGTTGAGTACCATCAGGCGATGTTGATATCACTTGGGTATCATCAGGTGATGTTGATATACGTTGAGTATCATCAGGCGATGTTGATATCACTTGGGTATCATCAGGTGACGTTGATATCACATGGATGGTATCCAGATCCCAATTGTCTGCGATATCCTCGAGGAAAGCTATCTCTGTCCCCCGTGGCAGCTGTATACAAGAATCAGTAAAATTACATACCTTGTATGGGACTGTCCCAGTTGTTGGTGTTACCAGACAATAACTGCCAAGTAAGTTGTAGTCATGTGAGAGGTGAGTCAATGGAGCAGCAATGGCGAGGATGTCGTTCGTGATGTCATCGGGAATGGTCAGCATAAAGCATCCTTCAGACTGTGGCTTGATGGTTGTGTTTGATACTGTCCGTAGTACACGTTGTTGACCATCACCTAAGAAAGGTACCTTGACGGACCCGTTCTGTAGTGTGAGCTGCCGTTGTACAAGATCAATAGAAGCTGCATTTTCATATAAGAAATCAAGTCCCAACAACATTGGATGAGTAAGCCCTTGAATGATGTAGAATTTGTGAGAAATCGTCAAGTTTTGGATTTGTAGAGGAAGCACGCTAACACCAGTAATAGTCAGTAAGCTGCCATCTGCTGCACTAACAGGAGGGACTGGTTCATTGACGTAAGGATAAAGTTCAGGGCCTCCGAGGCGCATAAAAGTTTTGTGTTGTAAACACGATGTAGCTGCACCAGAGTCAATCAAAGAGTTGACCAGTTGGTGGTCAACAGAGAGTTTAATAGTGCTCCCTGCCAAATCAACAGCATTAGTGTCTATAGTTTCATCCAAAGGTTTGCCTTCCTTATCTCCCAAGTAAATCAGTTCATCACTAAACCTAACTCTTTTGAGATGCTCCCTGTGTAAGGACGGAGGGTCAGTATCATTAGCCACTGGTCGGGGGGTCAGAGGATAGGGGGATGGTATATCAGTAGTCCTGCAAGCAGACAACTCCATACCCTGAGGGGGGGAGGATACACAAGTACCATATATGGGGGGAGGTTCGGTTTTGTCCGGGGGCGGAGCCTCAGTAGCTTGGTACGTAAGTAGTTGGTCACCATCTGCGGGGGAGGGGTCATGCACAGTACGTACGGGGGGGAAATTAGTACCATCTGGAAGCGGGCTGTCAGTGACTTGATAATTGGATGTTTGTCTAACACCTACTGGCGAGGGGGCAAGATAATCATCTAGGAAGAATGATTCAGTACCATGTGGAGAATTTGTTTTACTGAAAGGTGAATCATGTTCACGTGGAGAATTTGTTTTACTGATTGTTTGAGGAGGTAAGCCTAAGCTCTTAGTAGAAGGGAGGGCATGAGATGATAGTCAAAACCTATTTGATTGGGGTTGCCGACACATCCGGGCAATGTGCCCAGGTCGTTGGCACTTAAAGCACATTACTCCCCTGAAATTGCACGGTTCCCCTGGGTGATTGTAACCACATGATTGGCAACGCTGCAGCTGAGGCAGCTGGCCTGGGCTATTATTGCTAAGGCGAGTATCACCTCCCATTGATCTTGAAGCTAAGTTCTGCTGAAATCTTGGTCTCCTAGCAGGGAGGCGGGGCAAGGGTTGAGGGGGCATAACAGCGGGCTCCTCTCTAACCTGCAGGTAAGGGCGTATGTCTACTGCGTTCATACCGTCCAGCTCGTATGCTGGTTCATTCATACGATCTACTTTCTCTGACAGAAGGTTAATTGCTGACATTATCCTAGTATCTCTTTCCCCTTCTTCCCCTGATTGTGCTGCGTCGGCTATTTCTGCGCTATCAATTACTTGTTTGAACGTTGCATGAGGGCGCGTGAGGATAAATTGCTTGATGTGCGTTCTAGCATTTCTGAGAACGAGATCTCTGATATACGTATCATCATTTCGATTTACCAAGGAAGCTTCGTGTCTAATGGTTTGCAGGAAGTCCGAAAAGCTTTCTGAGTGTTTTTGTTTCCTATCCAAGAGATCGTTAGTTTGTCTTAGTATCTTTATGGAATTTGGTGTGTATCTCTTAACAAATAACGTGCGCGCCTCATTCCAAGTGAGAATAGTGCGGAGACCTGCTGACCCATACCATTCTTGAGCTTTACCCGTCAAATACATAGGAAACATGTTTCTTATTTCTTCAGGCGTACGTTTGTGAATAAGACAGAACCCTTCGAATCTCTGAAGCCAGCCGAGCGCTGCTGCGGTATCGATACCATCGTATAAAGGCATTGGAATATTTGATAACGCTAAGCTGCGAGACATTTCCCCTATTTGTGATTCTAATGGATTTGCTTGAGCCGTACGTGCAGGGGGATGATTTGGAGCTGTATACGCTGGGGGGGCATAAACGACGGGCGGGTTACTTGTGACTAGTGAGTTGGGCGTTTTGGACGGTAGAGCGGAGGTTTGGGTACCTGTCGGGGGAGCGGAGGTTTGATTACCTGTCGAAAGAGTGGAGGTTTGGTTACCTGTCTTAAGGGTGGAGGTTTGGTTACCTGTCGGAAGAGCAGAGGGGTTGTTACCGTTTGGGAGGGCGGAAGAGAGATTACCCGTGAACAATGAATTGTGGTCCCTAGGGGGTGGTGGGGCAGACGGGAAGACGGGAGTACTAATTATTGGTAAGGTATTGGAAAATTGATCCTGAGGGGGTGACCATTGGAAAGGAATTGAGGGTCGAGGAATGGTTTTAGCCCTAGCGCCACCAGTTGCAGTTTGCGCAGCGGGGCTTTGCAACTGGAAGTTCATAGGGCTAGTAAATAGTGCCGAATTTGTGTTAGTTTGGAGCGACATTGCGCCTTGCTGGGGAGTGGGAGGTCTACCAAGAGCGTGGTTAGGTGATTTACCTGATCGTTTAGAAGAATTGGTTAGCTGACCATGTGGACGAGAGACCTGCTTGATTTGGGTTAATGGTTGTGTCATTGACATTCCCACTGATAGACTTATTCCTGTCGTTATTCAAAAAGGATGCGGTTAGGTTTGTTACGTCAGTCTTTAATACATTTATGCGTGCGACAATTGGTGAGTCTGTTGGAGAGATAAGAATATTGTTTATCTCACCTTGTTGTTTCGCTGTCCTGTGACAACCAATTGTCTAGATCCTTGCGTTTGTTTTGATTTCCTGGCGATTTGGTCGGTGTGTTGGGTAATCCGGTAATCCGAGTGGAAAGTACCCCGCAAATCTCCAGCCAGATGTCCAAAGGTCCTAGCGGGTGGTTTTGGATGGTAAATTAGGTGCGAAGAGGTACGGTGTTTAATTGGAGATCGTTAGGAATGTTCTCGCTTTATCGAACCACCGACTCAGGACTGGACTAACACCTCGTCTATACCCGAGACTTGTCTTAGACAGTTTGGGTCAGAGTTCAATCTACACTGCACACAGAGATAACAGAACACAGGCGTCGTTTCACAGCTGCCAACAGACTAAAGGTTTATTGAACAAAGCATCTAGATATAGTGGTCAAGCATTTGCGGGCAATTCAGGAAGCGTGCAGGAAGTATACCTTCTAGGGACTGACCATACCTTCTAAGGAACTGACCGTAATAGATATCCCTCAAACTTGTCCTAGCCTTCTTGTCTAAGAATGTTTGGTTCTATTCGGCCCGCACTAGTACCATAGTATAGTATTGTACTGCCATTAAGTATATTCCCACTGCTTTATCCTACAGTGTCAAAGATCGGTCAAAGACCGGTATATTTAGCTTATTCTAGGTACCTGAGCTGACCGATTTATGTTTGCTGTCAGAGCTAACTAACGAGCTCTAACCTTCTAGAACGTTCCCTTGTTTTCATACATTAACTCAGATACCTAACTGTCAGAGTTTGCTGCCCTATGTTAACATTACCTATCTCAATTCGATTGTTTAAACTTAAGTTACAATTGCCTTATTTTGTCCTATGACACAGTATTGAACTTAGTGCTTAGCATAAGTGAAAACTAAGGGTAATATGACTAGGTTGGATTGAAAGTTGGAGCGGGGGACATCACAGTGCATCACATGCACATATTTCTAGTTATTTAGGAGCTTCAAATACAGTCAATCTATTTTATGGTCTCTGATTTCAACATTTTCCAGGTTTTATGAGGTTTTGTTAAATTTGCCTTTGCTTTGGGGTTCATGAGACAAACTGCCAAGTTAGCCCTCTTGTGCAGGTATAAGTATGACCACTGACGGAGCTAGGTAGCTCACACTAGCAAGTGTCTGGCCACTCAGACAAACTGGAGAAGAATTTATTGCCCATCCAGTGGAGGGGGGTAGTATCAAGCTGGTCCAGTTTGTCTGGAAGTGACATGTGTATCAGCCATGTGTTCTGTCTGTGTAGATTCTACTGTTGGCCAGCAGGAATGTAGACTACAGGAATACCTTATTCAGATCGACCAACAGAATTCCAGCTATCTCATAAACATGCAGACAGATTCTGTGTATGTGGATTTATGGTATGTCTTCAGGTGTAAATCTTCTAAAAAATTTAAAGCAGAAATTTGTACCTTCAAGAAAAAGCAGAAATTTGTGGGTCTTTCGCAGATGAACTTATATTATCACATGTTGTATTCCTTGAAAATTCTAATGTTGAATTAATTAATGCCAAACCATTTGTGTGTTCAATTAACAGAAATTTCGACTTGATAGCAAGAAATACTTTATGATTCACTGCTTACATACAGTTAAATTGTGGATTTTCATGTGAATGTGGACGCAAAGATTTTCTGTCGGTACGCAATCATGTCCATTTATTTTAATGCTAAGTATGCAAGATCTAGGTCAATCTTAACAAGGACAAGTCAACTTCAAGATTCAAATAAAAAAGTTCTGTTTCATCTGATTGTAATGTTCAGATACAGAATTTCTTCCTTACAGTAATCATTTCAGGTGTCATGATAGACACCACAGGTGTCAGAATATGAATCAATTTAATTGAAAAAAAAAAAATCTCATCTAGTAATATACAAATGGAAAGCATTTCCTATTTTAAAGAAAACTCCACTTTCAATTACCCAAACTATGAAAAAAACAGGTTTCATAACGAATAACAACAGACAGCAGAGGTGTCAAAACTATTGTCCAGGTACATCTATTTTCAACACGTATGTCCATTAGTGTACATTATCTATCGTTCTGCCCCACAGCCTCCCGACAAGCCCACGTCCCCCATTAGGAGATTGCACATTCTCCTGAAGGGAGACATTACCTGTATGTAACCATTATACCTGTACCTACTTGACGGTTGTACCGTACTTGCTCTAATAGAGGTGACAGTTATCTGGGTAGTGTTTACAATAATCAGCCTTTAGGTTGAGGTCAGGGTGGCCAAATGGACAAACTGAGGGTACGGTTGGTGCCTGACTCTGAGGGTGTGCATCGAGGGAGGGGTGGGGTTTGTGGTTTGGGGAGATGGAACCCAACTTTGCATGAATGTTTGATGGACCTGCTTGGCACACCCCCTTCAAAGTTTCTGGATCTGCCTATGGTGTGAGTTTGAATCCGGAAAAAAGTACAAGAATTTGTTTGATTAATTCAAACATATTTCATTCATATAGAAAACAGTTAGGAACAACTTGACAATGTGGACCGTATATGCTCTAATAAATGTTTCAACAAGATACAAAATTATCACAAGTCCGGTAGCGCAGCTAGTGAAATGTTGCTAGGTTAATAAAATACATGCTTTGTACCATATTGTTTTAATAGATGTGACAGTGATCAGGCTTGTGTTCACAATCACTCAGCCTCTTTAAGTTGAGGTCACGGTGGCCGAATGGATAAGCTGTTGGTACAGTCAGTAATATCAAAATAGTTTTTATGTGGCACACTTTTCCACAAGAATGAGTGCTCAAGGTGCTTCTTGCATATTAATACCCTGTTAGAACTGTACTTTTGGTGCTGCTACTAAGCGCTCCAAGCAGCCATATAGGTCCATACTTCCCATGTCAGGTACCCATGTAATTAGCTGGGTGGGCTGAGTGCAATGTGGATGAATTGCCTTGCCCAGGGGCACAACACAGAAGGCGACCCAGATAAAAAATTTGTGTTGCCTCCACCAGGATTCGAACCTGGACCTTTGGTGTAAGAGGCCAACATGCTTACAACTACACCACTATGCTGTGCGGGCAATTGGGTGTGGGTTTGAATCCCAAAAAATATAAGAATTTATACTTTTGCAGATTGTGTGATCCCAGATATAACAATGTTATTTTAGACTTTAGTTTGCTTCATCATACCTCGAGACTGGCATATAGGAGAGGAAATACGGTAGTGTTGTTAAAGGGACAGTATATTGCCTGAGTGTAACCATTATCCATGTACTAACCATACGACACGTTGGTCTCACGTGGGGCATTCACAGGTAACGCTCGGCCACACTCCACAAGGAAATGTATTACAAGCTCGTTAAAGTACAGGTGTGGTCTGGTGATGTCAGTAAGTGATATGTGTATAAAGCATGTGAAATGAATATTTACAATAGAACAGAGATTTATTGCTTTTCTCTTAATAAAAGCTTTGTCGAATTGTAACTAAAGGCCATATAAAGGAATTTGTATTGTGTTGAAAAACATTTATTTACAGGTTTGTTTAAATGTATAAAAGTATAAAAAGTGTCATAAAGAGTTAATTGGTAATTTTTGTGTGAAATCTTTTATTATTAATTGTAAAAATAATCCAGTTTTTCATTAATCTTAATATGAGATATTACTTCTAACTGAAATTAAAAGCCAAAATCAAGATACTTATAGTAGATACATACATACACTATATATTTTGAATATGTACATGTACATAATGCCACTTTACAGAGAATTTCTCTTATACCATGACGACCTTTGTAGCTATGCATTGTGGTGTAACCTGCGAGCATTGGTTGGAACTAACTAACAATGGGTGGTACTGTGCTGAAATTCAGTATAGCATTGCAGCCAAACCTTACTGCATGTAGAAAAGTTCTCTATAACAAACCAAGTTTCAGGGTCCCTGGAGGGATTCGAACAGGACCCTTAATCTGAACCTGAACACTCTAACCCAAGCAAAGGTGGCTATATTGCCAATCTACACTAAACCAGTGAAAACGAAGCGAAGATAATTTGTCCTGTATTGCAGTCAGGATGGACAGATGTTTGTGTAGAATATTTGATACATTTTGTAACCTGATGACACACAAGCTGTTCAACCACAGGTGAAAATAATCCTCAACATTTACCTGTCGCATCAAAACAAAGAGTTTTCAAAGACCTGGACTATTCTTATCTCAGCTTCCAACAAACCTACTCTGATTTCTTATGAATGAGACAAGCACGTAACACGAATCAACACTCAATTCTTAAATAATTCCAAATTGTCCAATTAGATGAAAGTTACTACAGGTATAATCACTCCTAAATTACCTTATTTTGTATCAATGTGTCACATCGAAACTTAAACCAAACCTACTCTGATTTCTTATGAATGAGACAAGCACGTAACACGAATCAACACTCTATTCTTAAATAATCCCAAATTGTCCAATTAGATGAAAGTTGCTACAGGTACGTGAAATCACTCCTAAATTACCTTATTTTGTATCACATGTCACATCGAAACTTACACCAAACCTGGAAACTAATCAAGACTCCATTTTGAAATAAATCCAGAAATGTCCAATTAGAAGAAAGGTAATACTGGTGTGTTTTCATCCTAAGATTACCTGACTTTGTACCTGTCAGACAGACTGTAAGTTACACCACATCTACGATGTTAACGACCTCACACCCAGGTGTTAACTGCCACAAGATCACAGGGGCTGCAGCCAGGGAGATGGTATAGCCCTGTTTGTCTTGTAATTGCTGTGCTAAATGATAGCCACCTAGATTGTAACATATCACAATTACCGTGGATAGTGTTTGCTCTTGAAATGATAACCCATCCCCATTAAATCCTACATTTTATCTAATTTATACACTTCATGATAGACCTTGTTTCAGTAAGATGTTTATTGGTAAAATATATTTATGTAATTGGGTATCCTGTATCATTTAAGTATAGATTTTAAATTGTCCAGTGACAGAAGGGTTTGAGAATAACCCAACTGTGCCAAGAGATTATCTCATCACACAAAAATGTACCTCCTTCAGAACAAATCTGATCCCAACTTACCCTGCTAGGCACAACAAGAGTCAGCTTCTATCACTGGCTAATTTAATCCTTGCTGCATATCGTCAGTTATTCTGTGCTAGCATAGGAATGAATTGAACCTGGTAGTGAAATCAGAAATCTCTGGCACAGAAAAGGTGACACAATGCAGCAGGGCTTAAATTAGCCAGTGATAGAGATTGGCACATCTTTTGCCATGCGAAGGAAGAGTGACACCATCATATTATAATATTCTCAATCTTGTTGTGTTATACAAGTCTATAAGCCTTGCTAGAGGTAGTGTTGATATCTCAAATCTTGTAATGTTATAATCTTCAGTGAAACCATCATATTATGATATACGGAACATTGTTGAGCTATAGAACTCTATAAGCCATGCCATGTAACCTAGATAATGACACCAAAGATTTTGTAATGTTATAGTCCGGTATCCTTTAATTGCTCCGCTAAACCCTAAGCTCTCTGATTCACACAGTTGTGACAGTCTATTAAGTCGTAAAACACAGGAACCCGATCTGCTGATGTACGCTAGTCTAGATATTGCCTTGATCTTCTTCAAACATCACCTAGGTCATTGCACACATCTGCCTCAACACAAAACAATGGCTACTGTGCAGATGCTTTTGTTAGTATACTTTATAGCATTGGTCGGATTCTTTGGACTTGTTAAATGGGATTTTTCATTAGGGTTAACCTAACCCTTTCCTTAGTCTAACATTTAGCCTCTGAAATGAATTATTTCAAAAAAATAAAAAAATAAAATAAAATAAAAAGGAGTCTCTGAGATGTGTTAATTTTCTTAAACTGAGCTCAGAGTCTTGTTGTAGACTTGCCTAGGCGCTTAAAACATTAAGGGGTCTGGATGACAGACTAAACGTTCCTCTGCAGTTCCTGAAGTGTTTCTGGATCTCTTTGGTCAGTGGCTGATCCTGAATTATTCCAAGTTGTGATTCCTGTAAAGTGGTCATTCAGAATGGTTTTGCATCAGCTTGTTAATCATGTTTTAGCAGGATATTAAGAAATTTGAAATGTAGTAATACTAGCCTGAAAGTTTTATTCTTCAAATTGCAAAATTAGGCAAAATCTTTCAAAGTTGTAAGCCTGAAGCAAATCTCTCCAGCTTTGGACTTTTGTATGGCCTTACACTGATGAGTACCGGTAGATGTTAGAATTTTTTTTGTAGACTGTGATTCATTATTTCCCTTAGCTTGAGTCTTGCATGATCTCACTAGGGTTACCACCTGAAGACTTTGAAATTCTTCAAATATCTTCTTTGACAGAATTTGATTACACATGGGACATGTGTCAAGTTTTTGAGAATGCTCTGAAGAACTTAAAGGGGCAGTAGCACATTTTTTTGCTCAATTAAGTCGATGAAATGGATTTGAAAAATAATTTTTACCAAGAGTAAAACAACCTTCTTCGGAAAATCAAGTTAAAAATGAGTGTACATGGCTCAGTAAAGCCATGGGAATCATTTTTGTCATTCAAAATAACAAAATGTGTTCACAATAAAATGGCCGCCATGCAATTTTTGCTTTATACGCAAGACCGTTTAGCGTTATTACTACTACGGATAATTGGTTTGTGTAATAAGATACTTTACCCTCTAATGTAAATTAAAATGACACAAACTATCATTATAAATAGGAAATTTGCAAAAAACGTGCTACTGCCCCTTTTTAAACAGTTGAGTGGATAAGTTGTTAGGACATTCAGTGCTGGCAATTGGTGCCTGATTTGGAGGGTGTGCGTTTGAATCTGGCAAAGGATCGTCCCAAAAAGTACAAGAAATTGTTCTGTTGCAGATCCCAAATATAACAGCATTACACTTACTCTCTGTAAAAGTGGCATGTATTTCTATTTGAAACATATTTCATAATTTATCAATCTCATAAAACATTGACTAATGGCAATTCTCTTTTGAAAAGATCTGGCAAATATACACATCTATTCTCCTGTTTACTGTTAGTTCCTCCTTTTAGGTATTTAACCAAGAACTGATATATTTAGAATAGATTTAATATGTTTAATCAAACAAAGAAGTATGTAAGTTACAGTAGTTTTAATATTTGCTGCCAGTTGCTTGAACAGTGTGAAATGAAATGAATCTGTTGCCAGAAGGTTTGCATTGATCTTTGACAACACAATTGATTCAATGAGCCAGTGAAATCTATTGTTAACCTGCAGCAAGTGCTGATGCCCAATCGATACTGTTTTGAATAATGTATCTGATGTTCCTAGGAAAAACTTTTAAAATAACTATAGACTCAACTTTAACAATTACATATGTTGCAGTCAATCAGCAAAATCTGAAATTTAAATCAAGAACAAAATAAAGTGTACAAATGTGTCTAAATTCATGAAGAAGTCACATCTTGGCTTGAATCAATTAATCCAAAAGAAACTGTGAGTCAAGAATTTCAAACGTCAAGAATTTCACATCACTTGTAGTAAAAAAGTACTTCTCCAACACAAAATACTTTTTGGGGTAGAAAATAATGCAAACTTGGATGGATTTTCAAAACCAACATATTTCAATCAACAATTTCATCCTTCAGCAATTACAACTTCACACATCTGTTACGTAAGCAATTACATATAAAACAGAAAATACTTTCTTTGGCAAATTTACACCTTGGTTGAAAGTTTAGAATCAACAATTTCAAACTTCAACAATCTT
Source organism: Gibbula magus (assembly GCA_936450465.1). NCBI lineage: Eukaryota > Metazoa > Mollusca > Gastropoda > Trochida > Trochidae > Gibbula > Gibbula magus. The sequence continues at coordinate 5,088,992 of OW388294.1, forward strand.
GAACTTAAACAATTACAAATGTCACATTCATTCAGCAAAAATGTCAATGGTAGAAAATTCATTCAACTCAAAACCTCAAGCAATCAATGACATCCTAACAAAAAAACTCAACCAATCAATGAGCTAGACCCTAACAAAAAGCAGGGAACCTTCGCAGAAAACTAATGAGAGCTAAACCAACTGGAGCAGTTCCGTAGCTTGACAAGAATCTCTCAATCACAGTATAATGGTGTGGATCTAGAGCTTCATGTAATGGTTCACTGAGAGTAGCAGAGAAGGATACAGTAGACCGCTTGCAACAGATACACTGTGTATCCTCTTGTCTTTGAAGGGTAAATAGAAGTGACATAAGCTATCATTCTAAATGGAAAAATGAAAATTAAAAATACAATTTGCAAAAAATGTGCGACAACCCCTTTTAAGAGGAATATACACCAAATATCCCATTTGTCTTCTCGTCAGAGTCTGAACTAGATATACTAGGCATTTCAGAAGTCTTCTGCTCATCGAGGGAGGCAGGATAGCGCAGTGGTTAGCGCATTCGGCTTCAGATCGAGAGGTCCGCGGTTCGAATCCCGCCAGGGGCATGGCAACTTTGTCTGCAGTAGAGAACTGTTCTACACGCAGTAAGGTTTGGGTGCAATGCTTCACTGAATTTCAGTGCAGTACCACCCATGGTTCGCTAGTTCCAGCCATTGCTCGCAGGTTTCACCGCAATTCATAGCCACATGGTGTTGCGGGCTTTCTCCCTGCCATAATACTAGAAGCCGTGATATAAGTGAAATACTCTTGAAACGGTGTTAAACACCAAATCACCTCACCTCACCTGAGGGGCAGTAATACTTTCACAATACATCTCACAAGTCTTCTACTCAGCAGTGGTGCTGAAAACACAATGAACCCCATCTTGTGGTCTCCTCAGGGGGCGGTACTAGATTCACAATGTATCCGTCCTGTCTTCTCCTCAGGGGGCGGTACTAGATTCACAATGTATCCGTCCTGTCTTCTCCTCAGGGGGCGGTACTAGATTCACAATGTATCCGTCCTGTCTTCTCCTCAGGGGACGGTACTAGATTCACAATGTATCCGTCCTGTCTTCTCCTCAGGGGGCGGTACTAGATTCACAATGTATCCGTCCTGTCTTCTCCTCAGGGGCGGTACTAGGTACACAATGTATCTCATCTTATTCTCTCCTCAGGGGGCAAAGAAAGACATCCATTTGTGTCCAAGTTGACTGCAGGCTATAAACTACATGTACTATCAACATGCTTCATTGCTGCTTTATTGCAGCGGATTTGTTGTATGATCTCGGAGGACATTAATGGATGAACTCCAATCTTTGAAGGCTGAGTTTTATTGAGGATAAAGCTTTTGAAGCCTTGAACAGTTTTTCAAGCTCTTGTTGAAAAAAGTTTATGAAGGTTCAGAAAATGAGAACATCTTTTTTATGGTTTTCTATCAAACTGATGTGAAACTGTCCAACATGATCTTGTTTCTTTGTTGTTATGGTTATGTTTTTGAACATATTTTTATTCATGGATATTTATGTTCATACATTTCTGAGGACTTTCTGAAGTGAATCAACATTTTGCTGATAAAAGGATCTTGAAAGTGCAATTCCATTTGTTTCCCAACATTTATGGATAATGAGATAGATATATGTTGTTGGTGCATAAGATGTCGTTGCATAAAATAATTCTTAGTTCATATTTTGATTATCCGATCTGGTGAAGTCATACTTCAATAGGTTATGATAATCTGAAGGTTAAGTAAAAAAAGGACACAAATATGGAAATAGAGAGAATCATACACTTATACACAATGAATGAATGAACTATTTCTGTACATATGTAGAATTCTCCTTTCTGTTAGGTTTTTGCTCAATGGATTAATCCGATAAACGTAAACTTATTTTCTTCTGAAGAAGCTCTTTGCTGTCCATATGAAGGTAGAGTGATGTTGTGATACAAGAATGAGACAGGGTGTAACATATATGTATACTGTCAGGATATGATGTATTGATACACTGGGCATAACTATCATATGCGATTGTCCAGGATTAAATCTATGTTTAGTACCATCACACGCAAATCCGTATCTGACCCAGCAGGGCGGTTGTCGAGGATTAAGGCATCCATCAGAAGTCTCCAGCCCATGAATACTGTATTCAAATCCACCAACAAGCTCCTTCATCAGGTTTGCCAGTCTCAGAGGAAGGTTCCATCTCTTTGCTCATCAGTCCCGCTTCCTTGTGCCAACACAAGATGCCACGTCAAATATGACAGCCGCCTATACACATAAGTAGCCAAATGAACACGACAGAGACACGTATTGTCTCGGGTCCGAGGGAAGGCTATTTTGTCCGCTAATGATTTGTCACCAGAGCTAATGAAAGCTAATGACTGTCCAGAAGAAGAGATAATGAGACATGGGATAACCTTTCATTGATTGCCACGCTTTCGGCCGCAGACTTTTGGTGGCGAGTCAATACTGAGGATGTTGATTTTGGACTTATTCATGCCTCTGAATGATTCGGAGCAAAGGGTTTTTTCTTTGAATTATTTGATATCGGGTGTCACTCAAGTTTTGACTAGTATGAAATTCTTGTTATTGAATATTGTAATCTTTTAGAATGTTCAATCATGTATTATTTTGATAATCGATCAATGACAGATACTCTTAAAAAGCTTTTTATAATATTGATTATCATTCCATGACAGATAATCTTAAAAATTGTCAAAATTGGCAGCTAGGTTGCATACTCCCAGTGAGATTAGAATAAAGAAGAAACGATGTTGGTCTTTACACCAGGGTATTGTGTTCGCTTTGAGCATGTCGTTTGAGTTGGACAGGTTATAAGGATCCTCATTATTATCCTAATTATGATTATAACATATAATTATATGATTGCAGGTGAAATACCGGGATCTATCAATGAAAATAAACCGTGTTATCAGTCACTAGTGAAAATAACAATGGAACGTGTTATCAGTCACTATTGACTGATATAACAATGACCTGACGTCATAAAACAATGCTCCAACGTCATGACACGTTCATGACGTCACATTGTTCCTGAGGCGACAGGCTCATTCTGGAGCCGACTTAAAGAGCCATCACGGATGTTGATGAAAATATCAAAACTTTTCCAAAAATCCATCTCCGTGAAATAAATACACTTAATTTTTCCCTAATTTTTTCAACTTAAAATAAGCCGAGAAATTGCATTAATTAGTAAAGGTGTTTTCCAGTCTAAATATAGATCCAGTCTATTATTTTCAAGCGCAAAGCATTATGGTCTAGCTCACACACAGTAAACAAAGACACGAAAGAATAACAACAAATATGAGCAATGAAAGATATCGAAATATATATTTTTTTGGCGGTGATTTATTTACTATTTCATTTAATTATGTATTTGCTACAGATATTGGAATAATTGTTTTACCCAACTAGGTATTTTTCTTTAATTTTTATAATTAATGAGAGTAAAAATTTGTCATAATTTGCTGGTCTTATCTCAATAAAAAGAACATTAAACAGGAAATAATGTGTATATTCTCAGGACATTTAGAAGCATAGTTTGTAAAGCAATCGTCACATTCAGTAATGTGTGACAAAGGTACTTTGCAAGAGATACACGTGCAGCACGTGCAACACATGGGTTGTTATGGCGACTTGCGCTAGAGACGAGCCTTCACGCTTCGGAAGCGCTAACTGTTTGTGTAGTACGTATTACGCAAAAAAGGGGACTCTGTTTATATACGTCAGATACCCGTAGCGCGCGCTAGTCGAAGTGATCTACTTCTCTTTGAAACCAAATTGCAATACATTGTCGTAATATGAAAATTATTTAACATATGCCATGTTGTAGATAAAAGATTTCTCTGGCGAATGACGTTATAAGTATATTTTCCAAAAAAATTTTTAAATACTAACATCCGTGATGGCTCTTTAACGTAAATGCAAGTCTATTTCGGTGAACATGCTAGGATTTGCTCATATAAGAAATAGAAAATTTGTCTTTTCTTGACAAATACCATGTTTATCTCATCTCGGGAAAATATAACCTTTCTACCTCACTCGATGAGATAAAGATGGTATTAGTCAAGAAAAGACAAATATCCTCTAAATAGTAGTAATGTCAGTCTTTGATCTTCATGCACCCAAATTACTGGTTTTTGATTTTACGACTTTTCATTTCATGATATAAGATGAGATAATTCTTTAATGTAATAAAGATTTGAAATAATATAAGAATAACCATATGAAAAAGTAAAATTTAAATTCAAAATATTACTAAAAGTATTGATTCATCAATATCAGAATAGAAATCAGAGAATGAATATTCATGTGACAGAGGTCATGGCAGAGTTAGAGGTTAGTAAACATTGTTCCAAGAATCTCATGCCATTGGCGCTCCATTATGTCTGTGAGCTTGTTTTACCAGTAACCAATTGAAAGAGAATACCGTATTTGACATATTAAGCACCTTTGGCCCTTAAAATTTGTTAAAAAGAGGATGCTTAATTAAAATTACCTTTTTATGTCAGTACATTTAATGAAAAGTTATTGAAAGTTAAACACATTTGACAATCACAGTGGGTTTAGGGTTGGGTGTTAGGGATTTGGTTATTTGCTTGAAATACCCTGTATTTCTTCACAGCAGCAGACATAAGAAGTTAATAATAGCTGAAGACTAAAAACTAAGGACTAAAAATTTCAATGAAAATGTTTTCAAATTAGTTTATCCCAAGGGAATGGGGGTTGCCAAATTTGGTACTCTATTTTGAGTTCAGATGTGTTGGGGGGTGCTTTTAGGAAATCTGGGACTCTTATTTCATCGAATATGGTACTAGCCTACAGGAAATGGTCATCGATAGAATGATTATCAGGAGGCTGGAGAGAGTGTAACATGGTTCAAACTTAGTCAATATTGAAGGGAGGAAGCCCATTGGGAATCATTGTGCTCTTTCTGTTCATTTTACAGTAACAGTAGGACACAAACATTTTGAAAGTTTACCTTAGTCATGAACTTGCTTGATTGTGTGTCTAAGTCTTGTTATCTAAGTTGTTGCAATAGAATTCTCAATAGTTACAGAACACCTACTGTGAGGTGTACCATTTCTTCAGGAACAATTTAACACCGGAAATCTAAGGACCTAATGTCTGGTGTGGATGCTGGAAATTACTTTGATGATAGAATAAGGTGTGGAATAGCACAGTTGTAAGTGGATTTGGCTTCAGAGCAGGGTTTGAATTCTGCACAGCAATTTTACTGTTCAGTACTGATATGCATTATGGTTTGGGTGCAGTGCTTCATCAGGGATCAGTTCAATTTCTCTCACTGTTCACAAGTTCTAGCCTTGCTGGTAGGCATCACTACAATATAATGGTTTACAGGTATTTTCCTTTGCAATAATACTTTCCCCATTATATAAGTTACATACCTTTGAAATCGGCAGTAAATCCTTAATAACACCATTTCACTGTACAATTTGAAGGCAGGCAACATTGCGCTTGTTGGATCAGTGTTTCTTGTGGTGAAAATAATTTGAAAAGTTTATTAGGGGCAAGACATTTAGGTGACCTTAGATCGAAAGTCAAACACAGTTAAATATTTCTTAAATAAGGATATATATCATGTTCAAGATTTTTAAAGGCAATTATTTAGAAACTATATAGATGAATAATTCAGTCAATAGTCTAACACGTCTGGTCGTAGCCAATATTGTAGCAAGGATGTAAATTGCGGTACCCTTACTACCAATAAGGATGGCTGGAAGACAAAAAAGTAATTGTTCATAAGTCCTGAGACAGTTCACTGTTTGAAGGAGCTAGTCAATACTGTTGGGAGGATCTCGTGCCCCTGTGCCCTGTGGTGCCCGTGCTGCAGAGTTCTCAGGGAAATCATTACCTGGTATTGAACTCTCCCGAGAAGAAGACCGATAAGCGATAGCTTACATACAGCTTCTCCTAGAGATTACTGCAGTGTTGGTTTGACACTGAGGGATGAGAGTCTTCAAGCACTGACCTTGTGTCTAGATTCCAGTGATAGATTCCACTAGATTCCAGTGATAGATTCCACTAGATTCCAGTGATAGATTCCACTAGATTCCAGTGATATATTCCACTAGATTCCAGTGATAGATTCCATTAGATTCCACCAGATTTCAGTGCTAAATTCTGATATATTCGCGTAATAGATTCTCATGATAGATTCCAGTGATAGATTCTCATGATAGATTCCAGTGATAGATTCTCATGATAGATTCCAGTGATAGATTCTCATGATAGATTCCAGTGATAGATTCTCATGATAGATTCCAGTAATTCTGGTGATAGGTTCCATGCAGTGTTCGATTCTGGTTATAGATTTCACTGATAGATTCCAGTGATAGATTCAAGTGATAGATTTCAGAGATAGATTCCAGTGATATATTCCAGAGACAGATTCAAGTGATAGATTCCATTGATTGACGCGTATTCTTATGGCTTTGTACTATTTTCCTAACAAATAAATGTATATGTTACAAATTTTGACAGATAGTGATTCCATTAATAGATTCCATTAATAGATTTCAGTGATAGATTCCAATGATAGATTTCAGTGATAGATTCCAGCCAGTGGTAGATTCCAGTGATAGAGTGAATAGATAATAGTTGTGAAAAATCAAGGTGGTTAATTGCTTTTCATTTAACAGGTAAGAAAATAAATGGCAAGAATTTATTTGGAACTATATATATTTCATTCCTATTTGTGTTGAATGATTCAATTTCATTTATTGCATCAACGGGTTTCTCACTGTAATACAAAACAATCTTCGTTTTTCACATTTACAATTCAGTTTGAAAATTTTTTAAATGCTGACACATGCAAAAGTTTTCCTACACAAAGGTGATGTCGTCAGCTTTTCTTGTCTCGTATTGTAACCATAGGCATTATGTCTTCTCATGTATTATTCAAACGGAAACTATTACCTACGTCACAGTCAGTTTATGACCCCTTTCATAACCAAGTCGCTCCATACACACTCAATGCTTGTTGTTATTCAGAAGGAATATTTAAGTATTTTGTTTTTGTTTTAGAGACATATTTGAAGCAACAATGAATAATATATTGCTGTGTATGTCAACTACATTTGAAACAATGCAAACATTAAACTAGCACCATGAGTGACTTGAATGTTAATCTTTTGACGGGTTAAAGGTCATTTGGTGTGACAAGATTTATGTTCTTTGTTAAGTTATGATATACAGTTATACATTTTGAGCATTTAGCTGTTGAATTAATGAGTGACTGGCCAGTTTACAGGAATCAACAAAACGGATGATCAAAGAATGGCTACTGACTAAAACTTTTCTTTGGAAACCCCAAGGAAATTGTTAATTAACAAGTTGCTATATATTCTATATTACCTTTTAACCCCTCTGGTGTAGTATTTGGACCCGTAGCTTGCCACTGAGTTTTGCCTCAGCCACTAAGTGGCACCGGCTGCCTTACTTTCCCAGACAGCGAATCTGGCACTGTCTAACTGACCGGGAGTCGCTGGTCAATATCGCAACAGTAATAGTTGCCTGTGAGCAAATTAAGCCTGCTTCCGGGGGTTCGCCTGTGAGGATATGTGAATTTACTATTTCTACCCCAAACTAACCTGGGTACCGCAAGTTAAGGGTTAAATGATGAACATTGATGCAAGTTTTTGACCATCAAGGTAATAGATTTAATGAAATTAAGATATGATGAAGGAATTTCTAGCATTTACCCATCAAGTCATTTTTTCACATGAAAGACAACTAAATAAAAAACGTATACATACCGTGTATACTCTAATGATGCACTCAATATCACTGTTGTGTCTTTGTGTCTGTTTGCACAAAGCGTTTGTTAGAGTTTCTGATTCCTTTATTGTCTCAATTGAACCCTGCATGTGTTTTTTGATGATCATCATATCCTTGGTGTTTATTGTAACTGTATCTTTTAGAGACCAAGGTCTTTAGAGATAATATGGTAATCAAAATTCAAATATTCTAAGCATTCAGTGAATAACTTATGCTGAATATTATTCAACCTTGAGGCCCAGAAATGTCAAAATAAGGTAACCTGAATTTTGTCAGTCAAATTTGTATTCTGTGTGTGATGTAACCATGCAAAATTGTTTAGGAAACAACAGATTTACATTTCACAAAATTAATCAGATCCTTCTAACTGGAGTCACAAGGTCTTATAGTTTCCCAGACACAAAATCACATATAGCCACAAAACTGAAATTGTACAAAAATCTAATAGCCTTCGACGAAGGAAGATAATATTGAAAAATTTAGCCAAAGGTGTTGTCATCACTCTTGTGATTTCACTATGAATATCTTTAGATTTGATATACTGTAGGGAATAGTAGAATTGTGTTTCACAAAGAAAATTGATTTGTTTGAACAGAAGTTTGCAAACATCTGCCCAATCGATATACTACAGTATGAGTACAGTATACAAAACTATGAATTAATTCATATATTTAATTTTTCTTTATATATAATACAAAGAACAAGAAATTGTGTTTTTGCACATAATTCTTCAATTTCAAAATCACATATGATATATATATATACATGTATGTGGATATATGTAATTCTCAAGTGGAGCAAAATGGTGTGAAACATCAAACTTGTGGAGTGTTTTCCAATGTGTTAGTTTACATTCTTTAGACTAAATAAAGGAAACAGCCATCTTTTAAAAAAGCCAGAGTATATTATGGAGCATCAAGGATAATGTCGAGCCGCTGATGCATGTAATGAGGTGTGAAATGGTTTGGCACAGGTGAGTAGGTGAATTAAAGCCAGGTGAGTGAACACTAGACTGTGGATCTGTCTCTCTGGTCATTATATTCCCTGGGCGCAGGATAGCGCAGTGGTTAGCGGCTTCGGCTTCGGTTTCAGATCAAGAGGTCCAGGGTTTGAATCCCGCCAGGGGCTCTGCAACTTTGTCTCCTGTAGTGAACTGTTCTACATGCAGTAAGGTTTGGGTGCAATGCTACACTAACTTTCAGTGCAGTACCGTAACTCACCTCACCTCACCCTCTACATCTACCATTGACAGCTTTTCAAGCAGCCGGGGTTCGAAATCATCACCAGGGGCTTGGCAACTTTGTCTCCAGTAAAAAACAGTAAGGTTTGGGTACACTGCTCGCAGGTTTCATTGCAATGCATAGCCAGCATTGCAAGTTTTCTCCCTGCAATAACTCTAGCAGCCATGTAAGTGAAATACTCTGAAAAGCAGCGTTAAACTCCAAGTCCCCTCCCCTCACCTCAACTCCACTCAACTCACCTCCAGGATACATGTATTTAGGAACATTGCAGAGTCTAAGACTCAGTCTATATGTGTACCTGACGAAGCTGCGGCATGTTGAGAACTCCAGAAAGAAGCCCACTTACCCACTTCATCAGTTGGATCATATTTCACGCTCCACATGAATCATACCGATACACATGCTCTCACCAAGATAAACCAGCCTGAGACCTCTTTAGTCTAAACACAGAACCATTCTACTGGTAATATTGACAAACACAAAAATAAAGAATACATATATCCACCGGAAAGGAGCTTGGAAGGCATTCCCGTCATAAGTGTTAAAAACAAAGGACATAAACAATTGGTATTATTTAGCTAGACTACTTTCTTTGGCTCCAATAGCCTGTATCTGAAACGGGATCTTGCAAAGTTGGTAAATGGAAACACTGGTAGGCTGCTAATGTTGAGAGAAGCCTTGTACTTTGCAGATGTACTTACAAGAAAAAGTGGATGGTTTCGGTTTTGATGGATTATGCAGGAATGAGCGAAACTGGCTTTGTTTGACTGAGCGTTAGAGCTTCCTTGTCTCCGCAACTCTGGAAGCAGCTTTTCGGAGATTCAGAAGTTCCGAAAGTTCTTTGTCATGCAACATACGTTTTCAAACATTCATCCTTTTATAGCTTTGCATGTTTCGTTTATAAGATTTCTGTTTTGGCTTACATCTGTTTTGTTCTCGCCAGTTTGAAGATATTGATATGTAAAAGTATATATTTCAATCAATAACTTTACAAAAACCATTGGATATTGGAAATCTTCAATTTACCATGAAATCTTTATTTGTGAAAATAAAAAATGTAAATATTTAAAAAATAAAGACAATGATATTTACCTTTCTGTTGCCATGGTAAACCAAAATGCATGAAAATAATCCAATATGGCTTCAAGAACACACAACTTTAAAAAACTCAAAATAAAGAGGCTTTACAGAAACTGTAGAGGAGAAAGCTGACTGAGAGAGTGCTTTGTCTGTTTACGCCGTATATATATACAGAACAGTTCCGTTTATACAGATCGCCCACAGGCCATATGTTGGAGCCTGCTGTCAATGGCGCTGCTAAAAACAAGAATCTTCTCCTTGCCGAGTTGCGTGCATTAGATCATGCAGACTTCTTTGAATGGGAAACTAGACTTGATGTAGAAGATTTCTCGTTAATTACATTCCACTCTAATTAACTTGCATGCATCTACATACAGACTTCTTCAATGGGTACTCGACTTTAAACAAAATTCTCGTTAATTATATTCCACTCTAATCAACTTGCAATGTGCAGAAATCTTTTGATAGATTCTTTTGATCTAAAACGGAGGTTTCCATTGAGGTATTTTTTGCGGAAATAAAAATTTGAGGGGACTTTCATGTTTATACATATATGTCATTAATACATGATTTTAATACATTAAATTGAAAATACTACTGAGGGTATAACAGACAAAGATCAGATATCGCACATTTAAAAAATGAAAACAATCAGTGGAACGCAGTGGAAGCTTGTTTTTCAACGGTAATGAACAACAGAGCACTTTGGTCTTGAAATTCAATTATTTTATTACAAAAGATACGGTAAACCAAGAATATACCCCACAATATGTACAATATATTTACAGTTTTGTTTAGAACACTAACGTCTTAATATGACTATACTAGTGTCAAAACCGCCAAATAATGCAAGTAGAGACCCTGTTATTCTACTTCACTTGCAAACGAATATCAAATACTCTTGAGAATCACCGAATATGCAAAACTCTCAAAGTTGTGCAAATACGAAAATTATTTTGCACCAAGATTCGAAAAGGCATATACAAAATGCCTACAAATAAGTTCATAATTACATCTTGTTTGCAAAGTTCAAATATTAAGCATGTGCAGCAACGAAATCATGTCAATTTCGGTTAGGTTTTTGAGAATGTTTCAAGAGCCGGGAAATCAAGAATCCTTCAGAACAATCAGAAATTGGGTTCTAATTTGTTAATTGTTTTGTCAATTGACTGGTGCCAACCTCAGTAGCACTATTACAGTAAGAACTTTATCATGAAGATTTCTTGTGATACGTACGTTATATATATATTTAAAGGGTTCTAATTTATTCTAAAATTTAGATGAATAAATTGGTGCCAAGCCATTCTGAGTTGCAATTTTACCGGAATGAAAAATTATCTGGTATTGGTGTCTGGTTAGATAAAGCCGGAATATCCTGTCAAATTTTGGACCAGCAGAGATAGGGTTAATTACTACTCAAGGTTACCAGACATGCAGACTTTTTAGAATGGGGAATATAGACTTGACATGGAGCACTCTGGCATTGTTTAATTGCGACTCCATGGCTTAAGAGCCATTGTATGTTTTGTGTTAGTTCTGTTTCTATCTCTTCTGTTTATGTGTGTGGCTCCGTGACGTGTGAAACATGCCACGGATGATACTTTGCTTGTGTATGTGGGCAATTGTCTGTTTGGTTTCCTCTTGTAGTCTGTGAGGCAATGTGGCAATATCTGGTATTTCCTAAACTGAGTTTTTTTACATACTTATTTATACTTTTGCAATATTCAATAAAATGACAGGCATTTTATTATGTTAGTTCTATGGTGAAAATAGTCTGTGTCATAAATTTTACATGTGCACTAGAGCAATACCATTGCAATAAAGAAATTGACTATCCATAGAATTTGTTCTCCTTCATCACTAGGCGGGATAGCATGGTGGTGAGTGCCTTCGGCTTCTGATCAAGGTTTGAATCCCGCCAGGGGCACGGCAACTTTGTCTGCAGTAGAGAACTGTTCTACACACAATAAGGTTTTGGTGCAATGCTACATTTAATTTCAGCATAGTACCACCCATGGTTCGCTAGTTCCGCAGGTTTCACCGCAATGCAGAGCCACATGGCATTGTGGGCTTTCTCCCTGCCATAATACTAGCAGCCGGTTATAAGTGAAATACTCTTGAAAGCGGCATTAAACTCCCAACTCACCTCACCTAGGTCTAAAAGGTATAAAAATTCTTGTATAAACAAAACATCAATAACTTGTCTGTTAATTTTAAATAAAGTTCTGAAATAAACGTCTGCAAAGTTCCCCCAGTGCACTGTTTGTTATGTTAAGATTAAAAGCTTTTTCAAACTGTAAGTCATATTTATTTTCATTAACCAGCATATCTATTAAATACATTTCTTATGAAAAATGAAGTATTTCTAAGATAACAGCTCTCAGGAAATTTCCAAATGACAGCTTTCATGTTTTTAAGATTTCTTCTTATCAAAGACTTCTTTGTAGTAAGAAAATATGTCTTAATAAATCAAACTGGCACCATAATTGAAAAAATTCTATTTTCTTCCACCGTTCCTTTGATGTTATCATATTGACTTACATTTCATAGACAAAGCTCTCAACTGTTAATATCTTGTAATCCAGCGAGTTCTCGACATTTCCCTTTTAATTCATTGTTCTTGTATGGAATGTAAATAGAAGTCTGAGGTCTTAGAGCTCCATATAGACAAATGGTTATCATGTGGTAGCAGACTCCTTCTATATATCTACCAGATGCTGTGTGTATATCCAAAGTGCGCAGGCGTAACTCAAGTCCATCATTATAATCTCATCCTCTCTGTCTGCAGTTCTACCTCCTTCGATTAAAAACCTCACATTTCAAGGCTAAGGCAACCCTTAGCTGGTCTTAGTACAGATTGCAGATTACACTGCTAAGGCTTGTCTTACACTCAGACTCTGAAAAAAGTATTTATTCATAAAATATCACCATTTTATTAAATATTGAAAAGTAACCTATGAGAAATTGGAGTTGCTCTTTTTCAGTATCTTTTCCAGAGTCTAAGTGTGGGTGTATGCTAAGGCACTTACTAGCCAATGTTAAAACAGACTGTGTATTTCAATGCTAAGGATCGCCGCTAATGGCTGCAATACTGCCGAAGCGGCGTTAAACAATAACTCACTCACTCACTCAATGCTAAGGCAGTCTTTAGCTGGCGTTAATGCATATCTCAGATTTCAGTGATATGACAGTCCTTACCTAACTATTGTTAAAACAGACCATATATTTCAGTGCTAAGGCACCCACTAGCTAATGTTAAAACAGACCATATATTTCAGTGCTAAGTCACCCACTTGCTAATGTCAAAACAGACCAACACCATAGATTATGGCACAACAAACTTTGTTTGCAATCAATCAGGAGTCACTATTGCTGGCGCAAGAAAACGCTCGTATTAAAATAGAGGATATCATATGAGAGATGAAATGACGAGAGTAACTCGATGAGACTGTAGAGAATGCAGTAAAGTGGGGTTGTTCTGCTTAATCCTTTGACTGCTGAGATCTATGTAAGTTAGCAATGACTCCCAACCATCTTTTACTATGTGTTTGATAGAACCCAGACCCTCCGGACACTGATTGAATAGTTGTCCACTGTGCCAATAGAGTTTAGGAGAATTACATAAAAATAGAACCACTGGCAAAATGAGATTTTCTTGGCTCATGAATTAACTGTGATCTCTATCCAGAGAAGCCATTATTTCTTCCTCTGTATTTCCCGCAACTATCCCTTATCACAGCAAATGTTGGAGAAGCCAAAAAATGTAATAGATTATCCAATGTTGACAAAATAAAGACAGGCTCTGATTGGATATAAAGTGACTGAAGCATAAGAAAACTCTATCATTATTTTCTCAGCCAGTGCTGGAATTCTTAGAAAAAATAAGTCTATTGGTATTTTCGTCTTATCTCTCAGCTGCACTATTAAACGTCTGGCATAAAAACTGCAGAGTCAGATCTCCCTTGCAGTGAAGATGAAGAGGTTGTAAGACAGACTCTAGCAATAAGGATGGATATTGAAGCAGCAACTGTTAGAGTCTGATTCATAGACTTATTTGTTTGAAATTTCCATTTCCCTGAGGTTCCTGTGCAGTATTGAATAAATAGATGTTTTGCTTGTGAATAAATGATTAAAATTCATAGGTTTTTGAGGGACGTAGTGTCAGTCTAAGGGGAGCGAAGCTTGCCACATGGTATAACTGGTATAACTAGACAAGCCGTGGGGAGGGAGTTAGAGACACATGAGTGGAGACGTGTAAGAGGAGACGAGCAGATGTTCCGGCGCGTGCTGGGGGTGGAGACAGATAGATCCCTTGGGGTGAAGTCTGGGGGATCTGGGGCAGAGACAGATATAAGCCTGGGACTCCTTTCACAAAGCAACCTTACCTATTCTTTAACATTGCACATTGCTACCTTAGTGATTCGTGAAATAAGGCCCTGGGAGTGAAGTCTAGGGATGAAGTCCTCGGGGTGAGGACACACAGAAGTCCTTGGGTTTAAGGCAAACACAAGCCTTGGTGTGAAGTCTGGGGGTCTTGGGGTGGAGGCAGACACAAGCATTGGGGTGAAGTCTCGGGGTCTTGGGGTGGGGGCAGACACAAGCCTTGGTGTGAAGTCTGGGGTCTTGGGGTGGAGGCAGACACAAGCATTGGGGTGAAGTCTGGGGTCTTGGGGTGGAGGCAGACACAAGCCTTGGGGTGAAGTCTGGGGGCCTTTGGGTGGAGGCAGACACAAGCCTTGGGATGAAGTCTGGGGTCTTGGGGTGGAGGCAGACACAAGCCTTGGCGTGAAGTCTGGGGGTCTTGGGGTGGGGGCAGACACAACCATTGGTGTGAAGTCTTGGGTCTTGGGGTGGAGGCAGACACAAGCCTTTGGGTGAAGTCTGGGGGTCTTGGGGTGGAGGCAGATATAAGCCTTGGGGTGAAGTCTGGGGTCTTGGGGTGGAGGCAGACACAAGCATTGTGGTGAAGTCTGGGGTCTTGGGGTGGAGGCAGACACAAGCCTTTGGGTGAAGTCTGGGGTCTTGGGGTGGAGGCAGACACAAGCCTCGGGGTGAAGTCTGGGGTCTTGGGGTGGAGGCAGACACAAGCATTGGCGTGAAGTCTGGGGGTCTTCGGGTGGGGGCAGACACAAGCATTGGGGTTAAGTCTGGGGGTCTGGGAATGGAGGCAGATAGCAGTCTGGGCATGAAGTTTGGGGTCTTGGGGTGGAGGCAGACACAAGCCTTGGAAAATATGAATGAAATATCTTCTTAGGGACAGATGCATTGGTCTTTATCACACCTGGGGGGTAGACGGAAATTGTAGGGTGATGGAGAGGCCCAAAGGAAATGCTAGAATTGACTACCTACTGTGTTGCACCTGTCATTGGTATAGGATGAAGACATTCATATCTTATAACACTGATGCCTTTGTGGGATTGGATTTTGCTGTAGGGATATGTAAATGCCAGTGTTTTGATTATCCATGTGTTAATCTGATGTAGGTGAGTTTTTTTTTATGAATCTAAATGACGCTTTGTATCTTAGAACTTTTATTTTGAGTCATGAAATGAACCTGATATCAGTTATGGATTATGAAATTATGGTAACTTATATAAAATGGCAGTTTTAATAAGTTTAGCTTTAAAATGATGAATTTTAGGAGAAGAGGCATGGATAAGAAGAACAAATTATTTGTTTTCTCGATAGAAACAATAAGGTTAGATAAAGGGGAATGTAAATCTTGTAATTGACTCCATTGAGCACGATCGCATCCCAACCAAGACTTCATGACTTCAAATTACATTAAAAGGCCTCGAACAGCTGATAAAAGAGCAGCACAAAACAGATATTAACCTAATTCTCCAATTAGCTGGAGAGAAACCATGATTTGCTTTCCTTGATAAACCAGTTAAGTTTGCATTCAACAGAGCAGAGGAAAATAAAACAGAGATTTATTTCTGGCCAGGTGCCGCCAATTAGCCTGTCCATCAGATTTGGAATTACTTCGCCTCTGTTCAAGACATGAGTTTCGGTGATTATACCTGTGAATTCAGGCCATCTTAGCCAATTTGCAATGAGCTTCCTTAGCCTAAGGTATTCTTATATCATTTTTATGCTTATTTTCTAAGGTGGCCTTAGCACTGAGAGTACAGTGAGTAAGTGATACAATTGTGCACATCATGATGAAAGCATGAAACTTTTTCAAGTAGGTTCCGAGATCTTGAACGTTCACAGCAGACACGTTCATGGATCTGATTTGGAATTATTCGTCCATCTGATTAGAATTTACTCATCCTTTAAATGTGGAATTACTCATCCATCAGATTTGGATTTGACTTGAATTACTCATCCATCAGATTTGGATTTATTCAACCATCAGATTTGGAATTATCATCCTTCAGATTTAGATTTGTTTAAACTCATTGGGTGGCATTCTTGAAGTTGGTATTATGAAAGGCAATATTTATGGACATACACCTTCTTTATTCCGATAGGCAATGTATTGGCATAGATTCTAATGTTGCTTTCAAGCATGTGATGAAGAAAGATTTGAAATGACTCGCCCATCAGATTTGGAATAAGTGGTCCATTATATTTGGAATTACTCGTCAGATTTGGAATTACATGTCCTGGTCGACCATCAGATATGGAATTACTTGATCTGTTCATATAGAACCCAGTCTGATGTTTTCTGTAAAATCCCTGTCAATCAAGGAAATCTCTGGGCTAATGTAAATCTTCTGCTGATTGAACTCTAGCAGGTGGGAAACTTCAGCGGGGGTCGGGAAATCTCTTTGAAATGAAATGCCAATTACAGGTGTATCACCTGATTCATAAAAGCTGATTAGATCCAGGATACAGGTGATGTCTTCCATATTGTAATTAGGGGAGATTTCGTTGTTGTTCAAGGGTTTTTAATTATCATACAGAAATGTTGAAGAATAAAATTGTGCTGAAATTACATGAATCAGATTAAATAGTTTAAAAAGTAATTTGAATTATATTTTGAAGTTTGAATTCATATAAAGGATCACATTCCACCTGAGGGATGAATGTATACTCCCAAACATCGTGTGTTTTCACATTGAAGAAGTTGTTATACAGAAATTCTTCCTGTTCCTTATTGCAATCCCAAGCATTCAGTAATCATGCTTTTTGTAAGTTTAAATGGTATCAACGTTTGATATTGTAACAATTTTGCCAAGAGGGTAGACAAACATGACATATGCTTCATTTTGTATTATTCATCAAAAAATTGTTAGAAGTAAGTGAAACATCTTATTTCGGACAAAACAATGAATTCATATTTATATTTTAATACTCAAATTTAGCAACATCATCAATAATTCTCACCCGACTTCAAATGACATGATTGTGTTGTAAAATAGATAAAATTAACATGTTTTCATTTCACAAATGCCAAAAAACCAAGATGGCGGATGCTGCAGATAGATCGGTGATAGATCTTTCCCTTTAAGCTTGACATTTTGACATGAAGAGCGAATCTCTCTGTGCCATCAGTGTAAACATGTTCAATATAGACTAAGGACATGATTGTCTTCTACTCCAGAATTAACTCAATTACTTGTACGCTAAGAGGAGAGAGTAACTGTGGAGACTTGTCCGTGCTCATTATGCTGGAGAGACTGGAATGACCCTAATTTTCATTACCTTGTTATCTTGCCTGGTCAATAACACTCCATGCACCTGTACAGGGTCCAAAATAGCTTGAAATGTCATTAAAAATTGTAAAATTATGTATATCAGAACTAAGTATAAATATTAGAAATACATGCAATTCAGATGGTAAACAAGTGTGAAATTGTGATAAATTTGTATTTGTAAATTGTGAATATTAAAGATGTCTAATCATACAGTCAGCTCTGGACTAAAATACTGCTATAATTGAATAAGTTGCTATTCTGTTGTGGCTCATTCTGGCATATTGGTTTGAGTCTTGGAACCAGCTTTCAATTGGTTGTTGGAGTCATGTATGAAAACCGTTATGAAGTTAATCTATTGAGAGGTACTATAATCATTTTGATGCTAACCGGTTCAGTGTAAGAACACAATAAAGGTGAAGAATGAAGAACTGTTTAATGGATAAACAACTTCTTTATTCTGTGTAGGCCTACATGGAATAAAGCAGTTATACATCAATAAAATAGTTCTTCATTCTTCATCAGCTCAACTTCTAGAATACCCATCAAAGATGTTATACTATAAAAGTGAAAGTCGTTATTTTGATTGAACATCAGACAAAACCACCAATTAGTTTGAAACTTATCATGGTTAAACAACCCTAAAGCTAATTAAGGTAACCTTTGTGTCGTCATTTAAAAGTTAAGCTGCAGAATAGATTTGTTGTATACCATTCTGAGTGACTGATTTACAGGAATAACAAAGCAAAGGAAATAATCCAGCATTTGCCATTGGCTGAATATAGGAAATCCTGAAACGAAATGAAATCCTGAAAATATTTCAGTTCACCTTATGTCAACCAAGATCTCTAGATAATAACATTATGTTTAATTAGTCTTGATGTGTCATTCACAAAGGAAAAAGACTTTCATTCTCATTTTGCCAGATAGATTATTTCTTTTCATTTTCATATCAGTTATCATCAAAATGTCAGCCTCAGTATCATATTTCAAAACAGATGTGCTGTTGAAATTTTGAATTCGACATTTAAACCTTGTCACTGCGTTTAAAATCTGCCCTTGTTTATATCCTTTGTGTTCCGATTTTACATTTTACAAATTCCAATCTTTTTTCAAAGTCCAAGATTTTTTGCTGTTAAAATTCCTCCAATGACATGAAGGCCCTGTTGCATCCATTGCAGAAGAGGAACAGATGTTCAGTCAAATATTACATCAACATTCCTGCAGTTTACATTTCAAATTTCTCCGGTTGTTAAAGTTTGGAACTCGTCTTCTAGGATGTCGTTTGAGAGACATATTGGGTTCCGAACAGCTGGCTTTCTTGCTACAGTCTCTTGTCTCTTGCTTTGAACCAGGGACCATCGAGAATTCTGTTAAAACCTGCATTTTATTCAAGATGCCAGACCGTTGTTCATGTATCTCAAAAAGTCTCAAATGCGGGTTGTAACTGTCATTGAATTCCTATTAAACTTGTCTTTAAATTCATTTGCCAAGCCTTTGTTCATGATACCCAAAAGAAAGTCATTCCCAAAGGTACAAGAGATTCTCTAGCATGAGTTTTGCTTAACCTTTTTCTTCAAAATGCTAAGGCTTTGTTCCTGGTTTCTGAAACCTACAAATCCCTGTTGACAGTCAGAGAGATCAGTGAGAAGACAGAGAACTTGGGTTTGGGAGTAAAAAGCTTTTCAAGAGTATCATTGGCGTCATGTTAACAGAGCTGATATGGCAAATGTCCTAATTAGAGGATGATCAAATTTCTTTTTTTGCATCACTGTGGTGTAATGTCTTGGTAATGCCGCTGAGAATTAAAAGAAGTTTGTAATCATACCATTTTAAATGAGAATTTTGAAATGAATCTTGTGTTTTTGAGCTAATTAAGATCTTTGAACTCAATTTAGTCTGATGTTTCTTTAGAATATGTAACCTTCAAAAGATACGTGTATGAGAGCATACTTTAAATTAAAGTAAGCAGATCATATGTACAAATTGTGCACATTATTTCATGAATTGTCATCTATGATGTCAATAAACAATTAAACATGAAGTAAATTAATTAATCAAATTTGTTCAGAATAACTTCACCTTAAAGGCACTGCAGTATATTTGCCATTCATAAGGAAAGTTTATGTAGTATGTCTTTACGTCTCATAGAAAACAGTGTCACATATAAAACTGCTAGGAGCCATTTTAGTGTGAACACCTTTTAAAATTTGAGGATCGGAAATGGATCCACATTGCTTAACTGAACCACAACCATTCATTTTTAACTCTATTTATTGATTTGGTAGGATTGTCTGCAAATGGTTACATTTCTTTTCCATTTCTTTTAGATCTCTTTATTTCAATTAACAAATGCGGTATATCCCTTTAAAATTCATCACAACATCATAAAATTAAGTTGTGGCCTACATGTACCAATTAAGCCATAATATTCATGATATATAATGGCTTTATCCTAGCTAAGTCATTGAGTGTGTTTTTGTCACCATCATTCATTTCTATCATCAGCACATTCTACAGTTACAGAACTTTAACGAATTATGTCAACTATTTCTACAATTGAGAATAGATTTTAATCATCAATAAACCTCTCCTATATTATCAAGGATAACTTTGTCCTTGTGCCTCACTGCTCAAAGATGGCAGCTTCCATTTTTAGGAATACCATGCAATTCATGAACCAGCAGCACACAAAACCGTTTAACTTATTGGTTGACAGGTCATTGACACCAGTTAATTTTGTTGAAAAGAAATTCAGGGTATTTCCCCAATTTTGCATCTATAAGCAATATGTTTTTAACAAACTTTTTTTTGCAGGAAATATAACAGGATTATCTTCTCGAATATCTTTTTAAAAAAAAGTAACCCATGTCAGGTACTTTGTCTTTCTAAATTTAAAAACTGTGACCACATTTCCCCTCTCCTCTGTTTCAGACTACAGCAGTCCTGAACCCTCTGAAGAGTGCTGACCACAACATCATGCAGGACACGGACCTGGCCGGGCCCCTAGTCTTTTGTCTCGCCTTTGGAGGCTTCCTCATGCTGGTAGGTCTCACACCAGAGTCTGCAATACCATTGGTGTACAAAACTTCCCTCGCAGGTCATCAGTCATCCCAGTATCCCCACTGGCTAATTTAAGCCTTGTTTCATTTGCTTAACTTTTCTAGCTAGCAAAGTGGCTTGTAGCACCGAATTTCCAAGTGCCCTCGAATATGACATTCAATGAAATAAAAGAGTTATGTGACATATCTAGATGCCTTTCCTCTGCTTCTGGTGATGATGGAATCTTGGTGTACACTGATATAGATTTTGTAGACAATTATCATGTTAAATTATGTATGAGAGATTTTATGTGGGCTTCCAAAAGAAATAAATCAGATTACAGGGGGTTTACTTAAATACATGTTTCTCTGTAAGGAAGTAATATCTCCTTGCATATTGGATTTACCTTGTCTTCCCCTTAGATTTCATACATTACTTAGTTTGTTAAAATGATAAGTTTTGTAATTAAAAGAATTTCTAAATGAGATGTTACTATTTCTGATACAAAATGTTGAGGTTAAGGTCAAAATCATCTTCACAGAGCTCCCTTAGCCTAAGGTGAATGAACTCAATGTTAAAACTATAGAGTAAGGTCAACCTTAGCACTAAGATGAGTGTTACTCAATGTCATAACTCTGGGGTAAGGTCAACCTTAGCACTAAGATGAGTGTTACTCAATGTCATAACTCTGGGGTAAGGTCAACCTTAGCACTAAGATGAGTGTTACTCAATGTCATAACTCTGGGGTAAGGTCAACCTTAGCACTAAGGTGAGTGTTACCCAGTGTCATAACTCTGGGGTACGGTCAACCTTAGCACTAAGGTGAGTGTAATGCAATGTCATAACTATAGAGTAAGGTCAACCTTAGCACTAAGATGAGTATAACTCAATGTCATAACTATAGGGTAAGGTCAACCTTAGTACTAAGATGAGTGTTACTCAAGGTCATAACTATAGGGTAAGGTCAACCTTAGTACTAAGATGAGTGTTACTCAAGGTCATAACTCTGGGGTAAGGTCAACCTAAGTATTTCCATTACAAAATATCACTTAGTTCGGTCCAAGGTGTCCTAGTTTACAACTTTGTATACACTTAGTCCCAGGTCAATGTAACATGCAAACTTATGTCATAACGAAGCCTCTGTTATGCAATATTATGCACCTGTGAAGTTTGAAGATGGTATCCAATGGCAGCCAATTTTGGGTAATGTTAACTGTTACAGCCATAATTGTATTGTTATTGTCTCTCTATTTCCTTTTGAAGTGAGCTTTATTTTAGATCTCCCAGGGTGATAGAAAATGAGTGGTGTGATATGATCTATTTGGCTTTTGATAACATCAACAGTAGGTCATTGCCATACATGTAATTATTTTGCTTATTATACAACCCTTAGATCACAATGGATTGCAATCAGATATTTCTGAAAACATAATTTGCCTATAATAGTCTTTTATGTCATCTCTGACACCGAGGCAACTTGAAAAAGTGCATAGCTTTAAAGGGAGGGTTCTTTCAAACTATCAACCATTTTGTTTTTGTGCATTATGCCCCCAAAAAAGAATTTCATTCTGGTTTCTGTCCGCGTCAGTTTCAAACCCACACCTCAGGTCTTTTTTCTCTCTAGGTTTTAACAAAAGAAAGGGTAAGATATCTCTAATTGTTTAGCCTCAGAAAACATTGGACATTGAAAATGTCACTTGTTTCTGTTGAGATGAAGTGTAGGTGTGAGGTTATTGACCATTTGGAATAGTAACACATATTTAAGAGGGTTTGTGCTTTATTAAATTAAATAATGGTGTGATTGTTTTTTTAGCCGTGAGAAGTTTGTATAAAATGGAATATATCTCTTCATTCGAAAAAAAATAAATGTCATAAATAAAAGTTTTTTAAATATTGCGTCATCGCATCATTTTTGTCAGCCTTTAAAGATCAATACATTTTAAAAATATTTTTGGGTCTTATGTGAAATTGGAATTTTTTATTTTTCATGAAGTATACAGCTTTTTAACTTTGAACCGCCTGAACGCTGGATCTACCTCTGAATGCACATAGTGAGGTCAATGAATATTCTTTGCAGGATTTGTGCTTTCTGTCTCAATCATTCTCATGATATCAAAGTACTGTGTGTTTATCAAATTAAGTATTCAGTGCCTTCAAACTCTCAAACATGCTAAGCACGAAATTTCAGTATCAAATATTTACCACAGTGACCATTTGTTAGTCCAATTAAGCTGGCCACTGTCCAGCCTAAACATGAAACATCTCATTAGTCAGCTGGTCAGCTGTGGTCA
The DNA here is from genome assembly GCA_936450465.1 of Gibbula magus. NCBI lineage: Eukaryota > Metazoa > Mollusca > Gastropoda > Trochida > Trochidae > Gibbula > Gibbula magus. The sequence continues at coordinate 5,112,131 of OW388294.1, forward strand.
AGAAATACAGAAGAAAGGTCAAACTCTTGACCCCACTATGTCAACACAAATCCATGCTTTCTGCACATGATCCTGCGTGTCTTAATTGAAATAGAGAACGCTTGATCGAAATGTCAGATTTGACAGATATTTACAAACATGCTTTTGGCATCCAATATTTGGAGAAATAGATCAAAAACATGAAATTATTATGGTTCATAATCAATGGTTTGTCAACTGGCTGGGTTAATTCATCTTTATTACATTTTTGCAGCCAGTTTTTAAAGGGACTCGAAATACAAGAGGAGTTGAATGAAATATGATACAGTGTTGTTATGAAATATAAATATGATGGGGTATCTTGAACATAAGTGTAACAATATTTAGAATACATTGTTTGAAAAAGTTGCCTGGATAGTTTCAGATTGGGCAGGTTGTTCTTTGCAACTTAGTGAATCTTGCATGTATCAATATGATATTTTCATTATTTAAAACAAAATAACTCTTTGTTGTTGTTTTTGTTGTTCATTTATTAGCAGAAGAAGAATTCAACTTTTGTGCCACATATAAGTGAAAGGTAAAATGACTGAAAATTATTAAAATGGCCACCAGTCAATTACTTGTAAAGTTGAGATGTAACTTCTTTGCAATTTAGTGAACTTTGCATGTAATAATGTTTTTCTTAGTTGGAAACATAATAAATCTGATTGAATAATTTGTATTTATCAGTTATATTATTACGAAATTATTCAAATAATTATTAAGTTTGATCCAAAATTAAAATTACCATCCAATTAATTCTATGCAATTCGATATATCCAAATGTTCAAGTATAGCAATTAAATTTGTTTCTGTTCATCTTAATTTACCAATGAAAAACTTCAATATTATGTTGATGTTAGCAACACTGGAACCCAGGGAGGTTTATAAAAGAAATCAACATGTGTGCCAAATTTATTTTTTATCTGTACTTGTACACAAAGAAATTTATCAAAGAACCAAACAAATGTGCCAGATGCATTTTATTGGTTTTCATTAAATTTCATTTATCAGCTACACTTGTACGCAGAGAGATTTATCAAAGAGCCAAACATGTGTGCCACATGTACTAGAACGGCCTGTTTGTGCGAACATCAAATAAAGCGAACATTTTCATCAAGCCCTGATCTTCGAACAATAAAAGGCAGGCAACTGTAAACCAACTGTCTTCCACTTATCACTGAATCTCACAGTTTCTCCGATGTTTGTATAAACTGAGCTTTATATAAACAAGCATTGTAGATATGTATAGACCACACAAAGTATTCGTAAATTGAAGAACGTTTGAAATTGTTATCGTGAGTGGTTGTTAGCCAGCTGTGGATCTGAATGAAAAACAGAAGCCTTTATGATTTTATCCTTTGTTGACATTCTATCTTCCTTTTAAAATTCCATAAACCATCAATAATGATTTTAAGTAAAGAACAACAATTTTGGATTTTAATTCAGGATTACTAAATAATCTGTTGATTTATATTGCACTTTTCTATACTTGAATATTATGTTCAAAGTGCAGTCCAGCATTATTACCCTGGTCTAACCTGAGCTGCCTTAGCGCTTGGAGGTCACCTCCTCCACACCTTACACCAGGTACCCACTTATACTGCTGGTCTTTCAACTCATCTCGAATCACCCTTCAAACTCTCTGTTTATCAAGCAATGACAGTTAGGGATAGAGGTCCGGGGTTCAAATCCCACCAGGGGCACTTTGTCTGCAGTAGAGAATGGTTCTACACGCAGTAAGGTTTGGATGCAATGCTACACTGAATTTCAGTGAAGTACCGCCAATGATTTGCTAGTTCCAGCCGATGCTCGCAGGTTTCACAACAATACATAGCCATATGGCATTGCAGACTTTCTCCCTGCAATAATACTAGCAGACATGATGTAAGTGAATATGGCACTCTTGAAAGCGGTGTTAAACCCAAACTTACCTCACCTTTCCTGTAGCAATGAAGCGGGTCACCAACTCATACGGTGAGCCCTGCCCATTGTTGCTGAACTTCCCTGTTAGAGGTTTACTGAGCTGTGCACTGAACCACATGCCACCGAGTTTTGTATAGTGAAGTGATGTACATATAAAAGCAATAAAAAAAGTTTAGATAAAAGAATGAGTCTTTCTTGACGCCAGTTAAACTAGATAAAGTCCTTTTTATTAGATAAGATATTACCACATATATTTCTTCATCCACTTCATTACTTGAAATACCAAATTAAATGTCAGTGTAACCTTAACATTTAAACCAAAATTCTATGATAAAATGTCAATTCTTACTTTGAAAATGTTGAGGCCAAGGAAATTAAAGATTCATAGACAAACAAGCAAGAAACTGAAGTAATTTACATAATAACTGTTGATTAATTTGCCAAACATTCTGAATGGCCTGTTTTCAGGAATCACAATACAGAACAGGATAAGCCCCAATAACAAAAAGAATAATCTGTGACTGGCTACTAGCTAAATGTAGGAATCGGCCTTGACTAATTATTCTGCCTGTTTAACAAAAACATGACACTATCCACACTCAATCATTTGAACAAAGAGCCATCATGGAATAATTTGTCAATTATGACAGGTACAATTTCACAGTTATTCCCAAAGTAAAAAGGGGATGTCAGCTCATGATTTATTGCAACATGTATCAGCTTTCTAAGATCTGACCCTTCTCAACAGGGAGTACATGTAATGTAGAAGTGAGAACCAGCTCCACAAGGACCTCCAAGTGATGGATCTGTTTCTAACTGCACACTGTACATGACCTTTACCTTTCATCTGGGGGGAGGGATAGGATAGCGCAAATTGTTAGCCCGTTCAGATTCAGATCAAGAGGTCTGTGGTTTGTATCCTACCAGGGGCACACCAACTTTGTCTGCAGTAGAGAACTGTTTTACACCCAGTAAGGTTTGGGTGCAATGCTACGCTGAATATCAGTGTAGTACCAGTCATGGTTCGCTAGTTCCAGCCGGTGCTTGCAGGTTTACCTTTACCTTTCATCTGATCTTCAGGCATCGTCTATTATTGGTTGACTTATTGCAGGATTTGCAAGTGTATGAAATAAGGCCTGTCCTGTGTTGTCCTGATATTTGTCTTGGTTTTGTTTTGCGTTACGTAAAATGAGAAAACATGCTCTATATTTACTAGTTTTAACACTTTTTGATGATAACACATATACAACCATATTCTTTTATGCCCTAGCCGACCTTACTGAAATAATGTCATCTCATGAAAATGTAAAAAGTGTTATAAATGGATAAATATTACCCCTCTATCAATACAAAGAGTTCTAAAATGAATGCACATGGTTCGGTTAAGCCATGAGAATCCATTTCCATTTGAATTTCCATTTTAATGTGTTCGAAGGTACAGTCAGGCCTCGATAATCCGAACGCTTCCGTTTTTCATCAAAAACGTTCGGATACTGAAATGTTCGGACTACTGAGTACTGAGGACTACTATAGAGATTAGTTTGGTTACATCTTCCTACCCTTCCGAAACTGCGAGATTTGGCCGGATTATTGCGGCTTGACTGTAGTTCAAGTGATCTAACTAATGTCATGATACCTTAACAGTCAGAGTAGAGTTTCAAATATGGTACAATGATGAAACGGTTAACCATCTTGTCTTAACTCTCAAAATTGAATGAGACCTTCAAACCTGCCTTACACACTGAAGAGTTCCACAAAATTGTCGCTTTTATCATTGCACCATTTTCTTTTAATACGGATATCCGTTTTCTATGGATATGACTTATCGGGTTGGTAATGAGAAATTTTATCCTCAAACTTAACAGTCTATTGTATAAACTTAATAATAAATAGAAAATTTGAGAAAAAGTAATGTACAGAAAATGTGCTACAGCGCCTTTAAGGCTCATCACGTATTGATCTTCCAAAGTACAAGTATGCAATGTATAGCTAAGTAGAAGCTGCACAAGGACCTGTACACTTGATGGATGTGTTTTAACTTCACACTCTCTCTGACCCTCATCAACAGCTGTTATCTGATCCTTCTGAAAGAAGATGATCTTTAAACCCCCCTAGATACTTCCTGACCTCTGACATACTGCCCAGTGGTCACTTGTTTGGCTGGTAAATGATTTGGACCTTTGGACATCGTCCATCATTGCCCACTGATTATGGTGTTGAGGGCCCAAAATTTATGCATTTTTGCTTCATATAAAGTCAGAGTGATGGACGCGTTCTGTATATACAGAAGTGATGATTAACCTTATTTTATATGAATATTCAATATGGCTTAGTTGCAACTTGGACCTTTGGACATCGTCCATCATAGTTTGTTGATTACCGGGTATTGTGTTGAAGACCCATGATAGAGGCATTTTGCTTGTGAGTGATGTATAATATGTTGCGTGGTATAGACAGAATTGATAATGAACTGAATATTGAATATGGATTATTGTGTTGAAGACTCAGAATTTTGCTTCATATAGTCAGAGTGTTGTTTGTGTTGTTGAAATGATAAATATATTATTTTGTGTGGTGTAGACTCAAGTTATAATGAACCATATTTTATAGTTATGATATGAATGTTCAATATGACTTTATTGTGATCTGGACCTTTGGACATCGTCCGTCATTGTTTGTTGCGCCGCAATGCGGAACAGGGGACTATATATTCAGTGGTGTCCGTACATACGTCACATTTCTTGTTTACGCTTGTTTATCTCATGAAGCGTTGCATCCAAAGTCTTCAAATTTGGTGTCTGCCTACATTGTGGGAAGCTTTTTGAACCTTGCTAAAGCAATATATCATGACCGGTTGGACCCAATGTTTTCAAATTTGGTGTCAGTCGACATTGGGGGATGACGCAGACACCAGTCGATTTTGGTGACCTTGACCTTATTTTCAAGGTCACCTCGACACTTTGACCACTTTATGAACTCTTGTTAACGCGATATCTCATGAAGCGTTGCATCCAAAGTCTTCAAATTTGGTGTCAGTCTACATTGGGGGATGACACACACACACACCAGTACATTTTGGTGACCTTGACCTTATTTTCTAGGTCACCATAACACTTTGACCACTTTTAGAACTCATGTTAACACGATATATCATGAACCCAAGCACCCTAAATCTTAAAATTTGCTGATCATCATGGCACTTTTTACCAGTAATTCAATGTTTAAAATAGCTCATTTTGACCCAATGATGTGTCTTACTAACTCAGTGTTACCAGCAGAAGATATTGCCTTGTAAGTGGCAAACACTTGTTTATTCTAATTTGATAATGTTGTCTTATGTTTACATATTCTAAGATTTAGGACATTTAGGAGAAGGTTGCGAGTTTTAATGAGAACCAATATTATGCTCACGACCATGTCTTTCACATCTAGATATGTCCATCTCTGTTGTCTTTCAGTCTGGTAAGCTGCACTTCGGCTACATCTACGGTATCGGAGTGGTTGGCTGCCTGGCGATGTATGCTCTGCTGAACCTGATGAGTATGACAGGGGTCACGGTCGGCTGCATCATCAGTGTCCTTGGCTACTGTCTCCTGCCCATGGTCATCCTGTCCTTCACATCTGTCGTCATATCTCTACAGTAAGTATACCATCTACCATCTACCATCTAACCAGCCTACAGCACTGTGACAGTTCATGGGCTCAGGGAATCAGGCTATTGTAGTAGGGTAGCAGATCCAAATACACTGATGAAACAGATTTTACTTTACCTTGGCCCTTTTCTTGCAGGTCCAAGAATAATCAGAGATATTTCCCTTTGTTCCTGTTTCCTGTAAATCGTTCACTCAGAATGGTTTCAGCACTAATTAATTAACTTTAACTTGGCATATTCTTCATTTTGAATGCATTTTGTTTGTATTTATTCAATGCCTTATCTGCAAAATCAGTTCTATATTTATGAATGTATCAATGAATTATGCTTTAAAGATGTTTTGAAAATTATGTATGAAACAAAGACTTTTAAAAAATGCATTTGGCTTATATTTCTGTAAATATGTTTCCTGTAAGGTTTATGTATTTTGTGCTCTGCAAAACTCATTAGAAAGCCATCTGATGAAAGGGGGAAGCTAGCCTTAAAAGGCTTTACATTTTTAAGGTTTCTTTAAAATATTCTGCTGGCATGACTGCTTCCTGACCGGTGAAAGAGAAAGGAAATACCAGTGTTGTATAGACAACATTTTGTTTATTAGTGATCCTGAATAAAGTCTTGTGAAGTCACCTGCTTTTCATATTTTAGTAAATTTTGTGGACAAATATACACAAACATATTGATATAATGAAATTATTTGCAAATTTGTCCTGGCTCTTATATCACCATTTTTATAACACAAGTATACAACATTTGCATGTGAAGATTTGACAATATTTGCCAAGAGGTCAATAAAGAATAAAGAAATGATTTATGGAATGTAAAACTTATTGTTTTTATAAAAATAAAAACAAAATCTTTTATAAATCAGTAAATCAGGAAGTGATGACAACAGACTTTTTAGTGTGTTTCTTTTTAAAACATGCAATCTATGTTCACTAGCGGATCCAGGGGGGGGGGGGGGGGGGGGGGGGGTCCAGGGGGTCCGGACCCCCCCCTAACCCCCCCCCCCCCCCCCCCCCCCCCCCCCTGAGTGGAATCTTTTTTTTTGGGACCCCCCCTTTAAAAAATCCTGGATCCGCCCTTGATGTTTATCTAGATCTGTCAAAATCATCATCTAACAACCCCATAAAATATGCCATCAACATTACCGTTGTCAAACATGTACACATAAAAGTTCCCAGCTGTTTTTCTGCATCAGCTAGTGATGTTCTTTCATTCAGGGCACGTGTCCCCACAGCCAATGAGATAGTTCTTCCTTTGTCATAGCTGTGGTCGTTTGCTGTTACTCCCTATCTTGAAACACTATCCATCTGCAGAATGTTTTTGTCCAATCTGAGGGTGGGAGTTGGGACATGACATGTGATATGAATATGGTTTCCGCATTATAGATCAGGAACTAGGCACTTAAACAAACCCTTAGATTGAGGTGCCATAGCATATATTAAACATAATAAATTACGAATACCTAGCCTGAGCCATATACAGAATTTGTGGAATATTGTTGTCAAACCAGGGCAGTTTGTGTCAGTTAAAATATCCTTGTAATTAAAGATGTGATGCAAATATTTAATATCATGAAAATAAACATATGAGAAATTGGAAAGGAGCTCAGAATGAAGTTAAACAAAGAATTCCTTGAGGCCAACTACATAGAGCTGCTGAATATATCAATGCAAACCATTGTTAGTGACCAGGGATCAGCAGATCCATAAGATCATGGATAGATTTCCTTCTCACTCTTCTTGTGGTTAACTGTCAGAACTAATGACTGATTTGCTTGAAATATTTAGAGATGATAGTCTGTGACATCCTCTCCAAAAGACGGATTTTCAATTTTCAACTTCTTTCATGAATTATCTTCCCTTTAAAGTGTCTGTGTAATCTGGAAGTCCTACATTTCTTATCATGGCTGATTAGCTGCTGCTACACTCTGTCCTGAAACTCTATCCATCTGAAGAATGTTGTTGTCCCATCAGACCGTGTGTGCTGGTTTGGGACATGCTGATACGCTTCAGTTGAATGTTTTCCTTCTGCTTCCTGTTCCACCAGCTGGCTGAAATTTTTTAAGAAGCAATTTGTTTTGGTTGCTTTGAAAAGCAATTGTTTTATCTACAATCAGAAGAAGGGATGACATTTTGACCTCTGAATTTTTTGCTTGTTGATAAAAGTACAGATGGTTTACATTTGCACGTATTTTGTCAATGTACATTTGGTTGATCAGATCTCCTTTGAAAATATGTATTCAATATGTGTTCCATATTTAGAACCATATGTCAATGAAAATCTTTAGAGGCTCTTTAAATTGATTTATTTGTTTTTCTGAAAAGTATTTTTCATTTTTCATTTACACTTTTTTTCTCTAGTTCAAACTGCATTGAACAAAACTTTGGTATTTTAGTTCTAGAAAAAGTAAATAAACTTTGATATATGGAAATTATAATTACATTCATACAGTTGTATATACATCTCGTCGCATTTTCCATTTGGAATGTTAAGATAATAAAATAATCTTATTTTATCTTATCTTATAGTCAAACAATATCATTTTGTTTATAGATAGAAATATCAGTAATGTATACAAACACTTCAGTATTTATTGTTTTCAACTTAACTCATACAATTTGTTTTCTGCTTTCTCAAAAATAAATCTGAAAGGACAATCATTAACCGGAGTACAACGCACACTGTTCTGTCTAACTGGTCTATATTCTTGAATCTATATTCATTCATTTCATTGCTATCCTATTAAATTGCTCCCTTTTCAATTTCTCTTCCAAAAGTACAAATGGTACAACATTGACTCTTCTATCAATTTGATGAATGAGAACTGATCCATATTCATATCTTTACTGGCCTATTGCATCCTTGTAAATTTTCTTTCGCAGCCGCGCCAATGGTACAAAATGACTCCTCTGTCATTTTGACAACTAAACCATATTCATTTAATTTTTTGGTTTAACAAATTCTGACTTCAAATTTTTCTGTTACAGAGGCATCATTGGGACGGTGCTGACTGTAGTGACGGTGTGCTGGTGCAGCCTTTCTGCTTCCAAACTGTTTGTGTCAGCTCTGGCCATGGATCAGCAACAACTCCTGGTGGCCTACCCATGTGCTCTGGTCTACGGGGTCTTCGCTCTCCTCACCGTCTTCTGAGTCTAATACTTGTTGTTTAACAATTAAATGTTGAGATTCATAAAATATTTGAGGATGCACTGAAACATTTGAGAGGGCTCTTCTTACATATTTGAAGGGAGTCTTCTGGAATATCTGAGGAGGGTTTTCTGGAATATTTGAAAAGGTTCTTTTGAAATATTTGAAGTGATTCTTACGGAATATTTGAGGCAGGTCTTCTGGAATATTTGAGGAGGGTCTTATGGAATATTTGAAGAAAGTATCCCCTAATATTTGAAGAGGTTCTTATGAAATATTTGAAAAGGGTCTCCTGGAATATTTGAAGAGGTTCTTCTGGAATAGTTTAAGAGGGTCTTTTGGAATAATTGAAGAGAGTCTTCTGGAATATGTTAGAAGTCTGTTCTGGAATATTTGTCAAGCCATCTCTGAAATATTTCAGGAAGCCCCTTTAAGATATCGATGACTTCTCTGAAATATACAATGATTGTAGTGCATGCATTTATAAATAATTGATTTATATTGTCTTCCTTCTTGTAATATTCCTTTCATGTAATATTTTTCAATAGGATGTCATGAATGAAAATTAAAATGATTCAAAATGAAAGGGAATAACTAACTTTATTAACATATTCATTAAAAGTACTGAGTAAATAGAATCAAATATGATTTTCATTGTTCTAGCAAAGGTAACCGACATCTACCTTTGTCATCATATATCAACAAATATCACTTTTATTTCTGTTGTTGTAGTATGTCCATAGATTAATGTTGTTGTTAGTATTTTTCTGCATGGTAATAGTTCTATATAGTTTTTCAATGCATGTTTAAAGACAGAGATAAAAGGACCTCCTGAAATGTAACTTCAAATAGCTGAACTTATATTAAAAATTTGGATGTGGAATTAAGGAAATGTTGACCTCTGCAAACCACTGGACAAGAGATGACCAGCTGGACTTGGTTTCTCTGACTCTTCTGAAATGTCCACCAGGGACTTTAGAAGAAGACATGTTTCCTCAATGTGTGAATGCAATGTGAATACAATGTAAATAAATGCTTCAAGCTAAAGGTGTTTCTGATTATTTGTATGAATCTCTGTCATGGATGTCTCAGAAGAAAACAAATTTGAATTTCAGATAATGAAAATTAAGAAACTGCTTTGTTCAGAACCTCTTTTTTGAAAGATTTCTCTTCAGAACTTTGTCGGCAGGAGTCCTATGGGAATGATAATACATAAGAGATGTTTGACATTAAGGAGAGACAGACACTGCTGATGCAAGCAATCGTTTACCTGTATAAGGTTCTGTCCATCTGGTTATATTCTTAGACCTAGCATTGTAACAGGTGAGGACCTCGGTTTCCTAGTATATATATATATATATATATATATATATATATATATATATAGTGGACTGACATATGGGATTTTATTAATACATGAAACTGATCATCAAAGCATCTGTAACCTACAGGCATTGAGAGAACATATTGGTATTATTGTGGAAATGAAATACAAGTTGTGAAATAACAGTATTTCTGCTTGTTTGAATTACAGCAAATGTGGTTTGAAATTAACTGTTTGATAGCCAAATAGGAACATTTCTCCTAATACAAGTTTGCCTCCTCAATATACCCAATTCCAAATGTTCCTCAAGAAATTATGCTGTAATTGATTGTAGCAATACAGTTGGCTTGAGGAACAATGTCGAGGAAGTATATTTAAAATGACTAAACTCAAGGTTTTTATCCTGAAAATAATGATAGCATAGCCTATTGCATATCACTTTAAGATGATTGACTGTGGCACCTTAGAAAGATTGTTTTGTGGAAGTGGAACTTGAAGTGTAGATGCAATTATTGATAGCAGCCCAACAAGGAAACTGGCTGTGGATCATTTCTTCCTTTGGTACAGAGAATCAGCTTGTGGCCTAAAGGCGCTGTAACACATTGTTGCTTACTGTGTTTTCTCAAATTTGCCATTTATTATTAAAGTTTATACAATTTGTTGGTGCGTTAATGGGTAAATCATCTCATTACATGACCCGATAAGCAGTATCGATAGAAAACGGCTATCTGTATTCAAAGAAAATGGTTCGCCTATAAAGTGACAGTGGTGTGGAACTCTTCAGAGTGAGAGGTAGATTTGTAGGTCTCATGAGAATTTAAGAGTTTAGACAGGTAGATGGTTGACCATTCCTTTATTGAGTAATATTTAAAAGTCACTTTTGAGTGTTTAAGTATTGCTTGCTCAGTCAAAACACTTGAACTACCTTCGAGTGGCCATTTTAATGTGAACACAATTAACTGAACCATGTACATTCGTTTTAGAACTGTTTTATATTGATTTAGGAGTATTATTGAATTAGTAACATTTATTTATACTTTTGTGAGAGCACTTTCTTCAGTAAGAAAATTGTGCTTTAGCGCCTTGAAATTATCCTGAATTCTATATCAATATTTTGTTGGCAAACATCAGCAATATAGTCTTATATGATATGTTATATTCAAGTCGATATATATATGCCCAAACGATTATATATTTGCAATTAAAAGAGTTTTTGTTTACTTTAAGACATAAAACCTTTGATGTACAATACAGTGAATATTTAGTAATGTAGTCATTGATTGAGAACTGGCTATAGCTAACAGTGAAGTCTTTGCTTATGTTGAACAATATTTGATGAGATGAAGAATTTTTAAGAGAAGGATATTTATGGTAAATATATTGGATATATCCATGGTACTTGAGAAAAGACTTTGCAAAAACGGGAAACAATGAATATTGTTTTATATCCCTGAAGCTAAAGTCCAAGGAGGCTGTAAGCACTTTCAATATGGCTTCTATTTCCTGGCTAGCAGGAGCAGGATAGCACAGTGATTAGCTCGTTCGGCTTTGCATCAAGAGGTTTGAGATTCGATTGCTGTCTGGGCCTTGGCAACTCTGCTGTGGAGAACAGTTCTACATGCAGTAAGGTTTGGGTGCAATGCAGTACCTCCCATGGTTCGCAAATCCAGTGGATATTTGTAGGTTTCACCACAGAGGATAACCACCATGGCGTTGCTGGCTTTCTTCCTGCAATAATACTAGATGTGAGTGAAATACTCTTGAAAGTGGCGTTAAAGGTCAAGTTCTGTCACCATCTTGGATCCTTTTGCATTACGTGAAATGAAAACACACTATATCGTACCTAATTTTGCAACTTTTTAATCACATATTAACACATAACATGTCATAAACACTTTGCTGTTATTCTGTAGTGAAGTTTTCCTCGTTCGCAGCACCGATGAATGGCTTCAGTTCGTATTGTTTTATTTTTCAATGCTTGTGTTTATCAAGTTGTGAAATAAAAATTCATCAAAATATTACCTTTATTACTATCTTTCAATCTTTCTTTGTTTTGATAATGTTTTAATAACATATATATGTAAACTGGAATATCCTCTCAAATTTCGTTTCCACAAAAAATACACTGATAGAACCCTGTTATTAAACCCTCCTCACTTCCTAGTTTGTAAGACAAAACACTTTTGTAAAGAACCCTTGAATACAGAGAATAAAGACCAACGATTTCATCTTTGAAGTACATGGCCACATTTACCTTGAGTTTAATAACCATTGAATGTGCTGACATAGGAAATCAATTGTTCCGATGTGATTAATAGAAACTGCAGCTGTGTTCAAAACAAACTGCCCATACTTCGTTCTTCAGGTTGCCAAGCAGACAAGTTTCGTCAATATATTCGATCCATCACAGTAGATCCATCAATTTGAAAGCACTTTGTAAATTGGATCATAGAAATAAAAGGCTGCAAGTGAAGGGGGATCGATCTGTTGTTACAGGGCCCAGATCAGTGGAATTTGCATGCCATAGAGTAATGGTTGTGTACCTTGTAAATAATTAGGCTATCAGAGCATGTTTCTTAATGCGATCTTTTTAGCAATTACAACAAAAATATATTTTAATAGCAAATTTGGATAAAATTATTAGATAAACAGTTTGTAAAGAGATTATTGATGATTTTTTTAATAATTTGATAGTTCATGAGCTGATATCAATGTATTACAATCTCAGTGGTTGAGTGTTGAATATTTTGTGAATGGATATTTTGTCTTGCCTGCCTCTAAGGGTTGGGTTGGAAGCACGTACGTTACTGGAATATCGGTTGAAGGACCCACCACAACACAGTGACGAGTATATACATTTCTCTAAAAAAGTTCTAAATATTCAGGTGAACACGTGAACGTTTCTTAATGTTTGTCAAATTACTGTGATTAAAACTTAAGAGGTGCGCTCAAAGAAATGCTTCCTTGAAACTCATTTTCTTTTAATTTGACGATGTGGAAATGCAATTATACATAAAGGTATATATCAGTTCTTATAAGTTCTCCATGGTAATTGTTCATTTTCTGTTTCCTTTTAATCTATTATCCCACACGCCTCACCTAAATTGTGATTGTTCAAAAATAGAATATGTCACGTTGACCAATATCGTATAGGATCACTTTCAGTGCAAGAACAGACCTTTACTTTGAATTTGTCTAGACAATTAACATTGTGCTTTTGTCTGAATAAAGCTTTGAGAAGGTCGCTGGTTCAGATAAAAAGAAAACCTCTAAAAACGAAACAATGTTCAAGAGAGTCTCGGTGATAACATCTTTTTAAAAGAAAATTAGAATATTTTTTTTTATTTGAGTAAAACCGATCTTGCATGATTTGTGTTACTGTCGAATATAATTCCATCTTATATTTCTAGTACCATACATATCAGGATGTTAAGTACGGACACGTTTTTATTTTCCTGACCGTGTTTAACGTAGATATGTGTAGGTATTTATGTAATATTAATCAAGACTTCATTCTGTCCTTTCAAATTCTTTACACAATATTGACCAAAAGAATTTAAGGACCATTTTTGTTGTTGTTTATTTTACATTATTTTTCAAAGTTGGGTTCAAGTTGCTTCAAGGTAGTAACAGCAAAAACCTGAAAACAATCCAGCAGGCTAAAGGTTAAATGAGCTCGCTAACGCCCTTATTGATGAATGGCACCAGATACCATATCAACTGTTTCAGAACTTTCCCTTAGGTTTTAAATTTTCAAAAACGACGCCATAACATTCTATGCACCCATCGATCCGGCCTTTCATTTCAGATGTGCTAATAACACAATGTCAATTATCTTTCTCTACAGTGGTTAAACAGTTATGTGACCACGTCAACGGTGCTTAGGATTGAACCTTTTAAAACTTTTGAGGTACGCTCCAACTTCCAGTAAACGCTTCACTGGTCTACCTGTCGCCATAAATTCGTTTCTTATAATTCGACGATCTGCAAATGCAATTACACATAAACCGTATAGGCCTATGTCAGGTGGACTTCTTGTACTCAAAAGTTCTTCATGGTACATTTTTTTGTTTCTTTTTCATCTGTTAAACCATACGCCTCGCTTAAATTGTGATTGTTCCAAAATAGAAATATGTCAGTTCGACATATCGTATCGGATAACCTTCAGTTCATGAACAGACCTTTACTTTGAATTTGTCTAGACAGTTAATATGATTAAATTTTGTTATGTGTTTGTCTCAATAAAGGTTAAGGACTATTACTGGATTTTATTATTAATGGATTTTGAGGTAAAACAAACTTCCAAGAAACTTTCGTCCAGTGATACAAACTTTGTATGTTTGATTTGAGCTAAACTGGTATGATTCATGTTATTAACTGTCGAATATTATTACATATAAAATTTCTAGCTTGTCTAGTACGATAATCATTCCGGAAGTTAAGTACTGACATATATAGTCTAATATGTATTTTCATGAATGTGTTAACGGACACATAAGTAGATATATGTATGTACAAATGTAATATCTATCGAGACATATTTCTGTCCTTTCAATTTTTTTAATGAGATATATAATAATCCACACGTCGGAACGAAACTCATTTTGTATTTTCGTATTTGCACGTACAACTACACAAGCAAATCTGTATCCCAGATTTGTTAATTGCTGGTAGACCTCACACTCCACAAATTGCACGAGCCGCACGAGCAAGTATTAATTTCATGTTCAAGAGCCTTTGAATCTGCACGAAATGCACGTGCAACAACTTCCCAATGCAAGGCATAACTCTTGCCAGTCTCCATTACTGGCTGATTTAGGCATTGCAGTATTTCCTTAAGAAATCTGTGTTTAGAAATCCAGGCCCGCTATGCATTTCCAGTGCAGCGATTCACTGCTTCGACACAAGAAAGCGAGGGAAATACCGCAAGGGTTAAATCAGCCAGTAATGCAGACTGGCAAGAGTTATGCCTTGCGTTTGGAAGTTACACGTGCAATTGAATGTTTTCAAACTTCGATACGTTCATGATTGCATGATCTGCACGTGCAATCTGGCTTGTTTCAGAACGAAACAAATGAATGTCGCGGCTCCTACGGAAAGGGTTATCGGAATGATTGCTCTACACAATCTTGAATATATTAATCCTGGATAATATTTTTTTAATACACTCACAAACGTGTCAAACTTCTTTTACGTAAATCGTGCATAATTTGTGTATAATTTTCGCTCACCCTTTCGCAATACAAAAGTTCACACTCGTTCTTGGAAATCGTATGACACACTTAATCGTTTAATAATCTCTATGATAAGAATGTCTATGTCATGATTTAAATGATCATGGCACATATTTATCTACATTTAACTTTTCAAAATTTTTTCAAGAAAACATCAAAAGATTTTATTGAAGATCCCAATGAGTTTACGATAATAACTTAATGTTTTTGCCACATGGAAATGTTGACGAGGTTTTTGGTTTAGTTGATTTCCTGACCTACACATGGTAGACATATTTGTTAGTTTACTTGTAGACGGGGCTACTTCCTGATACCAGGGAGGGTCTTCAGAAATACTTCCTGGGCCAGGATGTGACCTTTGACCTGTGTATGAAATACGCATGTCTCAAGAATTACCTGTGCGAACCTATTGCGGATTATTATGTTATGTTATTTATTTCCCTATTTCCGTAGTTGTGTATACAAGTTTTTATTAGATCTGGCATTTCAAGAAGTTTTGAAGTAAAACTCTCGTTACTTCTTTAAATGTGAAATCTTCTTACTCGTATCTACAATTTAATAGCTTATTATTACACCCAGGGACAAAATACAAGATAAATACGAGCGATAAATACGACTGAAATAGAATTATATCATGTTTTCAGAAGCCAACTAAACTAAATTTCAAGTTTTATCTGTTCATATTTCTGAAAACACACATTTTAAGAAATCGTCGTTTTCAAATCTACGAGATTTTTTTTATTTGTTTGATAAATCCTACAGTACTGATGCCAAATACAAGTTCAAGAAGGTACATTATGTCGACAACATCATATGCTAACATCATTTCTGTATTTCAAAAACTTGTATCTTAAATACCAAACATTATGTCAAGAAAACCCCTTTGCAATAGCAATTTCAGCACGCCATGTATGTTTGAACTGATATACAATATTAAGTATATTCACTCAGAAATGAAACTTACATACATCATTAAGATACTTATCCTCACTACTAACATTAAAATTCAATTTTATCAGGCAGGAACATTTTTGTGTGATGAACATTTGGTATCGTTTCCTTTGCCCCTCGTTGTATACGTGTATCAAAGATACACGCCCAGAGTTCAATTAAGGTTATTATGCTAGGTAGATACTAAATAACTTGGAATTTGAAAATACTAAACTAATTTGAAATGAGCCGTATTTTTGAAATCTTGAACTTTAAATGGAAATACAAAATGTACATAAAGAACCAGTCTGATTTATGTGCGCTTCATTTCAACTTTCCACATGCATTTGTTTAGAAATACGGTTAAATAAGTAAACTAGTGGGGGTTGGTGGTTAACTTGTCTTTATTGAATCCATCAGTACACTGTAAATTACTTTCATTATTATGTAGTTTATTTTGAATTACAACTCAATCGCGTATGATTTTTAAAAAAACCCAACATATATTAAAAAGTTATGCACTTGTCAATTGACACTCAAGACACAGACATGATTATGGTAACTTTTCGTTTTCTACTATTACATACTTTTAAGTGTCTATGAAACTTTAGTGTTAGCAATACAATTCTAAACTCTAACAATTGTACACATGATGTCTCTCACATCGTTGGTGACTCAATGAGCTGTTTTCAAAGTTATAACAAAAACATATGTTAATATGCTAGATTTAAAGTAAAACAAAGGGGAGAAAACGCGACCGATCTTTTTCTTTTTTCTTTGAAAACGTTGAACGAGGAAACACCGTTTATGAATTAGTGAGTCAGCTTTGTTGCGCAATTTGTGAATGTTAGTAAAACCTGTGACACTGTGACAGTGTGACCTCATGGTGAATAATTCTCGCAATAAAGAATCGCCCCAACCTTGTTTACATTTATTCCCGGGACAGACACAGCTCCCAAGAAAACGTTGATATATTTTTGTTGTTGTGAAAATTGTAGCAATACTAGTATATTTAACAATTTTAATAAGACGTGAGTTTTGAAACAAGATGTGTGATATTGAGTTAATTATATATAATGTGCAAGTCTCATATGTTACAGAATTGTCGAAACGTCTCTCACATAGTGAATTAAGATAATAAAAACCTCTTCAAAGGGGAAAACAACTGTTAGAATATTCTTCTCAACAAAGAATGCCATGCTTCTCAAGTTGAACTGGTTTTGAATAATTTAGCACGAGAGGAAGTTTTTTAGAAGACAACTCCCTGCAGAAGTCTTTTTGTTGCCCTATGCTTCTTCAGTCATCTGTGTCCAGAAATGGTTACAGGAGGTAAACAAAATTCCCCGAAGCTAAACTATAGCTTTGTGATTTCTCCTTACATAAGCGTGCTTGGGTAAGAGATGAAATAGTTATTTTTCAAAGATTTTTACATTGTAAGTCCCACCAGGAGGGTTTACACAGACAGTTGTAAACCCTGTTAGAAGGAATTATAATGATTGTAAACCCTGATATATTTGCTAAGATGACGGCTTGAAAGTAAAGATCTGAAGAAACTAACTTAGAGTTATTTTGCAAAATTTTCTTAAATATACGACAGCATATGACAGCAAATGTTTTGCTGAAAGTGCGTCTCGAACCCGTATCCACTATCACCTATAGTAGCTGAGCTAACGCCTTAGTCTACTACGCCAACGGGGCAGATGAGATTTCACGGTACAAAAGCAACTCATATAGCGTGGCTGTTAACAGGCTGATATCAGCCAGGGATCCTCAATATAACGCGATAACAATTAAAAAGCCTGTTTTACACTTAAAAACGGTTGATAATATGGAGAAACCACTCTACCTCGGATATGGTAAGGTTGTAGACCCTGATAGTCAGGAAAAAACGTTTTTCCTTCCTATCAGGGTCCACAACCTTACCATATCCTCGGTATCATGGTTTCTACTTATATTAATTTGCCTCGGTATATTGTAGCAGAGATACTCCCCCATGTTAAATAATACAATATAACAATAATGTTCTTGCGAAATTAATCAACTATAATATTATATTCATATAAATGTTTGAAAATGATTTTAGTAGACTGACACACAACGCGTAAGATGCAAGTAAATTAATATCTACCAATTGCTTAATAACAGACTTATCTCTTTCACAAATCGTATTAAATGAACAATGAGTATTCATTGAACGTATGTCCAGTCTCAATAACTCTGACAGTAACCTGTTATGGAATGTATACAGTAAAAACAACTGTCTGAGCAACCAAATAAACACAAGTATTTAGCAATTTCAAAATACAGAAATTTCTAATTTATGCAATGCATCGTAACGACGTCCAATACAAAAATTAAAAAATAATATCAAAATGATTTTTATAAAAAGGGCAATAATTTTGTATTGCAGACAGTGTGATCCCAAAATATAACACAGTTACTCTTATAATACTGGTCGTCACATTGCTATCATACATATACGTCTGTGTACTGAAGAACAACGCTGAACCTGACATTTGGTTCAAATATAGATTCTCTGTCACATTTATGGTGGTGAGGATAATTGGTTGACATTTTGAAGTTGAGTAAATTGTTTGCTTACCTGGACAAATTATGTGGCCACTAGCCAAGCAACATGTCCGTGTACAAACTGACCAAATGTCAATGACTAAAATGAGGTTCTCTGATTGTTAATTTTCATATTGCTATCAACATTATTTAATTATTAATTTTCAACTATTAAACTTTATTTATTATAATGATGTATGTGTTTATTCACAGGTGAAGTTTAGCGCAAACATGTTGCGCAACAGAGATGAACGACCAGTTTTCTCTAAGTGCGAACGAAATGAGCAAAGGTTGGCAACGTGTTTCTCTCGACTCAAATCGAAATAATTTTGTATCGTCAAAATTCAATGTCCCAAAAATTCAAACTCGACACTCATTTGAACACAGGGTCGTGCTCTCTTAATCCCAACCCCATATGTCCATTACTATAACGGGACCACCTGTCCATTATACATTGCACATGATATCACGACAAGAAGTACACGAAGAGAAACAATGCATTCTTATTAAAATTTGCTTCAACTTATGTTTTATTATAATGTTTACTATTTGTATTGTGGACAAGATACCCTTACGCTGTATCTACTTTGGTTTTGTTAAAAGATGTTTGATACTTATATTCAGTGATATAAAAAGCTGCAAATTAATCTGTAAATTAATCAATAATGTCATTGTAACTATAGGCACATGTGTGATATTCAGCAAACACTTATCTGTAGATTCCATGTATGATTTCCCCATCTTGTTAATACAACATGGTATCGTGAACAGTTCATTATTTGTGTTCAAAAGTTGATGATGGCGTATGTTAAAACACGTGTTTAACGTCAGCTTTGACAATACATTCACACACATTTAGTCTTTCACTGACTTCAAATGTACTCCAATGTTTGTACTATATCACAATGGCATTGTCACACACTTGTTTTGTGAACCTCATTCATTTTGGGGGCGGGATAGCGCAGTGGTTAGCGCGTTCGGCTTCGGATCAAGAGGTCCGGGGTTCGTATCCCGCCAGGGGCATGGTAACTTTGTCTGCAGTAGAGAACTGTTCTACACGCAGTTAGGTTTGGGTGCAATGGTACACTGAATTTCAGCGTAGTGCCACCCATGGTTTGCTAGTTCCAGCCGGTGCTCGCAGGTTTCACCGCAATGCATAGCCACTTGGCGTTGCGAGCTTTCTTCCTGCCATAATACTAGCAGCCGCGATATAAGTGAACTACTATCGAAAGTGGCGTTAAACTCCAACTCACCTCACCTCATTCATTTTAAATGTTCATGTTCTAATTTCTTCTAAAGCAGTTGCCAAGCCTCATACTCTAAGAAGTTCAGTGTTGACTCATGTTCTGTGGACCCCATTACCTAACAAGAAACATATGTTTCACTTTGTATGAAAGCTTTAAATTAGGAAAGAATATTCTCTCTAATTTCCATGGTTTCTAACTTCTTCCAAATGCATTTCAGCCACACACGTGTGAAAAAACCCACAGCGGTGACTCAATTTCTGTAAGATGCGTTATCTGACCAAAAACAGATGTTATGTTAGCATTGACATGAGGAAAAACTCGTTTACATGTTTTAAAATACACACGCTTTTTGTTTTCGTTTTCAACTTCCGCTTTGTCAGAATGCAGATCTCACATTTCATGTATGTCAGCCCGGGACAAGTTGACCTTCAATAGTATTTAGACAATAACTGAGTTTCTGAAACAAAATGTGTAAATTCTGATTCAAGAAAAATAATTGGAAGAGCCCTTTAACATCTCTTAAAGTGAACATCAGGTCGGTAAAAGTAAACATAATATCTCTTCAAGTAAACATAACATCTCTTCAAGTGAACATACCATCTCTTCAAGTGAACAAAACATCTCTTCAAGTGAACATAACAGAAGAATTCGTAGGATTAATATATTACAGAAAATTAAGGTGAAATAAATATTGTGTCGTATTTTAAGATGTGTAAAAATGCACGTATCACAAGCCTCTCAGAACGCATTCCGACATAAACAAGTTAAAGCCACTGACTCTGTAGCTCAGGTATTACATTATTCATTGTCTCTAAGGTAAGGATAAACAGAAATACTAATAATAACGGATTGTCCAGTCCACAAGTTTACAGTTTGTAATCCACATTGGGCAAGGTTTGTGAACACAACATCTAACTATTACATTCCAAGGAAGAAGTAACAAGTACACTTAAAAACGTATACCGCCTATTATTTTGTTTATGTTAGAGATTCGTAGATCAATCAAGAGACCAGTCACGTAAGAGCACAGCAATTTGAAATATAAGTCTCCCTTAACCTGAAACCTCTAAAACTTCAACCAGAATGAACAAACTGTAGGCTATGAAACACATATGTTATTGTGAAAATTTAAGCTTTCTATAGAACCTTTTTTTGGAGAAGAAGTTGTATTAAGGTGTTTTTTCTGATAATGTCAGAAATTTTACGGACGACAGACGACGGCCCATGAAATAAGCCCATCTTGCCTTTCAGGCCCGATGAGCTGAAATGAACGTGAGCCTCACATGCTTAACATGTATTTATTGCAGAATGTAATACGAATAAAATGCAAATATAACATAAAGTTAGTTTACAGCTCATGCATATTGTATATTTAACTAGCTCTCGCTTCGATAACACAACACTATTCCCACTCTTTTACATATCACACTTTTGCTCGGACAATAAACTTGATATACCAGTCGACTACTGGAAGTGTTGCTGAAGATGCTGAGTTGCATATCAGTTGCTTCCTTCATAAACACGTTCATCAAACCGGTCCTCCTCATTGCATTCTCAATCTCCATTACAATGCCTGAATGAGCATTTCGGCTCTCTGAACAATACACGTAGAATTGACAAATGAAGCTGAAACGCCTTAATGACACCTAGCACAAGCATTGACTTCCAATTACGTCGCTCAAGCTTTGACACAACAAACGACGAAATAGTTGATAGGTGAGATTTTCAACACATTGTGTTTATGAGGTAAAATAACTAGCAGGAATAATTAATTATAATAATAATTAATGAACGTATATGATAACAATAATGAGGATACTTATACGACGCTTCGACACGGCATACTCACAGCACACGTTCATTATTACCCTGGTGTAAGGACCAACCTTGTTTCCTTCTCAACTCACTGGATGTATGCAACCTAGCTGCCAATTAAAGTGCCTCTTAAGGTTATCTTTCACATTACCTTAACGTCCATTCCAGGTACTCATTTATACTGCACACGTTTAATAAAGTCGCTTATCCATGGTGACACCACAAGTCTCAAAACTCATGTCTTTGTTTGGGGCAGGGAATCAACCCTTCAAAATTTGGGACATTGGACCCGTATCCCATTCTCTTCCCACAGAAGCTACTCAATTCGTATTTACCCGGTTACCTTACTTCTAATCCATGGGTTTCTTGAGCAAGCAATACAACATTCTGACTTGAGGTATGTATGGGACATGTTCTATAAGCGTTTAAAAGTGATTGCTCAATGTAACACTATGTAGCAAAGGAGCAAGCCTTGAGGAATCGCTCCGTGTCGTTCAGGGGGAATGATTATGATCGCTCACTGTTATGGAACAGACGGAGGGTTAGTTGTCGACGTTGTTTCTGAACATTCCGTCTGTTCCTGTAACCATGAAGATGACAAGATGACAAGATGACAAGATGATTAAGATTCAGGATACAAATACTGTATGACGTTGGATGAATGTAGTGACATTTACCCTGACAGTAATGTGGCGAGAGTGATTACATTATGGACAAATCTGCCAGAAGAAATTGAATGATGTGCTAAACATATGCAAGTACATGTACAGGTTTAGACAGAAATCGAGTTAAAGTCTGCAATTCCGTTTCACTTTTTTGTTCATTGTAACTTCCATGCTAATAAGTCTACAAATGTATTAATTTTGAATGTTTTCCTTGGCGTACACACACTAGGTCTTGCTATGTGATCGGTGATATTTCAAACTACTCAATTTAATTTAAAGTAATATTTTAGTGCATTATTACATTTAAGTATTTAAAAGAGTATTATGTCAATGTCATTCCTCATGAAATGCGAGTTGAGTAGAGGTGATTTGGAGTTTAAAGCCGTTTTCAAGAGTATTTCACTTAAATCACGGCTGCTAGTATTACGGCAGGGAGAAAGTCCACAACGCGATTTGGCTATGAATTGTGGTGAAACCTGCGAGCATCGACTGGACCTAGCGAACCATGTGGTGGTACTACCTACAGTTCTCTACTGCAGCATGGAATGCGACATCAATTGAAAAAAACGACAACTATTTAATAAGGCAATTTAAGGCATAAATTTTGAAATTATTTTATTCAATTTGTATAATAAAATTGTAATTACATATCCAAATTCCAAAATTGTGGGGGAGTTGATCGAAATGTGACTAGTATACCGTGGAAACTCCACTGCAGTTGTTGTAATGAGTTTATCGACTCCCTTCTTCAATACAATTTAAGTCTCAATGTTATTGCTCTGACGACAATTAATATTCCCAGCAACTACACAGCATGTTATTGACTAGTTCTATTGGAAATCGATTTGATGCTGTGAAGACCTATGCATGTTCAGAATACATTGCTCTGCAGGTACTTGTTTTCTGGTTGGATTATAACATGATATATTAATCATTACCCTGTGTTCAATAATCCCGAAACGTGTCAAGACAAAAATATATATGTTTTGCTGTTAAAGGTACATCCATTGTGTTGTTGGGGGTCACATGTCGCAAACGTTATAAATGATGTTACTTTATCGAGAGGTACCGACTGTTACAGAAAACTACCATTTTGATGATAGTAGACTTAGCATATTGACGTTATAAAGGTTAAAGTAGTGATTTCTGACCGAAAACCGGACAATGCACAGCGTTTGGCGCGCGTCAATGAGTCAAACGTCATTTTGGAATCTTAATTATAACAGACAAAAAGACAAATTTGAGTTGATAATGTTTAATAGGTCACATAACTACTGTGCATGTAAATGGGACGTGCAGTTTCGGTTTCTGCACATGCATAATGATGATGCTCTATTTTAATTGGAAACTAGTAATTACGCTTTATTTGGCGATTGGTGATAAATATGCAAGTTGAGTGAATTTATTTGTATTGTAGACAGCACATGTGGTGAGTTGGAACGTATTAAAGCCAAATTAAATTTTATGAAATACAATGGATGCACCTTTAAGAACAGTTAGCAGAATACATTGGAATAGATTGGATACAACCTGATACATCACTGTCATATAACTATCGATGCAAATTATTACATTGTATTATATTATCAATAAATAAATAAATACCGTTTTTTTTCTACATCAAAATATTTCCTCCCATGAGGACAATTATATGAGAAAACGTTGTCTTTGGTCAATCTAAATGTCTGATCAACGAGAGAATAGTTGATTATTTAAGTATCGAGCCATTATCAGAATATTTTCTAGTATGATTCACTGAATGGCATTTTACTATTTGGCCAATTTTCTTAGGAAAATGATCTCTTCAGTCTGTTACCTAGGCAACATTCTCCCATCGAGCTATTATTATCAAGATAAGATTTAATAACATCAGTTACTTTGATTAAAATGTTCCGTTATTCGTTTTTCAGTAGAGGGTAATGTCCGAGTAACTCATTAGGCCCATTATTTTTAAGGAATGGAGAGTTACGAGGATATTACCCTACTTAAATTACACTCAAAGTATTGCTCTTTTATCAAAATATCTAAAAAAAATTAAAAGAAATTAAATTTCTACTTAAAAAATATGACGTGATGTGTAACTCTCCATTACTGAAAAATAATGTAGTGAAAGAACAATAGGATGACGTCACAAGTGTAATTTAATCAAGTTTCATTGTTTGTTATTGAAGTTTTGTTCCTGCTAAAACGTGATGGACCTTAAGATATCCGCGGTTCTTGGATTCTATGAGGATATATAACTTAGAATTAGTTTTCCGCCACTTCCAACAAATGTATTTTTTTAATCAAACAAAGGAATGTTCTATTGTGAGCAAAAAGACGGAAGGAAAATCGTATTCACCAAGAGACTGGGTTTGTGCTTCAAATTGAAAAGTTGAACAATATCTTCAATCCTGGTGAACCGAGGTAACACACATTTCAAAACGACAATATCACAATCATTTTCAAGACATTTAAGTTTAAAAAAATATCATTTCCTGTCCAGCATTTTCCCTTTTTCAACAATACTTCGCTTTAGAGAGCTTGAAAGTATGTAATCAAACATCACATTGTATTGTATGTTGAAAATTACATTTTGTTATAATTTACTCGTCAAAATAAGGGTATGCAAAAGGCCTTAAAAAAAACAAAAAAAAACGAGATTTAGAAAAAGAAAAAGAAATGTCCTAATGTTTAATTTCTCTAGTGTTCCCCGAGGAAATTAAGGTGTACAAACATGCTAATTTAAAAAGCACCCTGGTACTGTGTAGACGTGCATTGCATGCGAATGCGTTTGATTTTTTTTGACCTACACATTCTTAAAAACCCACAAATACATATACCTCTTACCGTAACCCATTTTCCTAACTCATTTTCTAAGCCCAGTAGTAGTACACTGCTTTTAAAAGGAAGATACTATGTTGTTCCCTTCACTTGCTTCAACTGTAAATTAAATTTAGTTAAATAGGGCGCAAGGGCGTCTCTTCTGTGTAGGCCTGTTAATGATAGGAAATGCACAACATAGACCTGACACACTGTGATGCATGATATCTTCAGTAGTTTTCTAAGACAACAAGTTCTGCATTTCAATAGACACAAATACCGCCACCAAGGAAGTGATGCACACATTTGTTCAATGATATACAAGTGTAGCAGAATGTTTCGAGATGTGATTGATTTGATGCACGTGGTGTTGGAAAAATCGAAAATCTTTGTGCACATGTTTTTATACAAGTAATATGGTTGATAAACGTAGCTATCAATACTTGACAATAGATGAACTGTGGAAATCCCAGGAGTTACATGGACATCATTGACAATTGGTATAGACCATGGTCTCTATTCAAAACATTATTAAAACGTGATATCTCGATGGCTTCCAACATCTTCCTGCATTTACAGCAAATGTAGTTAAACCTCTTAAAGGCTGACGTTATTCAAGAGGATGGACTGGACAGGGCTGTCTTTGATATGATTCAAGATTGGTGATTCAGAGTCAATGAAACACGGGCTTTGAGGTTTCCCCAATGCATCTGGCATCGCTTTCGCACGGGATGTGATAACAACGCCAAAACACGTCACTTCTTTTGTAATAAAAAAAATTCTACTACCCAGAGAACTTCTTCTTCTAAAAGGCTTCTTAAAAGTAGCAATTATCGTATGATGTTGAAAAGTACAATTGAATCATAGAAATAGCAATGTATAAGTCATCTCATCAGACCCTCATTATGCCGCACTACGTTACATTTATCTTTTAACGTGCAGCATAATAATGATCTAAATTTAATGAGATTGATGTCTAACTTCTTTTGATTGTATTGGGGCCACTGTTTGGGTGACTGTTAGAATACTTTATTGTATGACCATAGCCCAGACTGGCCATGGTCAGCGTGATGGTAACTAGTATCGGTTTATTGAGAAACAGGGAATCTAGTTCCTGGAGATGTCCAAATCGATAAAACGATGGTCAGATAAATCTCTTATCTTGGGTCCAAACACTGATGTGGCCATGTTTGGTCATGTCCTATTCCCCTGTGTCAATAAAGTTAGGAACAGAATTAGTGACGAGGATGCGGAGATGTGACTAAATATATGGTAAATGTTTAGTAGATAAGGAGAAAATCCACCAATAAATCAATGGCACTTTTCAAATCTCACAAAACACAGAAAGCAATTTACACGGTTTGTTCAAGACATAGTAAGATATTACTTGAAAACGTGATTTCTGTAAAATCAAACATAGGTAGTATAATCATTGTTCAAACGTTGACACAAATTTCCCTTTCAGTCCTCTAAATACACTGTAAAGCACACCCGGTTTTTTAAAAATCTATATTTTCACAAATGTGTCAATCTGATAAATCGTAAGAGTTGTCAAAAGAAGCTTCTATGGAAATTTGTATTGTGTTGTCAATCTGACTGAAATTCTCACACACGTGGTGATTGCGCAATAAAACTGTTTTCCTTCATGAGGAAATGCGTTTGTTTCCAAAATATCATGTCTTGGTAGCATGACAATAATAATGGCCTATCTTCAGACGCAGGCAGACATGCATGCTGCCCCTGGTCAAATAGCATTTTCGGGCACAGAGACTGTTGAAATTGGTTTCTCTTTCAGTTGACTGAAGACGCTGTCTTTGATGAAGATACCACGAATGTAATGGAACCATGACCAGAGACAATTGTCCTGTCCTGTGTGCAAACATTGGTGTGTATTCAGTAAGAGATACGGTGTTGTATCCCTGACCTTATCACATCTCCTGTATGACTATTCTATTTACTTAGCTAAATGAAGGCGAGAAGATGTAATTGTCAAGACAATCAAGTGTTTGATGTAATCAGCATCATAAATAGCACTATGACCAAATTATATTCCCTTACCATAATATCGATTTTACTAATAGACAAGTGTTGAACATTGATTTTGATGCAAAATATATGAGTGTAACTTAAAAATGGGTCTACGTTAGTGTAAATGTCATGTAGGACATTTACAATTGTTGTCTTTCGATACAGATATTACTTAAATCAACATCATTGAAAACGCTATCCCTTTATTGTTCAAGATTGAATGTGTAGATTTCACAAACTGTTCTATGTTTATGAAACATGTGTTATATTCTTGTTTGAATTTAAGGGTATCAATAATAACCCCCTCAATGCAAGTATTCTTTTAACAAAACGAAAACTCTACAGAAGCAATTTTAGGTAATACAACCTAATTTTAAACCCTTACAACAAGGCATAATAAAATACTATCAAATAACAAAAGTTATTGCCTTTTTAAATGTGAAACATGCAAGCTTCCATACATTCTGGTCGTCTCTCCAAATGCCTTTCAGAAATCCACCTAAACATCATAAATTACATTCAATGTACAATTAAATGCACAACGTATCTTGTAATGCCTCCTGTTTAAAATGTATGAAAATGTACAAAATTGAAAAAATAAAAATGATAATTAAAACCGTTTGGCAAAATATGATTACGTTCCAAAAACAGAAATTTAATTTGCAACCATCAACTTTTTAAAAAGAGAACATATGTAAAAAGACCGCAATAAATTGACTTTGTTAATTGATATTTTAACTGAAGTGAATATTTATGGTAAATAAATGTTCATACATATATGGTTAATATATGAATTATGTAATTAGGTTTTCATACTAAATATCTGAAAAGTAAAATCTTAACACCAATTAGATGACTTGAATGTCATGCTTTAGATATTTCTAAGTCAGATTTCCTTATCCACATTAGCTATATACTCTTCAAACCACCTACCACTGTGCATTGTTTATGGAATAGGCAAATGCCAATGTGCTTGAGCGAAGTGCATTGTGATATGTTTTGACAAGTGTTCATACCTAGAACCCATTTTCTGACAGGTCTATGTTGCTGTAAATTACTTATGAAATAGGCTTGACTGTTCCTGTTTCTCACAATAATCCATTGCTTTGGACATAGCAGTCCTTCGGCAAATAGTGTACTCACAAGTGGAAACGAGGTTTTGGAATGGCTTGTCAGTGGTATTTATGAGATTGCAGTGTTGAAATAACAATACCAAACTCAAATTAAAGAAGATGATAAGCTATATAATTTAAATGAAGCGTTTTGCCATATAAATATTCAATTCTTATCTCATTTCATACAAGCTGGTGATACTTATTACACCAGTTATTCTTCTATGAGTGATATGGGTCTAATACAATAATGACAAGGAACTAGATTTAAGATAAATTTTAGGTCTGTGGAAAACTGTGGGAAAGGGTAGATTTTTGAGAGATTTGAAAAGATTGTCTTGAATGAAGTGGTGATAATAACACCTCACATTTTCTTCAGCCACGTTGTCCTGATTTATCAACATTTATAGAGAGATACGTTTTTCTTGTTCGTCCATAATGCTGTTTTGAATCACTGCAATACAAGAAATAGTAATCTTGATAATGGAGCTCTGAACTTTGTTCACGATACGACACGTGCCAAGGACGTACAGCCCCATAGGGAAATCAAATGAACCATTCAGCAATGAGTTGTGTTGTTATAAAGAAATATGGTCGCTACAACAATATGTACTGATGTGTGCATACAATCTTCTGTCAAGTATGAACTAATGGTGAAACAGGGCTCGTGACATCATTATATTTTAAGAGTTTATTTCGTTTGTCATCTAGCAGATGAAAGAAAATTGAAAAGGGATTTTCACATCCATCAACATAAACAAAAACTTTATTTTTAAAAAAATATACCTGTAGTCAAATTATCATCAATGTTTTCAATGTGTATGATTACCAGATGAAAGAAATCGTATCAATTTATCACTTTCAACTTAATTGTAAGCTTTTCACTGGCCATTATAACCGAATCCAATGTTCATGTTAAAATGAAATTTTATGTAGAGATAACTACAAATTGTAATCCTGATGAAAATATCGATTTCATTATACAGGTGTCCACTGATCCATTCCCTACCAGATTAATTTAGTTCTGACTCGATCTTCCCTGCAACAAAGTGAAGTCCAGTCCATACATCACTGATGTTGGTGAAATTGCTGATATTGGCATTCTTTTCAGTTGCTTGAACTCCATCTTCCCTGTTGGTATTGAACATTCTAATCACTGAACTCCTTAACTCAATAGCAAACATCCTTCATTTCCTGGTATTGTGCTGTGTGGAGTCAGTTCAGTTTCCAGAAGTAGTTGATGGTGGACACTTTCCACAATGAGATAGAACATTGTTCAGTTTCCAACAGATATTCCTGGTGGAACTATCTATGACGAGATAAGAACAGTGAAGGCAAATAAAGCATGGATGTGGTCTGAGTAACTCATTTCCTTGCCAGGGGCACATTCAATTATAAGAATGTTAAATATGTATTTATGTACAGTTCTTATATCATTATAAGTTTAAGACAATACTCATTTGTTAAAAGCAGAGAGGAAACCTTGAGCAATATCCCGGCCCAGTGAAACAGTCTGTCATAACGATAAATAGAACATAGAACAATAAGATGATGTTACTAGAGGTTCAATTCTTTTCTCACTTTTTCCAGTATCATTTTAAATCTGGTAAAAAGCAGGATTATTTTTTTTATAAAACATAAATGTAAAGGATTAAATTGTCTTGCACGCTTTAATTAATGTGTACTGACATTTAAGTAATGGAACGCTCTCAGCTCCTGGTGGACCGATAGTCTTGCTCCTTCCTTGTCACAGGCATTCCATTGAATACTAGATTTAATGTTTATTTGAAACCCTCTGTTTAGAGTCAACATTGAAAAGCCATAATCAATGACCAAAAGAGTTTCATTCAGCGATTTATTGTTTTTCTATTTACCCCGGGGAACCAACACCAGAGGACCAACGACGGCCTTCCACGAACAAACAATCACCTGGAAGGATGGCATCGTCGTCTTCTAACCAACATGGCCTGCTGTCATCCATCCATCTGGAAGTTCCTAGAAGTCCTCAGACGGGAGCAGGCTCTGAATGACATGGTCATCACACAGATGTTGTCGGGAGCGAATGTCTCCAGATCAAGGAAACAATATAGAGACATCCAGCAGAGATTGCACGCCATCACTACAGACTATCCCAATCGTGCCTGTTTGGACTATCTCCGTGCTGTTTCTCACAACGTTAGAATGTAAATACATGAGTATCCAGTCCACTGCATTGTAGTGTTTTAGCATTGCTAAAGAAAGAATGCTAAGTACATGTAATGTTATGTAAATACATAGTGTCCAGTGCTAGTCCAGTCCAGTGCATCGTAGTGCTTTAGCATTGCTAAAGAAAGAATGTTAAGTACAAGAAGAATGAATGTTATATCACATATCATATCATATTTATATTTGTTGTAAAGTGTATTAAATCTCATAAATATTTTTTTTTTGGGGTGGCAATTGTCCTAGGTGGCAATTGCCCTGGGTGGGAATTATCCTAGGTGGGAATTGTCCTAGGTGGTAATTGTCCGGGTGGCAATTGGCCGGTGGGAATTGTGTGGGTGGGAATTGTCCGGGTGGCAATTGTCCTAAAACCTTTCTATCAGTAATACATCAGGTTTCAAGACCATTTTACAGACCTACCAGGATCAAGGTATGTTCTACTAGGTTTTAAAAAATTACCAATAAATTTCATAAAATTATCTCACAAATTTGGCATAATTCACTTGCAAAATATTCACACATAGAGCAGTGAGATAATGTAATACAGGCTGCGAAGGGAGGGGGTAGATTCTGGGAGGAGGGGGTAGATTCTGGGAGGAGGGGGTAGATTCTGGGAAGTCTCTAGAATCTACCCCGGGGTAGATTCTGGGAGCTCCCATAATCTACCCGGGTATACCTTGAAGGGGGGTATAATCTGGGACCTTACACAGGGATGCTATTTGCTCAGTGTCACTTCTAACATTCGTGTCACACTGAATTGTTATATCTAACTGGAGATGTATCTAATATATTGTAAATTATATTTCATTTTTTATTTCTTAAAAATACTGAGTTTTAATTCTGGGCATATTTTCAAGCATTCAAGGTAATATCCGCAGTAGTGTATGAAACAAGCCTTAATTGTTACCAACTCGCAGCTGAAATTTTTTCAATTTATTTGCTAGAAAATCAAAGTTACGAACCCCGAATAAATGTAACCAGATTTTGGACCGTCGTTTCCCATTTTGATATTTCTTACATGTCATCTGATGAAGGAGAAAGTATATACTCCGAAATCTCGTGTATTTTCACATTTAAGAAGTTTTTATCCAGGAAATATTCCTATTCTTATGTATGCCACTTGTAAATGCTCTTCAACAATGTCTGGCAATACACGTTTCCGTCATAAGTACATAATAAACAAACATGATAATCTGTTAGGAATTTGAAATAATACCCTCCTACATAAAACTCCTTTATTTGTTAGACATGTCAACTACTATGAATTAACTAGAATTGTTCATAACTTTCCTCCGCTGTCGTCAGACCCAGACACAATCATATCTTGTTCCAACACAAATCTCAGATATAAGCTGTTTAATGATATTGATGGGGACGATAAGTCATTAGTCAGGATTAGTCATATTCAGTCTGTAAGATAACGATATCAAATATCGGACATTTACATAACATACTATTTTCCCTGACCAATTTAATAAATTAATGGTTTCTTAGGATACGTTTCCATAATGTTGAAATGCAATGTAAGATAATGATATCAAATTTTGAACATTTACATAAGAGAATAATTTTCATTGGTGTGTCATGAAACGATGTCTTACATAAGTAGAATGATGAAGATGTTTTGCTTATAAGCAACTCCAAACATCCATTAATTATTATGTATACATTTAAAAATGTTTACATGATTTGAAAATTGCTTTGAACTACAGCAGCAATGCCCACAGAAACAAGCCTGATTTTAAGACTTTGAGCAGAATTGTACATGCCTGATGATTTATCTGAAATATTATTTGCTTTTTGTATTTAATTCATGCTTCAAAATGACAACATGACGTGAACTCTTATCAGGGCTACAGAGGAAGAAAGGATGTAACCTTCCTACTGTGAAGAAACCCACAAGTGATTGATTGAACAAGCAAACAATGGTTGATACTGTATTACACTCAAGTATATGTATTGATTCATTTAATCTTTGAATTGTACTCACACTTAACTAATGTAACTTAACTTAACGATGTATATCACTTTATATCTGTATTGTTTTTGTATATTGGCAAATAAAATATATTTACTTCGGCACTGAAGTTAAGTGTAACATTGCATTGAAACCTTCAACGCATATAGACATAGATATTTACAGAAAACAAAACTGACCCTCGAAAGGATTCTAACAGCGGATTCGAACCTTGTGCTAATTGAACGATCCCAGCTTCTTCCTTGAAAGAGTTAACAATCTTCATCTTCAAACATAGACAGCATACGCCATACCAAGCGTAGGATAAGAATAAATTTACACATTACAAATAACCTTACTAATGTTTGTTTACATTTCCTATAAATGTAAATCAGGTTACTGACTGTGGATCTCTTTATAGCAGAGTTTGTTTTAGCTCTACAGACAGGCACTGATATCTAAGTAATATAGTTTCTTCTTTCCACATCAGTGTTATCGTCCAACACGTGTAGTAACCTAGCTAATAGAATAGGTAAGGAAGAAACACCTGTTAGTTTGGTGCAAATCTACTTGCATCAGTCCAACACGTGTTATTGTCATTTCCTAGAAGAGGCAAGGAACACATCTGTAAGTTTGGTGCAAGTTGATTCTCAAGCATACTGTTGCAGGTGGTGTTATTTCAACTACAATTATACTGGCAGACAATAAAAACGGTACATTGGACCGGTTACCAATTTACTAGTGAGAAACAATATAAACCATTATCTACAAATAAACGATACACACACACATTGATCACACACTCCCACTGCCAAGGCGATTAAACTTCAAAATAGCAAAATTCACATCTACTGGTATTGATTAACTCCAGTTGGATGAAAGTAAGATGTATACCTCCAGACACACACTTCAGAGAAGAGAAGGTGACAAGATGACTATCCAGCAGATGTTTCATGTTTCCATGGATCCCACAAAGAGAACAATTTAGACAAAAGTTACAAACATATTATTTGTATCTAAGGTTAATGGTTGACATGAGTAAGTTTCATGAAGCTAGTGTATAGTTTTTGAGATATGCTCTGGACAAAATGACCCCAACAATGAAATTGAGATAAAAATATATACCCCACTTTAATGCGGAGGCATACGAAAATACAGAAGAAAGCAGCAATGTCGAAATGTAAACACTGTGGCAGTCACAACATTAATATCCGAATATTGGAGTAAATAATCATACACCAACTTCTAACACAATGTGAAGATATCCAAAGAATTGGGACAATGTATTGTAGAAACTTTCAAATTATCTGCAGACTTTAATAAAATTCCTAATAAGAACTTGGAAGTGAAAACGTTAAAACCGTTACATCAACATTTATTTCACATGAGAAAAACGAGAAGTACATGTTATGTAAGGATGATATAAAACAATTTTATTCCGGAACTTTGAAAAGAACACGTTAGCAATAGTATTTCTGCACAGTATTTCGAAGTTTCAGAAGTTGTAACAAGCCAATGGTGATTGTTTAAATAAGACAAGCGTAACTGTTCAGTATTCAATCTTTGTTTAAAAAGGGAAATAACATTTTAAACAGATTTATAAATAACCAAGAGTAACAATACTGGTCCGCACTCTCATTGGAATGGTGATGACGCTGCAGATGATGTGTTCACAGTGTGCACGTGAATCAACTGAAAGTATCGGATGTTTTTAAAATGGTCGTTTGGGAATCTCCTTAACTCATTGAGACAGAAGCATCAAAAAGCTATGTTTGGCTGTTTTGTTACCTCCTACAGAAATGATGTGTCAACAAATTTAAATCAAAGAAGGTTATTTATGTCGATGCTATCTTTTATGAATCAAATTTCTAGTTTTTTTATTTTATTTTATAGTTTTTCTGTTATATTTTTTTTCTCAAATTTAAATACTAAACATTTTGGCCAAAAACATCTTGAAAAAGCGATTTTAGCATCCAATGTGTATTTGAACAGACATAGAAATAAAGGTAGTGTGAGCACTGCATCACATGTGTCTATGAAATACATTACAAAATCTTATTTCTGCGACATCATTCTTTCATTTTATATTCTTTTAAAAATGTGATGCCTTTCTTTTGCATGTGAGTATATATTTTGTGAATATATAATATTACATCTAAAAAAAAATTCATTGGCGTTCGTTTCACTGGTAGTGTTAACTCAACATAAAGATTCCTGTCTAGATATAAACCAGAGAAATTGATAACATCTGCTGGCATTTCAGAACTTGTTTATCAAGTGTTTTTGACAAGAAAACTGTCCTTGTGGAAAATTATAACAATTACTTCTTAGAGAAGATAAGGAGAAGAGTTCCATACGTATGGTTATTAAATGTTTTGCAAAATAGGTTTTCATTCTAAAAAGATTTTGACATCAATTAGATGACAGAAGATGGAGTCAGATTTCTTTTTACATATTGGCTACGTTTACTTTTTCTTTGACAGGCCACTATGCACCGTTTATTGATAAGGTATGTGACATTTATCAATCACCCGTTGAAGATATCGCAGTGTAATAAATCTACCGTGTTATTACACTTAGTGTAATAACATCGCGTGCTGTCGGAACTACTTGCACTTGGTCACATGACCAAAACAATGTCAGCTGTCAATCACAACATCTCGAAGTAGCATTATTTCAGACATTTTTACTTTTACAATATCCTTTTAAATGACTATCGCAGCATTGATATCTAAATAATAAATAATTATACAAATTAGTGGTCAGAAGAACTTGCAGAGTATCAACAATTATTCTCACATCTCTGACAATCAACATCGTCAAATCAGCGACTTTATCAACCGTCCAGCTGATGCGGGGTCACGAGAGTGCACTGTTGTTGACATTGGTCCAAATCGAGCAAGTTTTTCAAATTTGCATACAAACACAACCACTCTAAATGTTAGCCGTTCTCAAATGCAATCCCTTGGTCCTATCTTTGCAGGACCAATAAACAACTCAGTGATCCATGTTAACTTTCATACTTCTTAAAACTTTTCAAACTGTTTCAAACGTTCGTGCCACACGAACAGCCACGCTTCTTTGAGGCGGTGCACAACTTGAAAGCTATGATACCTACTACTTAAAAATATTCCCGAGAATTGAAATTTGTGATTCAAAAAGTTATGTCAAGTTGTTGTTTTTTCATTAAATATGATGTTTGGTTCGTAAAATCGTGTTGATCTTTAATTGATTTAGATCGTTGTTCAGTGTTAACGTAAAACGGAATGACATCAGCCTCATTACAATGTATTCATACGCCTGACCTAGTTATGCTGGCATAATGCACTCGAACCGGCCTTTCGTTTGCGCATTATTTTGTTAATGTTGGGTGATTAATAAATAAAATACTAAACTCTGTCCTGTTTAATAACATATTTATGAAACTCGTGAGATGGTATTGGTATTTAACTCGCTTTCGCTTGTTAAATACCAAACCACTCACTCGTTTCATAAATATGTTATTAAACAGGACATCGTTTAGTATTCTCTATATATCACTCCATGCAAGGATAGGCAACGTTATTTATGATATGCTTGACACGTGTTCATAACTAGAACCCATTTTCTGACAGGTCTATGTTGCTGTAAATTACTTATGAAATTAGCTCGACCATTCCTGTTCTCACAATAACGCATTGCTTCCGACATAGCAGTCCTTCGGCAAACAGCGTACTCACAAATGGGAATAAGGTTTTGGAATGTCTTGTCTGTGGTGTTTTGAGATAACAATACCAGACTCAGCTTAAACAGGGTAACAATTTAGTTAAAATGAACCGTTTTGCCATATAGATATTCAAATATCATCCCGTTTCATACGCTTGTTTGTACATTCTACAGAGACTTATAACACCGATTATTTTTTTTATTGATTGATATTGGTCCAATAACTGTAATGACAAACCAATGAACTTAGTTATAGATACACAATTTTTCAATGCAAAGCTTTTTTTAAGAGAGGGTTGCAAAGAGTATTTTCCAGCCATGTTGTCCTCATTTTTCACATTATCAACATTTTTCATAAGAGATATCGTTTTTCTTGTTTGCTACAATGTGGTTCTGAATCAGTTCAATTAAAGAAACAAACACAAAATGAGTGAATTGAAATAGTAATCTTGATAATTGAGTTAAGCACTTTGTTCACGATAAGACCCACGACAAGAACGTACAGCCCCATAGGTAAATCAGATGTATCATCCAGCAACGAGTTGTGTTGTTTTAAAGAAATACAACACCATGGTCGCCACAACAATTTATCATCCGAAACTGGCTCCCACAGTAGATATCGCTTGTGTGTGATCTACAAGCGACACTACATTGTAGATATCGCAACAATCAAACCGTCACAATCCTATTACATCATCAGTTCATGACATCATAAGGCTTTGACATCACTGAGAACACTGCTGACAATGTTATGACGTCACAAAATTGATGACGAAACAATGCTATGATGCCACAATGATGATGAAGTCACAAAGCTATGACATCACTAAGCTCACTGCTGAAGTAGTCAAATGGCAGTTTTGTGTTGCAGATGTGTTCATTATTTTGCTAATAATTGTTGAAGAATGATTTTGAATGATAAATAAAATCTCACCCTCGTGTCTTCTGATATCAAATATATCAACACTCGTTGATTAAAGTAAAAAAAATTTTTGTAACTTCCACCAACTCGTGTTGATATATTTGATATCAGAAGACACTTGGGTGAGATTCTCTATATGTACAGGTGTGTGCACACAATCTTCTGTCAATAATCAACTAATTCGTTGACATCAGTTTGAGATCATTTTGTTTTTCATTTAGCAGATGAACTGCAAAGGAATTTTACGTAGAAATAATAATAATGTTATTTAAGACATTCTGTATTCAATTGATCACCAAAGCTTTTAATGCTTCAGTTATGTCATTATCAGGTACAAGGAATCGTTTCATTGTACTCATTCCTAAAAGAGCTTTACATTTGCCATAATAGCAAATTCCAATATGTTCAGATTACAATGAAATTTAATGAGATAACTACCAATTGTTTTAAGAATTGACTTCAAAAGTTATCAAGTTCATGGAGGTATAAGGTTTTTTAAGTTTATACCTGCATGAACTTAATAAATTTTGAAATCAATACTTATAAATAAATATATTCGTACCTGATGTTTTTAAAAGGTTTCATTGCTACAAATATACACATTTGCAACAATTAAATCTGTACTTTTTACGCGTATGAAGACATCAAATATTAGCCCCGCCTACAACGTGTTCATCAGCCAATGAAAATGCACAACGCAACTAGCCATGAACCTGACGTCATGGGGGCGTGGCTAAATGTGATGTGACGTCACGAAATTAAGTTCATGCAGGTATGAACTGAATCTCAGACTTATCAGTTGAAGTTATATCAATTGAATAAAGCTGAGAGAAAACTTTGAGTAATATCCCGGCCCTGTGAAAAAAATGTTGGTCATTTCGATAATTAGAACATAGAACAACTGGGCGACGTCAGAATAGGTTCATTTAAAAAAAAATATTCCAATATCATTTTGATATAAATCTGGATATGATTTTTGCTTAAACATACTAATGTGACGGTTTGAATTGTCTTGCATGCTCTAATTAAAGTGTACTGACATTTAAGTAATGGAACTCTCTCAGCTTCTGATGAACTGATAGTCTTGCTCCTTCCTTATTCACAGGCATTCCATTGAATAATAGATTTAATGTTTATTTCAAACCCTCTGTTTAGAGTCAACATTGAGAAGCCGCAATCAATGATTTTTTCTATTTACCCCGGGGACTACTTCAGGAAGGAATGAGACAGGAATGCTTCATAGCTCAGTATCTGTTCTAACGTTCATGTCAAACTGACATAAATATTAGCCAACAGGAGAAAGGTGAGTGTACCATTTGTATCTCATATATTGTAGATAAAAGTTCATTTCTTACACAAAATATATTGGGTTTTCTTCGCAGGCATATACGTTTTCAAGTATTAAAGCTAATATCAGTAGCAGCGTATGAATCAATTCGGAATTGTTGCCAGCTTGAAGCTAAAATGGTGTCAATTTACAGCGTATATGGTAAAATTATAGAAACAACTGAAAACCATCCCCGAAAAAAGTAACAAGACTACAGACTGCCGTTTCCAATGTTTTATTTCTTACATGTCATCTGATGAAGGAGAAAGTATATACTTAAAAAAGTATTGTCACATTAAAGAAATTGTTTTCCGGAAACTCTTCCTGGTCTTATGTATGCCACCTCTAAATGACCTTCAACAATGTTTAGCAATGAAAGTTTCTGTCATAAGAACTTAATAAACCACAAACATGATAGCCCGTGAGACACATGAAATAAAATCCTCCCACATAAAACTTCCTTATTTGTTAGACATGTCTGCTTCTATGAATTAACTCTATAGAATTATTCATAACTTTCCTCCACTGTCGTCAGACCCAGACACAATCACATCTTGTTCCATCACAAATCTCAGATATAAGCTGTTTAACGATATTGATGCGAAGGATTTCAGGATTAGTCATATTCAGTCTGTAAGATAATGATATCAAATATTGAACATTTACATAATATAATATTTTTCCTGACCAATTTCATCAATTAATGGTTTCTTAGGATACGTTTCCATAATGTTGAAATGCAATGTAAGATAATTATATCAAATTTGGAGCATTTACAAAAGAGAATAATTTTCCTGACCAATCTATCGTTGGTGTGTCATGAAACGATGTCTCCATAATGTTGGAGTGCAAAGTACACACATAAATGCTTTACATAAGTAGAATGATGAAAACTTTAGCTTATAAGCAGCTCAATGAATTATTATGTGTACATTTCCAAAATGTTTACATGATTTGAAAATTGGTTTGAACTACAGCAGCATAGCCAAGATAAACAACACTGATTTCAATGACTTTGAGCAAAATTGTACATACCTGATGCTTATTCTGAAATAATGTTTACTTTTTATTTTTAAGCTATGCTTCAAAATGAATAAACCTTATGAACTCTTATCAATAC
This sequence comes from Gibbula magus, assembly GCA_936450465.1. NCBI lineage: Eukaryota > Metazoa > Mollusca > Gastropoda > Trochida > Trochidae > Gibbula > Gibbula magus. The sequence goes on from OW388294.1 coordinate 5,151,835, forward strand.
TACTAGTATCTACAGGTGAAGAAACGAAGCATGAAACCTTCGTATTGTGACGAAACCCACAAGTGATTGGTTGAACAAGCAAACAATGGTTGATATTGTAATACACTCAAGTATATGTATTGCTTCATTTTATCTTTGAATCATACTCACATATTATTAATGTACACGTTGTACATCTACTTAAATCTGTATTATTTATATATGGACATGTGGAAAATAAAAATATATTGACTACAGCACTTAAGTTAAGTGTAACATTGCATTGAAAACTTTCAGCACATATAGACTAAAGCCTTGTTTATTCGGCGACTTTATCACATATGCAAATTTGCTCATGGTAGTAAATATGCACACGTGTGCCAAAGTATATTTGCCATGCGTTCATAGGTGATTTATGTCCCCTCAGCAGTTAAGTTTTTCAGTCCTTATAAGACACGTATCATTCACCAATAATAATGGAGAGGGTAAGACTTGAAAGTTTCCGGAAACACCGGAAATATCCAATTAATGTTAGTGCAAAGTTGCTACACATTCATACAGCGAGATCTGATTAGGGTAGTAAAAAGGTCGCCATTAACTCACGTTAGTATGGCATTTACATCTGCCCCTGATTAGGTGCAAATTTGCTTAGGGTAGTGTAACTTTGCTTATGGCAGTTATATATATGCATATGTGCAATTGCGTCCATACGGCGAATTTTGCTCATATGAGCAAAATTGCATATGTGTAATGATTTACTCATATGCAAGCGCTCGCCGTATAAACAGGGCTATAGATATTTCCATCAAACAAAACTGACCCTCGAAGGGATTCAAACAGCGGATTCGAACCTTGTGCTTATTGAATGATCCCAGCTTATTCCTTTAAAGAGTTGACGATCTTGATTCTCAAGCACACTGTTGCAGGTGGTGTTATTCCAACTACAATTATACTGACAGACAATAAAAACGGTACATTGGACCGGTTACCAATTTACTAGTGAGAAACAATATAAACCATTATCCACAAGAACGAACAAATAAACGATACACACACACAGATCACACACTCCCACTGCCAAGGCGATTAAACTTCAAAATAGCAAAATTCACATCTACTGGTATTGATTAACTCCTCTTAATTGATTAACACTCTTCATATATTTGATGTTAAAATCTTACCCATTATGCTGTATGGTTGTGAAGTATGGGGCTTTCATCAATCGCCAACTATTATAAATGTGTAAAATACAGTTTGTAAGTCAGTTTTATATTTGTCAAGGAACACTCCCAATACTGTCGCAAGAGGAGAACTAGGGCGCTATTCTGTAAAGGTTTATCAGTATGTTAAAATTATTAAATATTGGTTAAGGCTCTTGTCTCAGGAAGAAAATGTAATATTGAAACATGTTTATAATCATCAACGTATATTGGCTTCCAAAGATATCGGTTGTTGGGCGTTAGATGTAAAGACATTATTGTTCGAATATGGATATGGAAACGTTTGGCTTGATCATGGGGTTAATAACGTAGAATATTTTATACAACAGTTTAAACAAATATGTGTTGATATTGATGCCCAAAAGTGGCTAAGTTGTTTAGAATTATATTTTAAGTTAAAGCTCTATAAAAGTATCAAGCTTGGAGTTCACTTTGAAGAGTATTCGTCATTTGTATAAGTTTAAGTTTTCCGTTTAGCATTGTCTGAATTTCGCTGTTCAGATCATCCTCTTATGTTGGAATATGGGAGGAAAGTAAATCTACATTGTAATTAATATAGAATCGAAATATCACTTCTGTATTGAACGTCCATTCTATTGTGATCTGAGACGCAGTCTGCTTCCTCTTTATTACATAAATAATCCATGTGAAACTAAATTTATAAGACTTCTAAGATCTCACAATTCAACAATTGTGAACAATCTTGCTAAGTTTATATTTCTAGTTTTGAAGAACAGAGCTAAGTTTTTGAATTTAGAATATAACAAATATTGGGACATTGTACATTTTATATATGGCGCTAACCTGTTATAATTGTTATTCGTCATCATTGTATTGTATAATGGGTCGGTGGCGCCTTTACGAAATAAACTCTTTCATTAATTAATATATATTCATTAACTCCAGTTGGGTGAAAGTAAAATGCATATTTTTTAAGACACACTGACAGGAGAATGTGTCAGGATGACAATCCAGCAGGTATTGTATATTGTCATGGAACCCGCAAATTAATAGCACAATTAAGTGATAAATTACAAACATATGCATATTAATTGTATTCGAGGTTAATGGTTGACATGTGTAAGAAGGTTCTTGAAGCTAGTGTACAGTTTTGGAGATATGCTCTGGACAAAATAACTCCCTCATAACGTCATACGAAAACACAGAAAAAAGCAATGATGTCAAGCTTAAACAGCATGGTTGTTACCACATCGATATCCGAATAGTGGAGTAAATAAGCCTGCATCCAACTACCAACACAATTTGAACGTATCTACAGAATTGGGACAGTGTGTAGAAATTCCAAATAAGACATGAATCCATCGTATACTCCTCGAGGTGATATTTATGTTCATTAGTCACCTTCCTACCAGATTCGAACACACTCCATATATTCTAATCCAAAACCGTTTGGTACTTTGACCTTGCTTGAGGCAAATTCAAAAGATAAAATTTAGGATTTTTATAGTTTCTTTATAGACAACCATCATACCTTTCTGAACTAAATTAAACTTGGAAGTGAAAACATTTAAACAGTTACATCAACATGTATTTCACATGTTATGTAAGGATGATATGAATCTACAGGACATTTGAAAGAACACATTAGCAACATTATGGTATTATGTAGTGCACTATATCTGCACAGTATTTCGAAGTTTCAGAAGTTGTAACAAGCCAATGGTGATTGTTTTAAATGAGACAATCGTAACTGTTCTGTATTCAATCAATGTTTAAGCAGGGAAATAACATTTTAAACATATTTACAAACAACCAAGAGTAACAATACTGGTCCGCACTCCCATTGAAATGGTAATGACACTGCAGATGATGTGGTCACAGTGCGCATGTGAATCAACTGAAAGTATCGGATGTTTTAACAGTTTCTAGTTTTTAAATTTTTTAAGTTTAAATACCAAACATTTTTGCCAAAAACATCTTGAAAAAGCTATTTTAGCATCCCATGCGTATTTGAACAGACTTAAAAATAAAGGTACTGAGAGCACTGCATCACATAACATGTGTCTATTCAAAATCATATTTCTGCGACATCAATCTTTCATTTTATATTCTTTTAAAAATGTGATGTCTTTCTTTTGCATGTGAGTATATATTTTGTGAATATTTAATATTACATCTCAAAGATATTCATTGGCGTTTCGTTAACCAAACATAAAGTGTACATTGGAAATTGATTCCTGTCTTGATATAAACCAGAGAAATTGATAACATCCGCTGGCGTTTAAGAACTTGTTTATCAAGTGTTTTTGACAAGAAAACTGTCCTCGTGGAAGATTATAACGATTACTTCTTAGAGAAGATAAGGTGAACAATTCCCACAGTTGCCCACAGCTAGCTTATTTATGACTTCAGTACAGACGTTTGACATCTGCTGAATCTAGGGATTATCAAAAATCTTTGCATTGAAACGATTGTGACATGTTGGGAAGGCAAACATTTGTATATGTCAAGCAACAATTTCATCATATACAACAAGCTTTCCTCTAAGGTTTGCAATATTTTAATATATATTTAATGTTGCATAAGCATGAAACTTATCCAATTTTATAAAATACTGAACGCAAATTACGGGTTAAGGTTAAAGTTAAAGGCGCTGTAACACATTTTTAAATATTATTTTTTAAAAATAAGATTTGCCTGTTATTATTTAAGTTTATACCATATGTTGTTACATTAAAGGGTAAACCTTTACATCAATAACCTGATAAGCCCTATACATAGAAAATAATTATCCGTATTGGTAGAAAATGGTGCGACATATAAAGCGACAGTTGTGAGCAGCTTGTCAGTGAGAGGTCGATTTGTATGCCATATGCGATTTTGAGAGTTCAGACAGCGGGAAGTTGACATTCAATCATTGTACCATATTTGATACTCTACTTTGAGTGTTTTGGTATCTTACAACAGTCAGGTCACTGGAACTACCTTCGATCGGCCATTTTAATGTGAACACCTTAAGATGCCCGCTCGATGGGAAGTGGACTCTCATGAGTTAACCAAACCATGTACATTCGTTTTAGAATTCCATTTATTGATTCAGTTGTATTATTTAGTCATTTACCATTTCGTGAGAGCATTTTATTTAAGTTAGTAGAACGTGCTACAGCGCCTTTATGATGTGACTTTGTCACGATAAACAGTAAAAAACAAGAGTTTTAGAGTTTAGTATTGAGTCAATAAATTGAATAACCATTATTTCCATTTTTATTTCTTGACATATATACTTTAAAATCAAACAGTAGGTATTATTATCATAGTTCAAACTTTCATTAAATACCACAAAGACACACTGTAATACAATCCCGTTTTGTACTTATAATTACCACAATTGTGTCAATGCTCTTGGTTGATAGTAGCATTTGTCAAAATGGGTTTCTATGGATTATTTTTTATTGTGTAGTCAATCTGTCTTAAATTATCAAGTGGTCATTGCGTGATGTAATCTGTTTTCCTTCATTCAGAAATGCACCTGTTCCCAAATGTATGTTGTCTTGGTAATGTGACAATATAAATGGCCAAACCTTCGGACCCGAGCAGACATGCATGCTGCCCTTGGTCAAATAGCATTTTCAGACACAATGACTGTTGAAATAGGTTTCTCTTTCAGTTGACTGAAGACGCCGTCTCTGATGAAGATAACCCGGATGTTATGGAACCATGACCAGAGACAATTGTCCTGTCTTGTGAGCAAACATTGGTGTGTATTCAGTAAGAGATACGGTGTTGTATCCCTGAACTTATCACATCTCCTGTATGACTATTTTATTTACTTTGCTAAATGAAGGTGAGGAGGTGTAATTGTGAAGTGTTTGATGTAATCAATATCATACCATGTCAAAATGATATTCCGTTGCCATTAGATCAATATTACTAATCGAAATTGAAAGTGTTGAACACGAAATACTATCAAATAACAAATGTTGTTGCATTTTCAAATTGCAAACATGTAAACTTCCATACATTCTGGTCGTCTCTCCGTATGCGTTTCAGAAATCCTACCATAAATGACATTCAAGTATATGCACAATGTATTATGTTATGCCTCCTGTTTGAAATGTATGGAAATGTACTTAAGCAATGGAATACAAAAACAAAATTAAATACATTTGCCAAAATATGATTATGTTCTAAAAGCATACATTTAATTCGCAGGCATAAATCAACAGGACAAAACGATCACTGTGACAATACATTTGCTTCGTTTTGTTAATTGATGTTTTAACTGAAGTGTAGGACTAATATTTATGGTTAATAAACGTACATATACATATGGTTAATTTATGAATTATGAAAATAGGTTTTTATACTAAAAATCAGAAGAGTTCTGTAATGTAAAATTGTAACATCAATTAGATGAATGTCATCCTTTAGTAAGTCAGATTTCCTTTTTCCCAATCGGAAAGGTTTACTTTTCCAAACCACCTAGAACTATACAATGATTATGGAATAGGCAAATGTCAATGTTTATGGGCAGAGTGATATGATATGTTTTGACAGGTTTTCATACCGGGAATCCATTTTCTGACAGGTCATGTTGCTGTAAATTACTTATGAAATAAGCTTGGCTGATCCTGTTTATCACAATAATGCATTGCTTTGGAAATAGCAGTCCTTCGGCAAATAGTATATTCACATGTAGAAATGGGGTTTTGGAATGGCTTGTCTGTGGTATTAATGAGATTGCAGTGTTGAAATAACATTAACAGACTCAACTTTAAGAAGATGATAAGCAATGTAATTTAAATGAAGTGCCATATAGATATTCAAATCTTATCTCATTTCTTACAAGCTTGTGAGACTTATGATATCAACTATTTTTAAATGATTGATATTGGTCTAATACAATACAAACGTCTAGGAACAAGATTTCAGATAAATTTTAGGCTTGTGAAAACATGTGAAAGGGTGGATTTTGAAGAGATTTTAAATGATCGTCTTGAATGAAGTGGTTATTATAAAACCTTATTTTCCAGTCATGTCATACTGATTTATCACATCGACATTCATAAAAATCATAAAAAGTTTAAAGGGATATCGCTTTTCTTGTTTGTCCACATTGTGTTTTTGATCACTTCAATACAAGAAATAGTAATCTTGATAATGGAGTTCAGCACTTTGTTCACGATACGACACCTGCTAAGAACGTACAGCCCCATAGGGAAATCAGATGTATCATCCAGCAACGAGTTGTGTTCTTATAAAGAAATACAACACCATGGTGGCCACAACAATTTGTACTGGTTTGTGTATGAATCTCTCAATGTCAATGATCAACTCATGACGAGACAAAGTTCATGACATCCTTATATTTTAAGAGTTTATTTTGTTTGTCATTTATCACATGATCAGAAAACTGCTTAGACATTTTTATGTCAAAATGAATAAAAACTTCATTTGTCATCAATACTTCATCAAAATGTATGATTACCAGGTGAAAGAAATCGTTTTAATGTCCATATTCTTAATTCAAATCATTTGCCATAAGAACCCTTTCTAACGTCAGGTTTCAGTGAAGTTTCATTAGGAGATAACTGTCGATTGTAATCCTGATGACAATATCGATTTCATTATTCAGGTGTCCACTGATCCATTCCCTACAAGATTAATTAAGTTCTGACTCGATCTTTCCTGCAACAAACTTAGTCCATACGTCACTGATGTTGGTGAAATTGCTGATATTGGCATTCTTTTCAGTGGCTTGAACTCCATCCTCCCTGTTGGTATTGAACATGCTAATCACTGAACTCCTGAACTCAATAGCAAACATCCTTCATTTCCTGGTATTGTGTTGTGTGGAGTTAGTTCAGTTTCCACTAGGCTTTTCTGGTGGTGAAACGACATAAAACATTTTGCAGAGACAAGAACAGTGAAGGCAGATAAAGCATAGCTGTGGTTTCAGTAACGGATTTCTTTGCCATAATATAAAATATGTATTTATTTACAGTTGTTATATCGTTATAAGTTGATATTATTTTTTTTATATACTTTTTAAATATTAATATTTATTTATATTTATATTAAGCAGTATCTCGGCCCATTGAAACAGTCGGTCATTAGGATAAATAGAACATAAAACAACAGGGTGATGTTGTTGAGGTTCCAAACATTTTTCACCTTTTTCAGTAACTTTTTCAGCTAGTAAAAAAGCAGGATATGTTTTTTGTTTTAATTTTGTGTTGTAAAGATTGAATTGTCTTTCAGGCTTTCATTAATGTGTACTGACATTTAAGTAATGGAACTCTCTCAGCTCCTGATTAACTGGTAGTTTTATTCCGTTCCTTGTCACAGGCATTCCATTGAATAATAGATTTAATGCTTATTTAAAAACCTCTGTTAAGTGTCAACATTGAGAAGCAACAATTAATGACAAAAAGAGCGTCATTCAGCGATATATTGTTTTCTATTTTCCCCGGGGAAATCAGGACGATTTCAGGTTGGAGGAAGGAGACAGGGATGCTATATATCTCAGTGTCAGTTCTAACATTTGCGTCACACTGACATAAACATAAGAAAACTAGAGAAAGACGAATGTAGAATTTGTATTTCCTATACTGTAAATTAAATTTCATTTCTTATTTCAGAAACATAATTGGTTTTATTTGAGGGCATATATATATATATAAGTATGCAAGCTGTTCAAGTATTCATGCTGATATCAGAAGCAGTGTAACAAAGAAGCCTGGATTGCTATTAACTCTAAGCCTACATTTTGCTATTTTATATGTTAAATTATGCAAACAAATCAAATGTTACCAACCCGGAATGAAAGTAACCGGTAATGAACGAAAGTAACCAGATTACGGACTGTCGTTTCCCATTTTGTTATTTCGTCCATCTCACCTGATGAAGGAGAAAGTAAAAACCTTCCTCTTATGTATGCTAATTCCAATACCCTTCAATGTCTAGCAATACAAGTTTCCATCATAAGAACATAACGAACCACAAACAAGACAGTCCTTGAGACATTTGGAGTAATACAGATGTCTACTTCTATGAATGAGCTCAATAGAATTGTTCATAACTTTCCTCCAACTGTCGTCAGACTGAGACACAATCATATCTGGATCCAACACCAGTCTCAGATATAAGCTGTTTATGGATCTTGATGGAGACGACTGCAAGATTAGATATCATATTTGGTCTGTAAGATAATGATATCAAATTTTGAATTTCCTGACCGATTTCATCTATCATTGGCTTCTTGGAGTAATATTCGAGTGCTATGGCAGTCTCGGCTAAGAATGTTTGAAGCGCCACAACGTGGATATCTGCATTTTATAAAACGATCCATCATTATTGCATTATTACATAATTGTTACGAGTAAAAGCACCTTCTAGTTTGCTTCAAATCTAGTGTGTATATTTTAAATCTGTTACAGACACTTGAATAGTTCACCTAGGTTAATGTTCAGTGTAGCGTTGCGTCAAACACGTACAGCACAAAGACACTATTTTACATTAAACAAAAGTTCAGAACTCCCGGATTTGAACCTTGTGGTAACTGAGTGGTACAACCTTCTTTTGCATTGTACTCAAGCGTAATTGATTTATACATTGTAAATCTATGTAAATCTATATATATTTCGTATTGGGCCTGTTATCTATAGACAAATAAAATCACTTTGAAATGCAATGTAATATTGCATGGAAAGCTTACACATAGAGATTTGATCTGACAAAGCTGCAGAACCCATTGAAGGATTTGAACCCCGATTTGAACCCCTGTGCTTAGTGCACGATGTCACCTACATGTACTTCCTTTATAATGGAAACATCCGGATGTTGATGCAAACGCATTGTAGAAAACCTATTTCATAAAACATACCAAACGTAGGATAACAACAAATTGACATATTACTAATAATCTCAATTATGCTTGTTTACATTTCCTATAAGCCAGATTAGGTAAATGATTGTGTGTCTCTTTAAAGCAGAGTTTATTATAGCTCTTCAGACATACGTTGGCATCTAAGTAACATAGTTTCCGCTCTCTGACTCAGTGTGTTATCTTCAAACACATGTTGTTGTCATCGCATAGAACATACAAGGAACCCACCTATTGGTTGGTGCAAATAGATTCTCATCGGTACCTTTGCAGGTAGTGTTGTTCTAACTACAACTATACTGACAGACAATAGAAACAGTACATTTGGTTTGTTACCAGTTTACTAGTGAACACTATTACTATTATATAATATACATCATTTTTCACAACTAACCAACAAATAAACGATATAATGCATAACTTAGCAAATCAGCTCACACACTCCCGCTGCCAGCGCAAATAAGCCTAAAACTAGCAAAATTCACATTTACGAGTATTGATATACTCCAGGTGCATGAAAGTAGGATGTATTTTCAGACATACACAACAGACAGGAGAATATAACAGGATGGCTATCAAGAAGCGTTTACACGCTTTCATGGATTCTACAAAGAGCATAATTCAAATATAGGTCACAAGACTCACAACCCATTTTAATTTTATCCAAGGTACATGATTTATATGTCTATAACATTTTATGATTAGTGTGCATAGTTTGGGTGCAAAATAACTTATCATGGCGTCACTGAGGCCAAATGGCAACGGCAACGCTAAACAATATCTCCTTTGGTGGGAGACATAATGAACAGGATGTTCTTAGCCAAGCGGGCAAAGATATTCTTGCTATTTAAGCTTCCATATTGGTCATGGGAATTATAGTTTTTCTAAATAAAACTTGCATTTTGATTGGTTTACGGAACTACTTTACGCCCATTCATAAATTGCTCACCTAACCTGTTTTAGCTAAATCACATTGATGAACAATTTCGAGCATACCTATTTAAAGTCACACGACAGTAAAACATATAAAACAGAAAATCACGTTAATTCCTTTTCTGAAGCAATACAGTAGTAAATTTGCAAGGCGAAGCAGCTTTCAAGAGTCGCCGGCTGAACTGCTGTGACGTTACGTGACGTTTAGTGACGTAATTACATTCTTGCATTTGAACGGAGCGATTGCTAGCTCACATTTGACTATTTCTCTCATTCTGCAATAATATTTACAATTTAAACGAGTTGTTTATTATGTCCGAAATTGTTTTTTTGGAAAAAAGTTTACCAATTACATTATAATCTTAATGAAAAAAAGCATTTGTATATAATGTAACTATATAGATGCGCGCATCTTGAAGGTGTGAGAAAGTTCATGAGTGGCGTTTGAATAGACAATTTGTATTTTATAGTTTCATCTAAGATCTTATTCCTCGCAACGTTTTGATTATTCTTATAATTACATTCACCTGCTTAACCATTCATCACATTTTTCTGTACTAAATTAAACTTGGAGATGAGTCAAGTTAGAGTGTAATGCAGTTATCTATACTATTATACTTAGCTGCTAGAATTCAAAGAAATGAAACTTTCGAACATTTATTTCACATCAGAAATATAATGAAAGGATGATATACAACAGAATTTACAGGAAATCTGAAAACATGTTATTTGTGTTTGATATCTTTATAGTGTTTATGTAACGTTGGCATTCTGTCTATTTACGGAGAAACTGTGATATATATAAGCTAAATAAAATGTGCATTGACATGGGGGAAAATTGGTTCCTGTCTTGATATAAACCGGGAAGTTGATAACATCCTCAGGCATTTCAGAAGATAATACTTGCTTTTTAGAAAAAATGTGGAAAACAATTCCCACAGTTGCCCATAGCTATCTTATTTACTGCTTTAATACACGCGTTTAACACCCGAAGTATCACAAGAAATGTTGAAAGTCTAAATAAACTAGAAGAGCGTTTGCGGGACACCGCAAAAGCAGAGCAGCTCCGAAACTTCTCGCCTTCTCGCCTTTCCCTGTTCCGCCTTCTCCTCAGCATAAATAAAATGGGAATTTTTTTGGACAAAATGTTTTTCATTATTCAAGTTATTCTTACAAGTTAAATCATCACTGGGGTCACTTTTCACAACTTTGTTCTTAAAACCTATTTCTGATTTCAAAATTGGATCAAAAGATGAACATGGCCTTAACCAATATCTCATGACCTTGAACTTTGACCTTCAAGGTCACACCATCAATGATTACTTTTCATTGTGTATAAAAATCATGCAATGACTCAAAAGTGTTCATTGTTAACATAAGGAATATTCACAATAGCACGCTTAAGTTGTGACCTTGCTGTGACCTTGACCTTTGACAGATTTTAGCAAAAACGTTTTCAAATCTTGGTCTTTCTCCATAGTTGATATATACCAAGTAAGGGCCTGATAGCACAGACGTTGTTGAAGTTATCGTGTTTACAAGGATTTTTGTAGTGATTTCAGAACTCATGACCTTGACTTTTGACCTTCAATGTGAGCATGTCAAAATATTTCCCTAGGTGTACAAGAAAGAAGCTATATATATGAGGTGTTGATACCTTCATGAAAAAAAGTTATAAAGTGATTTCAGAACTGGTGACCTTGACCCTATCTCGTGACCTTGACCTTTAAAATTCAAGGTCACACAATCATTGATCACTTTTCATTGTGTATAACAATCCTTTAATGATTCAAAGTGTTAATAGTTGAAATAAGACATTTTCGCAAAAGCATGCTTAAGTCGTGCCCTCGCTGTGACCTTGACCTTTGACGGATGTTAACGAAAACCTTTTCAAATCTTGGCCTTTCTCCATAGTTGATGTACACCAAATAAGAGCCTGATAGTACAAATATTTTTCAAGTTATCGTGTTTACAATGATTTTTTAGCGATTTCAGAACTCGTGACCTTGACCTTTGACCTTGAATGTGAAAATGTCAAAATCATCCACCAGGTTTATAAGAAAGAAGCTATGTATATGAGGTGTTAATACCTTCTTGGGAAAAGGTTATTTAGTGATTTCAGAACTGGTGACCTTGGCATATTTCGTGACCTTGACCTTTTAAATTCAAGGTCACACAATCAGTGTTCACTTTTCATTGTGTATAACAATCATTTAATGATTTAAAGTGTTAATAGTTGAAATAAGACATTTTCGCAAAAGCATGCTTAAGTCGTGCCCTCGCTGTGACCTTGACCTTTGACGGATGTTAGCGAAAACCTTTTCAAATATTGGCCTTTCTCCATAGTTGATGTACACTAAATAAGAGCCTGATAGTACAAATATGTTTCATGTTATCGTGTTTACAAGGATTTTTTTTAGCGATTTCAGAACTCGTGACCTTGACCTTTGACCTTGAATATGAACATGTCAAAAAAATTCCCCAGGGGCATAAGTAAGAAGTTATGTATATGAGTTCTCAAAACCTTCTAGGAAAAAAGTTATAGCGAATACAAAACGCGCGCAGGGCGGCGGCTGCGGCAAAATCATCCACCAGGTTTATAAGAAAGAAGCTATGTATATGAGGTGTTAATACCTTCTTGGGAAAAGGTTATTTAGTGATTTCAGAACTGGTGACCTTGACCATATTTCGTGACCTTGACCTTTTAAATTCAAGGTCACACAATCAGTGTTCACTTTTCATTGTGTATAACAATCATTTAATGATTTAAAGTGTTAATAGTTGAAATAAGACATTTTCGCTAAAGCATGCTTAAGTCGTGCCCTCGCTGTGACCTTGACCTTTGACGGATGTTAGCGAAAACCTTTTCAAATATTGGCCTTTCTCCATAGTTGATGTACACCAAATAAGAGCCTGATAGTACAAATATTTTTCAAGTTATCGTGTTTACAAGGATTTTTTTAGCGATTTCAGAACTCGTGACCTTGACCGTTGACCTTGAATATGAACATGTCAAAAAAATTCCCCAGGGGCATAAGTAAGAAGTTATGTATATGAGTTCTCAAAACCTTCTAGGAAAAATGTTATAGCGAATACAAAACGCGCGTGCGGCGGCGGCAAAAACTGATAGCAGCTCCGACTTAGTCGGAGCTGCTAATAAAAGAAGGTAAAGTTAAGATATCTAGAAAAATCATTTAAAATTTGTTGATTTTGTTAATTTCACAATAACATGTATTTATATATAGGTTGTAACTTTTGGTAAACTTTAAAGGAAATGTATTCGTTTTAAGAATCATGTAAGAACAGTAGAGTAATTACACTTCACAACGTAGTTGTTTACAAGTCTTTTCAACAGTGACTAGACTGTCGAAACAAGTCGAAATGCGAGGCATCCAGTCATCATTAAAATGATATCTACAGCAAGTGTCGTCTGAAGTATTTTATTTTTATGTACATTGTACATTTAGTTCACGTGAGACCTTCCTCAATTTGTTCCTATATATATACGATTGATATTATATATTTTCAAATATTTCCAAATTTTGTTTGCATTTATTTAAGTTTAAAAAATCTAACGTTTCTATTTTTAATTTGTTTCGTTTACCCTAAATTAAATTAAACACCATTGTTCAATCAACTTTCAAACAAAATTCAACCAGAATTGGAAGTCTCACTCATAGATGTGATTCCAAACTCATTTCTTGTAAATCCAATGGTTACAATCTATTCAATGAGGTTCAATGGTTGATGGAAAAAACATCAGTTTACTTTACACAATGAGCAAGGGTTTATATTGTCTTAATAAATCAGATTTGAAAACAACAAAAAGTGTGTTATATGATTGATACGTCATTTGAAGCTTTGATTATATGAAAATTGCTTTCAGGTGGTAATGATCACACAAGCCATGTATTTGTCATATTTAGTTACTTTGATTTAAATCTTAATTAATTTGGAATACAAAATTAATATTTTGCCTTTGATTTCATTTTCACGTTCACAATAAACCGTGTTTAATAAGTTAAGATATAATCTTTGTAATTTAAGGTTAAACTTCTCACATGAGACATGCATTTACTTTTATTTCTTGTCTTTGATATAGCTCTTGATTAAATTGGAATCGAAAATCTAAATTTTGCCATTGATGTCAATGTAAACGTCCACAATAAAGCTTTTATTGACCAAAATGTCAGCATTTATACAAAGATCAACGAGAAACTAAGCATTCAGATTGCTACACTAAGAGTATTGATCATTTTCTGCAAGGCAAAATCCACAATAACCTGATATATAACATGTTTCTTAACAAAATACGTTTTGCATTTGAAGTTGGGTTGCACAACGTTAAAGAAATGTCATACATCTTAATTTGTCTTTGTTGTTTAAGACTGTTCTTTGACAAAACCCATGCTTTGTAATTAATGTAGACGAGGTGTCATTGCTAATCTGATATTGGTAAGATTTGTGTCACATCTTTCACTGTTCTTTTTGAAATGTGACCCTTTGAAACAAAACATGCAAACAAACTGATAAATAACGTTTTTTTTTTAGAAAGCCAACGACTATGGTGATATGACATATGATAATACCGGGTTGGTGAAACAATGGTAATTACCACTTATTCAAATTTGTGTCACATCTTTGACCATTTTTGATGATTTATCAGAGAAAGGGACTAATAACTAATATATATATGCATATGCATTACTTTCAACAAAACGTGTATTTCACTGAACACAGCACTGCCATTACACTTCATGCGTGGTAATGTCATAGCATTGTGACGTCATCATGTTTATGATGATAATGTGATGTCATTAGGTTTTTAACGTCATATAATTGTGAGTCATTACTTAAATCATTGTGATGTCATGTTGTTGACGTTGACATGGCATTGTGCAAAATCTACTGTCAAAACGATATCTCAAAGGAGATATAGCTTGATCTCACAGAAGAAATATAAACACATATTCATCCTAATTCGAATCTACATTCCTAAATGATTTTGAAATTATTAATAAAAATTTACATTCCTCAACAGTGATATTGAATTCCGCCTCAGGTAAAGAACCAACCATACACAGAATGTGCTTGATTTTAGCCTCCCTCCCTTCCTCTGTAATTACATTATAAGGTACGGTGTAATGAGGTACAACTGAGTCTATTGACATCAATTGAAGGACCCAAAGACTCATTTGTTAGTGTCCTTCAATCACTAATATTATACATAAAGTTCGTATAGTGCGGCATATTCTGGAAAGTTGAATCAATCACATCAGTTAGGATTGGATTTAACATATAGAGGGGAACCTAGAATTCGGGACAGTGGTGTAGTGGTTAATTTCGTAGGCAGGCTCGAATACTGGCAAGCACTCCTTTTTGTAGACTCAAATATTGGCTGATGTATACTGTTTTCCCTCCTTTTCAACCATGTCTGCAGGCTCGACTATTTGATGCTGGTAAACTGGCTACTTATGCTTTGTCATGTATGTTTGTAGGCCAGAATATTGTTTTTTGGTATAATCTCTTATTTTTCAACCATGATCGCAAGTTCGAATAATGGCTTTTGGAAGAACTGCTACTTTCTCCTTTTTGGCATGAGTGTGTATAAATAAAAGCCTTTAATAAAGTCTAGACCATTATTCAGCAAGTCTGGTTAAACTGAATGCATATGGAACAAAAAGTATTAGAAAAAATAAAATCATAGGTATGAAGGTATAGTAATTATAAAATTTCCATAGACTAAATGTTAATCTAGACAGAGCTGTCTTTTAATACCGAAATATTGACCAAGGTGAGGTGAGGTGAGTTAGGGTTTTTGGTGGTACTGCACTGTACCATTGCACCCAAACCTTTTTGCGTGTAGAACAGTTCTCTACTGCAGACAATGGTGCCGTGCCCCTGACGGGATTCGAACCACTGACCCCTTGATCTGAAGCCGAACGCGCTAACCACTGCGCAATCCACCCCCCCACAATTTCCTTAGTAATAATATAATTTTTTTCTGTTTTCAGAACTCCATATAGAGTAACTCAAAGAATTCTGTTACATGGTCATTGTTTGCTAGGTTCAGTGACTTTAAGTTCTCTGTGTTGTATGCCCAACATTCCCCTACCTATGGAAATGCAATCTTTAGACTGTCACTGAATTCAAAGTGAAAATACTCTTGCACAAAATTCCACATTATGGTCCAAGTAGAGACAAATGAAAAGTCGATGCGGGGTTAGTGGCTTTATTGATGCAGTTTCAGCCTCATTTGTCAATCTTCTTCCAGGTATCAGAAATTATTCCAGCTCTTGCAGAGTTGGGTTCTCGAGATGCATATTGATAGTGGTGAAATTAACGACTAGATGTCATCAATGACTGGATGTCCTAGCCACAATAAGTGACGTGCAAGGCTTCAAGAATTGTTATTTTCGCACAAATGTTATGAAGCTAATGTTAATATTACCAAGCAAGTCAAGACAACTCTCTCGTAGGCCCGGACTACGGTCCCTCTTGATTTGAATTTCATATTCACTCTTTCTTCAAAGATAATGTCACGTGGCTAATTTAGGATTGATAGCAATCACAACGAAACGATGGCCAAGTATTCTTCTGTAGCTTTTGTGAGGATTTCCATGTACATGGAATCATCATTGAACTCTTTGAAAGTAATAATTATGGACCATTGTTATGTTGTTCTTTCTTGGTCTTGATGTTCTGTTCATGTTTCATGTTTCATGTTGTGTTCATGATGTGTTCATGTTGTGTTAAATTGTATTCTCAATGTCAACAAATAATTTATGACTGAAACCTGAGAATAGCATTAAGTCACTGAAATAAAAAATGTCAAAGACAATAAACTAGGTTTTGTTGATCGTAATACATTTACTTATCTTTGATAAACTTGTATTTGTATAAAAAATATTTGGTCTTTACTACGACATGACATATCAATGATGACAAATAAAACTTAATGAAATAGCTGTGTTCATAAACATTCTGAGACTTACTTGAATTCTCCTTATCCATATTTGTCAGTGTACATTAAAAAAGTTTTGTTAAAACAAAACAACAAAGAGGTTGGTGCATAGAGACATCTTTTATACAATAAACCATTGTCATTTTATCATTATTGCAAGAAATATTTCCAGTTTCATGCAATTTCCATTCACATAGTGCTATAAGATGAATAAGACCAACGCCAATACGAGATATCCAATACAATACACATCCTAGTATTTACACACGTGTTATGATGCTTTCTCTACTTAACATTCAATAAGGATTGAGTGGTTAGATAGATGATTGGATTGGTGTCATAAACTTTCATATATTGAGTCTTAATATGATCCGTGGCCATTACCTATTTCAGACTTATTAAAAGGTGTTCATACTAAAATGGTCACTAGCAGTTTTCGTTTTCTAGGACTATTGATAATCTGGTCATGTAATCGGATGTAGTAAAAATATACTACATACAGTTTTATTATGATTAGTAAAGTTGAAAATATATAAATGCGAAAAGAGCTGAGGTGAATTTGCATGTTTGTTTATTTGACTATGCATAGCGGTGAAACCTGCAAGCAACCGCTTGAACTGGCGAAACATCAGTGGTGCTGCACTGACATTCAGTGTACCATTGCACCCAAACCTATTTGCGTGTAGAACAGTTCTCTCCTGCAGACAAAGTCGAACGCGCAAACCACTGCAAAAATACGAAAAGAAACTGCTATTGTCCCTTAATACAGCTAAGCTGTAAGTTTTACATTTGCTGTTTCCAATTTTAAGGTCAAAATGAAGTTCCAAGGAGAGATAACTGCCGACTGTAATCCTTATGACAACATCGAGTTCATTTGTTAGATGTCCACTGATCCATTTCCATGCTAATATTGCCGTTCTTTTCAATGACTTGAACCCCATCTTCCCTGTTGGTATTGAACATGCTAATCACTGAACTCCTGAACTCAATAGCAAACATCCCTCATTTCCTGGTATTGTGTTGTGTGAAGTCAGTTCAGTTCCCAATAGATGTTTCCAGTGGAACTGTCCACAATATTGGCCAGAGACAAGACCAGTGACCACTCTTTGAACTCTTGTTAAGGCGATATCTCATGAAACATTGCATCCAAAGTCTTCAAATTAGTTGTCAGCCTACATTGGGCGAAGACGCAGACACCAGCTGATTTGGTGACCTTGATCTTTTTTCAAGGTCACTGCAACACTTTGACCACTTTTCAAACTCTTGCTTACACGATATATCATGACCGGTTGGACCAAATGTTTTTAAATTTGGTGTCAGTCTACATTGGAGGATGACGCAGACACCAGTCGATTTGGTGACCTTGTCCTTATTTTCAAAATCACCTCTACACTTTGACCACTTTTTGAACTTTTGTTACTCTTGTTGCGATATATCATGAACCCAAGCACTCAAAGTCTTAAGATTTGCTGATCATCATGTCACTTTTTACTAGTAATGCAATATATCCAATGATGTGTCTTACTAACTCAATGTCACCGGCGGGGGACATTGCCATGTTAGTGGCAAACACTTGTTTACATTTGTTATATCATTACAATCTTTATACAATTCATAATTATATCAAGGAGAACAACTTGAATGATATTTAGTCATGGTGAAATAGCAAGTCATTATGAGAAATATAATATCAAAAGGACAATAGCATATAACAGTTATAACAGGTATAACACAAATATAGACATCTGGTTCAAATATTTCACTTTTTTGCCTTATTAAATCTGGTAAATATCTGGATATGGTATTTGATTTAAAATACAAATGCAAAAGGATTAAATTTATTGCGTGCTTCAATTAATGGGTATTGACATTTAAGTAATGTAACTCTCTCGGCTCCTGATGAACTGATAGTTTTGCTCCTTCCTTCGTCACGGGGATTCCATGGAATAATAGGTTTAATATTTATTTGAAACCCTCTGTTTAGAGGCAACATACAGAAGCCATAATCAATGGCAAAAGAGTTTCATTCTGTTCTATTATTCTACAATTTCCCCCGGGGAAATCAGGACGATTTCAGGTTGGAGGAAGGAGACAGGGATGCTATTTTGCTCAGTGTCAGTTCTAACATTCGTGTCACACTGACAAAATTTTAGCTAACTTGAGAAAGATGAATGTACCATTGTACATGTATCTCATATATTGTAAGTTAAATTTAATTTTTGTATTTCGTAAATTTATTTCGTTTTAATTCTGGGCATATTTTCAAGCATTCAAGGTAATATCCGCAGCAGTGTATGAAACAAGCCTTAATTGTTACCAACTTGCAGCTGAAAATTTGTCAATTTATGTGCTAGAAGTTTGCAAGCAATCAAAGTTACGAACCCCGAACAAATGTTACCAGATTATGGACCGTCGTTTCCCATTTTGATATTTCTTAGATGTCATCTGATGAAGGAGAAAGTATATACTCCGAAATCTCTAGTATTTTCACATTTAAGAAGTTGTTATCCAGGAAATATTCCAGTTCTTATGTACGCCACTTGCAAATGCTCTTCAGCACTGTCTGGCAATGCAAGTTTCCGTCTTAAGTACATAATAAACCACAGACATGATAGTCTGTGAGGCACTTGAAATAATACCCTCCTACATAAAACTCATTTATTTGTTAGACATGTCAACTACTATGAATTAACTCTATAGATTTGTTCATAACTTTCCTCCACTGTCGTCAGACCCAGACACATTCATATCTTGTTCCAACACAAATATCAGTTATAAGCTGTTTAACGATATTGATGGGGAGGATTTCAGGATTAGTCATATTCAGTCTGTAAGATAACGATATCAAATATCGGACATTTACATAACATACTATTTTTCCTGACCAATTTCATCAATTAATGGTTTCTTAGGATACGTTTCCATAATGATCTCAAATTTTGAACATTTACATAAGAGAATAATTTTCCTGACCAATCTATCATTGGTGTGTCATGAAACGATGTCGTACATAAGTAGAATGATTTTTTGCTTATAAGCAACTCCAGATATCCATTAATTATTAAATATACATTTCAAAATGTTTACATGATTTGAAAATTGCTTTGAACTACAGCAGCATTGCCCACAGAAACAAGCCTGATTTCAAGACTTTGAGCAGAATTGTACATGCCATATGATTTATCTGAAATATTATTTGCTTTTTGTTTTTAATTCATGCTTCAAAATGACAATATGTCGTGAACTCTTATCAGGGCTACAGATGAAGAAAGGATGTTACCTTCCTATTGTGAAGAAACCCACAAGTGATTGATTGAACAAGCAAACAATGGTTGATACTGTATTACACTCAAGTATATGTATTGCTTCTTTTAATCTTTGAATTGTACTCACACTTAACTAATGTATACGATGTATATCACTTTAAATCTGTATTGTTTTTGTATATTGGCAAATAAAATATATTTACTTCGGCACTGAAGTTAAGTTAACATTGCATTGAAACCTTCAACACATATAGACATTTACAGATATTTACAGAAAACAAAACTGACCCTCGAAAGGATCCAAACAGCGGATTCGAACCTTGTGCTAATTGAACGATCCCAGCTTCTTCCTTTAAAGAGTTAACGATCTTCATCTTCGAACATAGACAGCATAGACCATACCAAGCGTAGGATAAGAATAAATTTACACATTACAAATAACCTTATTGATGTTTGTTTACATTTCCTATAAGTCAAATCAGGTTAATGACTGTGGATCTCTTTATAGCAGAGAGTGTTTTAGCCTTACAGACAGGCACTGCTATCTAAGTAATAAAGTTTCTTCTTTCCACATCAGTGTTATCGTCGAACACGTGTAGTAACCTAATAGAATAGGTAAGGAAGAAACACCTGTTAGTTTAGTGCAGATCTATTTGCATCAGTCCAACACGTGTTATTGTCATTTAATATAACAGGCAAGGAACACATCTGTAAGTTTGGTGCAAGTTGATTCTCAAGCATAATGTTGCAGATGGTGTTATTCCAACTACAATTATACTGACAGACAATAAAAACGGTACATTGGACTGGTTACCAATTTACTAGTGAGAAACAATATAAACCATTATCCACAACAACGAACAAATAAACGATACACACACACTGATCACACACTCCCACTGCCAAGGCGATTAAACTTCAAAATAGCAAAATTCACATCTACTGGTATTGATTAACTCCAGTTGGATGAAAGTAAGATGTATACCTCCAGACACACTTCAGAGGAGAGAAGGTGACAATATGACTATCCAGCAGATATTTCATGTTTCCATAGATCCCACAAAGAGAACAATTAAGATAAAAGTTACAAACATATTAATTGTATCTAAGGTTATTTGTTGACATGAGTAAGTTTCATGAAGCTAGTGTATAGTTTTTGAGATACGCTCTGGACAAAATGACCCCAACAATGAAATTGAGATAAAAATCTATACCCCACTTTAATGCGGAGGCATACGAAAATACAGAAGAAAGCAGCAATGTCGAAATGTAAACACCGTGGCAGTCACAACATTAATATCCGAATATTGGAGTAAATAATCATACACCAACTTCTAACACAATGTGAAGATATCCAAAGAATTGGGACAATGTATTGTAGAAACTTTCAAATTATCTGCAGACTTTAATAAAATTCCTAATAAGAACTTGGAAGTGAAAACGTTAAAACCATTACATCAACATTTATTTCACATAAGAAAAACGAGAAGTACATGTTATGTAAGGATGATATAAAACAATTTTATTCCGGAACTTTGAAAAGAACACGTTAGCAATAGTACGGTATTATGTAGTGCACTATTTCTGCACAGTATTTCGAAGTTTCAGAAGTTGTAACAAGCCAATGGTGATTGTTTAAATAAGACAAGCGTAACTGTTCTGTATTCAATCTTTGTTTAAACAGGGAAATAACATTTTAAACAGATTTATAAACAACCAAGAGTAACAAAACTGGTCCGCACTCCCATTGGAATGGTGATGACACTGCAGATGATGTGGTCACAGTGCGCATGTGAATCAACTGAAAGTATCGGATGTTTTTAAAATGGTCGTTTGGGAATCTCCTTAACTCAATGAGACAGAAGCATCAAAAAGCGATGTTTGGCTGTTTTGTTACCTCCTACAGAAATGATGTGTCAACAAATTTAAATCAAAGAAGGTTATTTATGTCGATGATATCTTTTATTAATCATATTTCTAGTTTTAATTTTTTTCTCAAATTTAAATACCAAACATTTTGGCCAAAAACATCTTGAAAAACCGATTTTAGCATCCAATGTGTATTTGAACAGACATTAAAAATAAAAGTATTGTGAGCACTGCATTACATAACATGTGTCTATGAAATACATTAAAAAATCTTATTTCTGCGACATCATTCTTTCATTTTATATTCTTTTAAAAATGTGATGCCTTTCTCTGCATGTGAGTATATATTTTGTGAATATTTAATATTACATCTCAAAGAAATTCATTGGCGTTCGTTTCCCTGGTAGTGTTAACTCAACATAAAGATTCCTGTCTTGATATAAACCAGAGAAATTGATAACATCCGCTGGCGTTTCAGAACTTGTTTATCAAGTGTTTTTGACAAGAAAATTATAACAATTAGTTCTTAGAGAAGATAAGGAGAATAGTTCTCACACGTATGGTTATTAAATGTGTTTGGCAAAATAAGTTTTCATTCTAAAATTCAGAAATGAAATTTTGACATCAATTAGATGACAGAAGGTGGAGTCAGATTTCTTTTTACATATTAGCTAAGTTTACTTTTCCTTTGACAGGCCACTATGCACCGTTTATTGTTGCATATATCATTCCGTGCGAGTACGTGTATAGGCAACGTTATTTATGATATGCTTTGACACGTGTTCATAACTAGAACCCATTTTCTGACAGGTCTATGTTGCTGTAAATTACTTATGAAATTATCTCGACCATACCTGTTCTCACAATAACGCATTGCTTCCGACATAGCAGTCCTTCGGCAAACAGCGTACTCACAAATGGGAATACGGTTTTGGAATGTCTTGTCTGTGGTGTTTTGAGATAACAATACCAGATTCAGCTTAAACAGGGAAACAATTTAATTAAAATGAACCGTTTTGCAATATAGATATTCAAATATCATCCCATATCATACGCTTGGTTTGTACATTCTACAGAGACTTATAACACCGACTATTTTTAATTGATTGTTATTCGTCCAATAACAGTCATGACAAAACAATGAACTTAGTTACAGATACACAATTTTTCAGTGTAAAGCTTTTGGAAAGAGAGGGTTGCAAAGAGTATTTTCCAGCCATGTCGTCCTCATTTTTCACATTATCAACATTTTTCATAAGAGATATCGTTTTTCTTGTTTGTCACAATGTGGTTCTGAATCAGTTCAATTAAAAAAACAAACACAAAATGAGTGATTTGAAATAGTAATCTTGATAATGGAGGTCGGTTCGTTGTTCACGATAAGACCCGTGCTAAAAACGTACAGTCCCGTAGGGAAATCAGATGAACCATTCAGCAATGAGTTGTGTTGTTATAAAGAAATATGGTCGCCACAACAATATGTACTGATGTGAGCATAACATCTTCTGTCAATTGTGAACTAATCGTGAGACAGGGCTCGTGACATCATTATATTTTAAGAGTTTATTTTGTTTGTCATTTAGCAGAAAATTGAAAAGGGATTTTCACATCCATCAACATAAATAAAAACTTAATGTTTTTAAAATATACCTGTAGTCAAATTACCATCAATGTTTTCAATGTGTATGATTACTAGATGAAAGAAATCGTATCAATGTATCACTTTCAACTTAATTATAAGCTTTTCACTTGTCATTATAACTGAATCCAATGTTCATGTTAATATGAAGTTTCATGAGAAGACAACTACCAATTGTAATCCTTATGACAATATCGATTTCATTATACAGGTGTCCACTGATCCATTCCCTACCAGAGTAATTTAGTCAGACTCGATCTCTTCTGCAACAAAGTTAAGTCCAAACATCACTGAGGTTGGTGAAATTGCTGATATTGGCATTCTTTTCAATGACCTGAACTCCATCTTCCCTGTTGGTTTTGAACATGCTAATCACTGAACTCCTGAACTCAATAGCAAACGTCCTTCGTTTCCTGGTATTGTGTTGTGTGAAGTCAGTTCAGCTTCCAATAGATGTTGCCGGTGGAACTATCTACGACGAGATGGAACATAGTGCAGAGACAATCACAGTGAAGGCAAATAAAGCATGGATGTGGTATGAGTAGCTCATTTCCTTGCCAGGGGCACATTCAATTATAAGAATGTTAAATATATATTTATGTACAGTTCTTATAACATTATAAGTTTAAGACAAGACTCACAATGTGGTTCTGAATCAGTTCAATTAAAAAAACAAACACAAAATGAGTGATTTGAAATAGTAATCTTGATAATGGAGGTCGGTTCGTTGTTCACGATAAGACCCGTGCTAAAAACGTACAGTCCCGTAGGGAAATCAGATGAACCATTCAGCAATGAGTTGTGTTGTTATAAAGAAATATGGTCGCCACAACAATATGTACTGATGTGAGCATAACATCTTCTGTCAATTGTGAACTAATCGTGAGACAGGGCTCGTGACATCATTATATTTTAAGAGTTTATTTTGTTTGTCATTTAGCAGAAAATTGAAAAGGGATTTTCACATCCATCAACATAAATAAAAACTTAATGTTTTTAAAATATACCTGTAGTCAAATTACCATCAATGTTTTCAATGTGTATGATTACTAGATGAAAGAAATCGTATCAATGTATCACTTTCAACTTAATTATAAGCTTTTCACTTGTCATTATAACTGAATCCAATGTTCATGTTAATATGAAGTTTCATGAGAAGACAACTACCAATTGTAATCCTTATGACAATATCGATTTCATTATACAGGTGTCCACTGATCCATTCCCTACCAGAGTAATTTAGTCAGACTCGATCTCTTCTGCAACAAAGTTAAGTCCAAACATCACTGAGGTTGGTGAAATTGCTGATATTGGCATTCTTTTCAATGACCTGAACTCCATCTTCCCTGTTGGTATTGAACATGCTAATCACTGAACTCCTGAACTCAATAGCAAACGTCCTTCGTTTCCTGGTATTGTGTTGTGTGAAGTCAGTTCAGCTTCCAATAGATGTTGCCGGTGGAACTATCTACGACGAGATGGAACATAGTGCAGAGACAATCACAGTGAAGGCAAATAAAGCATGGATGTGGTATGAGTAGCTCATTTCCTTGCCAGGGGCACATTCAATTATAAGAATGTTAAATATGTATTTATGTACAGTTCTTATATCATTATAAGTTTAAGACAAGACTCATTTGTTAAAAGTAGAGAGGAAACCTTGAGCAATATCCCGGCCCAGTGAAACAGTCTGTCATAATGATAAATAGAACATTGAACAATAGGGTGATGTTACTAGAGGTTTTTTTTTTCTCTAACTTTTTCCAGTATCATTTTAAATCTGGTAAAAAAACAGGATATATTTTGTGTTATAAAACATAAATGTTAAGGATTAAATTGTCTTGCACGCTTTAATAATGTGTACTGAAATTTAAGTAATGGAACTCTCTCGGCTCCTGATTAAATGATAGTCATGCTCCTTCCTTATTCACAGGCATTCTATTGAATACTAGATTGAATGTTTATTTCAAACCCTCTGTTTAGAGTCAACATTGAAAAGCCATAATCAATGACCAAAAGAGTTTCATTCAGCGATTTATTGTTTTTCTATTTACCCCGGGGAAATCAGGACGATTTCAGGTTGGAGGAAGCAGACAGGGATGCTATATATCTCAGTGTCACTTCTAACATTCGTGTCACACTGACAACATTTTAGCTAACTGGAGAAAGATGAATGTACCATTGTATCTAATGTATTGTAAATTATATTTCATTTTTTATTTCGTAAAAATACTGAGTTTTAATTCTGGGCATATTTTCAAGCATTCAAGGTAATATCAGCAGTAGTGTATGAAACAAGCCTTAATTGTTACCAACTCGCAGCTGAACATTTGTCAATTTATGTGCTAGAAGTTTGCAAGCAAATCATAGTGACGAACCCCTAACAAATGTAACCAGATTATTGACCGTCGTTTCTCATTTTGATATTTCTTACATCTGATGAAGGAGAAAGTATATACTCCGAAATCTCTAGTATTTTCACATTTAAGAAGTTGTTATCCAGGAAATATTCCAGTTCTTATGTACGCCACTTGCAAATGCTCTTCAGCACTGTCTGGCAATGCAATAACTTTCCTCCACTGTCGTCAGATCCAGACACATTCATATCTTGTTCCAAAACAAATATCAGTTATAAGCTGTTTAACGATATTGATGGGGAGGATTTCAGGATTAGTCATATTCAGTCTGTAAGATAACGATATCAAATATCGGACATTTACATAACATACTATTTTTCCTGACCAATTTCATCAATTAATGGTTTCTTAGGATACGTTTCCATAATGATCTCAAATTTTGAACATTTACATAATAGAATAATTTTCCTCACCAATCTATCATTGGTGTGTCATGAAACGATGTCGTACATAAGTAGAATGATGAAGATTTTTTGCTTAAAAGCAACTCCAGATATCCATTAATTATTAAATATACATTTCAAAATGTTTACATGATTTGAAAATTGCTTTGAACTACAACAGCATTGCCCACAGAAACAAGCCTGATTTCAAGACTTTGAGCAGAATTGTACATGCCTGATGATTTATCTGAAATATTATTTGCTTTTTGTTTTTAATTCATGCTTCAAAATGACAATATGTCGTGAACTCTTATCAGGGCTACATAGGAAGAAAGGATGTTACCTTCCTTTTGTGAAAAAACCAACAAGCGATTGATTGAACAAGCAAACAATGGTTGATACTGTATTTCACTCAAGTATATGTATTGCTTCATTTAATCTTTGAATCATACTCACACTTAACTAATGTATACGATGTATATCACTTTAAATCTGTATTGTTTTTGTATATTGGCAAATGAAATATATTGACTACGGAACTGAAGTTAACTTAACTTTGCATTGAAACCTTCAACGCATATAGACATAGGTATTTACAGAAAACAAAAGTGACCCTCGAAAGGATTCAAACAGCGGATTCAAACCTTGTGCTAATTGAACAATCCCAGCGTCTTCCTTTAAAGAGTTAACGATCTTCATCTTCGAACATAGACAGCATAGACCATACCAAGCGTAGGATAAGAATAAATTTACACATTACAAATAACCTTATTGATGTTTGTTAACATTTCCTATAAGTCAAATCAGGTTAATGACTGTGGATCTCTTTATAGCAGAGAGTGTTTTAGCTCTACAGACAGGCACTGATATCTAAGTAATATAGTTTCTTCTTTCCATATCAGTGTTATCGTCCAACACGTGTAGTAACCTAATAGAATAGGTAAGGAAGAAACACCTATTAGTTTAGTGCAGATCTACTTGCATCAGTCCAACACATGTTATTGTCATTTCATAGAACAGGCAAGGAACACATCTGTAAGTTTGGTGCAAGTTGATTCTCAAGCACACTGTTGCAAGTGGTGTTATTCCAACTACAATTATACTGACAGACAATAAAAACGGTACATTGGACTGGTTACCAATTTACTAGTGAGAAACAATATAAACCATTATCCACAACAACGAACAGATAAACGATACACACACACTGATCACACACTCCCACTGTCAAGGCGATTAAACTTCAAAATAGCAAAATTCACATAATAATAATAATAATCATCATCATCATAATAATAATAATAATAATAATACTTTATTGCCCAAGGAGGGAATTTGTTTTGCGTTACAGATTGCAAAGATAAATGAAGGTTATAAATACAAGGTGTACATATACAAACACATCACTCACACCATTCAACATGCGTTCACAAATCACAATGAACATCTACTGGTATTGATTAACTCCAGTTGGATGAAAGTAAGATGTATACCTCCAAACACACACTTCAGAGGAGAGAAAGTGACAAGATGACTATCCAGCAGATATTTCATGTTTCCATGGATCCCACAAAGAGAACAATTAAGATAAAAGTTACAAACATATTAATTGTATCTAAGGTTAATGGTTTCATGAAGCTAGTGTATAGTTTTTGAGATAAATGACTCCTCATAACGTCACTTTGTAAGTCTTGTTCCAAAAAGTACCCCAACAATGAAATAGAGATACAAATCTATACCCCACTTTAATGCGGAGGTATACGAAAATACAGAAGAAAGCAGCAATGTCAAATGTAAACACCGTGGCAGTCACCGCATTAATATCCGAATATTGGAGTAAATAATCATGCACCAACTTCTAACACAATGTGAAGATATCCAAAGAATTGGGACAATGTATTGTAGAAACTTCCTAATTATTTGCAGACTTTAATAACATTCCTAATAAGACACGAATCCATCTAATACTCCTTGACGTGTTCTTGAAATTTATGTTTAAGTGATCTTTATGTTCATTAGCCACCTTCGTACAAAATTTAAACAGATTCAATACATTCTATTTCAAAACCGTTTGATTGTTTGACGTTTGGTTGCGTTTTACGAATTCAAAAGATAAAATTGAATTTTTATAGCCAACCATATGAACTAAATTCAACTTGGAAGTGAAAACGTTAAAACCATTACATCAACATTTATTTCACATAAGAAAAACGAGAAGTACATGTTATGTAAGGATGATATAAAACAATTTTATTCCGGAACTTTGAAAAGAACACATTAGCAACATTATGGTATTATGTAGTGCACTATTTCTGCACAGTATTTCGAAGTTTCAAAAGTTGTAACAAGCCAATGGTGATTGTTTAAATAAGACAAGCGTAACTGTTCAGTATTCAATCTTTGTTTAACCAGGGAAATAACATTTTAAACAGATTTATAAACAGCCAAGAGTAACAGTACTGGAATGGTGATGACACTGTAGATGATGTGGTCACATTGTGCATGTAAATCAACTGAAAATATCGGATGTTTTTAAAATGGTCATTTGGGAATCTCCTTAACTCAGTGAGACAGAAGCATCAAAAAGCGACGTTTGGCTGTTTTGTTACCTCCTACAGAAATGACGTGTCAACAAATTTAAATCAGAAGGTTATTTATGTCGATGATATCTTTTATTAATCAAATTTCTAGTTTTAATTTTTTTTCTCAAATTTAAATACCAAACATTTTGGCCAAAAAACATCTTGAAAAAGCTATTTTAGCATCCAATGTGTATTTGAACAGACATAAAAATAAATGTATTGTGAACACTGCATCACATAACATGTGTCTATCAAATACATTCAAAATCTTATTTCTGCGAAATCAATCTTTCATTTTATATTCTTTTAAAAATGTGATGCCTTTCTTTTGCATGTGAGTATATATTATGTGAATATTTAATATTACATCTCAAAGAAATTCATTGGCGTTTTGTTTCCCTGGTAGTGTTAACTCAACATAAAGATTCTTGTCTTGATATAAACCAGAGAAATTGAAAACATCCGCTGGCGTTTAAGAACTTGTTTATCAAGTGTTTTTGACAAAAAAAACTGTCCTCGTGGAAAATTATAACAATTACTTCTTAGAGAAGATAAGGAGAACAGTTCATGGTTATTAAATGTGTTTGACAAAATAAGTTTTCATTCTAAAATTCAGAAATGAAATTTTGACATCAATTAGATCAGAAAGGTGGAGTCAGATTTCTTTTTACATATTAGCTACGTTTACTTTTCCTTTGACAGGCCACTATGCACCTTTTATTGATAAGGTATGTTGCATATATCATTCCATGCAAGTATGTGTATAGGCAACGTTATTTATGATACGTTTTGACACGTGTTCATAACTAGAACCCATTTTCTTACAGGTCTATGTTGCTGTAAATTACTTAGCTCGACCATTCCTGTTCTCACAATAACGCATTGCTTCTGACATAGCAGTCCTTCGGCAAACAGCGTACTCACAGATGGGAATAAGGTTTTGGAATGTCTTGTCTGTGGTGTTTTGAGATAACAATACCAAACTCGGCTTAAACAGGGAAACAATATAGTTAAAATGAACCGTTTTGCCATATAGATATTCAAATATCATTCCATTTCATACGCTTGTTTTTTAAATTCTACAGAGACTTATAACACCGATTATTTTTTATTGATTGATATTGGTCCAATAACAGTCATGACAAAACAATGAACTTAGTTACAG
Organism: Gibbula magus; assembly: GCA_936450465.1. Lineage (NCBI taxonomy): Eukaryota > Metazoa > Mollusca > Gastropoda > Trochida > Trochidae > Gibbula > Gibbula magus. The sequence goes on from OW388294.1 coordinate 5,182,098, forward strand.
ATACACAATTTTCAGTGTAAAGCTTTTGGAAAGAGAAGGTTGCAAAGAGTATTTTCCAGCCATGTCGTCCTCATTTTTCACATTATCAACATTTTTCATAAGAGATATCGTTTTTCTTGTTTGCTACAATGTGGATCTGAATCAGTTCAATTAAAGAAACAAACACAAAATGATTGATTTGAAATAGTAATCTTGATAATGGAGTTCGGCACTTTGTTCACGATAAGAGCCACGACAAGAACGTACAGCCCCATAGGGAAATCAGGTGAACCATTCAGCAACGAGTTGTGTTCTTATAAAGAAATACAACACAATGGTGGCCATCGTTGACATCATTTTATTTTATGGGATCATTTTGTTTGTCATTAAGCAGATGAACAAAAGTCTGCAAAGGAAATTTACGTAGAAATATTTGTTAAAATTCGTGTTATTTAAAACATTCTGTATTCCATTTATCATCAAAGCTTTTAATGCTTCAGTTATGTCATTATTAGGTAAAGGGAATCGGTTCATTGTACTAATTTCTTATAAAGCTTTACATTTGTCATAATAGCAAATTCCAATATGTTCAGATTAAAATGAAATTTAATGAAGAGATTACTACCAGTTGTAATACTGATGACAATATCGAATTCATTATTCAGGTGTCCACTGATCCAGTTCCCTGCCACATTAGTAAAGTTGTGACTCGCTCTTTCTTGCAACAAACTTAGTCCCTACATCAGCTTGATATTGGCATTCTTTTCAGTGGCTTGAACTCTATCTTCCCTGTTGGTATTGAACATGCTAATCACTGAACTCCTGAACTCAATAGCAAACATCCTTCATTTATATTCTGTTGTGTGAAGTTAGTTCAGTTTATAATATATATTGCCAGTGGAACTGTCCGCAACGAGATAGAACATTGTGCAGAAACAAGAACAATAAGTGTAGCAATTTCAGATGGCTGTCTTCTCAGTAACGGATTTCTTTGCCAGGGTAACATTCAATTATAATAATGTTTAAAGTGTATTTATGTACAGTTCTTATATCATTATAAGTTTAAGACAATACTCAAGTGTTAAAAGCAGAGAGGAAACCTTGAGCAATATCCCGGCCCAGTGAAACAGTCGGTCATTACGATAAATAGAACATAGTAAAATAGGGTGATGTTACTTGAGGTTTTATTTTTTCTCTCACTTTTTCCAGTATCATTTTAAATCTTGTTAAAAAGCAGGATAAGTTTTAAAACATAAATGTAAATGATCAAATTGTCTTGCAGGCTTTGATAAATGTGTACTGAAATTTAAGTAATGGAACTCTGTCGGCTCCTGATTAACTGATAGTATTGGTCCTTCCTTGTCACAGGCATTCTATTGAATAACAGATTTAATGTTTATTTGAAACCCTCTGTTTAGAGTCAACATTGAGAGCCGCAATCAATGACCAAAAGAGTTTCATTCAGCGATTTGTTGTTTTTTCTATTTTCCCCGGGGAAATCAGGAGGATTTCAGGTTGAAGGAAGGAGACAGGGATACTATATAGCTCAGTGTCAGTTCTAACGTTCATGTCACACTGACATAAATATTAGCCAACAGGAGAAAGGTAAGTGTCCCATTTGTATTTCATATACTGTAGATAAAATTTAATTTCTTACTTCACAAAATATATATAAAATGTTGTCATTTTACAGTGTATATGGTAAAATTAAGGAACCAACTCAACAACCATCCCCGGAAAAAGTAACAAGACTACAGACTGCCGTTTCCAATGTTTTATTTCTTACATGTCATCTGGTGAAGGAGAAAGTATATACTCCAAAACGTCGTGTACTTTCACATTAAAGAAATTGGTTTCCGGAAACTCTTCCTGTTCTTATGTATGCCACCTCTAAACGCCCTTCAACAATGTTTAGCAATAAAAATTTATGTCATAAAAACCTAATAAACCACAAACATGATAGCGTGTGAGACACATGAAATAAAATCCTCCCACATAAAACTTCCTTATTTGTAAGACATGTCTGCTTCTATGAATTAACTCTATAGAATTATTCATAACTTTCCTTCACTGTCGTCAGACCCAGACACAATCACATCTTGTTCCAACACAAATCTCAGATATAAGCTGTTTAACGATATTGATGGAGAGGATTTCAGGATTAGTCATATTCAGTTTGTAAGATAATGATATCAAATATTGAACATTTACATAACATAATATTTTTCCTGACCAATTCCATCAATTAATGGTATCTTAGGATACGTTTCCATAATGTTGAAATGCAATGTAAGATAATGCTATCAAATTTGGAACATTTACAAAAGAGAATAATTTTCCTGACCAATCTATCATTGGTGTGTCATGAAACGATGTCTCCATAATGTTTGAGTACAAAGTACACACATAAATGCTTTACATAAGAAGAATGATTTAAATGTAGCTTATAATCAGCTCTAGACATCAATTAATTAGTATGTATACATTTCCAAAAGGTTTACATCATTTGAAAATTAGTTTGAACTGCAGCAGCATTGCCCAGATAAACAAGACTGATTTCAATGACTTTGAGCAAACTTGTACATGCCTGCTGCTTAATCTGAGAGAATGTTTACTTTTTAATTTTAAACTATGCTTCAAAATGAATAAACCTTATGAACTCTTATCAAGACTACTAGTATCTACAGATGAAGAAACGAAGCTTGAAACCTTCGTATTGTGACTCAACCCACAAGTGATTGGTTGAACAAGCAAACAAATGGTTGATACTGTAATTCACTCAAGTATATGTATTGCTTCATTTTATCTTTGAATCATACTCACATTTAATTAATGTACACGTTGTACCTCTCCTTAAATCTGTATTGTTTGTATATTGGCATGTGGAAAATAAAATCTATTGACTACAGCACTGAAGATAAGTGTAACATTGCATTGAAAACTTTCAGCGCATATAGACTAAAGCCCTGTTTATACGGCGACTTCAAAATAGCAATATTCACATCTACTGGTAAAAGCATTATTTTCAGAAAAGCAGGACCTCTAAAAAATACGAACGTCTTTTAATAAATGGAAATTCTGTAGAAATTGTCCCTACATATAAATACTTAGGAATCCATTTTTCAAGCTCTGGTTCTATGTATTGTACACAGACAACTCAAGCACAGCAAGCATGAAAGGCTTTTCAAAGCGTAAAGATGTCATTACATTTTCTTTTACAACTTTTCTGATCTCACTATACATGTGACTCTTCATATATTTGATGTTAAAGTCTTACCCATAATGCTGTATGGTTGTGAAGTATGGGGCTTTCATCAATCGCCATAATTTAATAAATGTGTGTAATAGAGTTTGTAAGTCAGTTTTATATTTGTCAAGGAACACTCCCAATATTGTCGCAAGAGGTGAACTAGGGAGCTACTCTGTAAAGGTTTATCAGTATGTTAAACTTATTAAATATTGGTTAAGGCCCTTGTCTCAGGAAGAAAATATAATATTGAAACATGTTTATAATTATCAACGTATATTGGCTTCCAAAGATATCGGTTGTTGGGCGTTAGATGTAAAGACAGTATTGTTTGAATATGGATTTGGAAACGTTTGGCTTGAACAAGGGGTAAATAACGTTGAATGTTTTATACAACAGTTTAAACAAAGATGTATTGATAATGATGCCCAAAAGTGACTAAGTTGTTTAGAATTATATTCTAAGTTAAAGCTCTATAAAAGTATCAAGCTTGGGGTTAACTTTGAAGAGTATTTGTCATTGGTAAAAGTTAAAGTTTTCCGTTTAGAATTGTTTAAATTTCGTTGTTCAGATCATCCTCTTACGTTCGAATGTGGGAGGAAAGTTAATATACAGCGACACGAGCGATTTTGTCCTTTGTGTATTGTACTTAATATTGAATCGGAATATCACTTCTGTATTGAATGTCCATTCTTTTGTGATTTGAGACGCAGTCTGCTTCCACTTTATTATATAAATGATCCATGTGAAACTAAATTTATAAGACGTCTAAGAGCTCACAGTTCCATAATTATGAACAATCTTGCTTAGTTTATATTTCTAGCTTTGAAGAACAGAGCTAAATTTTTGAATTTAGAATATAAAAGATATTGGTACACTGTACATGATAGCATACAATTTCCATTTTATATATGACCCTAACATGTTAAAATTGTTATTTGTCATCATTGTATTGTATAATGGGTCGGTGGCCCCTTTACGAAATAAACTCAGTCATTAATTATTAAGTATTCATTAACTCCAGTTGGATGAAAGTAAAATGCATATTCTTTTAAGACATACACTTCAGACAGGAGAATGTGTCAGGGTGACAATCCAGCAGGTATTGTATATGTTTATGGAAGAGCACAATTAAGAGATAAATTACAAACATATGCATATTAATTGTATCTGAGGTTAATGGTTGACATGTGTAAGAAGGTTCATGAAACTAATGTATAGTTTTGGAGATATGCTCTGGACAAAATGACTCCCTCATAACTTCATACGAAAACACAGAAAAAAGCAGTGATGTCAAGCTTAAACAACATGGTTGTTACCACATCGATATCCGAATAGTGGTGTAAATAAGCCTGCATCCAAATTCAAACACAATTTGAACATATCTACAGAATTGGGACAATGTGTAGAACTTCCAAATAAGACATGGATCCATCTTATACTCCTTGAGGTGATCTTTAGTTCATTAGTCACCTTCCTACCTGATTCGAACACACTCTATATATTCTAATCCAAAACCGTTTGGTACTTTGACCCTGCTTGAGGCAAATTCAAAAGATAAAATTTAGGATTTTTATAGTTTCTTTATAGACAACCTTTCTGAACTAAATTGAACTTGGAAGTGAAAACTTTTAAACAGTTTCATCAACATTTATTTCACATAAGAAAAACGAGAAGTAGATGTTATGTAAGGATGATATAAAACAGAATCTACAGGAAGTTTTTAAAAGAACACATTAGGAATATTATGCAATTATGTAGTGCACTATTTCTGCACAGGATTTCGAAGTTTCAGAAGTTGTAACAAGACAATGGTGATTGTTTAAATGAGACAAGCGTAACTGTTCTGTATTCAATCAATATTTAAGCAGGGAAATAACATTTTAAACAGATTTACAAACAACCAAGAGTAACAATACTGGTCTGCACTCCCATTGAAATGGTGATGACACTGCATATGATGTGGTCATAGTTCGCAAGTGAATCAACTGAAAGTATCGATATTTTTAAAAAATGGTCGTTTTGGAATGTCCTTAACTAGATGAAAAAAAAGCATTAAAAAGCAATGTGTCAACAAATTTAAATCAAAGAAGATTATTTATGTTGATGACATCTTTTATGAATCAAATTTCTAGTTTTTTAATTTTTAAAAATTTAAATACCAAACATTTTGACCAAAAACATCTTGAAAAAGCAATTTTAGCATCCCATGTGTATTTGAACAGACATAAAAATAAAGGTATTGTGAGCACTGCATCACATAACATGTGTCTCATCAAACTCTTATTTCTGCGACATCAATATTTCATTTTATATTCTTTTAAAAATGTGATGCCTTTCTTTTGCAAGTGAGTATATATTTTGTGAATATTTAATATTACATCTCAAAGAAATTCATTAGCGTTTCGTTAACCCAACATAAAGTGTACATTGGAAATTGATTCCTGTCTTGATATAAACCAGAGAACATCCGCTGGCGTTTAAGAACTTGTTTATCAAGTGTTTTTGAAAAGAAAACTGTCCTCGTGGAAGATTATAACGATTACTTCTTAGAGAAGATAAGGTGAACAATTCCCACAGTTGCCCACAGCTAGCTTATTTATCGCTTCAGTACAGACGTTTGACATCTGCTGAATCTAGGGATTATCAAAAACAATCTTTGCATTGAATCGATTGTGACATGTTGGGAAGGCAAACATTTGTATATGTCAAACAACAATTTCATCATATACAACAAGCTTTCCTCTAAGGTTTGCAATATTTTAATATATATTTAATGTTGCATAAGCATGAAACATAATCTCATGAACATGATCATGAATCCAATCTCATAAAATACTGAACGCAAATTACGGGTTAAGATTAAAGTTAAAGGCGCTGTAGCACATTTTGAAATATTATTTTTTATAAGATTTGTCTTTTATTATTAAAGTTTAAACAATATATTGTTACATTCAAGGGTATAACATTTCATCAACGACCTGATAAGCTGTATACATATAGAAAATTGTTATCCGCATTGGTAGAAAATGGTGCAACATATAAAGCGACACTTATGTGCAGTTTGTCAGTGTGAGAGGTCGATTTGTACGAGTTCAGACAGCGGGATAGTTGACATTCAATCATTGTACCATATTTGATACTGTTCACATACTTTTCACAATTATGTCAATGGTCTTGGTAGATAATAGGCTTTGTCAAAATGAGTTTCTATGGATTTTTTTGTGTTGTCAATCTGTCTTAATTTATCAAGTGGTTCCCAAATGTATTTTGTCTTGGTACTGTGACAATAATAATGGCCAAACCCTCGGACCCTTAACAGACATGCATGCTGCCCTTGGTCAGATAGTATTTTCAGACAATGACTGTTGAAATTGGTTTCTCTTTCAGTTTACTGAAGACGCCATCTCTGATGAAGATACCCCGGGTGTAATGGAACCATGACCAGAGACAATTGTCCTGTCTTGTGTGCAAACATTGGTGTGTATTCAGTAAGAGATACGGTGTTGTATCCCTGAACTTATCACATCTCCTGTATGACTATTTTATTTACTTTGCTAAATGAAGGTGAGGAGGTGTAATTGTGAAGTGTTTGATGTAATCAATATCATACCATGTCCAAATGATATTCCGTTGCCATTAGATCAATATTACTAATCGAAATTGAAAGTGTTGAACATGAAATACTATCAAATAACAAATGTTGTTGCATTTTCAAATTGCAAACATGTAAACTTCCATACATTCTGGTCGTCTCTCCGTATGCGTTTCAGAAATCCTACCATAAATGACATTCAAGTATATGCACAATGTATTATGTTATGCCTCCTGTTTGAAATGTATGGAAATGTACTTAAGCAATGGAATACAAAAACAAAATTAAATACATTTGGCAAAATATGATTATGTTCTAAAAGTAGACATTTAATTCGCAGGCATAAATCAACAGGACAAAACGATCACTGTGACAATACATTTGCTTCGTTTTGTTAATTGATGTTTTAACTGAAGTGTAGGACTAATATATATGGTAAATAAACGTACATATGCATATGGTTAATATATGAATTATGAAAATAGGTTTTTATACTAAAAATCAGAAGAGTTCTGTAATGTAAAATTGTAACATCAATTAGATGAATGTCATGCTTTAGTAAGTCAGATTTCCTTTTCCACACCAGCAAGGTTTACTTTTCCAAACCACTATACACTGTTTATGGAATAGGCAAATGTCAATGTTTACGGGCAAAGTGCTATGATATGTTTTGACAGGTTTTCATACCGGAAACCCATTTTCTGACAGGTCAATGTTGCTGTAAATTACTTATTAAATAAGCTTGGCTGTTCCTGTTTATCACAATAATCCATTGCTTTGGACATAGCAGTCATTCAGCAAATAGTGTACTCACGTGTAGAAATGGGGTTTTGGAATGTGTTGTCTGTGATATTTATGAAATTGTAGTAGTACTTTAAATAGATAATAAGCAATGTAATTTAAATGAAGCGTTTTGCCATATAAATATTCAAATCTTAACTCATTTCATACAAGCTTGTGAGACTTATGACATAAAGTTCATGACATCCTTATATTTTAAGAGTTTATTTTGTTTGTCATTTATCACATGTTCAGAAAACTGCTAAGGAATTGTTATATCCGTCAAAATTAATAAAAACTTCATATGTCATCAATACTTCATCAAAATGTATTATTACCAGGTGAAAGAAATCGTTTTAATGTCCATATTCTTAATTCAAATCATTTGCCATAAGAACCCTGTCTAACGTCATGTTTCAGTGACGTTTCATGAGGAGATAACTGTCCATTGTAATCCTGATGACAATATCGATTTCATTATTCAGGTGTCCACTGATCCATTTCCAGACCAAATTAATTTAGTTTTGACTCGATCTTTCTTGCAACAAACGTAGTCCATACATCACTGATGTTGGTGAAATTGCTGATATTGGCATTCTTTTCAGTGACTTGAACTCTATCTTCCCTGTTGGTATTGAACATGCTAATCACTGAACTCCTGAACTCAATAGCAAACGTTCTTCATTTTCCGGTATTATGTTGTGTGAAGTTACTTCAGCTTCCAATAGATGTTGCTAGAGGAACTGTCCACAACGACATGGTGCAGAGAAAAGAACAGTGTAGCAATTTAAGATGGCTGTCTTCTCAGTAACGGATTTCCTTGCCAGGGTCACCTTCCTTATAAAAATTTTAAAGATGTATTTATGAACAGTTGTTATATCATTATAATCTTCATAAAATACTCAGTTTTATGTAAAATAACACTTGAAAAATATCCAGGCCCGGTGAAACAGTTGGCCATTACGAGAAGTAGCTTCCCTCAAAAACAAAAGTGTGACGTCACTAGAGTTTTGCAACATCAATATGGACATCTTGTTCAAATATTCAATTTTTCAAATATAATTTTTGCCTTATGAAATCTGGTAAAATAGCTGAATATTGTTTTTGTTTTAAAACAAATGTTAAAGACAAAATTATCTTGTGTGATTCAATTAAATTAATTAACTCTCTCTCGGCTCTGAAACTGATAGTTTCGCTCCTTCCTTTTTCACAGGCATTTCATTGAATAAATGATTTAATTTGTATTTAAAGTCTTCCACCTATCTCAACATATAGAAGCCAAGATCAATGACAAAAACAGTTTCATTCTGTGATTTATTATTTTACAACTTCCCCGGGGGAAATCAGGACGATTTCAAGTTGATAGAAGGAGACAGGGATGCTATTTAGCTCAGTGTATGTTCTTACCTTCAGGTCTTGCTGACAGAAATCTTAGACAACTGGAGAACGGCGAAATCACCATTGATATTTCTTATACTGTAAAGCAACGGTCACAGAGCATTGAACTAAATTTCAAATCCTATTTCACAAAAAAAAGGATTTTGGTTGAGGGCATATATACTTTCAACGAATCAAGCTAATTTCTGAGGTGGGATGTTTTCCAACTCGACTCAGAAAAAAGGTAAAAAAAGGTAAAAAAGGTTCAGCATATATTATATTGTATGTTTTTATTTTGTACTATGCATTTTGTATTTTATGCGTAAAAAGTTTCAACGAAAGTGTCAGTTATAAATGACACTACTCATCGTTTATTTATATTATTTATATTTTATATGTATATTGGCATGTGGAAAATAAAATCTATTGACTACAGCACTGAAGTTAAGTGTAACATTGAAAACTTTCAGCGCATATAGACTAAAGCCCTGTTTATACGGCGACTTCAAAATAGCAATATTCACATCTACTGGTAAAAGCATTATTTTCAGAAAAGCAGGACCTCTAAAAAATACGAACGTCTTTTAATAAATGGAAATTCTGTAGAAATTGTCCCTACATATATATACTTAGGAATCCATTTTTCAAGCTCTGGTTCTATGTATTGTACACAGACAACTTAAGCACAGCAAGCATGAAAGGCTTTTCAAAGCGTAATGATGTCATTACATTTTCTTTTACAACTTTTCTGATCTCACTATACATGTGACTCTTCATATATTTGATGTTAAAGTCTTACCCATAATGCTGTATGGTTGTGAAGTATGGGGCTTTCATCAATCGCCATAATTTAATAAATGTGTGTAATAGAGTTTGTAAGTCAGTTTTATATTTGTCAAGGAACACTCCCAATATTGTCGCAAGAGGTGAACTAGGGAGCTACTCTGTAAAGGTTTATCAGTATGTTAAACTTATTAAATATTGGTTAAGGCCCTTGTCTCAGGAAGAAAAAATAATATTGAAACATGTTTATAATTATCAACGTATATTGGCTTCCAAAGATATCGGTTGTTGGGCGTTAGATGTAAAGACAGTATTGTTTGAATATGGATTTGGAAACGTTTGGCTTGAACAAGGGGTAAATAACGTTGAATGTTTTATACAACAGTTTAAACAAAGATGTATTGATAATGATGCCCAAAAGTGACTAAGTTGTTTAGAATTATATTCTAAGTTAAAGCTCTATAAAAGTATCAAGCTTGGGGTTAACTTTGAAGAGTATTTGTCATTGGTAAAAGTTAAAGTTTTCCGTTTAGAATTGTTTAAATTTCGTTGTTCAGATCATCCTCTTACGTTCGAATGTGGGAGGAAAGTTAATATACAGCGACACGAGCGATTTTGTCCTTTGTGTATTGTACTTAATATTGAATCGGAATATCACTTCTGTATTGAATGTCCATTCTTTTGTGATTTGAGACGCAGTCTGCTTCCACTTTATTATATAAATGATCCATGTGAAACTAAATTTATAAGACGTCTAAGAGCTCACAGTTCCATAATTATGAACAATCTTGCTTAGTTTATATTTCTAGCTTTGAAGAACAGAGCTAAATTTTTGAATTTAGAATATAAAAGATATTGGTACACTGTACATGATAGCATACAATTTCCATTTTATATATGACCCTAACATGTTAAAATTGTTATTTGTCATCATTGTATTGTATAATGGGTCGGTGGCCCCTTTACGAAATAAACTCAGTCATTAATTATTAAGTATTCATTAACTCCAGTTGGATGAAAGTAAAATGCATATTCTTTTAAGACATGCACTTCAGACAGGAGAATGTGTCAGGGTGACAATCCAGCAGGTATTGTATATGTTTATGGAAGAGCACAATTAAGAGATAAATTACAAACATATGCATATTAATTGTATCTGAGGTTAATGGTTGACATGTGTAAGAAGGTTCATGAAACTAGTGTATAGTTTTGGAGATATGCTCTGGACAAAATGACTCCCTCATAACGACATACGAAAACACAGAAAAAAGCAGTGATGTCAAGCTTAAACAACATGGTTGTTACCACATCGATATCCGAATAGTGGTGTAAATAAGCCTGCATCCAAATTCAAACACAATTTGAACATATCTACAGAATTGGGACAATGTGTAGAACTTCCAAATAAGACATGGATCCATCTTATACTCCTTGAGGTGATCTTTAGTTCATTAGTCACCTTCCTACCTGATTCGAACACACTCTATATATTCTAATCCAAAACCGTTTGGTACTTTGACCCTGCTTGAGGCAAATTCAAAAGATAAAATTTAGGATTTTTATAGTTTCTTTATAGACAACCTTTCTGAACTAAATTGAACTTGGAAGTGAAAACTTTTAAACAGTTTCATCAACATTTATTTCACATAAGAAAAACGAGAAGTAGATGTTATGTAAGGATGATATAAAACAGAATCTACAGGAAGTTTTTAAAAGAACACATTAGGAATATTATGCAATTATGTAGTGCACTATTTCTGCACAGAATTTCGAAGTTTCAGAAGTTGTAACAAGACAATGGTGATTGTTTAAATGAGACAAGCGTAACTGTTCTGTATTCAATCAATATTTAAGCAGGGAAATAACATTTTAAACAGATTTACAAACAACCAAGAGTAACAATACTGGTCCGCACTCCCATTGAAATGGTGATGACACTGCATATGATGTGGTCATAGTTCGCAAGTGAATCAACTGAAAGTATCGATATTTTTAAAAAATGGTCGTTTTGGAATGTCCTTAACTAGATGAAAAAAAAGCATTAAAAAGCGATGTGTCAACAAATTTAAATCAAAGAAGATTATTTATGTTGATGACATCTTTTATGAATCAAATTTCTAGTTTTTTAATTTTTAAAAATTTAAATACCAAACATTTTGACCAAAAACATCTTGAAAAAGCAATTTTAGCATCCCATGTGTATTTGAACAGACATAAAAATAAAGGTATTGTGAGCACTGCATCACATAACATGTGTCTCATCAAACTCTTATTTCTGCGACATCAATATTTCATTTTATATTCTTTTAAAAATGTGATGCCTTTCTTTTGCAAGTGAGTATATATTTTGTGAATATTTAATATTACATCTCAAAGAAATTCATTAGCGTTTCGTTAACCCAACATAAAGTGTACATTGGAAATTGATTCCTGTCTTGATATAAACCAGAGAACATCCGCTGGCGTTTAAGAACTTGTTTATCAAGTGTTTTTGAAAAGAAAACTGTCCTCGTGGAAGATTATAACGATTACTTCTTAGAGAAGATAAGGTGAACAATTCCCACAGTTGCCCACAGCTAGCTTATTTATCGCTTCAGTACAGACGTTTGACATCTGCTGAATCTAGGGATTATCAAAAACAATCTTTGCATTGAAACGATTGTGACATGTTGGGAAGGCAAACATTTGTATATGTCAAACAACAATTTCATCATATACAACAAGCTTTCCTCTAAGGTTTGCAATATTTTAATATATATTTAATGTTGCCTAAGCATGAAACATAATCTCATGAACATGATCATGAATCCAATCTCATAAAATACTGAACGCAAATTACGGGTTAAGATTAAAGTTAAAGGCGCTGTAGCACATTTTGAAATATTATTTTTTATAAGATTTGTCTTTTATTATTAAAGTTTAAACAATATATTGTTACATTCAAGGGTATAACATTTCATCAACGACCTGATAAGCTGTATACATATAGAAAATTGTTATCCGCATTGGTAGAAAATGGTGCAACATATAAAGCGACACTTATGTGCAGTTTGTCAGTGTGAGAGGTCGATTTGTACGAGTTCAGACAGCGGGATAGTTGACATTCAATCATTGTACCATATTTGATACTGTTCACATACTTTTCACAATTATGTCAATGGTCTTGGTTGATAATAGGCTTTGTCAAAATGAGTTTCTATGGATTTTTTTTGTGTTGTCAATCTGTCTTAATTTATCAAGTGGTCATTGCGTGATATAATCTGTTTTCCTTCATTTAGAAATGCACCAGTTCCCAAATGAATGTTGTCTTGGTACTGTGACAATAATAATGGCCAAACCTTCGGACCCTTAACAGACATGCATGCTGCCCTTGGTCAGATAGTATTTTCAGACAATGACTGTTGAAATTGGTTTCTCTTTCAGTTTACTGAAGACGCCATCGCTGATGAAGATACCCCTGGTGTAATGGAACCATGACCAGAGACAATTGTCCTGTCTTGTGTGCAAACATTGGTGTGTATTCAGTAAGAGATACGGTGTTGTATCCCTGAACTTATCACATCTCCTGTATGACTATTTTATTTACTTTGCTAAATGAAGGTGAGGAGGTGTAATTGTGAAGTGCTTGATGTAATCAATATCATACCATGTCCAAATGATATTCCGTTGCCATTAGATCAATATTACTAATCGAAATTGAAAGTGTTGAACATGAAATACTATCAAATAACAAATGTTGTTGCATTTTCAAATTGCAAACATGTAAACTTCCATACATTCTGGTCGTCTCTCCGTATGCGTTTCAGAAATCCTACCATAAATGACATTCAAGTATATGCACAATGTATTATGTTATGCCTCCTGTTTGAAATGTAAGGAAATGTACTAAACAAATGGAATAAAAAAAGACAAAATTAAATACATTTGCCAAAATATGATTATTTTCTAAAAGCAGACATTTATTTCGCAAGCATAAATCAACAGGACGATCACTGTGACAAAACATTTGCTTCGTTTTGAAAATTGATGTTTTAACTGAAGTATAGGACTAATATTTATGGTAAATAAACGTACATATACATATGGTTAATATATGAATTATGAAAATAGGTTTTTATACTAAAATCAGAAGAGTTCTGTAATGTAAAATTGTAACATCAATTAGATGAATGTCATGCTTTAGTAAGTCAGATTTCCTTTTCCACATCTGAAAGGTTTACTTTTCCAAACCACCTACAACTATACAATGTTTATGGAATAGGCAAATGTCAATGTTTATGAGCAGAGTGATATGATATATTTTGACAGGTTTTCATACCGGGAACCAATTTTCTGACAGGTCAATGTTGCTGTAAATTACTTATGAAATAAGCTTGGCTGTTCCTGTTTTTCACAATAATGCATTGCTTTGGAAATAGCAGTCCTTCGGCAAATAGTGTACTCACATGTAGAAATGGGGTTTTGGAATGTGGTATTTATGAGATTGCAGTGTTGAAATAACAATAACAGACTCAACTTTAAGAAGATAATATGCAATGTGATTTAAATAAAACATTTTGCCATATACATATTCGAATCTTATCTCATTTCATACAAGCTTGTGAGACTTATGCCATCAATGATTTTTAAATGATTAATATTGGTCTAATACAATAATGACGAGGAACTAGATTTCAGATAAATTTTAAGTCTGTGAAAACATATGTGAAAGGGTGGATTTTGAAGAGGTTTTAAATGATCGTCTTGTATGAAGTGGTTATTATAAAACCTTATTTTCCAGTCATATCATACTGATTTATCACATCAACATTCATAAACATCATAAAAAGTTTATGAGAGATATCGCTTTTCTTGTTTGTCCACATTGTGTTTTTGATCACTTCAATACAAGAAATAGTAATCTTGATAATGGAGTTCAGCACTTTGTTCACAATACGACAGGTGACAAAAAACGTACAGCCCCATAGGGAAATCAGATGTATCATCCAGCAATGAGTTGTGTTGTTATTAAGAAATACAACATCATGATCGCCACAACAATTTTTACCGGTTTGTGCATGAATCGTTTAATGTCAGGAGTTTGTCAAGGCTGCATTCTCTCACCACTATTCTTCATCATAGCTATTGATTGGATAATGCGCCAAACCACCTCAGACCATCCACGTGGTATTCAATGGACACTCTTCTCACAACTGGAAGATCTTGAATTTCCTGACGACCTTGCTGTCCTCTCCACCATCTTCAAGCATCTGCAAGAAAAGTCAACCAGGCTCAACAAGTTCGTCAATGACATTGGGCTGCAAGTAAATATATACAAGACCAAAGTGATGAACGTCAACAGTTCTGCCACAACCCTAAACACCATCAAAGAAGGAGAACTGAAATTTTTCCAAGACTTCACGTATTTCGGCAGCGTCATTAGCAACAACAACGGAGACCACAAAGACATCAAGGCCGGGTTGAGCCAGGCAAGAGGTGCTTTCAGCAGACTCCGCCCCATCTGGAAGAGCAAGAACTACAGCCTCAAGACCAAGCTGAAACTGTACAACAGCAACGTCAAGTCTGTACTCCTGTATGGTTCAGAGTGCTGGAGAGTCATACAGTCCGACATGAACAAGATCGATGCCTTCCACAACACATGCTTCCGGAAGATCTGTAACATCTACTGGCCGAACAAGATCTCCAACGCCGACCTCTACAAGAAGACAGGAGCCCACTCAGTATCAATGGAGATAAAGGCAAGGAGGTACAGGTGGCTTGGACATGTCTTCAGGATGACCCCAGACTCCATCCCAAGAACAGCCCTCATGTGGACACCACCTGGACGGAGGAAACGAGGAAGGCCAAGAACAACATGGAGAAGAACAGTAACATCGGAACTTCAACAAGCGAAAACAACACTTGCAGAGGCACAAGCACTTGCACAAGACAGGAGCAAATGGAGGAAATTTGTTGCAGCCTTATGTTCAAGCAGGAATAAAGAGGATTAAGTAAGTAAGTAAGTTTAATGTCAATGATCAACTTATGAAGAGACAAAGTTCATGACATCCTTAAATAAGAGTTTATTTTGTTTGTCATTTTCCACATGATCAGAAAACTGCTAAGGAATTTTTATATCCGTCAAAATGAATAAAAACGTCATATGTCATCAATACTTCATTGATTACCAGGTGAAAGAAATCGTTTTAATGTCCGTATTCTTAATTCAAATCATTTGCCATAAGAACCCTCTCTAACGTCAGGTTCCAGTGAAGTTTCATGAGGAGATAACTGTCCATTGTAATCCTGATGACAATATCGATTTCATTATTCAGGTGTCCACTGATCAATTTCCATACCAAATTAATTTATTCAGACTCGATCTTTCCTGCCACAAACTTAGTCCATACATCAGTGATGTTAGTGAAATTGCTTATATTGGCATTCTTTTCAGTGGCTTGAACTCCATCTTCCCTGTTGGTATTGAACATGCTAATCACTGAACTCCTGAACTCAATAGCAAACATCCTTCATTTCCTGGTATTGTATTGTGTGGAGTTAGTTCAGTTTCCACTAGATGTTTCTGGTGGTGAAACGACATAAAAAAATTGAAGGCAAATAAAGCATAGCTGTGGTTTCAGTAACGGATTTCTTTGCCATAATATAAAATATGTATTTACTTACAGTTGTTATATCGTTATAACTTGATATTATTTTTCATATACTTTTTAAATATTTATATTAAGCAATATCTCGGCCCATTGAAACAGTCGGTCATTAGGATAAATATAACATAGAACAACAGGGTGATGTTATTGAGGTTCCAAATATTTTCTACCTTTATCAGTAACATTTTAAGCTAGTAACAAAGCAGGATACGTTTTAAGCTAGTAACATATGTTTTTTGTTTTAAAAAACCAAATGGTAAGGATTGAATTGTCTTGCAGGCTTTAATTAATGTTTACTGACATTTAAGTAATGAAACTCTCTCGGCTCGTGATTAACTGGTAGTTTTATTCCGTTCCTTGTCACAGGCATTCCATTGAATAATAGATTTAATGCTGATTTAAAAACCTCTGTTAAGTGTCAACATTGAGAAGCAACAATTAATGACAAAAAGAGTGTCATTCAGCGATTTATTGTTTTCTATTTACCCCGGGGAAATCAGGACGATTTCAGGTTGGAGGAAGGAGACAGGGATGCTATATAACTCAGTGTCAGTTCTAACATTCGTGTCACACTGACATAAACATAAGCAAACTGGAGAAAGACGAATGTAGAATTTGTATTTCTTATACTGTAAATTAAATTTCATTTCTTATTTCAGAAACATAATTGGTTTTATTTGAGGGCATATAAACTCAGGGGCAAAAGAAACTATACCAAAATATTTTATGTTTTCAAAAGTTGAAACTAGTTTTTCAAATCGATTTTTTATTATCAAACTATGTCACAACAACGCAACTTCATAATTACCGAGAAAAAAAATCATGCTTCTAACCAAATATGGACTTTGTCACACGTTTTTCGAGCAAAATTGTTTGCACGTGCATCATGTTAATATGGTACCAAACTGTATAAAAACCACGAATCTGCATGCTTTGGACCTCAGTTGTAACGAACACAACAAGTGACAATCCGAAACTTACCACAGAGGGACGAGAGAGAGCGATTGATGTGTTGCAGTTGGGAGCACGTCACTACCACGTTGCTCGTATCTTCAACTGCACCCGCACTACGATAAGTAGACTGCTGACACGAATGGCACAGACAGGTGGGACCCACCACCGGCCCAGAAGTGGAAGATCCAGGGTCACAAGCGAAAACGATGACCACTACATCCGTACGATTCACCTACGCAATCATTTCGTCACAGTGACGTCATCAGCAGCAATAGTGTTACGTCGTGTTATCAGCAGAAGGACAGTGGTCAGACGTCTTCGTGAACATGGCATTCGAGCGTACCGACCCTTT
Organism: Gibbula magus; assembly: GCA_936450465.1. Classification (NCBI taxonomy): domain Eukaryota; kingdom Metazoa; phylum Mollusca; class Gastropoda; order Trochida; family Trochidae; genus Gibbula; species Gibbula magus. Next base: position 5,199,812 of record OW388294.1, read on the forward strand.
CGCCGGATGATTCTAAGCCGAAGTGACCGACGTGACCAACGTTAACGTCACCAATGGGCAAGAATGGTACAGCGGTGGCAGAACAGGAACTGGCAAAGAATTTTGTTTACAGACGAAAGCAGGTTCCAGCTACAGAAAGCTGATGGCCGAGTGTGTGTTTATCGTCGGAGAGGAGAGAGAATGGCCCCGTGTTGTGTCCAGGACGCTGTGCCATTCGGCGTCGGTAGTGTCAAGGGACCACGCAACAGAACTGGTTGTCTTTGACCGTTATAAGAATGCCAAAGGCTACATCGACACAGTTTTACGTCATATAGTCCTCCCTTACCTCATGACAAGTCCAAGAGTAACCCTCCAACAAGACAATGCTAACCCCCACATAGCCAGGGTACCTAGAGACTTCCTAACGTTAAACGTCAACAGTTTGCAATGGCAAGCGTGCTCATCATATTTATCACCGATTAAACACTTGTATGATCCTTTCAACAGGCAAATAAGGCAGAGAATTCCACCTCCATCAAATCGGCAAACGTACCCAGGCACTTATGGAAGAATGACAAGCCATCCCTAATGACGTGTGCAGGCCTTATTTCAACGGAGGCCATACCAGATATTGACAGTTTCCTTGTGTTCCCTTTCTGAATAAAACCGTTCTCTGTAGGCTCTAAAATGATTTGTTTATTATTGCAAATTGACATTTACCCCCAGTGCCATTCATTGTATTCTACTGCATTAACAGTACGTGCAACTTTTTCAAAATTTCGATCAAAACATGGTCAGTTAAATTGTCTTTAAAACGAGTATCACATTATTTATGTGACATATCTGATAATGTTGATAACAACAAAACAATGTTGGTATAGTTTCTTTTGCCCGTAAGTATTCAAGCTATTCAAGTATTCATGCTGATATCAGAAGCAGTGTAACACAGAAGTCTCGATTGCTATTAACTCTAAGCCTATATTTTGCTATTTTATATGTTAAATTATGCAAACAAATCAAAGTTGCCAACCCGGTATGAAAGTAACCGGTAATGAACGAAAGTAACCAGATTACGGACTGTCGTTTCCCATTTTGTTATTTCTTCCATCTCACCTGATGAAGGAGAAAGTAAAAACCTTCCTCTTATATATGCTAATTCGAATACCCTTCAATGTCTAGCAATACAAGTTTCCATCATAAGAACATAACAAACCACAAACAAGACAGTCCTTGAGACATTTGGAGTAATACAGATGTCTACTTCTATGAATGAGCTCAATAGAATTGTTCATAACTTTCCTCCAACTGTCGTCAGACTGAGACACAATCATATCTGGGTCCAACACAAGTCTCAGATATAAGCTGTTTATGGATCGACTGCAAGATTAGATATCATATTTGGTCTGTAAGATAATGATATCAAATATTGAATTTCCTGACCGATTTCATCTATCATTGGCTTCTTGGAGTAATATTCGAGTGCTACGGCAGTCTCGGCTTAGAATGTTTGAAGCGCCACAACTTGGAGATGTTCATTATATAAAACCATCCATCATTATTGCATTATTACATCATTTTTACGAGTAAAAGCACCTTCTAGTTGGCTTCAAATCTAGTTTGTATATTTTAAATCTGTTACAGACACTTGAATAGTTCACCTATGCTAATGTTCATTGTAGAATTGCGTCAAACACGTACAGCACAAAGACATTATTTTACATTAAACAAAAGTTCAGAACTCCCGGATTTGAACCGTGTGGTAACTGAGCGGTACAACCTTCTTTCGCATTGTACTCAAGCGTAACTGATTTATACATTGTAAATCTATGTTAATTTATATATATTTTGTATTGAGCCTGTGACCTATAGACAAATAAAATCACTTTGAAATGCAATGTAATATTGCATAGAAAGCTTACGCATAGAGATTTGATCTGACAAAGCTGCAGAACCCCTGGAAGGATTTCAATCCCGATTTGAAGCCCTGTGATAAGTGCGCGATGTCACCTACATGTACTTCCTTTATAATGGAAACATCCGGATGTTGATGCAAACGTATTGTAGAAAACATATTTCATAAAACATACCAAACGTAGGATGACAACGAATTTACACATTACTAATAACCTCACTTATGCTTGTTTACATTTCCTATAAGCCAGGTTAGGTAAATATGATTCTGTATCTCTTTAAAGCAGAGTTTATTATAGCTCTTCAGACATACGTTGGCATCTAAGTAACATAGTTTCCGCTCTCAGCATCAGTGTGTTATCTTCAAACACATGTTGTTGTCATCGCATAGAACAGACAAGGAACTCACCTGTTGGTTGGTGCAAATTCTCATCGGTACCTTTGCAGGTAGTGTTGTTCTAACTACAACTATACTGACAGACAATAGAAACAGTACATTTGATTGGTTACCAATTTACTAGTGAAAATTATTACTAGTATATAATATAAATCATTTTTCACAACTAACCAACAAATAAACGATATAATGCATAACTTAGCCAATCAGCTCACACACTCCAGATGCCAGCGCAAATAAGCCTCAAAATAGCAAAATTCACATTTACGAGTATTGATATACTCCAGATGCATGAAAGTAGGATGTATTTTCAGACATACACAACAGACAGGAGAAGATGACAGGATGGCTATCCAGAAGAGTTTACACGCTTTCATGGATTCTTCAAAGAGCATAATTCAAATATAGGTCACAACCCATTTTAATTTTATCCAAGGTACATGGTTTATATGTCTATAATAGTTTATGAAGATTGTGTATAGTTTGGGTGCAAAATGACTTCTCTGACCGCTGAGGCCAAATGGCAACGGCAACGCCAAACACTATCTCCTTTGGTGGGAGACATAATGAACAGGATGTTCTGAGCCAAGCGGGCAAATATATTCTTGCTATTTAAGCTTCCATATTGGTCATGGGAATTGTTGTTTTTCTAAATAAAACTTGCATTTTGATTGGTTGACGGAACTACTTTACGCCCATTCATAAATTGCTTACCTATCCTGTTTTTGCTAAATCACATTGATGAACAATTTCGAGCATACCTATTTAAAGTAACACGGCAGTAAAACAAATAAAACAGAAAATCACGTTAATTCCTTTTCTGAAGCCGTACAGTACTAAATTTGAAGGCGAAGCAGCTTGCAAGAGTCGCCGGCTGAACTGCCGTGACGTCACGTGACGTTTAGTGACGTAATTACATTCTTGTCTTGCATTTGAACTGAGCGATTGCTAGTTAACGTTTGACTCTTTCTCTCATTCTGCAATAATATTAACAATTTAAACGAGTTGTTTATTATTTCCGAAATTCTTTTTTGGAATAAAGTTTACAAATGCAATTACATCAGAATCTTAATGAAAACAAACCATTTGTAGCAAACTATATAGATGCGCGCATCTTGAAGGCGTGAGAAAGTTCATGAGTGGCTTTTGAATAGACAATTTGTATTTTATAGTCTCATCTAAGATCTTATTCCTCGCAACTTTTGATTATTTTTATAATTATATTCACCTGCTTAACCATTCATCATATCTTTCTGTACTAAATTAAACTTGGAGATGAGTCAGTTAGAGTGTAATGCAGTTATCAATACTATTATACTTAGCTGCTAGAATTCAAAGAAATGAAACTTTCGAACCAACATTTATTTCACATCAGAACTATAATGAAAGGATGATACAAGACAGAATTTACAGGAAATCTGAAAACATGTTATTTGTGTTTGATATCTTTATAGTGTTTATGTAACGTTGGCATTCTGTCTATTTACGGAGAAACTGTGTAATATAATTGGTTCCTGTCTTGATATAAACCGGGAAGTTGATAACATCCTCAGGCATTTCAGAAGATAATAATTGCTTTTTAGAAAAAAATGTGGAAAACAATTCCCACAGTTGCCCATAGCTATCTTATTTACTGCTTTAATACACGCGTTTAACACCCGAAGTATCACAAGAAATTTTGAAAGTCTAAATAAATAAAAGAAGGTAAAGTTAAAATATATATTTATAAACATCATTTTGTTGATTTTGTTTATTTCACAATAACATGTATTTATATATAGGTTGTAACTTTTGGTAAACTTGAAAGGAAATGTATTCGTTTTAAGAATCATGTAAGAACAGTAGAGTAATTACACTTCACAACGTAGTTGTTTACAAGTCTTTTCAACAGTGACTAGACTGTCGAAACAAGTCGAAATGCGACGCATGCAGTCATCATTAAAATGATATCTACAGCAAGTGTCGTCTGAAGTATTTTATTTTTATATACATTTACTTCACGTGAGACCTTCCTCAATGTGTTCCTATATATATACAATTGGTATTATTAATTTTCAAATATTTCAAAATTTTGTTTGCATTTATTTAAGTTTAAAAAATCTAACGTTTCCATTTTTAACTTGTTTCGTTTACCCTCACTTAAATTGAACACCATCGTTCAATCAACTTTCAAACAAAATTCAACCACTCTCACAATTCTCACTCATAGATGTGATTCGTAAACTCATTTCTTGTAAATCCAGTGGCTACAATCTATTCAATGAGGTTCAATTGTTGATGGAAAAACATCAGTTTACTTTACACCACAAGAAAGCGTTAATATTGTCTTAATAGTGAGTGAGTGAGTGAGTTATTGTTTAACGCCGCTTCGGCAGTATTGCAGCCATTAGCGGCGAGTATTGTCTTAATAAATCAGATTTGAAAATGACAAAGAGTGTGCCTCTTATATGATTGATATGTCATTTGAAGCTTTGATTATATGAAAATTGCTTTCAAGATCCACAAACCTTGACCATATCACTTTTCGGTTTTTATTCAAGCATATTCAAAGATGACGAGGATTCCACTTGTTATATGTCAATTCAACCAATAAACACCTTTTATAACGCCTTTTTAGAACGCCGCTCAATTACGCCTCGTAAAACTTTAGGCGAGAGCGAAAGCTGCGTGGTAAGCCTTGTGACGTAATACACAGGAGTCGCTTGGCGTCTATTGACATAATCCACTAGAATTAGCCTTACATAACTGCTTAAATAGCATATTTACTGTTGTCCTTATACAACAAAATTACATATATACACGCCCCGTAAAACCGTACTACAAATTGCAGCAGATGTCAACACTGTTTAATACGTGATGCGACCATTGCTGGACCCGTAATTCTGCAATGTGTTTTGAAACAATTCTTATCATTGCCTAATATGGCGGCGGCACGCATGTCAGATGATGAAGATGTTCAAACGTCACAGAGATATATTACACATTTCATACAAAGTATAACGATGTTAACACGCCTCATTCATTGACTCATGGGTATGTTGAATAATTTTTATTTTCACATTCGTCCATTTGCGAAATAACAAAATATATTTTCCATATTTTTGTTTATCAATGTAACGATATGTAATAAGTGATGTAGTTGCGTTATTGACACTCTAACTTAAATAACTAACTACACATTAAATAAGAGGGGAAATTTACACGACTGAACTATAGCCTGAGTAATATTTTTTAAATTGCAAACCAAACAACACAAGGCCATGGAGAGTTGATCAAAGTTCTATAGTTCCAATTCTTTCATTTGAAAATGGGAAAGATTCATTTTCCATATTTTTAACCCACATGAATTGACCACCAAACAATACATGTAATATACAATGCAAGGCCTGTTTTATATCATGCTAGGAAAATGAGAAAGTCTGATGATTTTTAGTAAAGCTCATGCAATGCTATAATCTAATGAATGTTTATGTTAGGTCAGTGGTATTACACCGAATCTAAGTAATTGTAAATGTACACGACTATAGATTTAAAGATAGCCCGAATATTTATATCTAAAAAATGTGTAAACCAGTTACAATGATGAAAATGGTATGATTTTCTTAGTTATAATGCAACTATTCTATTAGCAATATAAAGTCACCATGAGAAATAATGATGCAGTAGATTTGAAACGATACGCCTCTTCAAACACAAAATCAAGCACAACAAAAAAATTAACTAAATTTAATAATGACGTTATAATTTTTAAAATTGCATGGTATTTTTTATATTTTTGAATTGTCAGTTATTCATTTCAAAACCTATTGTAGCCTATAAGATAACCTAACACTCCACCCGATTGGGAAAAGAACAAATCTAAAATCAGCGATTGAATATCGAAAAATACTCCAAAAACTCCGAAATTACTCCCAACGGACGCACAGATACCCATTCTATCGGAAACTTGTAATGACGAAATGTTCTTATTATGTTTTAAACGAATTATCGACGAAAATCGAGAAATCGCCTAAGGATTTCATTAAGCAACTCCTGTGTATGACGTCACATCGCTAACGAAAGCTAACGGCGGCCCGGCAGACTGTTTGAGGATTGGGATAATCAGCTGGCCAATTTTACTCACTTTGAATGGCCATATCTTAGTAAGTAGTTGACGCTTCGAAATAATCTTATGTGTTTTGTTTAGTTGAAAGTATTGTCTATATGAATAAAAGAATTGCCAGAGAAAAAACAGAGAGATTCTATTATCTTTCATGTGGTAATGATCACACAAGAAATGTATTTGTCATGTTTAGTTACTATTAATTTGGAATACAAAATTAGATTTTGCCTTTGATTTCATTTTCAACGTTCACAATAAACCGTGTTTAGTTAAGATAAACTCTTTTGTAATTTAAGGTTAAACTTCTCACATGAGACATGCATTTACTTCTTGTCTTTGATATAGCTCTTGATTAAATTGGAATCGAAAATCTAAATTTTGCCTTTAATGTCAATGTAAACGTCCACAATAAAGCTTTTGTTGACCAAAATGTAAGCATTATACAAAGATCAACGAGAAACTAAGAATTCAGATTGCTACAATAAGAGTATTGATCGTTTTCTGCAAGGCAAAATCCACAATAACCTGATATACAACCTTTTTCTTAACAAACTACGTTTTGCATTTGATGCTGGGTTGCACAACGTTAAAGAGATGTCATACATCTTAATGTGTCTTTGTTGTTTAAGACTGTTCTTTGACAAAACCCATGCTTTGTAAATGTTAACCAGGTGTCGTTGCTAATCTGATATTGGTAAGATTTGTGTCACATCTTTCACTGTTCTTTTTCAAATGTGACCCTTTGAGACAAAACATGCAAACAAATTGATAAATAAGTTTTTTTTAAAGAAAACCAACGACTATGGTAATATGGCATATGGTAAAACCGGGTTGGTGAAATTACCACTTATTAAAATTTGTGTCACATCTTTGACCATTTGTGATGATGTATCAGAGATAAACCAAAGGGACTAATAACTAATACATATATATATATATATATATTATATTAGAGAATTTCACCCATGTGTCTTCTGACGAGTTGATAGATTTTGTCTGAAACTTGGCGAGGAAGACAAGATAGTAAGATTATATTTATCTTCCAAAATCATTTTTCATTACTTTCAACAAAACATGTATTTCCCTAAACACAGCACTGCCACAGAACATGTCATAGCATTGGGACTTCATCATGTTTATGATGATAATGTGATGTCATTAGGTTTCTAACGTCATAGAATTGTGAGTCATTACTTAATGAGGTTAAATCATTGTGATGTCATGTTTTGGCGTTGACATGGAATACTAGCAAGCACGCTGTATACTGTTTTCCCTTCTTTTCAACCATGTCTGCAGGCTCGACTATTTGATGCTGGTAAACTGGCTACTTATGCTTTGTCATGTATGTTTGTAGGCCAGAATATTGCTTTTTGGTATAATCTCTTATTTTTCAACCATGATAGCAAGTTCGAATAATGGCTATTGGTAGAACTGCTACTTTCTCCTTTTTTGGCAAACCTTAGTCCTGCCCCATGAGTGTATAAATAAAAGCCTTTAATAAAGTCTAGATCATTATTCAGCAAGTCTAGATAAACAGAATGCATATGGAACAAACAGTATTAGAAAAAATAAAATCATAGGTATGAAGGTATAATAATTATAAAATGTCCATAGACTAAATGTTAATCTAGAAAAAGCTGTTTTTTAATACCGAAATATTGATCAAGTGGTTTTAAACAATAACCAGCCCAATTCCCGAAGGTGAGGTGAGTTAGGGTTAAATGCCACTTTCAAGAACTCCATACAGATTAACTCAAATAATTCTGTTACATGGTCATTGTTTGCTAGGTTCAATGACATTAAGCCCTCTGTATTGTATGCCCAACATATCCCTATCTATGGAAATGCAATCTTTAGACTGTCACTGAATTCAAAGTGAAAATAATCTTGCATAAAATTCCACATTATGGTCCCAGTGGAAACAAATGAAAAGTCGATGCGGGGTAGTGGCTTTATTGATGCGTTTCAGCCTCATTTGTCAATCTTCTTCTAGGTATCAGACATTATTCCAGCTCTTGCAGAGTTGGGTTCTCGGGATGCATATTGATAGTGCGTGAAATTAACGACTAGATGTCATCAATGACTGGATGTCCTAGCTAAAATAAGTGACGTGCAAGGCTTCAAGAATAGTTATGAATAGAAATAGAAATGTTAATATTACCAAGCAAGTAAAGACAACTTTCTCGTAGGCCCGGACTACGATCCCTCTTGATTTGAATTTCATTTTCACTCTTTCTTCAAATATAATGTCACGTGGCTAAATTAGGATTGATAGCAATCACAACAAAACGATGGTCAAGTATTCTTCTGTAGCTTTTGTGAGGATTTCTATGTACATTGAATCATCACTGAACTCTTTGAAAGTAATAATTATGGATCATTGTTATGTTGTTATTTCTTGGTCTTGATGTTCTGTTCATGTTTCATGTTGTGTTCATGATGTGTTCATGTTGTGTTAATTTTTATTCTCAATGTCAACAAATAATTTATGAATGAAACTTGAGAATAGCATTAGGTCTCTGAAATACAAATGTCAAAGACAATAACCTAGGTTTTGTTGATCTTTATACATTTACTTATCGTTGATAAACTTGTATTTGTATAAAAAATATTTGATATTTACTACGACATGACATATCAATGGTGACAAATAGAACTTAATGAAATAGCTGTCTTCATAAACATTCTGAGACTTACTTGAATCCTCCTTATCCATATTTGTCAGTGTACATTAAAAAAGTTTTGTTAAAACAAAACAACAAAGAGTTTGGTGCATAGTAACATCTTTTATACAATAAAACTATTGTCCTTTTATCATTATGGCAAGAAATATTCCAGTTTCATGCAATTTCCATTCACATAGTGCTATAAGATCAATAAGACCAACGTCAATACGAGATATCCAATACAATGCACACATCCTAGTATTTACACTAGTGTTTATGATGCTTTCTCTACTTAACATTCAATAAGGGTTGAGTGGTTAGATAGATGATTGGATTGGTGTCATAAACTTTCATATATTGAGTCTGAATATAATCCGTGGCCATTACCTATTTCGGACTCTTGCAGTTTCTAGCAGTTTTCGTTTTCTTCGACTATGGATTTTACATTTGCTGTTTCCAATTTTAAGGTCAAAATGAAGTTCCAAGGAGAGATAACTGACGATTGTAATCCTCATGACAAAATCGAGTTCATTTTTTAGATGTCCACTGATCCATTTCCATGCTTATTTTGGCATTCTTTTCAATAACTTGAACACCATCTTCCCTGTTGGTATTGAACATTCTAATCACTGAACTCCTGAACTCAATAGCAAACATCCTTCATTTCCTGGTATTGTGTTGTGTGAAGTCACTTCAGTTTCCAATAGATGTTGCCAGTGGAACTGTCCACAATGTTGGTCAGAGACAAGACCAGTGAAGACAACTTTACATGACTGTGGGACGAATTCAAAATGTTAAAGTTGTGTTTATTTACATTTGTTATATCATTACAATCTTTATACAATTCTTAATTATATCAAGGAGAAAAACTTGAATGATATTTAGTCATGGTGAAATAGCCAGTCATTATGAGAAATATTATATCCAAAGGACAATAGTGTATAACATTTATAACAGGTATAACACCAATATACCATCTTGTTCAAATATTTCACTTTTTCTTAATATCATTTTTGCCTTATTAAATCTGGCAAGCTGGATATGGTATTTGATTTAAAATACAAATGCAAAAGGATTAAATTTATTGCGTGCTTCAATTAATGAGTACTGACATTTAAGTAATGTAACTCTCTCGGCTCCTGATGAACTGATAGTTTTACTCCTTCCTTCGTCACGGGGATTCCATGGAATAATAGTTTTAATGTTTATTTGAAACCCTCTGTTAAGAGGCAACATACAGAAGCCACAATCAATGGCAAAATAGTTTCATTCTGTTCTATTATTCTACAATATTCCCCGGGGAAATCACGCTGATTTCAGGTTGGAGGAAGGAGACAGAGATGCTATGTTGCTCAGTGTCAGTTCTAAAGTTCGTGTCACACTGAATTTTTTGTTTATCTAATTGGAGAAAGATGAATGTACCATTGTACATGTATCTCATATATTGTAAATTAAATTTCATTTTTTATTTCGTAAAAACACTGATTTTTAATTCTGGGCATATTTTCAAGCATTCAAGGTAATATCCGCAGTAGTGTATGAAACAAGCCTTAATTGTTACAAACTCTCAGCTGAACATTTGTCAATTTATGTGCTAGAAGTATGCAAGCTAATCAAAGTTACGAACCCCGAACAAATGTAACCAGATGATGGACCGTCGTTTCATTTTAATTTCATTTTAATATTTCTTACATGTCATCTATGAAGGAGAAAGTATATACACTGTACTCCGAAATCTCTTGTATTTTCACATTTAAGAAGTTGTTATCCTGGAAATATTCCTGTTCCTATGTATGCCACTTGCAAATGGTCTTCAACACTGTCTGGCAATGCAAGTTTCCGTCTTAAGTACATAATAAACCACAACATGATTGTCTGTGAAGCATTTGAAATAATACCCTCCTACATAAAACTCCTTTATTTGTTAGACATGTCAACTACTATGAATCAACTCTACAGAATTGTTCATAAATTTTCCCAACTGTCGTCAGACTCAGACATAATCATATCTTGTTCCAACATCAGTCTCAGATATACGCTATGAATGGATCTTAATAAACATCATCGATCGCAGGATTAGTAAATATTCGTTCTGTACGATAATGATTTGAAATATTGAACATTTATATAAGAGAATATTTTTTCGTGACCGATTTCATCTTATTTGTTAGGATGCTTTACATAACATGCTTTTCAAACATTTACAATATGTGGCCATAGAGACTTAATCAACATCAATCAAAGCTGCAGATTCGAACCCCGTGCTAACTGCACGATCCCGCCTAACTTTCTTTCACAGGGTTTATGGAAACGATCTTGACCTTGCAAATGTTGAAAACACCTTTCATAGAACATACCAAACGTAGGATAACAAGAAATGTACATTATACAATTAACCTCACTAATGCTTGTTTACATTTTACATTAGCCAAATTAGGTTAATAACTATGGATATCCTTTTAGCAGAGTTTTATGTAGATCTAAAGAAAGACGTTGATATCTAAGTAAGGCACTTTCATCTCTGCGCATCAGTGTGTTATCATCAAACACATGTTGTCGTCTCATAGAACTTTACAAGAAAAATCACCTGTTGGTATTAGACAACTTGAATCACAGCGGTACTTTTATTTTTTACTTCATTTCATATATTATTTCAACTACAATTGCAGGCATACGAAACGGTACATTAGATTGTTTACGCATTAACTAACGAACGAATACACATTTGGAATAATCTATCAAATCATGTCCGCAAATCAACAAGTATCTCACTATTTAAAGCATGTATTACTGATAGGTATGTCTCTGCTCCACAATATTTTTCATGTGGTAAAAGAAAATTAAATATTTTGCACACAAAGTTACGATATGCTGTGAGCTGTAATTTTTATTCAAACAAAATTGGAATGAAATCTGATCCAAACTGTATGTGTGGTACTTATGTTGAAAATACTTACCATTTTTTCTTTGAATGTTCAGTGTACAATAACCAGAGAGAAAAACTTATGTCATCATTGAAAAGCATACTTCATGCAACATGTTTGTCAATAAATCTTGAATTGTTATTAGAGGGAAGTACAGACCTGTCATTTTGTCAAAATGAAGATGTATTTAAGACAGTTCACTCCTTCATTCATGAGACCAAACGATTTGTGTAACAGATTTACACTCATGCACCATTTCTTTCTTGTTATTTCATCTTCTTACATTTCTGTCTTGTCCAGTACCTGTCATCTTTTTAAGAAATGTAATGTTATATATTGTAAAAAACAAGGAGAGGGTATCCTAAGTTGGATAACTTGTTCCCAACCCCTTTCATCATGAATAAAATATGTTTAAACTAAACTAACGAATACACAATATTTTGCACATATAAGAGAACCATGTTTGGCTGCTTTTGTATCCGTTTCGAGGATTTTGGTTCCATTTCAGACTTGTTTTTTATTTTCGTTTGTTTCTCATACAGAGGGTATTGTTTCAGTTTTAGAAGATTTATATTCCTATTTTGATTGTTTGCAACCGTTTTAGTATATTTGAGCTTAGTTTTGAAGATTTGTTCACCGTTTGTATGGTAGGCCTGAAACGAACAAATTTGAAACCTTCCAAACATTACAGCAACATATGTTTCACATGAGGCGTTCGAGAAGTTGTAATGAAAGGATGATATATAACTGAATCTACAAGAAATCTGAAAACATGTTATTTATATTTGATGTAATTGTAATGTTTATATTAGTTGGCAGTCTACCTATTTTACTGAGAAACTGTGAAATATATAATCTAAATAAAATGTACAATGATATAGGGAAATTGGTTCATTTCTTGATATGCTGATGTTTTTACGGCCTTCGTGTCGTGTTCTGTTTTTCTTTTGCAATTTTCTTTTTAAATTAGGCAAATAAATTAATGGCTGCAATACTGCCGAAGCGGCGTTAAACATTAACTCACTCAGTCACTTGATATCAACCAGAAAAGTTGATAACATCCTCAGGTGGTTTAGAACCTGTCTCTCAAGTGTTTTAACAAGAAAACTGTCCTTGTGGAAGATAATACTTACTTAGACAAGATATGGATAACAATGCCCACAGTTGCCAACAGCTACCTTATAAACTGCTTTAGTACACAAGAAATGTTCAAAGTCTATGGTCACATACATACCTATAAGATGAAGTTAAAATACGTATACAAATCATCTTGTTAATATACATTTCATAATGATATATATATTTATATATAGGTTTATAACTTTGGGTAAACTTGAAAGGAAATGTATACGTTTTAAGAATCATGTAAAAACATTAGAATATTTACTCTTCACAACGTGGATGTGTGTTGTTACTGTGTAATAACGATTTAAATGTGTGTTTACATTATAGATTAATAATTCAACTCAAATGATATATTTACAAAACGAGCAATTTAAGAAAATCTAAATGCTTAAAGATACATAATAAGCGAAAATGCACAGTTGTATTACATACTTTCACATAAGTTTTCACTTAGTGCCTTGCCGAGTGCAGACTCAGCTAGATAAAACAACACGAGTTTCAAGTCTTCTGAGAAGTCATTGATGGAGCACTTCTTGAATCGCCTATCGAATCTGTAATCAGAGTCACCATGATATGTTAAGGGAAAGAAGTGGCTACCTTATAAAGGAATCCAATACTTGAAGGGGCAATATATTGCATTGATGAAACTTTGAGACTTACTGATACTTACGTGTAAGATGATACTTTCATGTGTATAGTTTACAAATAAGTGTAAACATTATAGTTTTTGAGATTTTCTTGACCAATCATTACAGGATTCAAGGGCACATGGTAATTTGAGATTGATTATTGTATTTATGGACAAAGATGGTCCATTGTCGATGCAGTTATAGCAATGTAATTGTGGCCCAAACGAAATCCAAAATATATGATATATATATGACACAAGCAAGTGAACAGTTTCCGAATGCAGCTCTACTGCAATTGATAAGATGAGAATGATGTGCATAATGGGTGCCAGCTGGTGGTGAAGACATGTTTTCCATTTTTGTGCACACTTTGAATCATCACTGGTAGTTGTCATTGATTCACATTTTCATTTGATTTACATGTATGTTTCCAATAAATCTCCTAAATCTTTATGATCGTTAAGTCGCTTTGATATAAAAGCATAACTACGAAATAAGTTATGCTGTATTAAAAACCTGTGTGGTTTGTCTTAAGCCAAATGTGACATTTCATATAATTTCGAAAATAAACTATATCAACATATTCTAATTCAGTATTAGGTTATGAAGCCGTGTTTTAAAATTGTCTTTGAACCGCCAATGCTATTAACCTGTGGATATAAATCAATGCCAATGGAATTTCTCCAAGGCATTATCTTTCTAGAACAAGATTTGTGTCACACCTTTGAAAATTCCATTCTAGGGATTCTTTGTACCATTAGTAAATAGCTTTTTACCTAAAACCCTTTTAAGATAATTTCGTACTGATCTTAAGGGATAGTGTCATTATCCTAATGTATTTTTGTTTGCTTAATTTACAACCGTCACAACAGTGTGTTAACCTTTTCCATGTGCTTCCCGTATCGTTTTCTTTTCAAAACATTTTGAATAAAATAATAATAGAAAAAGAGCCTATAGGAAAATCAGAACCAGAATATTGCCACTGCATACTCTTTATGACAGACTAAATAAAGATAAAACATTTAAAATTACTTACCAAATATGACCCATTATTGGTGACGGTCTGTCTTCTGAAAAAAACAGCACTCACCATGAATACATGTGTCATCATTGATTTTCAAATATTTTCAAAAATTTTGGCATTTATTCAAGTTTTAAATTCAACATTTCCTTTTTCAATTTGAAGTTTTATTTAGCCTCACTTAAAATGTAAACTCCCAAGTAAAATTCAACCAGAATTCGACAGATCACTCATTTATCATTTCTGGTAAATCCAATGTGTTTCAATGAGGAAGAATGGTTGCTGGAAAAAGCTTATGATCAGTTTATTTTACACCATGGACAGGCGTAGATATTGTCGTTATGAATTAGATTTTAAAACGACAAACGGTTCTCTTACATAATTGACATTTATCTGAAGCTTTTATTAGATGAAAATAGCTCTCAACTTGAATTATCACGTAAGTCATGCATAAACATTAGTTTAGTTTCTTTGATATTATTCTTGATTATTCTTAAAAAGTTGCCTTAGATATCAATACAAACTTTAGATGTAAGCATTTTATGAAAAGTTCGACGAGAAACTAAGAATACAGATTGTTACTAGCACACTATTGATCGTTTCCTGCAAGGAAAATCCACAATAACCTGATGGACAACATGCTTCCTAACAAAATAGGATTTTCACATGACGTAGGGATGAACAATATTGAAGAGATTCAATACGTCTTTATTTGTTTTCTAAGACTGTTCAAAGTCTAAGACTGAGAATACCTTTGAAATTAATGTAGACGAGGTGTCGATGCTAATCTAATATTGGTAGGATTTGTG
The DNA here is from genome assembly GCA_936450465.1 of Gibbula magus. NCBI lineage: Eukaryota > Metazoa > Mollusca > Gastropoda > Trochida > Trochidae > Gibbula > Gibbula magus. The sequence continues at coordinate 5,215,375 of OW388294.1, forward strand.
TCACGTCTTTCACTGTTCTGTTTCAAAGACCAAAAGATGACTCAGAACTGTTTAGGACTTTCTTTGAGAAAGCAAGCACGTTTGCCGATTTGGTTAGACAATGGATACTAGCTCAGATTAGTGTTCAGATTTTCAGCAGTTTAAGTTACAGTTATATGTTTTAGTCTCGATTCCTCATGATTGATATTTCAGTTCAGGTTGAGACAAAAAGTCTAAAGATAATCTTACAGTTGTCTAACATTTAGCCTCTGAAATGATAAAAAAATGAAAATATTTAAATAAAAAAAGAGGAACCTCTGAGAAGTGTTATTTTTTTCAGAACAGAATTGTTACCTTAAACTGATCTCTGAAGTCTTGTTGCAGACTTGCCCAGACACTAAAGAGGTCTGGATGACAGACTAATCTTACATATAATAAGGTACAACTGTTTTGGGTGATAAACATAATTCAGCTTAATGTGAATCTCCATTCCTAAATGGTTTCTAAAAGTTCAAATTATTAATATAAGTCGACAGTCCTCAACAGTGATATTGAATTCAGCCTCAGGAAGAGACCCAACCATACATACTGAATATGCTTGATTTTAGCCTCCTTCAGTAATTTCACTACAAGGTGTAATGCGGTATAACTGAGAAGTCGATTGACGTCAATTGAAGGACTCAAATACTCATTTGTCAGTGTCCTTGAAGCACTAATATCATTTATAAAGGTCGTCTAGTGTGGCTTCATGCATATTCTGGAAAGGGAAATCAATCACAACAGTTAGGATTGGATTTAACTCATAGAGGGGAATAGAATACTGGCCGCTGGTATAGCGGCTGCTTTCGCTTTTAACCATGTCTGCAGGTTAGAATACTGTCTATCTGTATACGGACTGCTCCCTCCTTTTCAAACATGTTATCAGACTCTAATAGTGGCTGCTGTGTACTGGCTTCTCTCCTGTTCAACCATGTCTGCAGGCTGGAATATTGGCTGCTAATATACTGGCTTCTCTCCTTTTCAACCATGTCTGCAGGCTGGAATATTGGCTGCTAATACACTGCCTTCTCGTTGGCAGGCTAGAATATTGGCTATTGTTATATTGGCAGTCATAGTCCGTGACTGTGTACAACAATAAGACCCTTTAATAGAGTCCATTTTTATAGCTAGTCTTGATAAACTGAAAACACATGGAATATTAAATATGAATATGGAACTAAAACTTTATAAAGAAATGAAATCAAAGGGAAGAAGATTGAGTAATTATTAGATTCCATGGACTGAGTCTAGTATTTTGGCTATACTCTGATTTTTGGAATACTGGCCTTTGGCAGAATGGTAACTTTCTCCCTTTTTGGAGGCAGGCTCGAATATTGACAAGTGGTGGTATATTGGCTATTCATTCCTTTGCAAGAGACCTGTGCGCTGTCCCTTTGAAATAATAATTCACATCTTTCTATATATTAACTCAAAGATATGTTTTACAGGTCATGGGTGGGCTAGGTTCAAGGACATTCAGCTCTCTGTAGTGTATGCCAAACATTCCCCAACCTATGGATATATAATGTTTAGCCTGTCACTGAATTTAAATGAGTGAAATGTTGCTGAAATTCCGCCAAGAATAACATTATGGTCCAAGAGGAAACAAATTAAAAGTCGATGCAGGTCATTGGCTTTAGTGGTGCAGTTTCAGCCTCATTTGTGAATCGTATTCCAGCTATCAGAAATTATCCCTGAGTTCATTTGGTTCTCAAGATACATATTGGCAGTGCGTGGAATTAACGACTAGAAGTCGTAGCCCCAATAAGGGACGTGTAAGGGTTCCAGGAATGTTATTTTCGCATGAATGATATATAGCTGATGTTAATATTACCAACCAAGTCAAGACAACCTTTTCGTTGGCCCGGAATAAGATCCCTCTTGATTAAAATTTCATGTTCACTCTTGCTTCAATGATAATATCAGTTAGCTAAATCAGGATTGATAAACGGTAGCAATCACACTGACACGGTGGCCGATATTTCTGTAGTGATTTTGAGGGTTTCCTTTTAAATCGAATCATCACAGGACACTATGAAATGATTTGACCACTTTGGCTTTGGTTATGTTTTTACTTCTTGGTCTTGATATTATGTTCATGTTGTGTTCATGTTATGTTTAGATTGTGTTCGTGTTGTGTTAATTTCCATTCTCAAAAGAACTGAGTGATCAAAAATAATAACATGTCAACAATTAATTTATGACTGAAAATTTAGAATAACATTATGTATCTGAAATGAAAATGTCGAAGACAATTCATAATTAAAAAATAAAATAGTTTTTGTGTCTTTATACATTAACTTAATTAATTTTGATAAACTTGTATTTGTATAAAAAATGTGTTTTTCACCACTACTTAACATATTAACGTTGACAAAGAAAAAAAATAGCTGTGCTCATTAACATTTTGAGACTGACTTGATTCCTCATTATCCATATTTGTCACTGTACAGCACACAAGTTTTGTTAAAACAAAACAACATAACATTTGGTTCAGAGAATCATCTCATATACAATAAACTCTTGGCCTTTTATCATTGTGGCAAGAAATAACTAGTCACATGCGTATACCAATATCAGTACTTCGTCCAGGCAGTTTCCAAACAATGCTATGAGATCAATGAGACCAACGTGACTACGAGATATCCTATACAATGTACACGTCCTATTGTTTACAGACGTGTGTATGATGTTGTCTCTACTTAACATTTAATAATGGTTGAGTGGTTGGATTGGAGAAATGATTAGATTGGTGGTGGCCATTATCATTAAAGTTCATCTGGTACATCGTCTGGGCGGGATAGTGCAGTGGCTAGCGTTGGGATCAAGAAGTAATGGGGTTCGAATCCCGCATGGTGATCAGCATCGTTGTTTGCTGTGGAGAACTTTTCTACATGGGTAAGGTTCGAATTCAGCACAGTACCCCCATGATTATCTAGCTTCAGTCGATGGTCGCAGCTTTCACCACAATACATAGCCACCATGGAATCCAAGCACTAATACAAGCAGTCGTGATATAAGTTTAATATTCTTGAAAGCACCTCACCTCATCTTCATTACCTATCATCTGTAATAAGTATTCAGCTGCTGACGCCTGATCGACTAAGTGCACAAGGAAACATGCTGAACATGTTCTTTCTGCTCAGTGCTGAAAGGCAACTCAAATATTTCTATCTGCTTAAGAACACTGAGTCAGTCGGAATGGTCACGAGTAAGCCTTTAATAATTGACAAAAAATTAAGTGATATGTAGGCTTCGTACACCTTTGTGTTCAATTGTTCTGACAATAATAATTAACGCTAACATCACGCACTTAAATATACCCGTTGAAATCCCATCATTAAATTTTAGTTGTCAAATAAAATATGCTAAGTAAGTAATTCAACAATAAAAATCACATAGTTTGATAACAAAAGCCTAATAAAGACAGGCCTGGAGAAATGTGTGTATGTGTAATATATTTATTATTCAATATACTTGATTCTTTAAAAACCTATCATTTCTAATATACACACAAGACCTGACAGCAACATCATAAAGTTTCATTTTCCTGTGAAGCCTTCTGGTAATGGGATTTAATGCATTGCTTGGTTATACAGGTCCTAATCTTCAGCCTTTGCGTCCCTTTGATCTTTCCTATCTTCTTTTCAATTTCTGAGAATTAATACGATACTGCTTTTGAAATTAAAATAAATGGGAATTTGATATGAGTTGGTATTAACATGACTGTCAAGAACCCCTGACATCAAAGAACACATTATTTAGAAACTATTGACATCATTATAGTAAAACGGGTCAACGTTATTGTGGCAATCCATTTTTTTCGTGAATATCGTGTTGATTTACATTTGTTAATGTTGAACATCACATCATTACTTTCTTAACAAGCTTCCATAGTCTAGAATTGTCTTCAGGCAATGGAGATTATGGATGTAAAGTGTCCAATATTCCTCTATTTGACATTTAAAAAACGGCGATCAATAAACGGACACTCTTGGACTCGGTGAATGCCGATGGCAGATTATAAAGATGCCTTAAATAGCTGGTGAAGTTGAAATTGAAGCCATCAGCTATTGACGAACTAATCTTCAGCTTGGTATTCTGAGCAGTCGGCAATGAGGTAATGTTCAAGTATATTTGGGGTGTTGAGATAGCTTTTTCCAAATTGTTTTTGGCAAGAATGTTTGGCATATAACTTTTTTAATTAACTAAAGATACTTCTTGGACTGTTTCTGTTGACGTGTCTTTACATACTGTACTGTCTTTACTGTACCTTACAACCCAACAGAGCCCGCCTCGTCTGAAGAAGTTAAGGGGATTCCAAACAACGATGTTGTCTTCTGAAGACATGATGTAACGCTGTTTCAATCGCCAATGGATATAAATACACTTCATATTTAGTAATATATCGCTTATGTCATTGTATTTTTAATCAAGCTGAGGCATAAAACATTTGAAGGTTATTCTCATATCTTTCAACCAAATGAAATACGAACATATGGAATGCAAAATATCTCCAATCTCTAATATACTGGCTTCTTAAAAGTTATGCGTAGTCGTTGGCAGGCTAGAATATTGGTTATTGGTATATTGGCAGTCATAGTCCATGACTGTGTACACAAATAAGACTCTTTAATAGAGTCTCTTTTTATAACTAGTCTAGATAAACTGAAAACACATGGAATATTAAATATGAATATGGAACTAAAACTTTATAAAGAAATGAGATCAAAGGGAAGAAGATTGAGTAATTATTAGATTCCATGGACTGAGTTTCAGTCTAGTATTTTGGCTATACTCTAATTTTTGGAATACTGGCCTTTGGCAGAATGGTAACTTTCTCCTTTTCTGGAGGCAGGCTCGAATATTAACAAGTGGTATATTGGCTATTTATTCCTTTGCAAGAGACCTGTGCGCTGTCCCTTTGTAATAATTCACATCTTTCTATATATTAACTCCAAGATATGTTTTACAGGTCATGGATGGGCTAGGTTCAAGGACATTCAGCTCTCTGTATTGTATGCCAAACATTCCCCAACCTATGGATATATAATGTTTAGCCTGTCACTGAATTTAAATGAGTGAAATGTCTTTTGCTGAAATTCCGCCAAGAATTACATTATGGTCCAAGTGGAGACAAATTAAAAGTTGATGCAGGTCATTGGCTTTATTGGTGCAGTTTCAGCCTCATTTGTCAATCTTCTTCAAGCTATCAGAAATTATTCCTGAGTTCATTTGGTTCTCAAGATACATATTGGCTGTGCGTGGAATTAACGACTAGAAGTCGTAGCCCCAATAAGGGACTTGTAAGGGTTCCAGGAATGTTATTTTCGCATGGATGATATATAGCTGATGTTAATATTACCAACCAAGTCAAGACAACCTTTTCGTTGGCCCCGAATAAGATCCCTCTTGATTAAAATTTCATTTTCACTCTTGCTTCAATTATAATGTCAGTTAGCTAAATCAGGATTGATAAACGGTAGCAATCACACTGACACGGTGGCCGATATTTCTGTAGTGTTTTTGAGGGTTTCCTTTTAAATCGAATCATCACAGGACACTATGAAATGATTTGACCACTTTGGCTTTGGTTATGTTTTTACTTCTTGGTCTTGATATTATGTTCATGTTGTGTTCATGTTATGTTTAGATTGTGTTCGTGTTGTGTTAATTTCCATTCTCAAAAGAACAGAGTGATCAAAAATAATAACATGTCAACAATTAATTTATGACTGAAAATTGAGAATAACATTATGTATCTGAAATGAAAATGTCGAAGACAATTCATAATTAAAAAATTAAATAGTTTTTGTGTCTTTATACATTTACTTAATTAATTTTGATAAACTTGTAATTGTATAAAAAATGTGTTTTTCACCACTACGTAACATATCAACGTTGACAAAGAAAAAAAATAGCTGTGCTCATTAACATTTTGAGACTGACTTGAATCCTCATTATCCATATGTGTCACTGTACAGCACACAAGTTTTGTTAAAACAAAACAACATAACATTTGGTTCAGAGAATCATCTCATATACAATAAACTCTTGGCCTTTTATCATTGTGGCAAGAAATAACTAGTCACATGCGTATACCAATATCAGTACTTCGTCCAGGCAGTTTCCGCACAAACAATGCTATTAGATCAACGAGACCAACGTGACTACGAGATATCCTATACAATGTACACATCCTATTGTTTACACACGTGTGTATGATGTTGTCTCTACTTAACATTTAATAATGGTTGAGTGGTTGGATTGGAGAAATGATTAGATTGGTGGTGGCCATTATCATTAAAGTTCATCTGGTACATCGTCTGGGCGGGATAGTGCAGTGGCTAGCGTTGGGATCAAGAAGTAATGGGGTTCGAATCCCGCATGGTGATCAGCATCGTTGTTTGCTGTGGAGAACTTTTCTACATGGGTAAGGTTCGAATTCAGCACAGTACCCCCATGATTATCTAGCTTCAGTCGATGGTCGCAGCTTTCACCACAATACATAGCCACCATGGAATCCAAGCACTAATACAAGCAGTCGTGATATAAGTTTAATATTCTTGAAAGCACCTCACCTCATCTTCATTACCTATCATCTGTAATAAGTATTCAGCTGCTGACGCCTGATCGACTAAGTGCACAAGGAAACATGCTGAACATGTTCTTTCTGCTCAGTGCTGAAAGGCAACTCAAATATTTCTATCTGCTTAAGAACACTGAGTCAGTCGGAATGGTCACGAGTAAGCCTTTAATAATTGACAAAAAAATTAAGTGATATGTAGGCTTCGTACACCTTTGTGTTCAATTGTTCTGACAATAATAATTAACGCTAACATCACGCACTTAAATATACCCGTTGAAATCCCATCATTAAATTTTAGTTGTCAAATAAAATATGCTAAGTAAGTAATTCAACAATAAAAATCACATAGTTTGATAACAAAAGCCTAATAAAGACAGGCCTGGAGAAATGTGTGTATGTGTAATATATTTATTATTCAATATACTTGATTCTTTAAAAACCTATCATTTCTAATATACACACAAGACCTGACAGCAACATCATAAAGTTTCATTTTCCTGTGAAGCCTTCTGGTAATGGGATTTAATGCATTGCTTGGTTATACAGGTCCTAATCTTCAGCCTTTGCGTCCCTTTGATCTTTCCTATCTTCTTTTCAATTTCTGAGAATTAATACGATACTGCTTTTGAAATTAAAATAAATGGGAATTTGATATGATCCATTTTTTTCGTGAATATCGTGTTGATTTACATTTGTTAATGTTGAACATCACATCATTACTTCCATAGTCTAGAATTGTCTTCAGGCAATGGAGATTATGGATGTAAAGTGTCCAATATTCCTCTATTTGACATTTAAAAAACGGCGATCAATAAACGGACACTCTTGGACTCGGTGAATGCCGATGGCAGATTATAAGATGCCTTAAATAGCTGGTGAAGTTGAAATTGAAGCCATCAGCTATTGACGAACTAATCTTCAGCTTGGTATTCTGAGCAGTCGGCAATGAGGTAATGTTCAAGTATATTTGGGGTGTTGAGATAGCTTTTTCCAAATTGTTTTTGGCAAGAATGTTTGGCATATAACTTTTTTAATTAACTAAAGATACTTCTTGGACTGTTTCTGTTGACGTGTCTTTACATACTGTACTGTCTTTACTGTACCTTACAACCCAACAGAGCCCGCCTCGTCTGAAGAAGTTAAGGGGATTCCAAACAACGATGTTGTCTTCTGAAGACATGATGTAACGCTGTTTCAATCGCCAATGGATATAAATACACTTCATATTTAGTAATATATCGCTTATGTCATTGTATTTTTAATCAAGCTGAGGCATAAAACATTTGAAGGTTATTCTCATATCTTTCAACCAAATGAAATACGAACACATGGAATGCAAAATATCTCCATTGTTTGTACATGTACCTGATGCAAATCACTTAGGTATTTGTTAATGGAATGTGCGAGGAGCAATGAATTCTGTTTGAAGTTTGCTGGCTCATTTGATATGAGACACTAAGCTACAACTTTCATGACGGATGGTGTAGCCCAGACGTACATCCTTTTAAGTCTAATAGGATCATTTAGGAAAAATTATACCACCCTTAGTTTTATCGAAGCCGAAACATTCACTTAAAACTTTAAAAAACTGTTTACAGTGATGGGAGCTGCTCTTGTACACAAAAACATCAATTATTCATAATTCAAAATTTAAAAGTTGTACGTTTAGTTTATAACATTGAACAAATACTATTTAAGATTTCGTCAATTTTGGTAAGTATCCATTTTCAGTTACACACACAAGATAAGGGTCGTCACTGTTTAAATTTTCCACAACAATAGATTTTGGTGAACAAGCTCGAAGCACTTTAGACGATATTTGAGATAAAAGGTAAGCTTACACCAATTTCCCTGAAAATGTCACCACAGATGAAGCGGACACTGTAAGTTTGTTTTTCTAAGCTGTTACTTTAGGCCACTTACAAAGTGTCCATAATTTGACTTTGTCTAAGTGATCAGGCTGGCAAACTGCCAACATACAACGAAGATGAACACTTCCATTACTTAGACTCTCCATTGCAACCACAAACTTTGGTTTGTTTTGAGTTTTTGTCCATAATAATTTCATTAACACAACTGATATGATGAATGTACAGCTGAACTGACACCATTCTCTTTAATGTGCATAATTTGAAAATGGTAATTTAAACATGAAGTTTTGTTCAGGTGACACATATAAAGGATAAAAGTCTATCCCATCAAGACTGGCTACCAAACCTTTTAACATTTCGTATACATCAGAGTGATAATGGATTTGAGTAAGGGTCTATTGGGAGAATGTACAGACATTGGGTGAAAGTTCAAATGAATTATCACGTTATCGTGGCTATTACTCTCACAAAGGTTGTACATTGTATACTCTTAATGTGGGAAAATGGTAATACCTTTCACCTACACAGATACCGACATATTATATATATTTGCGAAGTTGCGAAGTGACTAAGAAGCGAAGTGGCAAGAAGTGAAGAAGCGAGGTTGGGAAGTAGTGAAGTGGCGATGCGAAGAAGCGAAGTGGCGATGCAAAGTAGCGAAGTGGCAATGCAAAGTAGCAACGTGGTGAAGTAGCGAAGAAGTGAGGTAGAGAAGTTGGGAAGTGGGGAAATGGCGAGGTGCCGAAGTAACGAAATGGCAAAGTGGTGACGTAGTGAAGAAGCGAGGTAGCGAAGTTGGGAAGTTTGGAAATGACGAGGTGGCGAAGTAATGATGCAAAGTAGCAAAGTGGCGATGCAAAGTAGCGAAGTGGCGATACGAAGTAGCGAAGTGGCGATATGAAGTAGCAAAGTGGCGATACTAAGTAGCGAAATGGCAATGCAAAGTATTGAAGTGCCGATTCGAAGTAGCAAATCAAAAACCTTCGCATCTTTTCGCATTGCGTCTTCTCTATTTCGCCTTAGGTTCGAATAACATGAAGTAGCAAAGATATCAGCCACCATACTCCTTTGCGATTTCAATTCGCACATTTTGTGGCACTGTTTCGTGATTTTGTGTCACTATTTCGCAATAAGAAATAAAATGGCCCCTCTCTCTCAGCCATCATATTCAAGAGTATTTCACTTATATCACAGCTGCTAGTATCATTGCAGGGAGAAGGGCCACAACGCCATGTGGCAATGCATTGCGACGAAACTTGCGAGCAACGGTTGGAACTAGCAAACCATTGGTGGTACTGCACTGAAATTCAGTGTAGCATAGCACCCAAACCTTACTGCTTGTAGAACAGTTCTCTACTGCAGACAAAGTTGCCGTCCCCCTGTTGGGATTCGAACCACGAACCTCTTGATCCGAAGTTGAACGCGATAACCACTACGCTATCCCGCCCAACAACATGTTTCTACTTGATTAAAATAGCTGGCGTTGTTGTACCAATACTTTCTTTTGACTGCAATATTCATGAAGAAATCCCAAATAGCGTATTTAGAAGGTTCACCTACATGAGATACATTAACTTAATTAGTGAATGTCACAGTTAAAGTCTCACATTCATTCACTAAGTTTTACTTTGCTGGAATAACCTTGTTGGAACTAACTGAAACATTCTTGTTCAACGGATTCACTTACATCAATCTATATGCCGTTGAAACCTCTTTACACAAGAGGTGCTTTAGACAAAATTGATTTTCTCGGCTCGCGAGAAGAGGATTGGTGTCATTAGAACGAAAGAAAAGAAGCATAAAACAACTTACATCCTCAGGCTATAAAAGATAACATTTTATTCGTTCAAATTGCAGAATCGCATGTAAATGTTACATTGTCTGACTTTATCAAATGGAAAAATATGGTGAGAGGAGAAGATAGAAACGCGTCTGGTATAAAAAAAACAATCTCTATTGCAATGAACTTATCTTATAAACTGGAATGTGTAAAGGATATTCCAGAAAGGATTTTATTTTGTGTGTTGAAAGTGCTACCAAACGTTAGTGCAATTTTAGTTATAAACCTTTTTATTTATTTGTTTATTTATTCGTAATGTGGAAAGTTTCGACACAGATTCTTTTGTCGTTGTCATCATTATGTTTGTTAATTTTAATCATTCAGACAAGCTTATGTTTGAACTTGCATTTTAGAATAATAATGATAATTCCACAACGAATGTTAATTGATTATAATTGATGATTATGTATTTTATTGCTACTTGCATTGATGTTGAAATAAAACATGTCCTGGTAACACAGTAATGCATTTGTTAATGCCCTAACATTAGGGGACCTGCTACTCAGTATCAACGCATAATCAGTATTCTTTTGATCGTAAACTATTGCTGTCACTAGGCGCTTTAAGATAGACATGAACTTGCGAATGTGATATACTGCACTTGGTAATATGTGGAGCTGATTCATGTATTAAGGAACAACAACGAAATAAATATTTGGTGTTTTCCAAACGTAAAAGTGACAAAAAAAACTCCTTATAAATGGAAATAAGCCAATACCCTAGGGTGGATATTCTATCAAGACATCATTATTTTCTGTTCGTCCATGAGTTTTCTACAGTCAAGCTGACTCCCTTTCTCTCTCACGGGAGGTGCAACAAGTACGAACCTCTTTCTCATCTCTTTCTCTTGGTATGGTTTCTTTGACAGTACTTGTTCTTTGCTTGCGAGTGAGTGAGTGAGTGAGTGAGTGAGTGAGTGAGTGAGTGAGTTATTGTTTAACGCCGCTTCGGCAGTATTGCAGCCATTAGCGGCGAGATATTTTGCTTGCGACTGGCACTAAATCTCCCTGAAAATTTGAAAATAACTTTCCTTTTTCTGCATTGGAAATTGTAAATGTGTATCTGGTTTATAGCCCTTGTTTATTATGAAAGGTGAGTTTAATTACACTACTTCGAAAACATTATGAGAGGAATCGAATGCCCTGATGACCTATATTGACCTTTTCACTGCTTGATATAATCATTTCGCATGCATTTTGGAAATAAAAATGTGTTGTAAAAGTTATTCCTGTTGAGTTGACTAACCATTCCATGTAGAAACTGTTATAAATTATTGCTTCAGTTTAAAGAAGGAATCAAGATGTTTTTAAAAACCAAACCAACTACCTATTGCAGCACATGTTTTAAGTTCTAACTTTGGTGCCATCAGGTACATATACTCAACACCGACCAGAAACCATGAACATCTTTGTTCGTTGATGTAGTTAAGCCATAATAAAGTGCCCTTAAAATAAATGTATAGGTCAGATAAAGCAGGTCTGTATTTATGTCATTTATTAGTTATTGTAGAAATAGTACAACTAAACAATACGTAATGTTAAATACCAAGCCCACTATGCAGTTCCTGGTAATGATGCATTTGGTTCCTGTGATATTATTGTCTGTGACATGTCTCTAAGTGGTCATCTCAAGGAGTTCCGGCTAGATTCGCAGGTGTTCTGAAAATGTTTTAACTCCAATGCATCTCGTGGTTTATTTGGAATCAATAGTTGTTAAATTATCATTTTGCATGAACAAAAAAGTGAATTGGCATTCTTTTTAATTTAACATTTCCATTATTAGTAATCATATAGATACGTTGATTTATAATATATCACATACCTTAGAAAAAGTTCTTTAAAAGTTCTTTTGCAGATCTGAATTAAATACTTATGATAATTAAGGTTGCATTTGACATATACAGACAGGCAGACACAATGTATATTCTGCAACGTTTCATTTCCAATCATATTCTGGAAAGACACTTTTTCTTTGAACATAGATGTAAGTACATAACTTATATATGAAATATATATCTATAAATATATATTCATATTGACACGTTGGATTGGGCATCATGAATATATTACGGAAAACCAGTTTTATTGATTTCTTTTTCTGAATCTGATTATAAAGGTTTGCACATAGACAAGCATTGTTCTTCAGTGTTCATATTCAGACACTGATTCACACTTACGAGAGAAGACCAACAAATGTCATTCATCATAAAGGACACTACTTCTTGGTAATGACATTGTCTGGTACCCTGGTTATAGTAAGGTATGACAACCAATCCTTCTGATACATTATTCACCAAGATTGTGCAATGATCATACTGTAGAGTTTATTGCTCACAGATAAAGAGGACATATTAATGTCCATATCATACTATGTTTTTGACAAGAGTGTCTGTATTTCCCGAGCGAGAGCGAGATCCATACGTATATTCAGACAAGAGCGTCGTTAACATAGTATGACATGAACACGAATGTAATGTTCAATTTATTATCCAAGTTAAGGAAAATACGTAAACAGTTACCTTCAGGCAAAGGCTAGATACCCACGAACACCACATTCGGAATGCAAAGTCATAACATCATGACATTGTTATAACGTCACATACAGTTTTATTTAGCCTCCTGGTGTAAAATACACAATAATGAATATTATTATTCTTAAGCGCTTTTTAAATAATTAACTGGAAGTATCGATTTGGTGATATGGTATCCAATATCAAATGTACTGTAGAGACTGCTGTAATAGTTTTTATATAAGAATTCCATCCTTCTCTGTAGGAAAGATTTCTTCTGTAACATCCTGTTTATTAATGTCATTTTCAATTTATAATACTTTAACACGCTGTTTTCATTTGAAATACATTTCCGAAGTCAATGCATCATGCAAAACACTGTTATTGACAAAAATACAATCTTGTACTTTCTGGGTTGTAAATTACAACCGGGACGCTGATCTGACAAGTTGAGAGCAAGTTTTTCTTTGATTTGATTGATGTTGTTGGCTCAAACATGATTGAATAAATCATTCTCAGACTTGGTCGTTTTCATTTCTCGAATTTTCCGAAGTTCAAGATAAGTTAATAATCAAATCATGGAAAAACTTTATTCAGCTTAAATTATCAAGACAACCTATGGTTAAGTGGCTTCAAACATTGTTTGATCAACATCCATTTACTTTGACTAGAGACAAACAACAAAGGCAAAAAGTGAGATGAATAACATATTTATATACATTAATATACATACATGAGGAATTATCAGATAAATGAAAGTATAATAAAGTTTGTTTAAATTGTTTAAGAGCCTACCAGGACATTACAGGTACAGGAATATAATAAAGATGAAATTGATCTCCGAGAAGCTAAGATCCCTGGTAGGCCCTTAAATGTGAGTTTCCCTGGTCAGCCGGACTAGGCTACAGACAACGGTGCAGCATGCTACAGACAACGGTGTAGCCTAAATAAAGTGGTGGCTACAGACAACGGTGCAGCCTAAAGAAAAGCACAGCTACAGACAACGGTGTAGAAATAAAATGCGATGGCCACAGACAACGGTGCAGCTTGGTATAAAGCGAAGACTACAGACAACAGTGTAGCCATTGTATAATTGTTACGTAGCTGACCAAGGAAGCATGTAAAGCTAATGAGGTTATTTAGGATAAGGTTTTGGGGAAATGATATCCGTATTGGGGAAATGAAAATCCCTGAGAATTCCGAGGTGGTGAAATCAAAGGATGGCAACGAAGAAAATTGAAGATAAATAATAATATGAAATATTTAAAATGGACGGAAAGCATTACCATATTAAGAATGGGGAAGTTGGGGGAGCATGAGATGTAGAAAATACATAAGAAATGAGAATTATGACGGACGGATAAATTATAAAAGTATAATACTGGATGGTGAAAATGCGTGGAGATTTAATGGAATAGTATGAAAGGATGTTTGGGGATGGAGGAGGGCTTGATTTAATGAAACTCGAGTTAAAACAATGTGAGAATGATAATAATTGAAAGAAGTAATGTGCATGTGCAAAGAGCGCACATTATAAAATGAGGGTGATAGAAAAACGAATGAGGAAAATTTATTTGAAAAGAATTCCAAGACAAAGGAAATATCAACTGTTATGAACTGAACTGAAGATGATTCTGTCCTTTATTTGAAGCATCAGGAGGGATGCCCGTGCATCCTCTGGCTATAAATAATTGGTCTCTGTCATTGTACTCCTTTATGTTAATATTAGTTTTTCTTTCCCTATCCCTTTGCACGGATTGGGGAAAATAGCATTATTGATTGTTTCGGTTATGTGAGGTTAGAGTCTATTTGACTCAAATATTTGAATGTAGGTTCACTCTGGATAACATCTTGTGTCTTGCAATGTTACAGAAAAACAACAATATTTGTTTGGTCACATTCAAAGAAAACTATTAACAGAGTAATAACTGTCTGGTACATATAAGGAAAGACACTCTTTCTTATACACTTTTTATGAACCTTATTGTAAGGTTTGTGGTAAATGGTGCCACATATGATCTATTATCAATAATCGTAACATTTGCATCTGAATTTTAGCAGTATTCATTTTCATGAATTTGTTTGGACATTGCTTATAAAGTGTTGGTTAAATGTGTGATGTACTATTCCTAAACACTGATTTTGTGGCAATTCGAACTTCCAAGGAAAATAAGTATTTCATGCTTGAAATCTCCATGCTAATATATATGATATATGAAGAATGTTTCACATAAAATGAACAATAAAAGTTCATATTCACTTCAATTGGCTCCTTCAAACGTAAATAGTAAGCTGGATTGATAGGAAATGTACAAGGTAAATGTAAAATAAGAAAAAAACTCGTCATATATCTTTTGTGATCTCGTTGTATTTTTCAATTTGACATTTCTATTAGAATATATCATCACACAATTCTATAAAATAAAATGTATTTTCTATTTGTAGCAGGTGCACGTTTTCCCCTTGGAACGTCCTCTATTGTTTTTAGTTCACTGCAGATGTTCTCAACTATCACACACAATCATATCCGTTACCATCATTTCGAAGTCTTTTAAATGCAAAATAGTGGTAATGAAGCCAGCATTATAAAAGCAAGAGTTTCATTACCAAGTTCGTTTTTGACACATACGCACTTATCCCTGAGGCAAGCTACATTAGCCATTGTTCTGGTAGAAGAACGAAGCAGGTTCAGGAGATGAGAACACAGATGCTGTGGACACATACAGGCTGTCATCTGTGTGGCTGCATGAAAAAGTTGATTTTTCTCGGGAACATATTTTTCAAAAGTGACGAGTGCGGAAGGATGTTATTTTAATTTTTTGTTTGAAAATTTAATGATGTGGAAGAGTACAATGTCTTTTTTTCGATCAAAATAAAGCTTGGAAGTTGTAGAAGTATACAAAACGGAATCACACCCGTTCCTGCAGACCCATATTTCTGGTCGACAAATAAATTAGAGGATTGATAAAAATGAAGAAACAAATTACAGAAGACATCAATTTGTAAAAGTTACACATCAGTTCTTAATATCGGATTCATTGGATAAGTTGGATTTCTGCTACTTTAAGATCTAATCTCATATACATGTGGTCAATTTTTGTTGTTAAAGTAATGTGCACAGTCTAAATGCATATATCTATATAAGAATACGGTATGATGTGATTCGGCCTCTCAAGGGTAGAAACTAAATTCCCAGATGTCTACATCTACATGTATATAGATCCTTCTTATTATTCAAAGAATTTCTCCATATCGTCCTCGTGTTAATATACGTTTTAAGAAGATATTTCTGAAACCATAACTTCGAATAATACCATAATGTTATTAATTAAGTATTTCCGTATTGGCCCAGTTACAGACGAAGGGCCAATACAACGGACCGAAGACCTGTATCTGGGCCAATACGGAAATACTTAATTAATGACAATTTTATCTTTTCATTCTATTTGCACAACACTAAACATCTTATTTATATTAAAATAATAATTATAAACAAGATTGGTGAACAGATACCGCGGGTCAAAGTTGTGAAGCGACAGCTTAGTGCTTTCACGTAAATACCGTATACGTGCCATAACATTGATAGTGAATTAATAAAAAGTAGAAAAGCTTTCATCATTACCCTTTGTCTTCCTGTGCATCTTTGTATTACATCTGACCACGGTACTTACTATTCTAATCAGCTCTATTACTGCTAAGATAGTCGTAAGCCAATGTTAATGTATGGTGTTTACGACTATCTTATCGCTAAGAGAGCTTCGAAAATCTAGGCCCAGGCCAGTCCTAGAGCACATATCACAATGATAATTTATAAAAGGTACAAACGCATGTGATTTTCATCACCTGTGGCTGTCATACCTATAAGCTTTCAAGCGTATTCTCACAATTAAAAGAATCTAGTGTCTCTGTGATCATGAACTTAGAATAAATGGGTTTGACTGAATAAGAATGAACTATGTGAAGATATCAGATAAGAACTCAATGAGTCATTTAATATGTTTTAATGATTAAATATATTTAAAAGTTGAAAACACATTTTCATGATAGGGATTTGATATTTTGACACAACGGGCAAGGTAAAATATATAGTTGATAAGGTTTTGTAAATTAATGTCTGATTTTGAGCAAGCATGCCGATGATTTCTTTGAATTTTTTTTATTTTAGGTGTTACTTTAAAGTATTTTGTTTTTAATTTTAAGAGTATGATCTTTTAAAAAGTAATGGCCTCTTATCCTTTTCAAACCTGCCATTTTGCTCTTTCTTTCCATTTCGTTTCACCGTTTTGTCAATTTGTGAGTAGGTATGGTAATGAGACTGATTCATACATATTCAAGGACACCTTTGGGACGATGATAAGCTTCTATTTGCTCCACAACAATCATCTTACTGAAGTGTTTACCCTCAGATCAATACATGGAGAGACTCAGAGAGTAGCTAATAACTGATCCCACTGGAAGCTCTCTGGTGAACAGCTCAAAGTAAACCAGACCCGGAGAGGAATTAACCTCCTGAACATGACAGCTCCCTGATTTGCAATTCCTTGAGCAAATATTAACTTCATCTCAGAGAAGCAAACAGGGAACCATCGAAGAACATATTTAAGCTGATATAAAGGATATGGGTGGGGACATTATATAGAGTGACATTGTTGATATATACACTGACATCGACATTATATATAGAATGGCATGAATAGGATATAGCTAGGGTGAATTATTGAGGTACAGATTCTAAATAAAAGAGTCGAAAACATTACCTATAGGATAATATTGTATCATTTATTCTGGTATGATTCAATTCTGCTCTATTTATCGTGTTTAACAACTCGTGCTTGTTGTGAATAAAGGATAAAGCAACTGAAAAAGAAAAATGTTGTCATTATTAATTTATAATTTTAAAACGCTACTGGTAAACATAGTGACCACATCAAAGTAAAAGTTACACAAGCATTTGGGTCACCGTTGGTGTCCCGGTATACAGTTTATTCTGTCTGTCATCGGAACATTTTCCCGATTATGTTATCCTGCAGTGTGTTGATAGGTTATCTCCGTTTACGGCAAACTAAATACAACAACGACTTTTTTTTATAGTTGTTTTGAAATGCTACATTTTGAAATGATCAACATCTAACAAGTTTACAAAAGACAATTTCAAAATGTGCAAGTTATTTTTGACAGTTGTCTTAGAGAATTAATTCAATCTTTGGGTTCCTTCGAACTCTCACTATTTCACTTGGAAAATTGTAAACCATTTAAACTGTACCAATATTTTGTACCAATACTCTATACCAGAATCAATAGGCGTTCCTAAGGGAGCTTTGATTAAACCAGCGTGAGATTCCTGCTATTATGGAAGTCAATCATTGTGCCTACCTTTCATTTTAGGATCTATGGCTAGTGAGAATGACTGATTAACATCATCAGCTGATTAGGGAGTATTTGTATGACTCCTCTTATAATTTTGTAAAACATCTAAAATTTATAGTTGTCCTAGATATTATATACATCCAAAGTCAGTAAGGAATGAACTTTCAGCTTTCCAAAGTAAAATATTGTCAAATTAAGCAACAAGTTTGGATGATTTTAATTGCAGTTCTAAATCTTAAAATGATTGACTTTAACATTGCAAATTTTGATTTTATAGACCATGATAACCGGTACCTCGCTGACGTGTGTTTGGTGTCTGACACTGATGTGATGCGTGAAAAGTACATTAATGTTGACTATTACTGAGAGTATGAACTGAAATATAACATCGTCACAAGTGTTAATCCTGTGCAAGAATATGTTGTTTTCTTAATATTCCAATGAAATTACCATGTAATATTTATCAAATACATTAATTATACTAGAGAAATTATCATAACGTTACCAAATACATTTTTGAATGAATATATCTTACAATTGGGGGATGAAATTGAAATGTTGGTTCGCCCTTTGCTATTTAAAATTTCTTACATATTCGATGCACATATATGAAGCATAATCAAATCATTGGCTAAGGTTGATCTTTGGGTAATGAAATGGTACGCTATGAAACAAAAGTACCCAACGTACCTACAGTTCACCCTTCCATCCATGTACAGTATACAGGCGTTCATGGGAACTTTAATTAAACCAGCATGATATGTCTGCTTTTATAGCATTCAATCATTGTGTTTACCCTTTATCTGGGAATCTATCTATAGTGAGACTGAATAATTGAAATCATCGACGAGAGAGTATTAGTTATGCTAACATAAACTACATGTATGCATTAAATAATTTATTGATGGAATCATGGAATATGTATATTGATAACATTAGCAGGAGTTGAATAAAACCGTTATCATAAAGATAATGTTTCTTGATTGTAAGCAGAGCAAAAAATATGTATGGGAATCCAAATTGACAGATTGATCAACAATGGACATTTGAGGAAACGATTCTTTATAAACAAAAAATCTGATACTTACCTTTGACCTAAATAGTTTTGCAATACAGAAAGCATAATTCAGTAGGGGATGAAATTAAAACTTTCAATATTTTCGAGTTAAGCAACACGTTTGGATACTTCCAAATGCAGTCCTGGTTACAAAATAATAAAATCATTGATTTTTTAACCATTCTTGGTGTACAGACATCGATAAAAGTGGATAAACTATGATTCGTACCTGAGGGTTTAGGTTAAATCTTTCGCAAAGGACTCACCTCCAAAGGGTAGATTAATTTCTACTATTACAGATATTCTGATCCCAAATATCACAATGTTACAACTGTTAATTCTGCACAAAATTGTTTTGAGTTTTTACATTTTCAATCATCTATCATGCAATGTTTATCACAGACACCAATTATGTCAGAAAAACTAACATCATGTTTCCAAATAATCAACAGAGACAATGTTTATCAATTTATTTTATATTTGGGATCACACGACCTGCAATTGAAGTTTTTGTGTCCTGCATTGACTTGTGCCAACATTTTATCCATTCAGATATGTATTGTATGCATAAATGCTACTCAGTAACAAGATGTATAGTCTCTGTGTCAGTTACGTCAAAAACCATTTTAGAAAATGCGTTTTAAACACCCAAAGTGCATTTATACAGATATAATACAAAAATATATCATACTCTGATGTAAGAAATTGTGAGTGCTTCCTCACAAAAGTTGTGTCTATCAAAATCGACTTTATTTCGCTTCTTACACTGATGAATATATGGTCACGTTTCCTTTGGTGGAGAGTTTATATTATCTTGTTGATAAGAAGATATTGGTGCATGTCAAGCTATAAAACAAATCTGTGTCTAACCAAGTTTTTCATGTGAGCAACCACCGATAAATCTATGTTTAACCATGTCTTTGATCAGGAAACACTTCAAAGGCTTTTCCTCCTCAGAGATCACTTCATTGCTACACATTTATAAAGTTATTGTCTCAGACACACAAGGTCATCTGCTACTGATCCATTGGATTCGAATGCATACAAATATTTTATAAAATGAAGTTTTTAAAAGATGACGATCGCCTCCATCTTGAAAGTTGGTCAACTGATGCATATTTATCCATTTCAGTTTTTAAACCATAATGTAGCATAATAATCCATTAGTTTTAAACATTCAATATTTTGTGAACTTGATAAATGGTTTTATCCAGTTTGATGATACACGACATTGAAATATTAAAAGGATCTGATATGTTGTAGAACGTTATTAACGACTTCTTGGCGCAATTTGTGTTCATAATGTTTTAGTATGTGAGGATATTTCATTTGTCACATTTTCCCCCAAAGAAGAACCAAACACCATCAACATATAACAGATGATAGAGCGAAGAAATCTCTTGTGTCTGATGTATATGATGCATTCTTACAATTCCTGTGAACAATTTGTTAATGACAGTTTGCAAAAAAAACCCAAACGTTTGTGGAGATTGACGTAAATCGTATGACTTTTTAAGTGACATTTGTATGAGAAGAATGTGAGGTAAATAGTACAATATAATACAATAATTGAAAATATTAAATTAAAATCAATAACAAATACTTAATGACAAATTGAAATCATTATATACAAGTACCAGTTGTTTCTCTAATAATTGTCGATAAACTGAAATAAAACTGAGCCAAAGAGACATTTGTGTTCAACTATCAGAAGATAATATTATTATGCCAATATTTCTGTATGTTTTATTTAACTGAAGTTTTGAGGGGCATTTAAAAATACACGAGAATACATAATACAAATCAAATTTCATGATAACACGCGTTTTGAAGTATATGAAGAAGTTGTAAACACAAAGTGAATTAGGTGTTGGAATATACAGTCCTGGTTATAGGTATTGCATGTGCCCCTTACAGAATGTTTAGTAGAATAGGTTATGTTACAGGTACTGTAATATCTAGTATAACCCAATATATGAAGGACGTGAACCAACTGCTGAAGTGCAAGGTTATCTGAGAAAAGTTAATAGTACTCATGGATTCAATATCAAGATGGATGAGGTTAATACGTCTCCGGGTCTGGCTTTTCTACAGTTCATCGAAATGTCTCGCATTCCTTTCGTTCTCCCTTTGTCTGTCTCCTTCTCTGAATTAAAGTTTCCATCCATTCCAGGAAAATGGAGTGTTTATTTGATGGATCTGCAAATATCATTGCATAACACTGTACTAGAACTGATCAATCAACGCCAAACGCAAACTTTCAAAACTTCTGAAGATGATTTAAAGTGTCTTGGAGTCATGAACCATTTGACGAATAATCCTACAGGGTGGCAATAATGAAACCATGTTGTGCCACATGCCACATTCGAAAACCTTACTATAGCAATTAACACTCTATGCATATATAAATTTCCGGTGGTGTAGCCCATGGTGAATTACGGCTCTTCAGTTCACTATCACCAATCTGCATTGTGTCAACTCAAGTAGCTTAATTGTCGCAGACTAGGACTGTTTATTTCCTAAAAAACTTGCATATTTAGATGTATCTTAAGCATGTTGCTAAAATCTGCTGATTGGCAGTTCTCTGAGGTCCTCTGAGAAGAAGTTAATATTTACTTGGGGAATTGGATGCCCAGAAGCTGTCGTGTTGATGCGTTTAATTTCTTTCCGATCTTGTCGTGTTCTCCAGAGTTTTAGCTGGATCATGTACAATATCTGTTGATAGGAACTGTTGACAAGCACATCAGAAAGACTAAAATGCTCTTTACAGCAAATAGGAACTTATCTGCAGATTTGGTCTTGAATATGTTTATGTTGGTGTTATTGTCGTGCCTGCTCACAGCATAGAAGAGTATTCATCTTTCTGTTTGTAGTTCATGCTAATTCAATAAAATTAACCTGTCCCACATCCATGAGGTTATAATCTCTTATTTCATTATAGAAAACGAACGTAGACATGATTCACTGGTGACAATTCCTTTGAAATCTTGTATTTTTGGTCCCGTGTCTCCCATAAGACAAATCCAAATCCATTATGATTCTGTATGTAAGAAATATCATTAGGTTTGTGACATATGGTCTTCTGGGAGAAATATTTATCCTTTGGAAACTGGTCTGGCATTAGCACAACGTGACTCAGATTTAGTACTGGAAGAACATGGTGTTTTATTGTAAGCTTTAGAAAGAGCAGGACACTGAAATAAACTTATATCTGTCACTTTAAGACATTTCTTTATTTACAAATTTATATTTTGATTAACCATTCTACTTCAAGTAAAATCTTAATTTTGCAGATGTTGCTTTTTCAATACAGTTCAATAGACAGGTAGATTACATCTACAAATGGCAGAAATTCAGCTTAAATGTCATCAATTTCTTCAACTTCTTCTTACATAACGTAAATCTTCGTTTTTATTGACTCATAACAAGCTTTCCTACGTCATTTATCCATAAAGAGGAAATACTCAACAAATCACGGAATTAAATTGTCTCCACTGTATCTATTTCTCTATTACCTAACTTTTGTCCTCGTGTGCGCATGTGAGAAAAGGGATCTGTTGATTTGAAAAATGGTATCTGTTCTTCTGGTGCTTGTCTCTTCCAATCATGTTGTGATAGAAGATTAAAACCTGAGTGAAACTGACATGACTGATGTAAGTTGAAAAACTCGGAACACTAAAACAGAGCTTAAACGTAGCTATGACATTTCACCATGCACCTGCCACTTGTAAACATAACTAAAAACTCCATAAACATAAAATGAATAAGATGTCTAAAGTTTCAGGTAATAGTTTTAACATCAACTTCGAATGTTTTTCCTTTTAAAAGCGGTATGTTGAAATAGTGTAGCCCACACCATGGATAATAAAACTACTGATACAACTGATTACAGGGATAGAAGTTGGGCAAGTGGTACATAATTGGACATTAACCATGTTGAAGAAAATGTCAAAGAAATCCTAGAACAGTTTACAAGCAGATCCTGAGTAATAGATTGTCCAATGAGGCAATGGAGACAACATAATGATAATTTACTAGGGCTGTTCCACTAAAAGATCTTAGCCCTGTAAAGTAGAGTTTTGTTTATCTAAACATAACACTGATATATTATTAAGGTATATTTTGTTGATAGTTTTGTCAATTTCAAGTTGATGTTAAAGTAATTAATTGATTGTTCTTTAATTGCCAGCAAAGAGAAAATATCGATCATTAATGTTGAAAAAGTAACTGTCGTGTAAATTAATGTCAGATTCGTAATGCTTTCACTGAGGCCATTTGAAATTGTGCATTATTTGTTTCTGTGCGATTTTGTGCAAATTGACATCTTAAAGTAATTGATACGACATCAATCTCACTGAGGCAAAAGCAATTTGACACTCATTGCTACAACACCAAATTACACGTGAGAAATTTTTATATATTACCTTTTGAAATGTAAAAAGTACATATTACGATGTCTATTTTAGAAGTTTTGAAAATGACTACTGTAGTGATGAAGCTACCAGATAAGGTCGTATCTGCAAGCCCCACTCCATTAATGAGCACATTATGAAGAACAAAGTGAGTATGAAAGCTTTTATTTAAACTCAGAGTTTGACGCAGTATATATGTTACTATAAATCTTATCATATAATTATATCACCAAGTTATCATAATATAGGGACTTATACTTAACCTCATTTACTTCACAACTCTCCATTGTTTCATCAAATAGAACATAACCCCTATATTAATAGATAAAGCTTGATTTAGACAAATATTTGTGAATAAAAATATTGAAACAAAAGTCAATGTCTCTTTCAAAACATGTCCATCAAAGAATGATTATCCATCACTTAAACGACATTTCAAAATCAGAAGTCAAACGAAAAACCATAGCCATAATTCTTTTTTTCAGGTATTATCATTCGTGGGGAAGTGTAGTTGTTTTCTTGTGTAATTGCAACCGACGTGAACAGAATTTTCACTTTTTGTGTGCCTGGGCCTAATTTAATACTGACTGAAGCCTCAAGCAAACCCACGCCAACCACAGAAAAGAAACACTTCCTGGCGATTTTATAACAGTCGATGTGCAGCAGCTGTAAGCTCTGTACCGAAGGTGATGCTGGTAACGTACGTTACCAACATCCCAACATAGGGAAAGGCACGATCGCTTCGTGAGTATTTAACGAGAATTAACAGCTTTCTCTGGGTTTAATTTTGTGCACACGTATGAACTTCGATATTGTTAAAAACAGATTTGATGTACTGCATCACCTTCGGTACAGTGATAAGGGAAGGATTGGTAGATGTGGATTATTCCTACAATTTATATATTGAGGAAGGATTGGTAGTTGTGGATTATTCCTACAATTTATATATTGAGGAAGGATTGGTAGATGTGGATTATTCCTACAATTTATATCTTGAGGAAGGATTGGTAGATGTGGATTATTCCTACAATTTATATATTGAGGAAGGATTGGTAGATGTGGATTATTCCTACAATTTATATCTTGAGGAAGGATTGGTAGATGTGGATTATTCCTACAATTTATATCTTGAGGAAGGATTGGTAGATGTGGATTATTCCTACAATTTATATATTGAAACATATTTGGTTACTACAAATTTAAAAGCATATAAGAGGATTTGGATATGAAAGTAGAATTAATCTTATTTCTGTTTCAATAGAAAATGATAAAAAAGGTGATACAAAACTGTTTCCAAATAACCAAACGTGCCAATAACTGAAAGATCAAGTTTAAATAACAAACTACAATATAAATACAAAAAAGTACAATTTGATAGTTTTCATTAATATAAATATTATTTAGGTAAAAATGCCCTGATGAAAAATTATTGTTCTGTCTTAATGGGCTATGTGATGTGTGAAAGAGTGTCGACTCTTGAACCATGCATGTTATAAGATGACAAGTCGAAGTGCCATGAAATGCTGCACAAAATAAACTTAAGCTAAACGCTGGCTGCTGCTAGCGGGTATACTGTTCATAAAAGTGGTACACAGATTTCTATCAAAAACAACAAACAACGTCAACTGATTGTTTTATCAATGTGGAAAATGCGTACACAGTTAAACACTTATAACATTGACAAATGTATAACTGCAGTGTTCCCTTTCCGAAAGTAAATAGTTGTTTCCGTCGATTGAAGTATTCCATGTTAAGAAGAATATAATCATGTAAATAAAGCAAGAAATGTGAGGCCAATTTTCAAGGGTATTTCATTTATATCATGAGTAGGTGAAACAGTGACAAGCATCAAACCATGTTGTCAATGTTTGAAAATATAATAGGTTGTTTCATTTTCTGTTTTCCCCCACGATAAAAAAATAGTATAAAGAAGTTATAAAGAGATATATAAGATTGTTTACCTTTATGGAGTGTCTCACTGAAACACATTTACAGCATCCGAAATATGACCAGTACGGCGTTACAAACTAAATCCTTTCCCATAGACAGTTTGAGCACAATTTCGTTGATGCAGTAAATCATAATAATTTATATACAATATATAGACGTGATTCTCATTAGCATATGCAACAATTGATATGACAACTCGTAAATTGATAAATATAGCTAAAAACAACTTAACATGACGGACAAATATTTGAAATACAAAAACAATGACTATAATTAAATAAAGAAATTTAATGAAAATTAGTATTGAATTTTTACCTTTCCTGAATGGATAGTGTACTTGCCCTTGGACTGTCAATGATGAAGCCATTGTGTGAACTGATTCATTCTAAAAACCACTCAGTCTTTATAGGCAGTGAAATGTATGTAATGTAAATGCTTAATATTTCCGAATAGAAACTTGCTTATCATGCATGTTCGGGATTCAAGCACGATGATTATGCTGTAGCACAGCTCGTACGTTATATATAAAATGTACGCCTCAAGAACCTCGGATGATTTAAGAAGTTCAGTGCTCACAGTGCCGATGATGTCGTTAATGTCCCTAACATTTGCATATGAACATGAGAAATGTCAATGTTTAGCATGTTGCGTCGAGATAATGTTTCCCAAATTTGTCGATTTCTTTTCACAATTCAAGCATTTGATTCAAGCCTTGCCTAACCCTCTCCAACCAGTACATTTATCTCCCAATAATGTACTACTACTCGTTCTCTATCTGTAACTTATTAACAAGAATGAAAATGTATAATATTTATTCAAATGTATATATAAATAAATATCAATAAATCATAAAAGATTGATAGTTATCCAGCGTGGATAATAACAATTATCATCTGTTTCAGAGGGATTATTAAGTTTCTGTTATGAAGAATAAGAATCGTTTATACATTTTAATGTTTATAGAAAATACAAGGAACACGTTAAAAAAATGAAATGAATAGAAAGAACCGACGTTAACAGTGTTCAATATTATATGAAATAATAACGAAAAAGCTTGATGTTACCGGGAGCTAGTTTTAATAGAAAGAGACAGTACAAATCTATCAAAAAAGTGATTTAATTTGAATAAATGATTTTGAAATAAAGCAGTTAAAGTTTCAAAATTAACAATAGTGTGAATGTACTAAAAAAAGTTATAAGGAATGGAGCAGTGATCTGATACTGAACTGCATTTAATCATATCTTTGATCTTTGTCCATACGTGATCTCCTGACATTTTTGCACCTGATGTAATACATCTTGAAAACCCTGCGGTTTTGAACTGTTTGTAGAGGTTATTTAATCCGCTGTCTGATCAAAGACATGTTCGAATGTGTGAGGGGTATATTTCAGTCCTGATTCCACACAACCGATGATTGCTTGAAAGGAAAGTGATGTTCATCTCCTGGCTTCTGACAAGACAGTGGAATCCCAGCCTCGAGTCAATACTATCAGACTGAAGGGACTTGTCCAAGGGGAAATCCTTTAAAGACCAACTTGCATTGATATTTCTGACAATTTATCACGTCTGGTGACGTGTCATGACTGATATCATTTTGGTTTTGGGTATGAACGTTTTATAGCAATAATTATTCTTATATTTTTTTCTTTTATTTAAACATATTATTAATCTGAGCAAATTGAAGTTAAAGGCCTGTCTGTACCAGTAGATTAAGTTACATTAAATCATATAATTCATTTTTTAAAATTTGAATAATGTCATAATCTTTTTACTTACAAGAACTTATAGAATTGAATATAATGGATAAGATAAAGCTGATCATTTGCACCAAGAAGATTTCATAAAAATAAAAAAAAGAACCTGAAGCTTACCGAAATAAAGTGAACTCAATATAAAGGTAAATAAGTGTCACCAATTGCTGAAAACACCCCTCAATCTAAAACAAATGTCCATGGTTCAGTTAAGCCATGCGAATCCATATCCCTTCCAGCGGCCATTTTAAGGTGTGCGAAGGTAGTTCAAGTGATCTGACTGATGTAGCGATAACTTAACAGTCAGAGTAGACCATGATGGAATGGTCAACCATATTCCTGTCTGAACTCTCAAATAAACATGGGACCTTCAAATCTGCCCCTCACACTGAAAAGTTCCACACCACTGTCACTTTATACGTCGCACCATTTTATCCAATATGGATAACCGTTTCCTATGGCTACGACCCTTCAGGTGGTGAAATGAGATGTTTTACCTTTTAATGTAACAATATATTGTACAAACTTTAATAAACTTTAGAAAACATGATATGCAAAAAACGAGCTTCAGCGCTTTTAATTATCAACCAAAAAACAACGTCTGACAAGACAATATAGGCCAAGAATATGATTATCATCTTCTCAAAGTCATGGACAGAGTATATATCCTTGTCAGACAGTCAAATTTGCTATCTTGTTTTCTCAATGAGAATGCATAGCATCTAACACTTTCTGACACGATAACCCCTTATTTTATTCATAACACACTGTTAGGAACATTTAAGAATGTGGACAGTTATTCAAATACAACCACCTGGTACTAACTTCCTCTATTTATGACAACTGAAGACTATGATTAGTTAGACATGCAAACTTTCTAGGAGTTGAGAGACATTGTTATTACTGAGTAGTTACATTTTGTATGTCCATCTTAATAAAAGACGTCAGTAAGTTTGTGGGTCGTCTTTGTCAAGTAATATGAATAACTGTCATAAACTAAATCATTAGAAGATTATTTCCTTGACGACATCAATTAAAGACATCATAGATCGTAATGTATGGTGTCTATTTTGGGTGCCCTCATATGCTGAAAAATGGACATCTACAAGTTTTAGATATATCATATATCTGTAGAGGTTTAGATATTAATGTAATCTTCTTTAAATACCAAATTACAAGTGTCTTGACAAAAGGCAGTGTAACATCTTGATAAAGAGATCAGTAAAATGTCTTGTCGCCATAAGTGACTGGAACGAGATACAAGGAAAGACTGGTCTGTGAAACGTTTCACAACTTATAATTTGGATGATCACAGTTTCTTCTGATTGGCAGACAATCTCATTAACAAGTAGAAGTGTCCTTGATTGTGAATAATGTCAATTAGTTTCTCTGTCAACGTCCTGAAGTATGAATCACTGTCTGAATATGAAACGATGTAGAATATGCATTACATCTGCCTCTCTCTGTATATTCACTTTATATTGACAAAATGCAAAAGGTCCATGTTGCCATTAATGTAGAAAATGATATAACAAAGATCATTGTTTAACTATGAATAAATTATGACTTATTGTAAATTGTAAAGGATTCAATATTGGTTGTATAGAATTCAGAAGATTGTCACTATATAGTTGACATATTTATATTGTTACACTTTTTGTTACACATTTTTATAGTTTTTTTTCAGATATCAGTCTACGTTTAAACGTTTTACTGACAAAAGTCAACATTGTCGTTTGCATTTGATAAGAATTGATAGTTTGTCAAATGATTTGATTTACTATTATTATATTACATATATTATATTTTATTAACTTTTCAATTTGAGATTCAGCTTTTATTCACTAATTATAATGGTGACGGTATTGCCCAAGCGACTTTAACCAATAACTCACTCACTCACAATGAGATTTCTTATTGTCATCTTCTGGAGTAACATCACTGGAACTAACAACTAAGATACTCATTCAACTGCTTCAGAAAGTCGGTCCATGTCATGTCAAACACATTTCGTACTTCAAATGGAAACTCGTACATGGTCATAAATTGTGATAATGGTAAGATATGGCATTTATTTTTCATATATGTATAAATTATAACCAAAATTCAAATTTACTCAGTGATTTTAATCGTAAAAACAATGTTACATCCGGTGGGCTAGGTTGACTTATGCAAATTTATCCGGTCAAGGACACTGACTCTACGAACTGATGAAATAATTATTGCAACATCATTTTTTGTTTTTAGATCGATTTTTATAAAACATCATCGTTTTGGGTGTCAATTTGTTTAATTTTAACAATTAATAACACTCTATGGTTAGATCGACAACCTTTTCTAAAAATAGATACAGCTCCCGCTAGCTTGGCATTCACATTGACTCGCGTAACATGAGAATGGCGGGAACATTTCCATGGGGTGACTTGAAGAAATGGCCGATTTGGACCTGCTATTGATGACACGTTGGATATATTACTATATTTGGAAACAAGACTTGACAAACAATGCACAGAGACATTTTTATTTATTTGTGGAAGATTTTGAGATTCTAAAATATGTAAGTGAAATTCTTTTTATTTTCACGGATTTGTTCAAAATGTAATCAGTTGATCTTTTCATTTGCCAACATTTTCGCAAATCTCTGATTATTTTCTAACAGAAATAAATTCAATGTCCAAATGTGTAAATCAGCTAGATTAGGATATTCTGAACATAGTGATGTAAATGTTATGATGTTATGCATTTTGCATGCACTTATAGAACTTCAACCCAATGAATCGAGTAGGTAACATTTGTATTATGACGTCAAACACGCACCTGCAGGCAGTTTTGTGATTGAAAATACGTTCAATATTTTCGCTCATCATTTCTCAATAAAATAGAATTGTATATAGATACTAATTACATCATGTGAAAGCCCATTGATTTCTCATTCGAAAAATGTGAACTTTTTCATGAATTAGGGAAATTCGTCACACTTTTGTCGTATGGATGTCAAAGGGTCAGAAGTCACTGATGTATCAATACGTCAACACCTCTTGGGCTTGATATCAAGCCCGCAGCAGCGAGCATCTT
The DNA here is from genome assembly GCA_936450465.1 of Gibbula magus. Classification (NCBI taxonomy): domain Eukaryota; kingdom Metazoa; phylum Mollusca; class Gastropoda; order Trochida; family Trochidae; genus Gibbula; species Gibbula magus. Next base: position 5,245,815 of record OW388294.1, read on the forward strand.
AATTTGTCTTTGTTCTGTTCTTTGATAAAACCCATGCTTTGTTATCAATGTAGACGAGGTGTCGTTGCTAATCTGATATTGGTAAGATTTGTGTCACATCTTTCACTGTTCTTTTTCAAATGTGTCCCTTTGAAACAAAAAATGCAAACAAACTGATAAATAACTTTTTTTTTTTAGAAAACCAACGTCTATGGTAATATGGCATATGTTTATACCGGGTTGGTGAAACAATGGTAATTACCACTTATTCAAAATTATGTCAAATCTTTGACCATTTTTGATGATTTATCAGAGATAAACAAAAGGGACTAAAACCTAATATATATATGCATATGCATTATTAGAGAATTTGACCCAAGTGTCTTCTGACGAGTTGATAGATTTTGTCTGAAACTTGGCGAGGAAGACAAGATAGTAAGATTATATTTATCTTCCAAAATCATTTTTCATTACTTTCAACAAAACATTATTTCCCTAAACACAGCACTGCCACAGAACATGCCATAGCATTGGGACGTCATCATGTTTATGATCATAATGTGATGTCATTAGGTTTTTAACGTCATAGAATTGTGAGTCATTACTTAATGAGGTTAAATCATTGTGATGTCATGTTGTTGGCGTTGACATGGCATTGTGCAAAATCAACTGTCAAAACGATATCTCAAAAGAGATATAGCTTGATCTCACAGAGGAAATATAAACACATATTCATCTTAATTCGAATCTACATTCCTAAATGGTTTTGAAATTATTAATTAAAATCTAAATTCCTCAACAGTGTTATTGAATTCCGCCTCAGGTAAAGAACCAACCATACACAGAATGTGCTTGATTTTAGCCTCCCTCTCTTCCTCGACGATTGACATCAATTGAAAGACTTATTTGTTAGTGTCCTTGAAGCACTAATATCATAAAGTTCGTCTAGTGCGGCATATTCTGGAAAGTTGAAGGGGAACTTAGAATACGGGACAGTGGTGTAGTGGTTACTTTCGTTTGCAGGCTCGAATACTGGCAAGCACTCCTTTTTGTAGACTCAAATATTGGCTGAAGGTATAGTAATTATAAAATGTCCATATACTAAATGATAATCTAGAAAAAGCTGTCTTTTAATACCAAAATATTGACCAAGTGGTTTTAAACAATAACCGGCCCAATTCCCTAAGATGAGGTGAGTTAGGGTTTAATGCCGCTTTCAAGAACTCCATATAGAGTAACTCAAATAATTCTGTTACATGGTCATTGTTTGCTAGGTTCAATGACATTAAGCTCTCTGTGTTGTATGCCCAACATTCCCCTACCTATGGAAATGCAATCTTTAAACTGTCACTGAATTCAAAGTGAAAATACTCTTGCATAAAATTCCACATTATGGTCCAAGTTGAGACAAATGAAAAGTCGATGCGGGGTTAGTGGCTTTATTGATGCAGTTTCAGCCTCATTTGTCAATCTTCTTCAAGGTATCAGAAATTATTCCAGCTCTTGCAGAGTTGGGTTCTCGAGATGCATATTGATAGTGCGTGAAATTAACGACTAGATGTCATCAATGACTGGATGTCGTAGCCACAATAAGTGACGTGCAAGGCTTCAAGAATTGTTATTTTATGCACAAATGTTATAAAGCTAATGTTAATATTACCAAGCAAGTCAAGAGAACTTTGTCGTAGGCCCGGACTACGGCCCTTCTTGATTTGAATTTCATTTTCACTCTTTCTTCAAAGATAATGTCACGTGGCTTAATTAGGATTGATAGCAATCACAACGAAACGATGGTCAAGTTTTCTTCTGTAGCTTTTGTGAGTATTTCCATGTACATGGAATCATCACTGAACTCTTTGAAAGTAATAAGTATGGACCATTGCTATGTTGTTATTACTTGGTCTTGATGTTCTGTTCATGTTTCATGTTGTGTTCATGATGTGTTCATGTTATGTTAAATTGTATTCTCAAGGTCAACAAATAATTTATGACTGAAACTTGAGAATAGCATTAAGTCTCTGCAATAAAAATGTCGAAGACAATAAACTAGATTTTGTTGATCTTTATACATTTACTTATCTTTGAAAACTTGTATTTGTATAAAAAATATTTGGTCTTTACTACGACATGACATATCATTGATGACAAATAAAACTTAATGAAATAGCTGTGTTCATAAACATTCTGAGACTTACTTGAATCCTCCTTATTAATATGTGTCAGTGTACATTACAAGAGTTTTGATAAAACAAAACAACAAAGATGTCGGTGCATAGAAACATCTTTAATACAATAAAACTATTGTCCTTTTATCATTATGGCAAGAAATATTTCCAGTTTCATGCAATTTCCATTCACATAATGCTATAAGATGAATAACACCAACGCCAATACGAGATATCCATACACTGCACACATCCTAGTGTTTACACACGTGTGTATGATGTTTTCTCTACTTAACATTTAATAAGGATTAAGTGGTTGGATAGATGATAGGATTGGTGTCATTAACTTTCATATATTGAGTCTTAATATGATACATGGCAATTACCTATTTCGGACTTATTAAAAGGTGTTCACACTATAATGGTCACTAGCAGTTTTCGTTCTCTACGACTATGGATAATCTGGTCATGTAATCGGATGTAGTAAAATATACTACATAAACTTTTATTATGATGAGTAAATTTGTAAATATAGAAATGCAGAAAGAGGTGAGGTGAGCTTGTTTGACTATGCATTGCGGTGAAACCTGCAAGCAACGGCTTGAACTGGTAAAACATGAGTGGTACTGCACTGACATTCAGTGTAGCATTGCATTGCATTTCGCGATTTTATGGCACTGTTTCGTGATTTTGTTTCACTATTTCACAATACGAAATAAAACGGCCCCTCTCTCTCAGCCATCATATTCAAGAGTATTTCACTTATATCACAGCTGCTAGTATTATTGCAGGGAGAAGGCCTGCCACGCAACGTGGCTATGCTTTGCGACGAAACTTGCGAGCAACGGCTGGAACTAGCGAACAATGGGTGGTACTGCACTGAAATTCAGTGTAGAATTGAACCCAAACCTTACTGCGTGTAGAACAGTTCTCTACTGAAGACAAAGTTGCCGTGCCCCTGGCGAGATTCGAACAACGGGCCTCTTGATCCAAAGTCGAACGCGCAAACCACTACAAAAAGATAAGAAAAGAAACTGCTATTGTCCCTTAATACAGCTAGGCTGTAAGCTTTACATTTGCTGTTTCAAATTTTAAGGTCAAAATGAAGTTCCAAGGAGAGATAACTGCCGATTGTAATCCTTAAGACAACATCGAGTTCATTTTTGAGATGTCCACTGATCCATTTCCATGCTTATATTGGCATTCTTTTCAGTGGCTTGAACCCAATCTTCCCTGTTGCTATTGAACATGCTAATCACTGAACTCCTGAACTCAATAGCAAACATCATTCATTTCCTAGTAGTGTGTTATGTGAAGTCAGTTCAGTTCCCAATACATGTTGCCGGTGGAACTGTCCACAATATTGGTCAGAGACAAGACCAGTGAAGGCAACTTAACATGACTGTGGAACGAATTTCTTTGCAAGGGTCAACATCAAAACGTTAAAGGTGTGTTTATTTACATTTGTTATATCATTACAAGAAAACTTGAATGATATTTAGTCATGGTGAAATAGCCAGTTATTATTAGAAATATAATATCCAAAGGACAATAGCGTATAACAGTAATAACAGGTATAACACAAACATAGACATCTTGTTCAAATATTTCACTTTTTCCTAATATCATTTTTGCCTCATTAAATCTGGTAAATAGCTGGATATGGTATTTGATTAAAAATACAAATGCAAAAGGATTAAATTTATTGCGTGCTTCAATTAATGAGTGTTGACATTTAAGTAATGTAACTCTCTCGGCTCCTGATGAACTGATAGTTTTGCTCCTTCCTTCGTCACGGGGATTCCATGGAATAATAGTTTTAATGTTTATTTGAAACCCTCTGTTTAGAGGCAACATACAGAAGCCACAATCGGCAAAATAGTTTCCTAATAGTTTCAGGATGACTTCAGGTTGGAGGAAGGAGACAGTGATGCTATGTTGCTTGTGTCACTTCTAACATTCGTGTCACACTGACACAATTTTAGCTAACTGGAGAAAATTGAATGTACCATTGTACATGTATCTCATATATTGTAAATTAAATTTCATTTTTTATTTCGTAAAAATACTGAGTTTTAATTCTGGGCATATTTTCAAGCATTCAAGGTAATATCCGCAGTAGTGTATGAAACAAGCCTTCATTGTTACCAACTCGCTGCTGAAAATGTGTCAATTTATGTGCTAGAAGTTTGCAAGCAAATCAAAGTTACGAACCCCGAACAAATGTTACCAGATTAGGGAACGTCGTTTCCCATTTTGATATTTCTTACATGTCATCTGATGAAGAAGAAAGTATATACTCCGAAATCTCCGAAATGTATTTTCACATTTAAGAAGTTGTTATCCAGGAAATATTCCAGTTCTTATGTACGCCACTTGCAAACGCTCTTCAACACTGTCTTGCAATGCAAGTTTCCGTCATTAGTACATAATAAACCGCAGAAATGATAGTCTGTGAGGCATTTGAAATAATACCCTCCTACATAAAACTCCTTTATTTGTTAGACACGTCAACTACTATGAATTAACTCCTCAGAATTGTTCATAAATTTTCCCGACTGTCGTCAGACTCAGACATAATCATATCTTGTTCCAACATCAGTCTCAGATATAAGCTGTGAATGGAACTTAATTAACATCAATGATCGTAGGATTAGTAAATATTCGTTCTGTAGGATAATGATTGAAATATTGAACATTTACAAAAGAGAATATTTATTCGTGACCGATTTCATGTTATTTGTTAGGATGCTTTACATTACATGCTTTTCAAACATTTACAATATGTTGCCATAGAGACTTAATCAACATCAATCAAAACTGCAAACTCTGCAGATTCGAACCCCGTGCTAACTGCACGATCCCGCCTTTCTTTCTTTCATAGGGTTTATGGAAACGATCTTGATCTGGCAAATGATGAAAACACCTTTCATAGAACATACCAAACGTAGGATAACAAGAAATGTACAGTATACAAATAACCTCACTAATGCTTGTTTACATTTCCTATTAGCCAAATTAGGTTAATAACTATGGATATCCTTTTAGCAGAGTTTTTTGTAGATCTAAAGAAAGACGTTGATATCTAAGTAAGGCACTTTCATCTCTTCGCATCAGTGTTTTATTGTCAAACAAATGTTGTCGTCTCATAGAACTTTGCAATAAAAACACTTGTTGGTTTTATACAACTTGAATCACAGCGGTACTTTTATTTGTTTCTTCATTTCATATATTTTTTCAACTACAATTGTAGGCATACGAAAAGGTACATTAGATTGCTTACGCATTAACTTACGAATGAATACACAATATTTTGCACATCTAAGAGAACATGTTTGCCTGCTTTTGTATCCGTTTCGAGGATTTTGGTTCCATTTCAGATATGTTTTTTTATTTTCGTTTTTTTCTCATACAGAGGGTATTGTTTCAGTATTAGAAGATTTATGTTCCTATTTCGATTGTTTGCAACAGTTTTAGTATATTTGAACTTAGTTTTGAAGATTTGCTAACCGTTTGTATGGTAGGCCTGAAACGAAAAAATTTAAAACCTTCCAAAATTTACAGCAACATATGTTTCACATGAGACGTTCGAGAAGTTGTAATGAAAGGATGATATATAACTGAATCTACAAGAAATCCGAAAACATGTTACTTATATTTGATGTATTTATAGTGTTTGTATTAGTTGGCAGTCTGTCTATTTTACTGAGAAACTTTGGGTAAACTTGAAAGGAAATGTATACGTTTTAAGAATCATGTAAGAACAGTATAGTACTTACTCTTCACAACGTGAATGTGTGTTGTCACTGTGTAATAACGATTGAAATATATGTTTACATTGTAGATTACTAATTCAACTCAAATGATATATTTACAAAACGAGCAAGTTAAGAAAATCTAAATGCTTAAAGATACATAATAAACACAAAAGCACTTTTGTATTACATACATACTTTCACGTAAGTTTTCACTTGGTGCCGTGCCAAGTGCAGAATCACCTAGTTAAAACAACACGAGTTTCAAGTGTTCTGAGAAGTGATTGGTGGATCACTTCTTGGATTGCCTATCGTATCTGTAATCAGAGTCGCCATGATATGTTAAGCTGCTTAAATATTAGGGAAAGAAGTGGCTACCTTAAAAAGGAATCCAATACTTGAAGGGGCAATATATTGCATTGATGAAACTTTGAAACTTACTTATACTTACGTGTAAGATGATACTTTCATGTGTATAGTTTACAAATAAGTTTAAACATTATAGTTTTTGAGATTTTCTTGACCAATCATTACAGGATTCAAGGACACATGGTAATTTGAGATTGATTATTGTATGTATGGACAAAGATGGTCCATTGTCGATGCAGTTATAGCAATGTATTTGTGGTCCAAACGAAATAATTTCGAAAATAAACTATATCAACATATTCTAATTCAGTATTAGGTTATGAAGCCGTGTTTTAAAATTGTCTTTGAACCGCCAATGCTATTAACCTGTGGATATAAATCAGTGCCAATGGATTTTCTCCAAGGCATTATCTTTCTAGAACAAGATTTGTGTCTCACCTTTGTTAGAGAAAATTCCATTCTAGGGATTCTGTGTACCATTAGTAAATAGCTTTTTACCTAAAACCCTTTTAAGATAATTTCGTACTGATCTTAAGGGACAGTGTCATTATCCTAATGTATTTCTGTTTGCTTTATTTACAACCGTCACAACAGTGTGTTAACCATTTCCATGTACTTCCCGTATTGTTTTATTTTCGAAACATTTTGAATAAAATAACAATAGAAAAAGAGCCTATAGGAATCTCAGAACCAGAATCTTGCCACTGCATACTCTTTATGACAGACTAAATAAAGATAAAACATTTAAAGTAACTTACCAAATATGACCCATTATTGATGACGGTATGTCATCTGAAAAAAACACAGCACTCACCACGAATACATGTGTCATCATTGATTTTCAAATATTTTCAAAATATTTTGCATTTATTCAAGTTTTAAAATTCAACATTTACTTTTCAATTTGATGTTTTATTTAGCCTCACTTAAAATGTAAACTCCTAAGAAAAATTCAACCAGAATTCGACGAATCACTCATTTATCATTTCTGGTAAATCAAATGATGACAATCTAGTGTTTCAATGAGGAAGAATGGTTGCTGGAAAAAACTTATGATCAGTTTGTTTTACACCGTGAACAGGCGTATATATTGTCTTGATAAATCAGATTTTAAAACGACAAACGGTTTTTCTTACATAATTGATATTTATCTAAACCTTTTATTAGATGAAAATAGCTCTCAATTAGAATTATCACGTAAGCCATGTATGAACATCATGTTTAGTTTCTTTGATATTATTCTTGATTATTCTTGAAAAGTTTGCCTTAGATATCAATACAAACTCTAGATGTAGGGATTTTATGAAAAGATCGAAGAGAAACTAAGAATACAGATTGTAACTAGCACACTAATGATCGTTTCCTGCAAGGAAAATCCACAATAACCTGATGGACAACATGCTTCCTAACAAAATAGGATTAGCACATGATGTAGGGATGAACAATATTGAAGAGATTCAATACGTCTATATTTGTTTTCTAAGACTGTTCTAAGTCTACCTTTGAAATTAATGTAGACGAGGTGTCGATGCTAATCTGATATTGGTAGGAGTTGTGTCACGTCTTTCACTGTTCTGTTTCAAAGACCAAAAGGTGACTCAGAACTGTTAAGGACTTTCTTTGAGAAAGCAAGCACGTTTGCCGATTTGGTTAGACAATATTAATGGACACTAGCTCAGATTAGTGTTCAGCTTTTCACCAGTTTAAGCTACAGTTATATGTTTTAGTCTCGATTCCTCAAGAATGATAATACAGTTCAGGTTGAGACAAAAAGTCTAAAGATAATCTTACAGTTGTCTAACAGTTAGCCTCTGAAATGATAAAAAATGAAAATATTTATATAAAAAAGACGAACACCTGAGAAGTGTTATTCTTTTCAGAACAGAATTGTTACCTTAAACTGATCTCTGAAGTCTTGTTGCAGACTTGCCCAGACACTAAAGGGGTCTGGATGACAGACTAATCTTACAGATAATAAGGTACAACTGTTTTGGATGATAAACATACATTCATCTTAATGTGAATCTCCATTCCTAAATGGTTTCTTAAAGTTCAAATTATTAATATAAGTCGACAGTCCTCAACAGTGATATTGAATTCAGCCTCATGTAGACACCCAACCATAGACACTGAATGTGCTTGATTTTAGCCTCCTTCAGTAGTTACACTACAAGGTGTAATGAGGTATAACTGAGAAGTCGATTGACGTCAATTGAATGACCAAAGACTCATTTGTCACTGTCCTTGAAGCACTAATATTATTTATAAAGGTCGTCTAGTGTGGCTTCATGCATATTCTGGAAAGGGAAATCAATCACAACAGTTAGGATTGGATTTAACACATAGAGGGGAACTTAGAATACTGGTCGCTGGTATAGGGGCTTCTTTCGCTTTTAACCATGTCTGCAGGTGAGAATACTGTCTATCTGTATACGGACTACTCCCTCCTTTTCAAACATGTTATCAGACTCAAATATTGGCTACTGTGTACTGGCTTCTCTCCTGTTCATCCATGTCTGCAGGCTGGAATATTGGCTGCTAATACACTGCCTTCTCGTTGGCAGGCTAGAATATTGGCTATTGTTATATTGGTAGTCACAGTCCATGACTGTGTACAACAATAAGACCCTTTAATAGAGTCCATTTTTATAGCTAGTCTAGATAAACTGAAAACACATGGAATATTAAACATGAATATGGAACTAAAACTTTATAAAGAAATGAAATCAAAGGGAAGAAGATTGAGTAATTATTAGATTCCATGGACTGAGTCTAGTATTTTGGCTATACTCTGATTTTTGGAATACTGGCCTTTGGCAGAAAGGTAACTTTCTCCTTTTCTTGAGGCAGGCTCGAATATTGACACGTGGTATATTGGCTGTTTAAATTCATTTGCAAGAGACCTGTGCGCGCTGTCCCTTTGTAATAATAATTCACATCTTTCTATATATTAACTCCAAGATATGTTTTACAGGTCATGGGTGGGCTAGGTTCAAGGACATTCAGCTCTCTGTATTGTATGCCAAACATTCCCCAACCTATGGATATATAAAGTTTAGCCTGTCACTGAATTTAAATGAGTGAAATGTGTTTTGCTGAAATTCCGCCAAGAATTACATTATGGTCCAAGTGGAGACAAATTAAAAGTCGATGCAGGTCATTTGCTTTATTGATGCAGTTTCAGCCTCATTTGTCAATCTTCTTCCAGCTATCAGAAATTATTCCTGAGTTCATTTGGTTCTCAAGATACATATTGGCTGTGCGTGGAATTAACGACTAGAAGTCGTAGCCCCAATAAGGGACGTGTTAGGGTTCCAGGAATGTTCGCATGAATGATATATAGCTGATGTTAATATTACCAACCAAGTCAAGACAACCTCTCGTTGGCCCGGAATAAGATCCCTCTTGATTTAAATTTCATTTTAACTCTTGCTTCAATGATGATAATAGTTAGCTAAATCAGGATTGATAAACGGTATCAATCACACTGACACGGTGGTCAATATTTCTGTAGTGTTTGTGAGGGTTTCCTTTTAAATCGAATCATCACAGGACACTATGAAATGGTTGGACAACTTTGGCTTTGGTTATGTTTTTACTTCTTGGTTTTGATATTATGTTCATGATGTGTTCATTTTATGTTAATTTCCATTCTCAAGAGAACTGAGTGATCAAAAATGATAACATGTCAACAATTAATTTTATGACTGAAAATTGAAAATAACATTATGTCTCTGAAATAAAATTGTCGAAGACAAGTCAAAATTCAAAAATAAAAAAGTGTTTGTGGATCTCTATACATTAACTTAATTAATTTTGATAAACTTGTATTTGTATAAAAAATGTGGTCTTCCCCACTACGTAACACATCAACGTTGACAAAGAAATAAAATAGCTGTGCTCATTAACATTTCGAGACTGACTTGAATCCTCATTATCCATATTTGTCACTGTACAGCACACAAATTTTGTTAAAACAAAACAACATAACATTTGGTTTAGAGAATCATCTCATATACAATAAACTCTTGCCCTTTTATCATTGTGGCAAGAAATAACTACAGTCACATGCGTATAACCAATATCAGTACTTCGTCTAGGCAATTTCCGCACAAACAATGCTATGAGATCAATGAGACCAACGCCACTATGAGATATCCTATACAATATGCACATCCTATTCTTTACACACGTGTGTATGATGTTGTCTCTACTTAACATTTAATAATGGTTGAGTGGTTGGATTTGAGAAATGATTAGATTGGTGATGGCCACCATCATTAAAGTTCATCTGTTGCATCGTCTGGGCGGGATAGCGCAGTGGCTAGCGTTGGGCTAAAGAAGTTATGGGGTTCGAATCCCGCCAGGTGATCAGCAACGTCGTTTGCTGTGGAGAACTGTTCTACATGGGTAAGGTTTGGGTGCAAAGCTACATTGGATTTCAGCACAGTACCCCCATGATTATCTAGTTTCAGTCGATGGTTGCATCTTTCACCACAATACATAGCAACCATGGAATCCAAGCAATAATACAAGCAGTCGTGATATAAGTTATATACTCTTGAAAGTACTTCTTCATTACCTATGATCGGTAATAAGTATTCAGCTGCTAACGCCTGATCGACTAAGTGCACAAGGAAACATGCTGAACATGTTCTTTCTGCTCAGTGCTGAAAGGCAACTCAAGTAATTCTATCTGCTTAAGAACACTGAGTCAGTCGAAATGGTCACGAGTAAGCCTTAAATAATTGACAAAACAACCAAGTGATATGTGGCCTTCGTACACATTTGTGTTCAATTGTTCTGACAATAATAATAAACGAAAAGTTAACACACTTAAAGATACCCGTCGAAACCCCATCATTAAATCTTAGTTGTCGAATAAATATGCTAAGTAAGTAATTCAACAAAAAAATCACATCGCTTGATCACAAAAGCTTGAAAGACAGGCCTGGAGAAATGTGTATATGTGTAATATATGTATTATTCAATATACTTGATTCTTTAAAAACCTATCATTTCTAATATACACACGAGACCTGACAGCAACATCCTAAAGTTTCATTGTCCTGTGAAGCCTGCTGGTAATGGGAGTCCATGTATTGCTTGGTTATACAGGTCCTAATCTTCAGCCTTTGTGTCCCTTTGATCTTTCCTATCTTCTTTTCAATTTCTGAGAATTAATACGATACTGCTTTTGAAATTAAAATAAATGGGAATTTGATATAAGTTGGTATTAACATGACTGTCAAGAACCCCTGACATCAAAGAACACATTATTTAGAAACTATTGACATCATTATAGTAAAACCGGGTCAACGTTATTGTTGCATCCATAGTCTAGAATTGTCTTCAGGCAATGGATGTCAAGTGACCAATATTCCTCTATTTGACATTTAAAAAGCGGCGATCAATAAAAGGAAACTCTTGGACTCGGTGAATGCCAATGGCAGATTATAAAGATGCCTTAAATAGCTGGTGAAGTTGAAATTGAAGCCATCAGCTATTGACGAACTAATCTTAAGCTTGGTATTCTGAGCAGTCGGCAATGAGATGATGTTCAAGTATACTAGCTTGGTGTGTTTGGATAGCTTTTTCCAAATTTTTTTGGGCAAGAATGTTTGGCATTTGACTTTTTTATTAACAAAAGATACTACCTACATAAATAGCCTTATTTGACTGTAATCTGTTGTCGTGTCTTTACATACTGTACTGTCTTTACTGTACTGTACAACCCAACAGAGCCCGCCTCGTCTGAAGAAGTTAAGGGGATTACAAACAACGAAGTTGGCTTCTGAAGACATGAGGTAACGCTGTTTCAATCGCCCATGGATATAAATACGCTTCACATTAAGCAATATATCGCGTATGTCATTGTATTTTTCAACAAGCTTAGGCATAAAACATTTTGAAGGATATTCTCATATATTTCAACCAAATGTCCAACAGAAAATACGAAAACACGTAATGTAATATTGTTTCCCTTTCTCCATTGTATTTACATGTACCTGATGCAAATCACTTAGGTATTTGTTAATGGAGAATGTGCGAGGAGCAATGGATTCGAATTCGTTAAATGGTATCAACTTGCACACAGTTGCTGGCTCATTTGATATGAGACACTAAACTACAACCTTTATGACGGATGGTGTAGCCCAAACGGTCATCCTTTTATGTCTAATAGGATACTTTAGGAAAAGTTATAGCACCCTTAGTTTAATCGAAGCCGAAACATTCACTTTAAACTTTAAAAACTGTTTACAGTGATGGGAGCTGCTCTTCTCACCAAAAACATCAATTTTTCATAATATAAATTTTAAAAGTTGTACGTTTAGTTTATAATATTGAACAAATACTATTTAAGATTTCGTCAATTTTTCGTCAAACTATCCATTTTTCAGTTACACACAAAAGATTAGGGTCGTCACTGTTTAAATTTTCCACAACAATAGATTTTGGTGAACAAGCTCGAAGCACTCGAGACGATATTTGAGATAAAAGGTCAGCTTACACCAATTTCCCTGAAAATGTCTCCACAGATGAGGCGGACACCGTAAGCTTGGTTTTCTAAGCTGTTACTTTAGGCCACTTACAAGGTGTCCATAAGTTGACTTTGTCTAAGCGATCAGGCTGGCAAACTGCCAACATACAACGAAGATGAACACTTCCATTACTTAGACTCTCCCATTGCAACCACATACTTGGGTTTGTTTTGAGTTTTTGTCCATAATAATTTCATTAACACAATCGATATGATGAATGTTCAGCTGGACTGACACCGTTCTCTTTAATGTGCGTAATTTGAAAATGGTAATTTAAACATGAAGTTTTGTTTAGGTGACACATACAAAGGATAAAAGTATATCCAATCAAGACTGGCTACCAAACCTTTTGACATTTCGTATACATCAGAGTGATAATGGATTTGAGTAAGGGTCTATTGGGAGAATGTACAGACATTAGGTGAAAGTTCAAATGAATTATCACCTTATCGTTGCTATTACTCTCACAAAGGTTGTACATTGTATACTCTTAATGTGGGAAAATGGTAATACCTTTCACCTAGACAGATACCGACATATTATATCTATTCACGAAGTTGGGAAGTGACAAAGAAGCGAAGTGGCGAAGACGTGAAGTAGCGAAGTTGGAAAATAGTGAAGTGGCGATGCGAAGAAGCGAAGTGGCGATGCAAAGTAGCGAAGTGGTGAAGTAGCGAAGAAGTGAAGTAGCGAAATTGGGAAGTGGAGAAGTAGCGATGTGCCGAAGTAACAAAATGGCGAAATGGCAAAGTGGTGACGGAGTGAAGAAGCGAGGTAGCGAAGTTGGGAAGTTTGGAAATGGCGAGGTGGCGAAGTAACGATGCAAAGTAGCGAAGTGGAGATGCGAAGTAGTGAAGTGGCGATGCAAAATAGCGAAGTGGCGATTCGAAGTAGCGAAGCAAAAACCTTCGCATCTTCGCTATTTCGCATTGCGTCTTCTCTATTTTGCCCTAGGTTCCAATAACATGAAGAAGCAAAGATATCAGCCACCATACTCCTTTGCGATTTCATTTCGTGCTTGTTTCACTCCTTCTCGATTCGGTTTCGTTCACGTTTCGCTCCTTTGCCATATCCCCTCACCTTGGCTTCGCGATTTTGCGATTTTGTTGCACTGTTTTGTGATTTTGTGGCACTGTTTTGTGATTTTGTCGCACTGTTTCGTGATTTTGTGGCACTATTTCGCAATACGAAATAAAATGGCCATTCTCTCTCAGGCATCATATTCAAGAGTATTTCACTTATATCACAGCTGCTAGTATTATTGCAGGGAGAAGGCCTGCGACGCCATATGACTATGCATTGCGACGAAACTTGCGAGCAACGGCTGGAACTAGCGAACCATGGGTGGTACTGCACTGAAATTCAGTGTAGCATTGCACCCAAAGCTTACTGCGTGTAGAACATTTCTCTACTGCAGACACAGTTGCCATGCCCCTTGCGGGACATCTTGATCTGAAGTTGAACGCGATAACCACTGCGTTATCCCGCCCAACAACATGTTGATTGAAATAGCTTGCGTTGTTGTACCAATACTTTCTTTTGACTGCGAGTATACATGAAGAAATCCCAAATAGCGTCTTTAGAAGGTTCAACTATATGAGATACATTAACATAGTTAGTGTATGTCACAGTTAAAGTCTCACACTCGTTGACTTAGTTTTACTTCTGGAATAACATCGCTGGAACTAACTGAAACATTCTTGTTCAACGGATTCACTTACATCAATCTATATGCCGTTGAAACCTCTTTACAAAAGAGGTGCTTCAGACAAAATTGATTTTCTCGGCTCGCGAGAAGAGGATTGGTGTCATTAGAACGAAAGAAAAGTAGCATAAAAACAACTTACATCCTCAGGCTATAAAAGATTACACTTTTTTCATTCAAATTGCAGAATCGCATGTAAATGTTACATTGTCTGACTTGATCAAATGGCAAAATATGATGAGAGGAGAAGATAGAAACGCGTCTGGTATAAAAAAACAATCTCTCTTGCATTGAACTTTTAAATCCTTTAAACTGGAAAGTGTAAATGATATTCCAGAAAGGATTTTATGTTTTGTGTTGAAAGTGCTACCAAACGTAAGTGCAATTTTAGTTATAAACCTTTTTATTTTCTTTATTTATTCGTAATATGGAAAGTTTTGACACAGATTCTTTTGTCGTTGTCATCATTATGTTTGTTAATTTTAATCATTCAGACAAGCTTATGTTTGAACTTGCATTTTAGAATAATAATGATAATTCCACAAGAATGTTAATTGATTATAATTAATGATTATGTATTTTATTGCTACTTGCATTGATGTTGAAATAAAACATGTCCTGGTAACACAGTAATGCATGTGTTAATGCCCTAACATTAGGGGACCTGCTACTCAGTATCAACGCATAATCAGTATTATTTCGATCGTAAACTAGTGCTGTCACTAGGCGCTTTAAGATAGACATGAACTTGCGAATGTCATATACTGCACTTGGTAGTATGTGCAGCTGATTCATGTATTAAGGAACAACAACGAAATAACTATTTGGTGTTTTCCAAACGTAAAAGTGCAAAATAAACCCCTAGGGTGGATATTCTATCAAGACATCCTTATTTTCTGTTCGTCAATGAGTTTTCTACAGTCAAGCTGACTTCCTTTCTCTCTCAAGGGAGGTGCAACAAGTACGAACTGTCCACTTGATAACCTTAGCCTTAACTTTATGGACAATGCATTTGGTGAGGGGAAAAAGATAATAATGTTAACATCTTACTCCTCTTTCTCATTTTCTATCTTCTATCTCTTCATATGGTTTCTTTGACAGTAATTGTTCTTTGCTTGCGACTTGCACTAATGCCCCTGAAAATTTGAAATTAACTTTCCTTTTTCTGCGTTGGAAACTGTAAATGTGTATCTGGTTTATAGCCCTTGTTTATTATGAAAGATGAGTTTAATTACACTACTTCTAATGCAATCGAAAACATTATGAGAGGAATCGAATGCCCTGCTGACCTATATTGACCTTTTCACTGCTTGATATAACCATTTCGCATGCATTTTGGAAATAAAAATGTGTTGCGAAAGTTATTCCTTTGACTAACCATTCCATGTAGAAACTGTTATAAATCATTGCTTAAGTTTAAAGAGAAAATCAAGATGTTTTTAAAAACCAAACCAACTACCTATTGCAGCACATGTTTTAATTTCTTACTTTTGAGGTTATCAGGTGCATATACTCAACACACGAGCATTGTCCTTCAGTGTTCATATTCAGACACTGATTCATACTTACGAGAGAAGACCAACAAATGTCATTCATCATAAAGGACACTACTTCTTGGTAATGAAATTGTCTGGTACCCTGGTTATAGTAAGGTATGACAAACCAATCCTTCTGATATATTCTTCACCAAGATTGTGCAATGATCATACTGTAGAGTTTACTCCTCACAAATAAAGAGGACATTATATTAATGTCCATATCGTACTATGTTTTCGACAAGAGTGTCTGTATTCTCCGAGCGAGAGCGAGGTCCATACGTATATTCAGACAAGAGTGTCGTTAACATAGTATGACATGAACACAAATGTAATGTTCAATTTATTATCCATGTTAAGGAAAAATATGCAAATAGTTACCTTCAGGCAAAGGCTAGACACTAGGAACACCAAATTCGGAATGCAAAGTCATAACATCATGACATTGTTATAACGTCACATACAGTTTTATTAAGCCTACTGGTGTAAAATACGCAATAATGAATATAATTATTATTCTTAACCGTTTTTTTAAATAATTAACTGGAAGTATCGATTTGGTGATATGGTATCCAATATCAAATGTACTTTGGAGACTGCTGTAATAGTTTTTATATAAGAATTCCATCCTTCTCTGTAGGAAAGATTTCTTCTGTAAGATACTGTTTATCAATATCATTTTCAATTTATAATACTTTAACACGCTGTTTTCATTTGAAATTCATTTCCGAAGTCAATGCATCATGCAAAACACTGTCATTAACAAAAATACAATCTTTTACTTTCTGGGTTGTAAATTACAAACTGAACGCTGATCTGACAAGTTGAGAGCAAGTTTTTCTTTGATTTGATTGATGAATAGGTGTTTGCTCAAACATGATCAAAGAAATCATTCTCACACTTCGTCATTTTCATTTCTCGAATTTTCCAAAGTTCAAGATAAGTTAATAATCAAATTGTGGAAATACATTTTTCAGCTAAAATTGTCAAGCTAACCTGTGGCTTAATGGCTTCAAACATTATTTGATCAATATCCATTTACTTTGACTAGACAAACAACAAAGGCAAAAAGTGAGATGAATAACATAGGTATATACATTAATATACAGAAAGATTTTGGCATAAATGAGGAAATATCAGATAAATGAAAGTAATAAAGTTTGTTTAAATTGTTTAAGAGCCTACCAGTACATTACAGGTGCAGGAATATAATAAAGATGAAATTGATCTCCGAGAAGCTGAAATTCCTGGAAGCCCTTAAATGTATGTCATATGTACATATAGCAAAATGAAGCCTGCATTATGGTAATTTTGGGGGGTAAAAGCTTTGATTAATAATCACACAATTAGTTATTCAATTCAAAAGTCGCAAATAAAAAAGAATTTTACCTCGATCATTTAAGTTGTGTATATGCTTTTCAATTTACATACATTTTTTATTCATAAATAAAATAAAATTATATATAATCTATCATTTGAAAATGAAAGTGAACATTCAACTTCCCCGATTTATTTTAAAGCGCAACTCCCGGGTGCTTTTGCTCCAATTTTGAAGTAGGCCTATATTATGGATTTATCAAAACGTTGTTGACAGTTGTGTCATTGTTAGATTCCAGCAATATGAATATGTAGGCCTATTTTCCCTGGAACACGCAGTCAATCATTTGTTAAACATTTGCAAATTTAAAGTGTACCAATTCGATTGATTATGAAGCATATTCTGTTTATCTGTGGAAGGAAGGCATATGGACCTTTTTTAATACAAGGATAATGGCCCGGTATCCTCATGCTTGGTGCTATCAGTTTGGACATAAATATGGTTCTATCCAATATGTGCTTATACATGTACAAGCGTCACTATCATTAATTCAATAACAGTACATTGAGTAGGCCTACCATTATGCAAGTCTGATTGGCATTGAAAATATTGATAACTGAGTGGAAGGTTGGTGTGTTGATTGACAACCACTATTATCGTTTAGTATATTCTTGCTCCGCGCGTATAACATTAGCTTGTAAAGTTGCTTGGATTTTCCGAAACTGCAGTGCGAAATTATGCACTTGAATTGGTACATGTCTGCTCATGGAGGTGTAAAATGGCTTTGAATTGAAAAATCTTATGTTTACTAACATTCAGACTCAGAATAACACAAGGGTCGTTTCTATTTTAGATGTTTAGACAAAATCTCTTTTCGCAGTAAAAGGGGATAATTATTTCGGATAACCCACATGGTCACGTGGTTACAAATTTGTTACAGCCGTGTTCGTTGGTCATATGCTTTTTCCAAAGTATGAAGAGGCCAAGCATGATTGGTCGAAAGTTTATTTTGAATATTCCAAAAGTAATATAACGTGAAATCCAACTGCGTATGAGGTTGGAGGCGGTTTGCGCCTCCAACCAATAAGATACGGAATATATTACTGCAATGTTTAACAATTGCATAGAAATACAAGATTTAAATGAAAATACAATGAGATGAAATTGGAGGAAGATAATATATTTTTGTCTCTTGTCATCATAAACTAAACTAAATAAATTTAGTGGCTATTTATGTTGTACATCTTCAGTATTAATACTACGAACACCTTTACTGGATTACTCACAACATAACAGATGTTTCCTAACAAACTGCACGCTATTATCTATGTCATGTGCTCATCTGGAAATAACAATCAATGGACATCTTGTGAGAAAATAACTCATTGACTCTCATGTTAAATGACCCGTCTTGTTCAGCATGGGAATCCGCCCCTGGATATTTGGTTCTTGTCGTGTACCAATTACATACTCGATTTTAGAGTGCTTCATCATCTCAATGCATTCCAAACTTTCGTATAAAAGGACTCAACTGCAACATTTTGCAGAGTGCTTCAAGACGACCTTGATTTCCATGACAGGAAAAAAAGATGATTCTGTCCTCTATTTGGAGCAACAGGAGGGATCCCCTTGCATCCCCTGGCTATATATAATTGGTCTCTGTCAGTGTACTCCTGTATTTTCATGTTAGTTGTTCTGACCATATTCCATTGCACAGATTGGGGAAAATAGCATTGTTGGTTGTTTTGGTCATGTGAAGGTTAGAGTCTATTTGACTCAAATATTTGAAGGTAGGTTCACTCTTGATTACATCTTGTGTCTTGGAATGTTACAGAAAAACAACAATATTTGAAGTTAAAAAGAATAAAACTGAGGGTTTGGCCACATTCACATTTCTCCCTCCTTCTTTCAGCACCTTTTGTATAGATTTTATATTCAAATAAATAATGAATTAACTTTACATATATAAAGATATATTGTTTTTATTCTACGTATCAAATTATACTTCAAAATGCACATTGTAGGAAGTGGCCTATTCACAGCCACCATTTTTTAATTTCAAAACAGCTGCTTCACATCGACCATTTCATAATCGTCTTTTCTTTACTCTTTTCGTTGTATTTGCTTTGGGCTACAGAGAGTAGTGAATTAGGTAGTTTAATTTAAAATCTGAGCAAAACAGAGTTATAACTGGCTGGTATATATGAGGAAAGACACACTTTCCTATACTCTTTTTATGAAACTTATTGTAAAGTTTGTGGTATATGGTGCCACATGTGATCAATTATCATAATTATAACATTTGCATCTGAATTTTAGCAATATTCATTTTCAAGAATATGTTTGGACATTGCTTATAAAGTGTCGATTAAATGTGTGATGTACTATTCCAAACACTGATTTTGTGGCAATTCGAACTTCCAAAGAAAATAAGTATTCCATGCTTGAAATCTCAATGCAAATACATATGATATATGAAGAATGTTTCACATAAAATGAACAATGAAAGTTCATATTCACCTCAATTGGCTCCTTCAAACGTAAATATTTATCTAGAGTGGGAGGAAATGTACAAGGTAAATGTAAAATGTGAAACAAAAACGTCATATATCTTTGGTGATTTTACCAAATATCACCGAAAATAATAACTAATAACCATAGTTTTTTTCAAAATGGACCTCCAGGGATTTCGTTGTATTTATCAAAACAATTTGACATTTCTATTAGAATATATCATCACACAATTCTATAAGATAAAATGTATTTTTATTTGTAGCAAGTGCACGTTTGCCCCTTGGATCTTTCTTTTTGGTTTTTAGTTCACTGCAGATGTTCTCAACTATCACACACAATCATATCCGTTACCATCACTTCGAAGTCTTTTAAATGCAAAATAGTTGTAAAGAAGTCAGCATCCTGAAAGCAAGATGTTTTATTCGTTTTTGACACATACGCACTTATCCCTGAGGCAAGCTACATTAGCCATTGTTCTGGTAGAAGTTCGAAGCAGGTTAAGGATATGAGAACACAGGCTGTGATCTGTGTGGCTGCATACAAACATTTAATTTTCTCGGGAACATATTTTTCAAAAGTGACGAGGGCGGAAGGATGTTATTATAAATTTTTGTTGAAAAAATCAATGATGTGGAGGAGTACATTGTCTTTTTTTCGATCAAAATAAAGCTTGGAAGTTGTAGAAGTATACAAAACGGAACCACAGCCGTGCTCTAGGACTGGCATGGGCCTAGATGTTCGAAGCTCTCTAAGCGCTAAGATAGTCGTAAACACCATACATTAATATTTACGACTATCTTAGCGCTAAGAGAGCTTCGAACATCTAGGCCCAGGCCAGTCCTAGAGCACATATCACAATGATAATTTATAAAAGGTACAAACGCATGTAATTTTCATCACTTTGGTTGTCAAAGCTATAAGATTTTAAGCGTATTCTGACAATTAAAAGAATCTAGTGTCTCTGTGATCATGAACTTAGAATAAATGGGTTTGACTGAATAAGAATGAAATATGTGAAGATATCAGATAAGAACTATATGAATCATTTTGTAGAAAGGGATTTGATATTTTGACACAACGGGCAAGGTAAAACATATAGTTGATAAGGTTTTGTAAATTAATGTCTGATTTTGAGCAATCATGGCGATGATTTCATAGAATTTTTTATTTTATATGTTACTTTAAAGTATTTTGTTTTTAATTTTAAGAGTATGATCTTTTTAAAAGTAATGGCCTCTTATCCTTTTCAAACCTGCCATTTTGCTCTTTCTTTCCATTTCGTTTCACCGTTTTGTCAATTTGTTGTGAGTAGGTATGGTAATGAGACTGATTCATACATATTCAAGGACACCTTTGGGACGATGATAAGCTTATATTTGCTCCACAACAATCATCTTACTGAAGTGTTTACCTTCAGATCAATACATGGAGAGACTCAGAGAGTAGCTAATAACTGATCCCACTGGAAGCTCTCTGGTGAACAGCTCTAAGTAAACCAGATCCGGAGAGGAATTAACCTCCTGAACATGACAGCTCCCTGATATGCAATTCCTTGAGCAAATATTAACTTCATCTCAGAGAACCAAGCAGGGAACCATCAAAGAGCATATTCAAACTGATATAAAGGATATGCGTGGGGACATTATATAGAGTGACATTGTTGATATATACACTGACATCGACATTATATATAGAATGGCATGAATAGGATATAGCTAGGGTGAATTATTAAAGTACAGATTCTAAATAAAAGAGTCGAAAACATTACCTTTAGGACAATATTGTATCATTAATTCTGGTTGGATTCCATTCTGCTCTATCTATCGTGTTTAACAACTCGTGCTTGTTATGAAAGTAAGGAAGGATAAAGCAACTGAAAAAGAAAAATGTTGTCATTATCAATTTATAATATGAAAACGCTACTGGTAAAAATAGTGACCATATCAATGTAAAAGTTACACAAGCATTTGGGTCACCGTTGGTGTCCCGGTATACAGTTTATTTTGTCTGTCATCGGAACATTTTCCCGATTATGTTATCCTGCAGTGTGTTGATAGGTTATCTCCGTTTACAGCAAACTAACTACAACATCGACTTCTTATACTTGTTTTTAAATGCTGCATTTTGAAATGATCAACTTCTAACAAGTTTACAAAAGACACATTCAAAATGTGCAAGTTACTTTTGACGGTTGTCTTAGAGAATTGATTCAATCTTTGGTTTCCTTCGAACTCCCATTCTTTCACTTGGAAAAGTGTAAACCAATTAAACTGTACCAATATTTTGTACCAATACTCTATACCAAAATCAACAGGCGTTCCTGGAAGCATTGATTAAACCAGCGTGAGATTCCTTGTATTATGGAAGTCAATCATTGTGCCTACCTTTCATTTTAGGATATATGGCTAGTGAGAATGACTGATTAACATCATCAGATGTTTAGGGAGTATTTGTATGACTCCACTTGTTATAATTTTGTAAAACATCTAAAATTTATAGTTTTCCTAGATATTATATACATCCAAAGTCAGTAGGGAATGAACTTTCAGCTTTCCAAATGAAAAACTTGTCAAATTAAGCAACACGTTTGGATGATTTTAATTGCAGTCCTAAATACAAACTATTAAAATGATTAACTTTAACTTTTCAAATTTAGAATTTTATAGATCTTGATAACCGGTACCTCGCTAAAATGTGTTTGGTGTCTGACACTGATGTGATGCGTGAAAAGTACATTAATGTTGACTATCATTGAGTGTACGAACTGAAACGTCACAAGTGTTAATCCTGTGCAAGATTATGTTGTTTTCTTACAATTCCTATCAAATTACCATGTAATATTTATCAAATACATCAATTATGCTAGATAAATTATCATTACGTTTCCAAACATATTTTTGAATGAATATATCTTACAGTGGGGGAATGAAACTGAAATGTTGGTTCACACTTTTTTACTTTCTTACATATTTGATGCACATATATAAAGCCTAATCAGATCTTTGGGTAATCAAATGGTACGCTAAGTGTTAAGAAGTAATTTTGACGTGTTTTCCCGTCAGTAACGTTTGGTTATTGGGGGTTACTTACCTTGAGTGCTTTCCGATGTAAACTTTGATGTCAAATACAACGTTAATGGTCACTCAGAAGCCTTTTATTCCTTATTTTCACTATGAAACAAAAGTATCCAACGTACCTACGATTCCCCCTTCCATCCATGTACAGTATGTTGATATACAGGCGTTCATGGGAACTTTAATTAAACCAGCATGATATTTCTGCTTTTATAGCATTCAATCATTGTGTTTACCCTTTATCTGGGAATCTATCTATAGTGAGACTGAATAATTGAAATCATCGGGAGGATGAGAGAGTATTAGTTATGCTTACATAAACTACATGTATGCATTAAATAATTTATTGATGGAATCATGGAATATGTATAATGATAACATTAGCAGGAGTTGAGTAAAACCATTATTATAAAGATAATGTTTCAGAGCAAAAATATATATGCGAGTCATAATTGACAGATTGAACAACAATAGACATTTGAGGAAACAATTCTTTATAAACCAAAAAACTGATACTTACCTTTGACCTAAATAGTTTTGCAATACAGAAAACATATTTCAGTAGGGGTTGAAATTAAAACTTTCAATATTTTCGAGTTAATCAACACGTTTGGATACTTCCAAATGCAGTCCTGATTACAAGATAATAAAATCCTTGATTTTAACCATTCTTGGTGTACAGACATCGATAAAAGTGGATAAACTATGATTCGTTCCTGAGGGTTTGGGATAAATCTCACGCAAAGGACTCCCCTCCAAAAGGCAGATTATTTCTACTATTACAGATATTCTGATCCCAAATATAACAATCTTACAACTGTTAATTCTGCGCAAAATTGTGTTGAGTTTTTACATTTTCAATCATCTATCATGCAATGTTTATCACAGACACCATTTATGTCAGAAAAACTAACATCATGTTTCCAAATAATCAACAGAGACAATGTATATCAATTTATTTAATATATTGGATCACACGACCTGCAAATGAACTTTTTTTGTCCTTTTTATGGGACGAGTACCTTGCGGGATTCGAACCAAGAACCTTAGAGTCAGGCACCCATCGCCTGCATTGCCTTGTACCAACATTTTATCCATTCAGATATTTATTGTATGCATAAATGCTACTCAGGAACACGATGTATAGTCTCTGTGTCAGTTACGTCAATAACGATTTTAGAAAATGCATTTTCAACACCCAAAGTGCATTTCAACAGATCTGTCCCGAGTAAATTATTGTGATAAACTCCGAGCTTTAGCGAGAAGTTTGACATAATAATTCACGAGGGACAGATAATTCGTAATTCCGAGCACCGAGTTGGTTATTCTTTTTCTTACCCAAGATCATTTTAATGCGTAAAAATCGAAAAACAAGACCCCATGCAATTCACGATCTTTGATTAGACTAAAATACAAATTGTAGTCATACGCCATTCATAAACTCTTTCACACCTTCAAGATGCGCTTATCTAAATAGTTTACAACTTGCTCTATTTTTTCAGAACTATTCTAAAGTAACTGTTGAATGTTATTGCCAAAACGGTTTACTGACATAGTAAACAACTCGTTTATATTGTAAACTATGTCGCAGAATGAGATGAAATTAGTTAAAACGTGAACTAACAATCGCACTGTTGGAATGCAAAATAGGAGTGTAATTACGTCACCAAATGACGTCATGGTTAATGACGTCATAAAGCAATGACGTCACGGCAGTGCAGTCGGCGACTCTTGCATGCTGCTTCGCCTTGCAAGTTTAATACTGTCATAACGGTCTCGGAAACTTTGGTTGAACATGATTTTATATTTATTATGTTTTACTGACGTGTGACTTCAATTAGGTATGATCGAAATTGTTCAATTATGTGATTTAGCTTAAACAGTAGAGCTAAGTAATTCATGAATGAGCGCAAAGTAGTTCCGTCAACCAATCAAAACGCAAGTTATATTTAGAAAAACTGTAATTCCCATGACCATTATGAAAACTTTAATACCCGGCATATCTGTGCATATCTGTGCCCGTAAGAATACAAAAATATATCATACTCTGATGTAAGAAATTGTGAGTGCTTCCTCACAAAAGTTGTGACTTTATTTCGCTTCTTACACTGATGAATATATGGTCACGTTTCCTTTGGTGGAGAGTTTATATTATCTTGTTGATAAGAAGATATTGGTGCATGTCAAGCTATAAAACAAATCTGTGTCTAACCAAGTTTTTCATGTGAGCAACCACCGATAAATCTATGTTTAACCATGCCTTTGATCAGGAAACACTTCAAAGGCTTTTCCTCCTCAGAGATCACTTCATTGCTACACATTTATAAAGTTATTGTCTCAGACACACAAGGTCATTTGCTACTGATCCATTAGATTCGAATGCATACAAATATTTTATAAAATGAAGTTTTTAAAAGATGATGATCGCCTCCATCTTGAGATTTGGTTCAACTGATGCATATTTATCCATTTCAGTTTATAAACCATAATGAAGCATCATAATCCATTAGTTCTAAACATTTCAATTTTTTATTAACTTGATAACTGGTTTTATCCAGCTTGAAATGTTGTTGGTGCAATTTGTGTTCATAATGTTTTAATATGTGGGGATATTTCATTTTTTTCTCGAAAGAAGAACCATACACCATCAACACATAACAGATGGTAGAGCGAAGAAATCTCTTGTGTCTGATGTATTTGATGCATTCTTACAATGCCTGTGAACAATTTGTTAATGACAGTTTGCAAAAAAAACCCACAAACGTTTGTGTAGATTGACGTAAATCGTATGACTTTTCTGTTAAGTGATGTTTGTATGAGAAGAATGTGATGTAAATAGTACAATATAATACAATAATTGAAAATATTAAATCAAAATCAATTACAAATACTTAATGACAAATTGAAATCAGTAAATACAAGTACCAGTTGTTTCTCTAATAATTGTCGATAAACTGAAATAAAACTGAGCCAAAGAGACATTTGTGTTCAACTATCAGAAGATAATATTATTATGCCAATATTTCTGTAAGTTTTATTTAACTGAAGTTTTGAGGGGCATTTAAAAATACACGAGAATACATAATACAAATCAAATTTCATGATTGACGTTTTGAAGTTTATGAGTATATAAAGAAGAAGTTGTAAACACAAACTGAATAAGGTGTTGGAATATACAGTCCTGGTTATAGGTATAACATGTGCCCCTTACAGAATGTTTAGTAAAATAGGCACTGTTACAGGTACTGTAATATCTAGTATAACCAAATATATGAAGGAAGTGAACCATGTGTATGTCAGTCGCTCACAGCTGCTGAAGTGCAAGGTTATCTGAGAAAAGTTAATAGTACTCATGGATTCAATATCAAGATGGGTGAGGTTAATACTTCCCCGGGTCTGGATTTTCGATAGTTCATCTAAACGTCTCTCATTCCTTTTCCCTTTGTCTGTCTCCTTCTCTGAATTAAAGTTTCCATCCATTCCAGGAAAATGGAGCGTTATTTGATGGATCTGCAAATATCATTGCATAACACTGTATTAGAATGGATCAATCAATGCCAAACGCAAACGTTCAAAACTTCTGAAGATGATTTAAAATGTCTTGGAGTCATGAACCATTTGACGAATAATCCTGCAGGGTGGCAATAATGAAACCATGTTGTGCCACATGCCATATTCAAAAACTTGCTATAGCAATTAACACTCTATGCATATACAAGTTTCTGGAGGTGTAGCCCATTGTGAATTACAGCTCTACAGTTCACTATCACCTATCTGCATTGTGTCAACTCAAATAGCTTAATTGTCGTAGACTTCGACTGTTTACTTCCTAAAAACTTGCATATTTAGATGTATTTTAAGCATGTTGCTAAAATCTGCTGATTGGTGGTTGTCTGATTGCGAGGTCCTCTGAGATGAAGTTAATATTTACTTGGGGAATTGGATGCCCAGAAGCTGTCGTGTTGATGCGTTTAATTTATTTCCGATCTGTCTCTCCTTGTCGTGTTCTCCAGAGAGCTTTTAGCTGGATCATGTACAATATCTGTTCATAGGAACTGTTGACATCAGGAAGACTAAAAATGCTCTTTACAGCAAATAGGAACTTATCTGCAGATTTGGTCTTGAATATGTTTATGTTGGTGTTATTGCCGTGCCTGCTAACGTCATGAACAAGTATTTATCTTTCTGTTTGTATTTCATGCTAATTCCATAAAATTAACCTGTCCCACATCCATGAGGTTATATTCTCTTATTACATTATAGAAAACGAACGTAGACATGATTCACTGGTAAGAATTCCTTTGACATCTTGTTATTTGGTCCCGTGTCTCCCATAAGACAAATCCAAATCTATTATGATTCTGTATGTAAGAATTCTCATTAAGTTTGTAATATATGGTCTTCTGGGAGAAACATTTATCCTTTGTAAACTGGTCTGGCAGTAGCCGAACTTTACTCAGATTCAGTACTGGAAGAACATGGTGTTTTATTCTAAGCTTTAGAGAGAGCAGGACACTGTGAAATAAACTTATATCTGTCACTTCAAGACAGTTCTTTATTTAAATTGTTTATTTTGATTAACCATTCTACTTCCAGTAAAATGCTGATTTTGCAGATGTTGCTCTTTCACTACAGTTCAATAGACAGGTAGATTACATCTACAAATGGCAGAAATTCAGCTTAAATGTTATCAATTTCTTCAACTCCTTGCTTCTTACATAACGTACATCTTCGTTTTTATTGACTCATAAACAAGCTTACCTACGTCATTTATCCATAAAGAGGAAATACTCAACAAATCACGGAATTAAATTGTCTCCACTGTATCTATTTCTCTATTTCCTAACCTTTGTCCTCGTGTGCGCATGTGACAAAAGGGATCTGTGGATTTGAAAAAAAGGTATCTGTTCTTCTGGTGCTTGTCTCCTCAAATCATGTTGTGATAGAAGATTAAAACCTGAGTGAAACTGACATGACTGATGTAAGTTGAAAAACTCGGAACACTAAAACAGAGCTTAAACGTAGCTATGCTATTTCACCATGCACCTGCCACTTGTGAACATAACTAAAAACTCCATAAACATAAAATGAATAAGATGTCTAAAGTTTCAGGTAATAGTTTTAACATCAACTTCGAATGTTTATCCTTTTAAAAGCAGTATGTTGAAACAGTGTAGCCCACACCATGGATAATAAAACTACTGATACAACTGATTACAGGGATAGAAGTTGGGCAAGTGGTACATAATTGGACATTAACCATGTTGAAGAAAATGGCAAAGAAATTCTAGAACAGTTTACAAGCAGATCCTGAGTAATAGATTGTCCAATGACGCAATGGAGACAACATAAATGATGTTTTCCTCGTTTGAGGAACGAATTAGTGGAAAATTAATTTCTCCTACCGGTGAGCAAAGTATTAAAGGGCAGATAATGTAGGTGGCGCTAGTGGTCTAGCGGGGTATATAAGGGTGAGAGGTTGAAACGCTCGATTCTCTCGGCTGTTTGTGCAGTACTACAGACTTATCTTTTAAGAGTTAATCATGGATCCTGAAATGGCGGCAAAATTCGACGCCATTATGAATAAACTTGAAGAAAATCAGAAAGATATCCAAAGTTCCATGGAAGACAAGATTTCAAAGTTGAGAAACGAGTTCAACCAGACTTCTAAAGATGTCAAGAAGTTGAAAGCGCATACTGAGTATAGTTGGAAGAAAGAAGGAAACAAGATTCAGTTTAATTTTAACTCAGAAGTTTTGGATTGTTTAGTTAGGTCCGAAAATGCAGACACGCAGGCGGATGCAGACGCGTTGGTGACGGAGGCGATCGGGAAGTTAACCCACAGAAATAAACTCATAAAGATAGCTGATTCCTCAGAAGGCGGGTGGGAAACAGTTCGGAATTATGTAGCCAACGACTTGGCGGACAATTCTGATGATGACAAACGGATTGAGAAGGCAGATAACAAGGCATGTAAGAAGATCCGCCAGAGGGGCAAGTTTCGGTCTACACCGTATGCAGCAGGTCGACCGAGTCGGAGATCGCAGGGAGAAAGCATGCGGCCTACTTCTGCAGGTTTGAATCAACCTATCAGCCAGCCCTTTCGAGCCCGTGGTCCCAGGAGTGGGGCCTGTTTCAACTGCGGTGAGTTCAACCACGTCAGGCGTGATTGTCCCCAGCTCTACAGCCACTCTACCAGTACCAGTCGACAACCAAGCAGCACAGCCACGTCGTAATGATGCGGATTCCCACTTGTCAGTTAAGTGTTTTGAGAGTTGTAATTCTGATCAGACATGTTTAACTGACGATTTCTTCGAATATGAGCAGGGAATGGCTGAAATTATTGTCAAAGGTAGATTGCATTCTTCCTTAGCATTTTGGCGCGATATTGGAGCCTCTCACTTCGTTATTGACCTAATTTCAAACGGTTACAAAATTCCTTTTGTTTCAGTGCCTCCGAGAATGGAGTTATGTAACAACAAATCTGCACTGTCGCATGTAGACTTTGTGAAGGACGCTATTAGTGATTTAGTGAAGAAGGGGCTCGTGGTTGAATGTGCATCTCCTCCCTATGTTGTAAACCCACTGTCAGTTTCCATTCAATCTTCTGGAAAGAAACGTTTGATTCTAGACCTGTCCATAGTTAACAATTATGTGATCAAACAATCAGTGAAATATGAAGATTGGAAGTGTGTTTTGGAATACATCAGTACCAATGATTGGTTAATCAAGTTTGACATACATTCTGCGTATCACCATATTGACATATTTCCACCACATACTGATTTCTTGGGTTTCTCCTGGCCGGATTCGTGTGGGAAGTTGAAATACTACAGGTTTTTGGTTCTACCCTTTGGTTTGACTTCAGCGCCTCTCGTATATACAAAGGTCACACGTCAGCTGGTTAAGAAGTGGCGTTTTGAAGGCAAGAAAATTGTTACTTTCCTTGATGATGGTATTATGTCAGCCTCTTCTTTTGCTATTGCTCAAGCTGTTGGGGAGAGTGTGAAGTCAGATTTGATTAGGTCAGGTTTCGTGCCTAAGGCGGAGAAATCACTATGGTGTCCGTCACAGAGTTTAGAATGGCTTGGCTTCCATATACATACACCTACTATGACAGTGTCAGTCCCTGAGAGAAAGGTGGTGAAGTTCCTGAACAGTGTTCAACAGCTCGTGAGTAACAGTACTGGTTATCACAGAGTTAGAAGTGTTGCTTCAGTAGTTGGACAGATAGTTGCTATGAAGCTCGTGCTGGGTTCAATGTGCCAACTTATGACGAGGTCACTTAGCATTGACATTGTGTGTGCTGCTTCATGGAATAGTAAAATTCCTCTATCGTCGCAGAGTGTGGAGCAATTGCAATTTTGGAAAGACAATATTACAAGACTGAACGGCAGGATTTTGGTGACAGAATCATTTACCTCGACGTTGGTTTTCAGTGATGCGAGTGACACTGGCTATGGTGGTTACTGTGTAGATTTAGCTGGTGCAAAGTCACACGGACAGTGGTCAGCAGAAGAGGCAAGTCGTAGTTCTACATGGAGAGAGCTTGAAGCGGTTCATTTAGTTTTGAAAAGTTTCATCCAATCATTGAAGTCCAAAAGGATTACTTGGTTTACTGACAATCAAAATGTTGCATCTATTGTTACAAAAGGCAGCATGAAGCAGCACTTGCAAAATGTAGCCATGCATATATTTCAGTTGTGTTCTGTGAATCAGGTACACCTGACTGTACAGTGGATTCCTCGTTCTGAGAATCAGGTAGCAGACATGTTGAGCAGAGTTACTGACTATGATGATTGGGCAATTGCTAGCAATGTATTTCAACAGGTGGATACAAAATGGGGACCACATGATGTGGATAGATTTGCTACTTACTACAACTCCAAGCTTGTACGTTTCAATTCCAGATTTTACAATCCTGATTGCGAGGCCGTTGACTGCTTCACGGTCAAGTGGAGTGGAGTGAGTTGGGTTGTTCCCCCTGTCTTTCTCATACCTAGAACGATACGGCATATGACAGAGTGTGGTGCCAAAGGTACTCTTGTTGTGCCGGAGTGGTATTCTTCCTGTTTTTGGCCTCTGTTGGCAGTGGGAAATGTGTTCATTACACAGGTGAAGGACTCCATGTATCTTCCAAGAGCCAAAGAATGCTATGTAGCTTCTAGATTAAGGGGCGGATTGTTTGGTGAGAAAGATTTGCATTTCAATATGCTTGCCTTACGTGTTGATTTCAGTTCATGCTAATTGTTTCATTTTGTTCACAGATGTGTTTGCGTGTACATACGGAGATGAGCTCGGAGAGATGCCAGAAGGTGTTCGTGAGCTGGCGGCTGGTTTGCCAGGGTTGTTATCCCATTGTAGAGCTGATTCTACCTCCAGGAAGTACCGATACGGATTTGAAGCATGGAAACGGTGGGCAGTTTCATGTTCTATGAGTATTAAGTTACCAATAACGCCATTACAATGTTCGTTATATCTTTTGTCCGTAATCCAACAGAGTGAATCTTTTTCTGCAGTGCAGACAGCCTTTTATAGTATCAGGCATGTACATACAAGTGTTGGTATTGTAAGTCCAACAGATAGTTCCCTCGTGAAGAATGTTTTGGAAGCTGCCAAACGCATGTTGGCCAAGTCAGTATGCAAAAAAGAACCTATTACAACTGATTTATTGGAGAAAGTGTATGATGCTAGGATGTATGAACCCTCTTTGGCTGATTTGAGGATTGTTACGATGTGTTTACTGGCATATTCTGGGTTCTTGAGGTCAGCAGAGCTTCTTCATATTGCCAGATGTGATATTCTGTTCTATGATACTCATATGATGCTTTTCATAGAAAAGTCTAAGACAGATGTGTATAGGGACGGTTCTTGGCTGGTTATAGGCAAGACGAACTCCAAACTGTGTCCAGTTTCTTGTTTGCTGAAGTATCTGCATGAAGCTAACATTTTACCCGAGTCAGATGACTTTGTGTTCAGGAATCTATCCAAGACCAAATCGGGGTACATATTGAGAAAAGACAATTCTCCAATGTCCTATACCAGGTTACGAGAGTTGTTCATAGAGACATTCAAGCCTTTTGTCAGGGACATTAAGCTTTATGGTTTGCATAGTCTCCGTAGTGGGGGAGCGTCTGCTGCAGCAAACAACGGAGTTCCTGATAGAATGTTTAAACGGCATGGGAGGTGGAAAAGTGAAAATGCCAAAGATGGATATATTAAAGATAACTTGAACAATCGTCTTAAAGTATCACTATCACTGGGCCTCTGAGATCTGACTTTTTTTGATCCTCTCGATTTGATGTTCAAATACAGCCAGTCCAAGTGATGATGTTGTTGTGTTGTCTGTATACGTGCTAGAAGGGGTGTAGGAGAAATGATGTTTTCCTCGTTTGAGGAACGAATTAGTGGAAAATTAATTTCTCCTACCGGTGAGCAAAGTATTAAAGGGCAGATAATGTAGGTGGCGCTAGTGGTCTAGCGGGGTATATAAGGGTGAGAGGTTGAAACGCTCGATTCTCTCGGCTGTTTGTGCAGTACTACAGACTTATCTTTTTAACATGTATATAAGTTATTTTCATTATGTACATCTAATTCTGTTTCATTTTTGTTTCAGATGTTCTGCTGATGTGTTGCCAGCAGGTTGACCGCTGTATGCAGCGTTAACACCGTATATGGTTTGGGATATCCGTTTATGGATGAGTGAGGCCGTGATGGTCAGTGCCGCATATGGCGATACTTGAGTCCGTTTATGGCTATGAGTTGTATGTTAAACGCCGTTTATGGCTGAGCAGTTATGGTGATGTCTGTCGATACCGTTTATGGAATGCACCGTATATGGATTTGTCAGTTCGTTGATATTGTGACGAAGTGCTGTTTATGGCAATGATGTATCTTTTGTGAATAAGCTGTGAAATATTTAAACAGTTATATGACTTTTGCTTTGTACATATGTATGCATTTGTTTTTGTGCCCAAATTTGTTTGATGAATTTCCTTGAATGTACATTTTGTGTTACTGTAAACTCCCCAGTAATGAGCTGATTCATACGTTGGGAGGACACGGTTCCATAGCTTTTCTCTAAAACGAGTTGTTATCTCTGGTTTTACGTGTCGGGCTCAGTTCTTTCATAAACATGTATGGATTGATGTTGAAATGATATAAAATGATGTGAAATGATATGAAATGATGTTGAATGATTGAAATGGTACTGCATCTCGATTTGATGTTCAAATACAGCCAGTCCAAGTGATGATGTTGTTGTGTTGTCTGTATACGTGCTAGAAGGGGTGTAGGAGAATGGTAATTTACTAGAAACCAGAGGGCTGTTCCACTAACAGATCTTAGCCCTAAGATCAACCTTAAGCCCATCTTCTATCATTGGCTAAGATTGGCCTTAGGGCTAAGATATGTTAGTGGAACGGTACCCAGGATACCAATCATCCTAGAAGGAGCAAAGTCTATTGTAAAAAGTAGAGTTTTGTTAATCTAAACATAACACTGATATATTATTATGGTATATTTTGTTGATAGTTTTGTTAATTTCGAGTTGATGTTAAAGTTATTAATTAATAGTTCTTTAATATCGATCCTAAATGTTGAAAAAGTAACTGTCGTGTAAATTGATTCGTAATGCTTTCACCTAGGCCATTTGAAATTGTGCATTATTTTTTTCTGTGCGATTTTGTGCAAATTG
The DNA here is from genome assembly GCA_936450465.1 of Gibbula magus. Classification (NCBI taxonomy): domain Eukaryota; kingdom Metazoa; phylum Mollusca; class Gastropoda; order Trochida; family Trochidae; genus Gibbula; species Gibbula magus. The sequence continues at coordinate 5,279,467 of OW388294.1, forward strand.
ACATCTTAAAGTAATTGAATGTGACATCACTCTCACTGAGGCAAAAACAATTTGACACTCATTGCTACAACACCAAATAACACGTGAGAAATCTTTATATAACTACCTTTTGAAATGTAAAAAGTTTATATTACGATGTCTATTTTAGAAGTTTTGAAGATAACTACTGTATTGATGAAGCTACCAGATGAGGTCGTATCTGCTAGCCGACTCCATTAATGAGCATAGTATGAAGAACAAAGTGAGTATGAAAGCTTTATTTAAACTCAGAGTTTGACGCAGTATATATGTTACTATAAATCTTATCATATGATTATATCATCAAGTTATCATAATATTGGGACTTACCTTATTTTAACCATATTGACTTCACAACTCTTCATTGTTTGATCAAATAGAACATAACACCTGTTTTAATAGATAATGCTTAATTTAACCAAGTATTTGTGAATAAAAATATTGAAACAAAAGCCAATGTCTCTTTCAAAACATGTCAATCAAAGTATAATTATCCATCACTTAAACGACAGTCCAGTTCAAACTCAGAAGTCAAACGAAAACCATAGCCACAAGTCTTTTCTTCTTTTACCTCAGGCATTATCATTCATGGAGAAGTGTAGTTGTTTTCTTGTGTAATTGCAACCATCGTGAACAGAATTTTTTCACTTTTTGTCTGCCAGGGCCTAATTCAATACTGACTGAAGCCTCAAGCAAACACATGCCAACCACAGAAAAGAAAACACTTCCTGGCGATTTTATAACAGTCGATGTGCAGCAGGTGTAAGCTTTGAACCGAAGATGACGCTTGTAACGTACGTTACCAACATTCCAACATGGGGGAAGGCAAGATTGCTTCGTGAGTATTAAACGAGAATTAACAGCTTTCTCTGGGTTTAATTTTTTGCACACGTATGAACTTTGATGTTGTTTAAAACAGATTTGATGTACTGCATCACCTTCGGTACAGTGATAAGGGAAGGATTGGTAGATGTGGATTATTCCTACAATTTATATATTGAGGAAGGATTGGTAGATGTGGATTATTCCTACAATTTATATATTGAGGAAGGATTGGTAGATGTGGATTATTCCTACAATTTATATATTGAGGAAGGATTGGTAGATGTGGATTATTCCTACAATTTATATATTGAGGAAGGATTGGTAGATGTGGATTATTCCTACAATTTATATATTGAGGAAGGATTGGTAGATGTGGATTATTCCTACAATTTATATATTGAGGAAGGATTGGTAGATGTGGATTATTCCTACAATTTATATATTGAGGAAGGATTGGTAGATGTGGATTATTCCTACAATTTATATATTGAGGAAGGATTGGTAGATGTGGATTATTCCTACAATTTATATATTGAGGAAGGATTGGTAGATGTGGATTATTCCTACAATTTATATATTGAGGAAGGTTTGGTAGATGTGGATTATTCCTACAATTTATATATTGAAACATGTTTGGTTACTACAAATTTAAAAGCATATAAGAGGATTTGGATATGAAAGTAAAATTAATCTTATTTCTGTTTCAATAGAAAATGACAAAAAAAGGTGATACAAAACTGTTTCCAAATAAACAAACGTGCCAATAATTGACAGATCAAGTTTAAATAACAAACTACAATATAAATACAAAAAAGTACAATTGAATAGTTTTCATTAATACAAATATTATTTAGGTAAAAATGCCCTGATGAAAAATTATTGTTCTGTCTTAATGGGCTATGTGATGTGTGAAAGAGTGTCGACTCTTGAACCATGCATGTTATAAGATGACAAGTCGAAGTGCCATGAAATGCTGCACTAAATAGACTTAAGCTAAACGCTGGCTGCTACTGGCGGGTATACTGTTCATACAAGTGGTTCACAGATGTCTATCAAAAACAACAAACAATGTCAACTGATTGTTTTATCAATGTGGATAATGCGTACACAGTTAAAACCTTATTACATTGACAAATGTACAACTGCAGTGTTCCCTTTCCTAAAGGGAATAGTTTCTTCCGTCGATTGAAGTCTTCCATGTTAAGGAGCTTGAGATTCCTAAAAGAAGAATATAATCATGTAAATAAAGCAAGTAATGTGAGGTCAATTGGGATTTTTCAAGGGTATTTCATTTATATCATGAGTAAGTGAAACAGTGACAAGCATCAAACCATGTTGTCAATGTTTGAAAATATAATAGGTTGTTTCATTTTCTGGTTTCCCCCACGATAAAAGAAATAGTATAAAGAAGTTATAAAGAGATATATAAGATTGTTTACCTTTATGGAGTGTCTCACTGAAACACATGTACAGCATCCGAAAGATGACCAGTACGACGTTACAAACTAAACCCTTTCCCATAGACAGTTTGAGCACAATTTCGTTGATGCAGTAACTTGAAATAATTTATATACAATACAGACGTGATTCACATTAGCATATGCAACAATTGATATGACAACTCGTAAATTGATAAATATAGCTCAACAAACAACCTAACATGACGGGAAAATATTTGAAATACAAAAACAATGACTATTATTAAATAAATTATATTAATTAAGAAATTTAATGAAAATTAGTACTGAAGTTTTACCTTTCCTGAAGGAATAGTGTACTTGTCCTTGGACTGTCCATGATGAAGCCATTGTGTGAACTGATTCATTCTAAAAAAACACTCAGTCTATATAGGCAGTGAAATGTATGCAATGTCAATGCTTATGATTTCCGAATAATAATGTGCTTATCATGCATGTTCGCGATTCAAGCACGATGCTTATGCTATAGCACGACTCGTACGTTTTATATAAAATGTACGCCTCATGCACCTCGGACAATTTAAGAAATTCAGTGCTCACTGTGCCGATGATGTCGTAAATGTCCCTAACATTTGCATATGAAAAGAGAAATGTCAATGTTTAGCATGTTGCGTCAAGATAATGTTTCCCAAATTTTGTTGAAATTGTTTTTCACGATTCAAGCATTTGACTCAATCCTTGCCCAACCCTCTCCAACCAGTACATTTATCGCCCAATAATGTACTGCTACTCGTCCTATATCTATTACTTATTAACAACAATGAAAATGTATAAAATTTATTCAAAAGATTGATAGCGTTATCCAGCGTGCATACTAATAATTATCATCTGTTTCAGAGGGATTATCTGGAAGTTTGTGTAATGAAGAATAAGTATCGTTTATACATTTTAATGTTTATACAAAATACAAGGAACACGTTAAAAAATTAAACAAACTGAAGTTAACAGTGTTCAATAATATATGAAATAATAACGAAGAAGCTTGATGTTACTCGGAGCTAGTTTAATGGAAAGAGACAGTACAAATCTATCAAAAAAAGAGATTTAATTTTAATAAATGATTCTGAAATAAAGAAGTTAAAGTTTCAAAATTTACAGTAGTGTGAGTGTACTATAACAGTTATAAGGAATGGAGCAGCGATCTGATACTGAACTGCATTTAATCATATCTTTGATCTTTGTCCATACGTGATCTCCTGACATTTTTACACCTGATGTAATACATCTTGAAAACCCTGCGGTTTTGAACTGTTTATAGAGGTTATTTAATCTGCTGTCTGACCAAAGACATGTTCGAATGTGTGAGGGGGATATTTCAGTCCTTATTCCACACAACCGATGATAGCTTGAAAGGAAAGTGATGTTCATCTCCTGGTTTCTGACAAGACAGTGGAATCCCAGCCTCGAGTCAATACTTATCAGACTGAAGGGACTTGTCCAAGGGGAAATCCTTTAAAGACCACCTTGCGTAGATATTTCTGACAATTTATCACGTTTGGTGACGTGTCATGACTGATATCATTTTGGTTTTGGGTATGAAAGTTTTATAGCAGTAATTATTCTTATATATTTTTTCTTTTATTTATACATATTATTAAACTGAGCAAATTGAGCAAGTTAAAGGCCTGTCTGTACCATTGGGTTTAGTTTCATTAAAAACATATAATTCAACTTTTTGAATATTGAATAACGTCATAACCATTTTATTTCCAAGAACAAATAGAATTGAATATACTAGATAAGATAATGCTGATCATTTGCACCAAGAAGATTTCATAAAAACAGACGGTGAACCTGAAGCTTACTGAAATAAAGTGAACTCCCGTAAAGGTAAATAAGTGTCACCAATTACTAAAAACACCCCTCAATCAATAAAAAGAGTTCTAAAACAAATGTCCATGGTTCAGTTAAGCCATGTGAATCCATATCCCTTGCAGCGGCCATTTTAAAGTGTGCGAAGGTAGTTCAAGTGATCTGACTGATGTAGCGATACCTAAACACTAAGAGTAGACCATGATGGAATGGTCAACCATCTTCCTGTCTGAAATCTTAAATTCACATGGGACCTTCAAATCTGCCCCTCGCACTGAAGAGTTCCACACCACTGTCGCTTTATACGTCGCACCATTTTTTCCAATATGGATAACCGTTTCCTATGGATACGACCCTTCAGGTGGTGAAATGAGATGTTTTACCTTCTAACGTAACAATATATTGTACAAAATTTAATAAAGTTGAGAAACATAATATGCAAAAAACGTGCTACAGCGCTTTTAATTATCAACTAAAAAACAACGTCTGACAAGACAATTTAGGCCAAGAATATGATTGTCATCTTCCCAAAGGCATGGACAGAGTATATAACCTTGTCAGACAGTCAAATTTGCTATGTTGTTTTCTCAATGAGAATGCATAGCATCTCACATTTTCTGACACGATAACCCCTTATTTTATTCATAACACCCTGTTAGGAACATTTTAGAATGTGGACAATTATTCAAATACAACCACCTGGTACTAACTTCCTCCACTTATGACAACTGAAGACTATGATTAGTTAGACACGCGAACTTTCTAGAAGTTGAGAGACATTGTTATTAGTGAGTAGTTACATTTTGTATGTCCATCTTAATAAAAGACGTCAGTAAGTTTGCTGGTCGTCTTTATCAAGTAATATGAATAACTGTCATAAAATAAATCATTAGAAGATTATTTCCTTGACGAAATCAATTAAAGAAATCATAGATCGTAATGTATGGTGTCTATTTTGGGTGGCCTCATATGCTGAAAAATGGACATCTACAAGTTTTAGATAGATCATATGTCTGTAGTGGTTTAGATATTTATGTAATCTTCTTTGAATACCAAATTACAAGTGTCTTGACAAAAGGCAGTGTAACATCTTGATAAAGAGATCAGTAAAATGTCTTGTCGCCAAAAGTGACTGGAACGAGATACAAGGATTGACTGGTCTGTGAAACGTTTCACAACTTATAATTTTGATGATCACAGTTTCTTCTGATTGGCAGACAATCTCATTACCAAGTAGAAGTGTCCTTCATGGTGAATAATGTCAATTAGTTTCTCTGTCAACGTCCTGAAGTATGAATCACTGTCTGAATATGAAACGATGTAGAATATGCATTACATCTGCCTCTCTCTGTATATATTCACTTTATATTGACAAAATGCAAAAGGTCCATGTTGCCATTAATGTAGAAAATGATATAACAAAGATCAATGTTTAACTATGAATAAATTATGACTTATTGTAAACGATTCAATATTGGTTGTATATAATTCAGAAGATTGTCACTATCTCTCTGACATATTTATATTGTTACACTTTTTGTCACACATTTTTTTAGTTTTTTTTTCAGATATCAGTCTACGTATAAACGTTTTACTGACAAAAGTCAACATTGTCGTTTGCATTTGATAAGAATTGATATTTTTTCAAATGATTTTATTTACTATTATTATATTACATATATTATATTTTATTAACTTTTCAATTTGAGATTCAGCTTGTATTCACTAATGGTGACGGCATTGCCCAAGCGGCTTTAACCAATAACTCACTCACTCACACTGATATCTTATTGTCATCTTCTGGAGTAACATCACTGGAACTAACAACTAAGATACTCATTCAACTGCTTCAGAAAGTCGGTCCATGTCATGTCAAACACATTTCGTACTTCAAATGGAAACTCATATATGGTCATAATTTGTGATAATGGTAAGACATGGCATTTATTTTTCATATATGTATAAATTATAACCAAAATTCAAATTAACTCGGTGATTTTAATCGTAAAAACTTTGTTACATCCGGTGGGCTAGGTTGACTTATGCTAATTTATCGGGTCAAGGACACTGACTCTACAAACTGATGAAATAATTATTGCAACCTCATTTTTTGTTTTTAGATCGATTTTTATAAAATAACATCGTTTTGGGTGTCAATTTGTTTTAATTTTAACAATTAATAACACTCTATGGTTAGATCGACAACCTTTTCCAAAAATAGATACAGCTACCGTTAGCTTGGCATTCACATTGAGTTGCGTAACATGAGAAAATGGCAGAACACCTCCATGGGGTGACTAGAAGAAATGGCCGATTTGGACCTGCTATTGATGACACGTTGGATATATAACTATATTTGGAAACAAGAATTGACAAACAATGCACAGAGACATTTTTATTTATTTTTGGAAGATTTTGAGATTCTAAAATATGTAAGTGAAATTCTTTGTTTATTTTCACGGATTTGTTCAAAATGTAATCGGTTGATCTTTTCATTTGCCAACATTTTCGCAAATCTCTGATTATTTTCTAACAGAAATAAATTCAATGTCCAAATGTGTAAATCAGCTAGATAAAGATATTCTGAACATAGTGATGTAAAAGTTATGCATTTTACATGCACTTACTATAGAAATTCAACCCAATGAATCGAGTAGGTAACATTTTTATTATGACGTCAAACACGCACCTGCAGGCAGTTTTGTGATTGAAAATACGTTCAATATTTTCGCTCATCATTTCTCAATAAAATAGAATTGTATATAGATACTAATTAAATCATGTGAAAGCCCATTGATTTCTCATTCGGAAAATGAAAACTTTTTCATGAATTAGGGAACTTCGTCACACACTTTTGTCGTATGGTTGTCAAAGGGTCAGAAGTCACTGACGTATCAATATGTCAACACCTCTTGGGCTTGATATCAAGCCCGCAGCAGCGAGCATCTTAATTTGTCTTTGTTCTGTTCTTTGAAAAAAAAACCATGCTTTGTTATCAATGTAGACGAGGTGTCGTTGCTAATCTGATATTGGTAAGATTTGTGTCACATCTTTCACTGTTCTTTTTCAAATGTGACCCTTTGAAACAAAAAATGCAAACAAACTGATAAATAACTTTTTTTTTTAGAAAACCAACGTCTATGGTAATATGGCATATGTTAATACCGGGTTGGTGAAACAATGGTAATTACCACTTGTTCAAATTTATGTCACATCTTTGACCATTTTTGATGATTTATCAGAGATAAACCAAAGGGACTAATAACTAATATATATATGCATATGCATTATTAGAGAATTTCACCCAAGTGTCTTCTGACGAGTTGATAGATTTTGTCTGAAACTTGGCGAGGAAGACAAGATAGTAAGATTATATTTATCTTCCAAAATCATTTTTCATTACTTTCAACAAAACATTATTTCCCTAAACACAGCACTGCCACAGAACATGCCATAGCATTGGGACGTCATCATGTTTATGATGATAATGTGATGTCATTATGTTTTTAACGTCATAGAATTGTGATTCATTACTTAATGAGGTTAAATCATTGTGATATCATGTTGTTGGCGTTGACATGGCATTGTGCAAAATCTACTGTCAAAACGATATCTCAAAAGAGATATAGCTTGATCTCACAGAGGAACTATAAACACATATTCATCTTAATTCGAATCTACATTCCTAAATGATTTTGAAATTATTAATTAAAATCTACATTCCTCAACAGTGTTATTGAATTCCGCCTCAGGTAAAGAACCAACCATACACAGAATGTGCTTGGTTTTAGCCTCCCTCTCTTTCTCGACGATTGACATCAATTGAAGGACTAATTTGCTAGTGTCCTTGAAGCACTAATATTATACATAAAGTTCGTCTAGTGCGGCATATTCTGGAAAGTTGAAGGAGAACGTAGAATACGGGACAGTGGTGTAGTGGTTACTTTCGTATGCAGGCTCGAAAACTGGCAAGCACTCCTTTTTGTAGACTCAAATATTGGCTGGAAGTATAGTAATTATAAAATGTCCATAGACTAAATGATAATCTAGAAAAAGCTGTCTTTTATTACCAAAATATTGACCAAGTGGTTTTAAACAATAACCAGCCCAATTCCCTAAGATGAGGTGAGTTAGGGTTTAATGCCGCTTTCAATAACTCCATATAGAGTAACTTAAATAATTGTGTTACATGGTCATTGTTTGCTAGGTTCAATGACATTAAGCTCTGTGTTGTATGCCCAATATTCCCCTACCTATGGAAATGCAATCTTTAGACTGTCACTGAATTCATAGTGAAAATACTCTTACATAAAATTCCACATTATGGTCCAAGTTGAGACAAATGAAAAGTCGATGCGGGGTTAGTGGCTTTATTGATGCAGTTTCAGCCTCATTTGTCAATCTTCTTCCAGGTATCAGAAATTATTCCAGCTCTTGCAGAGTTGGGTTCTCGAGATGCATATTGATAGTGCGTGAAATTAACGACTAGATGTCATCAATGACTGGATGTCGTAGCCAAAATAAGTGACGTGCAAGGCTTCAAGAATTGTTATTTTCGCACCAATGTTATACAGCTAATGTTAATATTACCAAGCAAGTCAAGACAACTTTCTCGTAGGCCCGGACTACGGTCCATCTTGATTTGAATTTCATGTTCACTCTTTCTTCAAAGATAATGTCACGTGGCTAAATTAGGATTGATAGCAATCACAACGAAACGATGGTCAAGTATTCTTCTGTAGCTTTTGTGAGGATTTCCATGTACATGGAATCATCACTGAACTCTTTGAAAGTAATAATTATGGACCATTGCTATGTTGTTATTACTTGGTCTTGATGTTCTGTTCATGTTTCATGTTGTGTTAATTTTTATTCTCAATGTCAACAAATAATTTATGACTGAAACTTGAAAAAAGCATTAAGTCTCTGCAATAAAAATGTCGATGACAATAAACTAGGTTTTGTTGATCTTTATACATTTACTTATCTTTGATAAACTTGTATTTGTATAAACAAATATTTGGTCTTTATTACGACAAGACATATCAATGATGACAAATAAAATTTAATGAATGAACGAATGAATGAATGAATGAATGAATGAATGAGACTCACTTGAATCCTTGAATAACTTATCCATATTTGTCAATGTACATTAAAACAGTTTTGTTAAAACCAAACAACAAAGATGTCGGTGCATAGAAACATCTTTTATACAATAAAACTATTGTCCTTTCATCATTATGGCAAGAAATATTTCCTGTTTCATGCAATTTCGATTCAGATAGTGCTATAAGATCAAAAAGACCAACGCCAATACGAGATATCCAATACAATGTACACATCCTAGTGTTTACACACGTGTGTATGATGTTTTCTCTACTTAACATTTAATAAGGATTGAGTGGTTGGATAGATGATTTGATTGGTGTCATTAACTTTCATATATTGAGTCTTAATATGATCCGTGGCCATTACCTATTTCGGACTTATTAAAAGGTGTTCACACTAAAATTGTCACTAGCAGTTTTCGTTTTTTACGACTATGGATAATCTGGTCATGTAATCGGCTGTAGTACAGATATACTACATAAACTTTTATTATGATTAGTAAAGTTGAAAATATATAAATGCGAAAAGAGCTGAGGTGAGTTTGCATGTTTGTTTGTTTGACTTTGCATTGCGGTGAAACCTGCAAGCAACCGCTTGAACTGGCGAAACATCAGTGGTACTGCACTTACATTCAGTGTAGCATTGCACACAAACCTTACTGCGTGTAGAACAGTTCTCTTCTGCAGACAAAGTTGCCATGCCCCTGAACACGGCTTCTTGATCCGAAGTCGAACGCGCAAACCACTGCAAAAATACGAAAGGAAACTGCTATTGTCCCTTAATACAGTTAAGCTGTAAGCTTTACATTTGCTGTTTCCAATTTTAAGGTCAAAATGAAGTTCCAAGGAGAGATAACTGCCGATTATGATCATTATGACAACATCGAGTTAATTTTTGAGATGTCCACTGATCCATTTCCATGCTTATATTGGCACTTTTTTCAATGACTTGAACCCCATCTTCCCTGTTGGTATTGAACATGCTAATCCCTGAACTCCTGAACTCAATAATAATATTAATAATAAGGCAATTTCTATAGCGCAACAATCCACACAAATAAGTATGCTCTAGGCGCTTATTGTCAGATTTGAAAATGCCAAGACTAGGCAGTATAGCGTTTAAAGAGGTGGGTTTTCAGGAGGGATTTGAAGCAGCTCAGTGTTGGTGCTGTTTTCACAGAGATTGGAAGGTTGGTCCAGCAGGAAGCATTAGAGCTGGCAAATGTCTTTGAGCCAAAAGATTTTAGCTTCAATGATGGTACTTGTAGCTGGTGCTGGTTCAAAGAACGGAGACATCTGGGTGGCTCATACCTCTGTATCAAGTTGACAGATATTCTGGAGCTGTGCCGTCAATACATTGGTACGCCAGTGATAGGAGTTTAAACTCTATTCTCTCCTTGACTAGCAGCCAGTGCAGAGAGTTCAGAACAGGTGATATATGTTCAGATTTCCTCTTCTTCGCTATCACAAGAGCTGCCGAATTCTGAACCCTTTGTAGTTTTCTTAGGTTTTCAATCGATATTCCATAGAGGAGACTGTTACCATAGTCTAGTCTGGAGAGCACTAGCGATCTCATTAGAGTTGCGGCAGATTTGAATGAAATCAGATGCCGGATGCAGATTACATTTCTAATGTGGAAGAAACATTTCTTACAAATTTCATTGATGTTTTTATCCATGGATAAAGATTGGTCAAGGTAGATGCCTAGGTTTTTAACACTTTGAGCATAGCTGATGTTAGTCTCACCAATAGATATGAATTGTGATGTGATCTTATTTACTCGTGCCTTTGGTCCACATAGTATGGCTTCTGTCTTCTCATCATTGACCTTCAGCATGTTCTTTGTCATCCATGATTTTGCTGAATGGATGCAGGACTCCATCTCCGACATCTCTTCTAAGCCATGATCTTGAATATGCTCAAACAATCTCTTTTTGACAGCTTTTTCCAGTATTTTGGATACAAATGGAAGGTTTGAGACCGCCGATAATTTTTCATGGTGTTTGGGTCAAGTGAAGGTTTCTTTAAGAGGGGAAGGACAACAGCATTTTTGAAATCGTCAGGAACTATACCATGTTCAAGGCTGCTGTTTACAAGATTGACAATTATGGGAAGAAGTTCTGCCTTGCATTCCATCAACAAATGGGTAGAACATGGATCTAATCTGCACCATGTTGGCTTGGAGGAAGTAACTAGATCTGAGATTTCCTTCTCGGTGAAAGGTTTGTAGGTGGTTAACTTGGTACCACCAAATTGACTTTGTACAGACTGTGGTTCACGATCTGGTTTGAGTTGTTCTCTAATCTTGTCGATCTTTTCAGTGAAATATTGAGAAAAGTCGTCAGCTAAAACTTTTGGGTCACGTCCTGAGTTTGGATACACAACATCAGATGATTTACCCATCAGAGACTGAAGAATTGAGAATAACACTCTGGGATGAGACTCGTTCTTCTCCAACTCGTTGTTGTAGTAGCTTGACTTCAATGACCTGATGAGCTTAACTACATCATGTCGGGCCTTGCAGTAGATCTGCCTGTAGACCTCTAACTTTGTTTTTCTTCAACGGTGTTCAGCTTGACGACATTTTGCCTTGGCTTCTCTTACATCCTCTGTATACCATGGCGAGGATTTTCTTCTTGTCTTCCGCCTTATGGTTACTGGTGCGTGTTTATCAAGTAACTCACTCATGGTTGAGTTATAAGCAGTAGTGAGGGTGTTGACGTCAGAACTGTAGCAAACATCCTTCATTTCCTGGTATTGTGTTGTGTGAAGTCAGTTCAGTTCCCAATAGATTTTACCAGTGGAACTGTCCACAATATTGGTCAGAGACAAGACCAAGTATTTACACACGTGTGTATGATGTTTTCTCTACTTAACATTTAATAAGGATTGAGTGGTTGGATAGATGATTGGATTGGTGTCATTAACTTTCATCTATTGAGTCTTTCATATAATATGATCCATGGCCATTACCTATTTCGGACTTATTAAAAGGTGTTCACACTAAAATCGTCACTATCAGTTTTCATTTTCTAAGACTATGGATAGTCTGGTCATGTAATCGGATGTAATAAAAATATACTACATAAACTTTTGTTATGATTAGTAACTTAACATGACTGTGGAACGAATTTCTTTGCAATGGTCACCATCAAAATGTTTGTATTTATATTTGTTATATCATTACAATCTTTATACAATACTTAATTATATCAAGGAGAAAAACTTGGATGATATTTAGTCATGGTGAAATAGCCAGTCATTATGAGAAATATTATATCCAAAGGACAATAGCGTATAACAGTTATAACAGGTATAACACCAATATACCATCTTGTTCAAATATTTAACTTTTTCTTAATATCGTTTTTGCCTTATTTAATCTTGTAAAATAGCTGGATATTGTATTTGATTTAAAAAACAAATGCAAAAGGATTAAATTTATTGCGTGCTTCAATTAATGAGTATTGACACTTAAGTAATGTAACTCTCTCGGCTCCTGATGAACTGATAGTTTTGCTCTTTCCTTCGTCACGGAGATATCATGGAATAACAGTTTTAATATTTATTTGAAACCATCTATTTAGAGGAACATACAGAAGCCATGATCAATGGCAAAAGAGTTTCATTCTGTTCTATTATTCTACAATTTCCCCCGGGGAAATCAGGATGACTTCAGGTTGGAGGAAGGAGACAGGGATGCTATGTTGCTCAGTGTCAGTTCTAACATTCGTGTCACACTGACAAAATTTTAGCTAACTTGAGAAAGATGAATGTATCATTGTACATGTATCTCATATATTGTAAGTTAAATTTAATTTTTGTATTTCGTAAATTTATTTCGTTTTAATTCTGGGCATATTTTCAATCATTCAAGGTAATATCCGCAGTAGTGTATGTAACAAGCCTTAATTGTTACCAACTCGCTGCTGAAAATTTGTCAATTTATGTGCTAGAAGTTTGCAAGCAAATCAAAGTAACGAACCCCGAACAAATGTAACCAGATTATGGACCGTCGTTTCCCATTTTGATATTTCTCACATCTGATGAAGGAGAAAGTATATCCTCCGAAATCTCGTGTATTTTCACATTTAAGAAGTTGTTATCCAGGAAATTTTCCTGTTCTAATGTACGCCACTTGCAAATGCTCTTCCCCAATGTCTGGCAATGCAAGTTTCCGTTATAAGTACATAATAAACCACAGACATGATAGTCTGTGAGGCATTTGAAATAATACCCTCCTACATAAAACTCCTTTATTTGTTAGACACGTCAACTACTATGAATTAACTCTACAGAATTGTTCATAAATTGTCCCAACTGTCGTCAGACTCAGACATAATCATATCTTGTTCCAACATCAGTCTCAGATATAAGCTCTGAATGGATCTTAATAACCATCATCGATCGCAGGATTAGTAAATATTCGTTCTGACGTTCGTTCGTGACCGATTTCATCTTATTTGTTAGGATGCTTTACATAACATGCTTTTCAAACATTTACAATAAGTTGCCATAGAGACTGCAGATTCGAACCCCGTGTTAACTGCACGATCCCGCCTAACCTTCTTTCACAGGGTTTATGGAAACGATCTTGATCTTGCAAATGTTGAAACCACCTTTCATAGAATATACCAAACGTTGGATAACAAGAAATGTACATTATATAAATAACCTCACTAATTTTTTTTTTACATTTTCTATTAGCCAAATTAGGTTAATAACTAGCTATGGATATCCTTATAGCAGAGTTTTTCTAAAGAATGACGTTGATATCTAAGTGAGGCACAATTTTATCTCTTCGCATCAGTGTGTTATCGTCAAACACATGTTGTCGTCTCATAGAACATGCAAGAAAAACACCTGTTGGTTTTGGACAACTTGAATCACAGCTGTACTTTTATATTTTACTTCATTTCATATATTAGTTCATCTACAATTGTAGACATACGAAACGGTACATTAGGAAATCAGAATTTTGAAATTTTGACCCATTCTACATACATGCATTTCATCTTTCCAATGTTCGAAACTTCCACCTCCGACATGAAGATCTCATGGTAAATTTGAGATTGATTATTGTATTTATAGGATAGGATGGTCCATTTTCGATGAAGTTATAGCAATGCATTTGTGGTCCAACCGAAATCCAAAATACATGATATTTGCAATTAGATTCACAAACAAGTGAACAGTTTCGGAATGCAGCTCTACTGCAATTGATAAGGTGAGAATATTGTGCATAATTGGTGCCAGCAGGTGGTGAGGACATGTTTATCATGTTTGTGCACACTTTGAATCATCACTGATAGTTGTCATTGATTCACATTTTCATTTGATTTACATGTATGTTTCCAATAAATCTCCTACGAAGATGTTCAATTTCTGATCGTGAAGTCGCTTTGATATAAAAGCATAACTACGAAATAAGTTATTCTATATTAAAAACCTGTGTGAGATTTCATATAATTTCGTAAATAAACTATATCAACATATTCTAAGTCAGTATTAGGTTATGAAGCCATGTTTTAAAATTGTCTTTGAACCGCCAATGCTATTAACCTGTGGATATAAATCAATGCCAATGGATTTTCTCCACGGCATTATCTTTCTAGAACAAGATTTGTGTCTCACCTTTGTTAGAGAAAATTCCATTCTAGGGATTCTGTGTACCATTAGTAAATAGCTTTTTACCTAAAACCCTTTTAAGATAGTTTCGTACTGATCTTAAGGGATAGTGTAATTATCCTAATGTATTTCTGTTTGCTTAATTTACAACCCTCACCACAGTGTGTAAACCATTTCCATGTGTTTCCCGTATCGTTTTCTTTTCAAAACATTTTGAATAAAATAATAATAGAAAAAGAGCCTATAGGAATCTCAGAACCAGAATCTTGCCACTGCATACTCTTTATGACAGACTAGATAAAGATAAAACATTTAAAGTAATTTACCAAATATGACCCATTATTGATGACGGTATGTCATCTAAAAAAAAACGCAGCACTCACCACGAATACATGTGTCATCATTGATTTTCAAATATTTAAAAAAAAATTCTAAATTAAAATTCAACATTTCCTTTCCAATTTGATGTTTTATTTAGCCTCACTTAAAATGTAAACTCCCAAGTAAAATTCAACCAGAATTCGACGAATCACTCATTTATCATTTCTAGTAAATCCAATGATGACAATCTAGTGTTTCAATGAGGAAGAATGGTTCCTGGAAAAAGCTTATGATCAGTTTATTTTACACCATGAACAGGCGTATATATTGTCTTGATAAATCAGATTTTAAAACGACAAACGGTTTTTCTTACATAATTGATATTTATCTAAACTTTTTATTAGATGAAATTAGCTCTCAATTTGAATTATCACGTAAGCCATGTATAAACATTACCATGTTTAGTTTCTTTGATATTATTCTTGATTATTCTTGAAAATTTTGCCTTAGATATCAATACAAACTCTAGATGTAAGCATTTTATGAAAAGATCGACGAGAAACTAAGAATACAGATTGTTACTAGCACACTCTCGATCGTTCCCTGCAAGGAAAATCCACACTAACCTGATGGACAACTTGCTTCCTAACAAAATAGGATTTTCACATGATGTAGGGATGAACAATATTCAAGAGATTCAATACGTCTTTATTTGTTTCCTAAGACTGTTCTAAGTCTACCTTTGAAATTAATGTAGACGAGGTGTCGATGCTAATCAGATATTGGTAGGGGTTGTGTCACATCTTTCACTGTTCTGTTTTAAAGACCAAAAGATGACTCAGAACTGTTTAGGACTTTCTTGCACGTTTGCCGATTTGGTTAGACAATATTAATCGACACTAGCTCAGATTAGTGTTCAGATTTTCACCAGTTTAAGTTACAGTTATATGTTTTAGTCTCGATTCCTCAAGAATGATAATACAGTTCAGGTTGAGACATAAAGTCTAAAGATAATCTTACAGTTGTCTAACATTTAGCCTCTGAAATGATAAAAAAAGAGGAACCCCCGAGAAGTGTTATTCTTTCCAGAACAGAAATGTTCCCTTAAACTGATCTCTGAAGTCTTGTTGCAGACTTGCCCAGACACTAAAGGGGTCTGGATTACAGACTAATCTTACAGATAACTGTTTTGGATGATAAACATAATTCATCTTAATGTGAATCTCCATTCCTAAATGGTTTCTAAAAGTTCAAATTATTATTATAAGTCGACAGTCCTCAACAGTGATATTGAATTCAGCCTCAGGAAGAGACCCAACCATACACACTGAATGTGCTTTATTTTAGCCTCCTTCAGTAATTACACTACAAGGTGTAATGAGGTATAACTGAGAAGTCGATTGACGTCAATTGAAGGACCAAAGACTCATTTGTCAGTGTCCTTGAAGCACTAATATAATTTATAAAGGTCGTCTAGTGTGGATACATGCATATTCTGGAAAGGGAAATCAATCACAGCAGTTAGGATTAGATTTAACACATAGAGGGGAACTTAGAATACTGGGCGCTGGTATAGCGGATACTTTCGCTTTTAACCATGTCTGCAGGTTAGAATACTGTCTATATGTATACGGACTACTCACTCCTTTTCAGACATGTTATCAGACTCAAATATTGGCAGCTGTGTACTGGCTTCTCTCCTTTTCAACCATGTCTGCAGGCTGGAATATTGGCTGCTAATATACTGGCTTCTTATATAACTTCTCGTTGGCAGGCTAGAATATTGGCTATTGTTATATTGACAGTCAAAGTCCATGACTGTGTACACAAATAAGACCCTTTAATAGAGTCTTTTTGCATAGCTAGGCTAGATAAACTGAAAACACATGGAATATTAAATATGAATATGGAACTAAAACTTTATAAAGAAATGAAATCAAAGGGAAGAAGATTGAGTAATTATTAGATTCCATGGACTGAGTTTCAGTCTAGTATTTTGGCTATACTCTAATTTTTGGAATACTGGCCTTTGGCAGAAAGGTAACTTTCTCCTTTTCTGGAGGCAGGCTCGAATATTGACACGTGGTATATTGGCTATTTATTCCTTTGCAAGAAACCTGTGCACTATCCCTTTGTAATAATAATTCACACATTTCTATATATTAACTCCAAGATATGTTTTACAGGTCATGAGTGGGCTAGGTTCAAGGACATTCAGCTCTCTGTATTGTATGCCAAACATTCCCCAACCTATGGATATATAATGTTTAGCCTGTCACTGAATTTAAATGAGTGAAATGTCGCTGAAATTCCGCCAAGAATTACATTATGGTCCAAGTGGAGACAGATTAAAAGTTGATGCAGGTCATTGGCTTTATTGGTGCAGTTTCAGCCTCATTTGTCAATCTTCTTCCAGCTATCAGAAATTATTCCTGAGTTCATTTGGTTCTCAAGATACATATTGGCAGTGCATTGAATTAACGACTAGAAGTTGTAGCCCCAATAAGTGACGTGTAAGGGTACAAGGAATGTTATTTCCCCATGAATGATATATAGCTGATGTTAATATTACCAACCAAGTCAAGACAACCTTTTCGTTGGCCCGGAATAAGATCCCTCTTGATTAAAATTTCATTTTCACTCTTGCTTCAATTATAATGTCAGTTAGCTAAATCAGGATTGATAAACGGTAGCAATCACACGGTGGCCGATATTTCTGTAGTGTTTTTGAGGGTTTCCTTTTAAATCGAATCATCACAGGACACTATGAAATGATTTGATCACTTTGGCTTTGGTTATGTTTTTACTTCTTGGTCTTGATATTATGTTCATGTTGTGTTCATGTTATGTTTAGATTGTGTTCGTGTTGTGTTAATTTCCATTCTCAAAAGAACTGAGTGATCAAAAATAATAACATGTCAACAATTAATTTATGACTGAAAATTGAGAATAACATTATGTATCTGAAATGAACATGTCGAAGACAAGTCATAATTAAAAAATAAAATAGTTTTTGTGTCTTTATACATTTACTTAATTAATTTTGATAAACTTGTATTTGTATAAAAAATGTGGTTTTCACCACTACGTAACATATTAACGTTGACAAAGAAAAAAAATAGCTGTGCTCATTAACATTTTGAGACTGACTTGAATCCTCATTATCCATATGTGTCACTGTACAGCACACAAGTTTTGTTAAAACAAAACAACATAACATTTGGTTCAGAGAATCATCTCATATACAATAAACTTATGGCCTTTTATCATTGTGGCAAGAAATAACTAGTCACCTGCGTATACCAATATCAGTACTTCGTCCAGGCAGTTTCCGCACAAACAATGCTATGAGATCAATGAGACCAACGTGACTACGAGATATCCTATACAATGTACACGTCCTATTGTTTACAGACGTGTGTATGATGTTGTCTCTACTTAACATTTAATAATGGTTGAGTGGTTGGATTGGAGAAATGATTAGATTGGTGGTGGCCATTATCATTAAAGTTCATCTGGTACATCGTCTGGGCGGGATAGTGCAGTGGCTAGCGTTGGGATCAAGAAGTAATGGGGTTCGAATCCCGCATGGTGATCAGCATCGTTGTTTGCTGTGGAGAACTTTTCTACATGGGTAAGGTTCGAATTCAGCACAGTACCCCCATGATTATCTAGCTTCAGTCGATGGTCGCAGCTTTCACCACAATACATAGCCACCATGGAATCCAAGCACTAATAGAAGCAGTCGTGATATAAGTTTAATATTCTTGAAAGCACCTCACCTCATCTTCATTACCTATCATCTGTAATAAGTATTCAGCTGCTGACGCCTGATCGACTAAGTGCACAAGGAAACATGCTGAACTTGTTCTTTCTGCTCAGTGCTGAAAGGCAACTCAAATATTTCTATCTGCTTAAGAACACTGAGTCAGTCGGAATGGTCACGAGTAAGCCTGTAATAATTGACAAAAAAATCAAGTGATATGTAGGCTTCGTACACCTTTGTGTTCAATTGTTCTGACAATAATAATTAAAGCTAACATCACGCACTTAAAGATACCCGTTGAAATCCCATCATTAAATTTTAGTTGTCAAATAAAATATGCTAAGTAAGTACTTCAACAATAAAAATCACATAGTTTGATAACAAAACCCTAATAAAGACAGGCCTGGAGAAATGTGTGTATGTGTAATATATTTATTATTCAATATACTTGATTCTTTAAAAACCTATCATTTCTAATATACACACAAGATCTGACAGCAACATCATAAAGTTTCATTTTCCTGTGAAGCCTTCTGGTAATGGGATTTAATGCATTGCTTGGTTATACAGGTCCTAATCTTCAGCCTTTGCGTCCCTTTGATCTTTCCTATCTTCTTTTCAATTTCTGAGAATTAATACGATACTGCTTTTGAAATTAAAATAAATGGGAATTTGATATGAGTTGGTATTAACATGACTGTCAAGAACCCCTGACATCAAAGAACACATTATTTAGAATCTATTGACATCATTATAGTAAAAACGGGTCAACGTTATTGTGGCAATCCATTTTTTTCACAAACATCGTGTTAATTTACATTTTTAGGTGTTGATCATCACATCATTGCTTTCTTAACAAGCTTCCATAGTCTAGAATTGTCTTCAGGCAATGGAGATTATGGATGTAAATTTGACATTTAAGCGGCGATCAATAAACGGACACTCTTGGACTCGGTGAATGCCAATGGCAGATTATAAAGATGCATTAAATAGATGGTGAAGTTGAAATTGAAGCCATCAGCTATTGACAAACTAATCTTAAGCTTGGTATTCTGAGCAGTCGGCAATGAGATGATGTTCAAGTATACTTGGGGTGTTGAGATAGCTTTTTCCAAATTGTTTTGGGCAAGAATGTTTGGCATTTAACTTTTTTTAATTAACAAAAGATACTTCCTAAATAAATAGCCTTCTTGGACTGTAATCTGTTGACGTGTCTTTACTGTCTTTACTGTACTGTACAACCCAACAGAGCCCGCCTCGTCTGAAGAAGTTAAGGGGATTCAAAACAACGAAGTTGGCTTCTGAAGACATGATGTAACGCTGTTTCAATCGCCCATGGATATAAATACACTTGCCATTTAGCAATATATCGCGTATGTCATTGTAGTTTTCACCAAGCTTAGGCATTAACAAAATTTGAAGGATATTCTCATATCGTTCAACCAAATGTCCAACAGAAAATACGAAAACACGTAATGCAATATTGTTTCCCTTTCTCCATTGTATTTACATGTACCTGATGCAACTCACTTAGGTATTTCTTAATGGAGAATGTGCGAGGAGCAATGGATACGAATTTGTTGAATGGTATCAACTTGCACAAAGTTGCTAGCTTATTTGATATGAGACACTAAACTACAACCTTCATGACGGATGGTGTAGCCCAAACGTACATCCTTTTATGTCTAATAGGATACTTTAGGAAAAGTTATAGCACCCTTAGTTTAATCGAAGCAGAAACATTCACTTTAAACTTTAAAAACTGTTTACAGTGATGGGAGCTGCTCTTCTCACCAAAAACATAAATTTTTCATAATTTAAATTTAAAAAATTATACGTTTAGTCTATAATATTGAACAAATACTATTTAAGATTTCGTCAATTTTGGTAACTATCCATTTTCAGTTACACACAAAAGATTAGGGTCGTTACTTTTTAAATTTTCCGCAACAATAGATTTTGGTGAACAAACTCGAAGTACTCAAGACGATATTTGAGATAAAAGGTCAGCTTACACAAATTTCCCTGAAAATGTCACCACAGATGAGGCGGACACCGTAAGCTGGGTTTTCTAAGCTGTTACTTTAGGCCACTTACAAGGTGTCCATAAGTTAACTTTGTCTAAGTGATCAGGCTGGCAAACTACCAAGATACAACGAAGATGAACACTTCCATTACTTAGACTCTCCCATTGCAACCACATACTTGGGTTTGTTTTGAGATTTTGTCCATAATTATTTCATTAACACAACCGATATGATGATTGTACAGCTGAACTGACACCGTTCTCTTTAATGTGCATAATTTGAAAATGGTAATTTAAACATGAAGTATTGTTCAGGTGACACATACAAAGGATAAAAGTCTATCCCATCAAGACTGGCTACCAAACCTTTTGACATTTCGTATACATCAGAGTGATAATGGATTTGAGTAAAGGTCTATTGGGAGAATGTACAGACATTGGGTGAAAGGTCAAATGAATTATCACGTTATCGTGGCTATTACTCTCACAAAGGTTGTACATTGTATACTCTTGTGGGAAAATGGTAACACCTTTCACCTACACAGATACCGACATATTATATATATTCACGAAGTTGCGAAGTGACTAAGAAACGAAGTGGCAAGAAGTGAAGTAGCAAAGTTGGGAAGTAGTGAAGTGGCGATACGAAGAAGCGAAGTGGCGATGCAAAGTAGCGAAGTGGCAATGCAAAGTAGCGACGTGGTGAAGTAGCGAAGAAGTGAGGTAGCGAAGAAGTGAGGTAGAGGGGAAATGGCGAGGTGCCGAAGTAACGAAATGGCAAAGAGGTGACGTAGCGAAGAAGCGAGGTAGCGAAGTTGGGAAGTTTGGAAATGACGAGGTGGCGAAGTAATGATGCAAAGTAGCAAAGTGGCAATGCAAAGTAGCGAAGTGGTGAAGTAGCGAAGAAGTGAGGTAGAGAAGTTGGGAAGTGGGGAAATGGCGAGGTGCCGAAGTAACGAAATGGCAAAGAGGTGACGTAGCGAAGAAGCGAGGTAGCGAAGTTGGGAAGTTTGGAAATGACGAGGTGGCGAAGTAATGATGCAAAGTAGCAAAGTGGCGATGCAAAGTAGCGAAGTGGTGAAGTAGCGAAGAAGTGAGGTAGAGAAGTTGGGAAGTGGGGAAATGGCGAGGTGCCGAAGTAACGAAATGGCAAAGTGGTGACGTAGCGAAGAAGCGAGGTAGCGAAGAAGCGAGGTAGCGAAGTTGGGAAGTTTGGAAATGACGAGGTGGCGAAGTAATGATGCAAAGTAGCAAAGTGGCGATGCAAAGTAGCGAAGTGGCGATACGAAGTAGCGAAGTGGCGATATGAAGTAGCAAAGTGGCGATACGAATTAGCGAAGTGGCAATGCAAAGTAGTGAAGTGTCGATTCGAAGTAGCGAATCAAAAACCTTCGCATCTTCGCAATTTCGCATTGCGTCTTCTCTATTTCGCCTTAGGTTTGAATAACATGAAGTAGCAAAGATATCAGCCACCATACTCCTTTGCGATTTCATTTCGCACATTTTGTGCCACTGTTTCGTGATTTTGTGTCACTATTTCGCAATAAAAAATAAAATGGCCCCTCTCTCTCAGCCATCATATTCAAGAGTATTTCACTTATATCACAACTGCTAGTATCATTGCAGGGAGAAGGGCTGCAACGCCATGTGGCAACGCATTGCGACGAAACTTGCGAGCAACGGTTGGAACTAGCAAACCATTGGTGGTACTCGCTGAAATTCAGTGTAGCATAGCACCCAAACCTTACTGCGTGTAGAACAGTTCTCTACTGCAGACAAAGTTGCCGTCCCCCTGTTGGGATTCGAACCACGAACCTCTTGATCCGAAGTTGAACGCGATAACCACTACGCTATCCCGCCCAACAACATGTTTCTACTTGATTAAAATAGCTGGCGTTGTTGTACCAATACTTTCTTTTGACTGCGACTATTCATGAAGAAATCCCAAATAGCGTATTTAGAAGGTTCACCTACATGAGACACATTAACTTAATTAGTGAATGTCACAGTTAAAGTCTCACATTCATTCACTAAGTTTTACTTTGCTGGAATAACATCACTGGAACTAACTGAACCATTCCTGTTCAACGGATTCACTTACATCAATCTATATGCCGTTGAAACCTCTTTACACAAGAGGTGCTTTAGACAAAATTGATTTTCTCGGCTCGCGAGAAGAGGATTGGTGTCATTAGAACGAAAGAAAAGAAGCATAAAACAACTTACATCCTCAGGCTATAAAAGATTACATTTTATTCGTTCAAATTGCAGAATTGCATGTAAATGTTACATTGTCTGACTTGATCAAATGGAAAAATATGGTGAGAGGAGAAGATAGAAACGCGTCTGGTATAAAAAAAAAACAATCTCTCTTGCAATGAACTTATCTTATAAACTGGAATGTGTAAAGGATATTCCAGAAAGGATTTTATTTTGTGTGTTGAAAGTGCTACCAAACTTAAGTGCAATTTTAGTTATAAACCTTTTTATTTATTTGTTTATTTATTTGTAATATGTACATGTTTCGTCACAGATTCTTTTGTCGTTGTCATCATTATGTTTGTTAATTTTAATCATTCAGACAAGCTTATATTTGAACTTGCATTTTAGAAAAATAATGATAATTCCACAACGAATGTTAATTGATTATAATTAATGATTATGTATTTTATTGCTACTTGCATTGATGTTGGAATAAAACATGTCCTAACACAGTAATGCATGTGTTAATGCTCCAACATTAGGGGACCTGCTACGATAATAGAGTTATACGCCCCTAGTGAGTGTTCACATATTCAGAGCTCCATTATTTTAATGCAAATATAGCCCATCAAAGGAATGGAACCACTGTGAACGTAAACCCAAGACAATCCAAGGTATTTCTGTGTCTATTGAACGAAATTATGATTGACATAGGCTTGTACAGAGCCAGGATTGGCTTGTTTTCTCACCCACCTGGGACGAAACAAGTCGGCCATGTCGGGATGTATACACCGTATACTCGTCACGGTGCAAGTTGGTTCTTTCTGTATAGACTTAGTGCATGTGCCGTGTTCTTCACGGTATATTTGTCAGTTACTCTTGCTGTGATCAAGTACGGAAATACTTTTGATCGATTATCAAAGTATATCCCAAGTGAACATCTTTGTTTACACCTGAGTTACATGAGTGACGTCACAAGCCATACACCTGTACTCAATGGGCCGTATAGAAATATTGATTTTTGTGTCAGTGAAGTAGCGAGTCACACCGCTGCAACTGTCGTCAGGTATCAGTTGATTCTAGCAAATGATGTTGAATCTAACCCAGGACCTGCTAGTCTCACTATAAAGGATTTAAACGATGTCAAACTTGAAATTCTGGAAAGCATGAAAGAATTTAGAAACTCATTTGAAAGGGAGATGGACTCAGTTAAGACTCAATTAAATGAAGTTAATGACAAATGCACTGATCTAAAAAAACGAGTTGACACTCTGGAGGAGACTTCATGTAGAGTCGAAAATCAACAGGAATTATTGTACGCAGATGTTGAAGCTATAGTAAAAAAGTTTGACATGATGGGTGATAGGATTGAACGCCATGCCGACGACCTAGACAGACTCGAGGCGCATAGTCGTAGAGACAATGTGGTATTTTATAATTTGAAGGAAGGTGAAACCGAGACATACGACAATTGTAAGGATATTGTTGTAGATGTGCTTAACCAACACTCAGCTAATCCGTCATGGTTACCTGCAGACATTTTACGCGCGCATCGCTTGGGTAAACGTTCTGGTCAACGCACCCGCCCTTTAATAGCCAAATTAGCGGCATCAGATATCAAAATTAAAGTGCTTTCATTGCGATCGGAACTTAAGAAATCAAACATTGGCGTTTCGAACGATTTGACAAAAAGGCAACGTGATACCATCAATGAGCACAAGGAGAAGGGAGTGCGAGCATACTTCAAGAATGGGAAACTTTACACTGACAAAAATGATGCCTCATATACTGTGCCTAAAATGCGTGGACCGCTTTTTCCACAACCCCGTTTGACTTTAAACAGAACGTATGGCACTCCGACAAAAACGGGCAGACTTGTAAATAGTGTTAGTTTTGTGGTCAATGATGCATCTACTCCGGTGAATTCTACGTCAAACCCGCAACATGATACACCACGATAGGAAGTCGGCCGGGCCTATGATATATCAGACCCCAGTACTCAACCTGATGATACACCAACAATTGAACTACATTATCCGTCCCCTCACTCTGTGTACCATCCTCTTAAATTTATGTCATGGAACATCGATGGTCTGTCTAACAAACTTCATGATGGAGAGTTTTTAGACTTCTTACTTCAATTTGATTTCATATGTTTAAGTGAAACTTTTCTTGATACATGTTTAGCTATACCTGAACTTGGTGATTATAAATTGTATATAAGCAAGGCACTAAAGTTATCAAAATATGGCAGACTTTCAGGTGGAATATACGCTTTTGTAAAGAAGTCGATATTAAACTTTTGTTCCAATATTGAAATCGATATAAACAATTTAATCTGTCTACGCTTTGATAAAAAAATTATAAACCTGGATCGCGACATTTTGTTATTTGCTGTTTATATTCCACCAGAAGGTTCATCGTATTACAAAGTTATTCAACAATGTATGTTACTACAACAGGTAGAAGAATGGTTACTCGTGAACCCAAATTATGTGACAGATTGCGAGATTTTGATTTTAGGAGATTTTAATGCGAGAATAGGAGACGGAAATCAACCACCAGATTCTGAATATGACAAGTGTGATAAAGTTTTACCAGAAGATGAGCCAGTTCCCTTAGAATCACGTTCTTCTGAAGATATGGTTGTAAATAGATTTGGAAACTTGCTACTTAATTTCTGTTTTATCTTTAATTTGTACACATTGAATGGTCGGGTTGAGGGAGATATTCCTGGCAAATATACTTATATATCACAGCAGGGATGCAGTGCCATAGATTATATGATTTCATCTATCAACTTGTTTTCACAGTATGCCAGTCTAAAAGTATGTGATAGAACTAAAAGTAAGCATATGCCACTTGTTCTTACATTTAATTGTAAATATATGAGTGAACTTCCCCAGAATGAAAATTGTACAAAAGTATAAGTGGAACACAAAGTATGAACAGGCGTTTCTAGATAAGCTTAAATGTAATAAGCGAATCCTTAATGAATTAATCGACACAGTAACATCAAACGCTGAAATTGCTCTCTCGTCATTTGTTGATTATATTTTACAAGCAGCTGATTGTATGAAAAGAAAAACTCGTCCTAGTTACTCAAATCGGAAATTTTACGGTTTTGATTGTCGAAAAGCCAAGGTAGAAGCCACAAAGAGTCTTAGATACTTTAGAAAAGTTAGAACTGTCACCAATAAAATTCGATACTGTTACTTAAGAAACCAATATAGAAGCAAATGTAGACAGTGGAGGAAAATGACACAACCATTTAAAGCTAGGAAGCTGTACGAATGTAGAACAAATTCTAAATTATTTTGGAAGGAATTACGAAGTATTTCTACTAAAAGAACTCCCAGTGCAGATATACTAGTATCTGGCGAAACCTGGCATAATCACTTTAAGACTATTTTTAATAGACCTGAAGTTGAAATTGACGATAACACAGAGTTTCAAACATGTTCGAGTGTCGAGATGAATGATATTGAAAAACAGATATTAAAATCTCCAATTACTGAGGTCGAAATAAGAAAAGCTATTAAAAGAATGAAAAATGATAAATCTCCAGGTGTCGATGGTATCATAACGGAAATGATCAAATGTTCCGAAAATATTGTAATGCCATTTCTTTTATCTCTTTTTAATAAACTTTTTAGTGACGGATCATTCCCTGACTCGTGGACTAAGGCAATCATTATCCCTTTACATAAAAAAGGAAGCACAAAAAACCCAGATAACTATAGAGGTATATCTCTTCTGAGTATTGTAAGCAAAGTCTACACCAGCATATTAAATGAATGTCTTACGCAATGGGCAAATATAATGAACAAGGTATCCGAAAACCAAGCTGGGTTTAGAAGAGGGTATTCCACTGTAGACCATATTTTTACATTATATTCTATTATTGAAAAATCATTAAGTAAGAAAAGAAGAAAAGTATATGTCGCATTTATAGACTTCCAGAAAGCTTTTGACTCAGTTAAATAAAATGACTTAGGTAAATGTTAAATGCTTTAAAGGGTATTTATGAGTCAGTTAAATCATGTGTGAGATTTAATTCAAATACAACTGAATACTTCGAGTGTCCATTCGGTTTAAGACAAGGATGTATGCTTAGTCCAATGCTCTTTTCATTATTCATTAATGAATTGTCTATAGAGATATTACAAAATGGAAAACATGGTATTCAAATGTTCCCTGATATGATTCAAATACTGATGTTACTTTTTTCTGACGATGTAATATTAATTTCAGACACACAATGTGGCCTTCAGTGCCAATTAAATATTTTAGCTTCTTATACTAAGAAATGGGGATTAACTGTGAATATGGAAAAATCAAACATTGTTATCTTTAGGAAGGGTGGAAGGTTATCGAAGAACGATGTGTGGTTCTTAAATGATGTACAAATGAAAATTGTTAATAGCTATAAATATTTGGGATTTTTATTCACTTGTAATCTCAGTATGACAAAAGCACTTGATGATCTTTCCTTACGAGCCAAAAAAGCTCTTACAGAAATAAGTGTTAACTTGAGAAAACTTGGAATTCTTTCGCCTGATGTATTCTTTAAAATATTTGATAGTCAAATACAACCAATGCTTTTGTATGCTTCAGAAGTGTGGGGGGTCAAAAGATATGAAAATATTGAAAAAAATCATTTATCTGCCTGTACGATTTTTTTAAATGTCGGTCCACAAACACCTAATGCGATTGTGTATGGTGAATGTGGTAGATACCCATTTTATATTAATTCTGCTGTGCGCAGTTTAAACTATTGGATGAAGATTTTGTATATGCATGAAGATCGTTTACCTAAGAAATCTTATAATACGTCACTTCATTTGGATGATATCGGCCATAAAACTTGGGCCTCAGAAATTAGAAATATGCTTTTTTCTCATGGATTTGGTTTCGTTTGGATTTCGCAAAGTATAGGAGATAGGGTACAATTTATCAATATTTTTAAAATACGGGCAAAAGATATGTTTTTTTCAAAATTGGAACTCTTCACTGAATAACAGTACCAGATATGATACATATAGAGAAATTAAAAGTCTACTTACACCGGAGAAATATTTATTTGAAATAGTGGATTTTAAATTTCGTAAAAGCATTGTTAAATTACGATCGGGGCTGTTACGTTTAAAAGTTAATGACGGTAGATGGCAGAAAATTGATAGGTTGTCTAGAATTTGTCCAATTTGTAATGAAGGAAGAGAAGACGAATTTCATTTTATTTCTGTGTGTCAATATTATAATGATTTAAGAAAAATATATCTGCCAAGTATTAGAAATGTAAACATGTATACATTTAAACAAATTCTTACTACTAACGATAACTACATGTTGAAAAAATTAAGCCACTATGTTTATTATGCTTATGAAAAACGATGTAAAAAGCTAAATGAAATTTCTTGCGATTAATTATTATGTTCATGTTATCTATCTCGTAAGTTGTGCGTATTATTACTTAATATTATTTTTGTATACGAAATATGTGTTTCCATGTACCTGTATTTGGGCCCAGGGGCCTATATACTTGAATAAAGTTGAAGTTGAAGTACTCAGTATCAACGCATAATCAGTATTCTTTCGATCGTTAACTAGTGCTGTCACTAGGCGCTTAAAGATAGACATGAACTTGCGAATGTGATATACTGCACTTGGTAATATGTGGAGCCGATTCATGTATTAAGGAACAACAACGAAATAACTATTTGGTGTTTTCCAAACGTAAAAGTGCAAAAAAACCTCCTTATAGATGGAAATATGCCAATACCCTAGGGTGGATATTCTATCAAGACATCATTATTTTCTGTTCGTCCATGAGTTTTCTGCAGTCAAGCTGACTTCCTTTCTCTCTCAAGGGAGGTGCAACAAGTACGAACTGTCCACTTGATAACCTTATCCTTATCTTTATGGACAATGCACTTGGTGAGGGGAAAAAGTTATAATGTTAACATCTTACTCCTCTTTCTCATCTCTATCTCATCTTCTATCTCTTGATATGGTTTCTTTGACAGTAATTGTTCTTTGCTTGCGACTGGCACTAAATCTCCCTGAAAATTTGAAAATAACTTTCCTTTTTCTGATTGGAAAGTGAAAATGTGTATCTGGTTTATAGCCCTTGTTTATTATGAAAGGTGAGTTTAATTACACTACTTCGAAAACATTATGAGAGGAATCGAATGCCCTGATGACCTATATTGACCTTTTCACTGCTTGATATAACCATTTCGCATGCATTTTGGAAATAAAAATGTGTTGTAAAAGTTATTCCTGTTGAGTTGACTAACCATTACATGTAGAAACTGTTATAAATTATTGCTTCAGTTTAAAGAAGGAATCAAGATGTTTCTAAAAACCAAACCAACTACCTATTGCAGCACATATTCTAACAAAGTTCTAACTTTGGTGCTATCAGGTGCCTATACTCAACACCGACCAAAAACCATGAAAATCTTTGTTCGTCGGTGTAAGTTAAGCCACAATAAAGTGCCCTTAAAATAAATGCATAGGTCAGATAAAGCAGGGCTGTATTTATGTCATTTATTAGTTATTGTAAAACTAGTACAACTAAAAAATACGTAACGTTAAATACCAAGCCCACTATGCAGTTCCTGGTAATGATGCATTTGGTTCCTGTGATATTATTGTCTGTGACAGGTCTCTAAGTGGTCATCTCAAGGAGTTCCGGCTAGATTCGCAGGTGTTCTGAAAATGTTTTAACTCCAATGCATCTCGTGGTTTATTTGGAATCAATAGTTGATAATTATCATTTTGCATGAAAATGAAAGTGAATTGGCATTCTTTTTAATTTAACATTTCCATTATTAGTAATCATATAGATACGTTGACTTATAATATATCACATACCTTAGAAAAAGTTGTTTATAAGTTATTTTGCAGATCTGATTTAAATAATTATGATTGGTTGCATTTGACATATACAGACAGGCAGACACAATGAATATCTAGAAAGACAATTTTTCTTTGAACATAGATGTAAGTACATAACTTATATATGAAATATATATCTATAAATATATATTAATATTGACACATGGATTGGGTATCATGAATATATTATGGTAAACCAGTTTTATTCTGATTATAAAGGTTTGCACATAGTCCACATAGACAAGTATTGTTCTTTAGTGTTCATATTCAGACACTGATTCACACTTACGAGAGAAGACCAACAAATGTCATTCATCATAAAGGACACTTCTTCTTGGAAATGACATTGTCTGGTACCCTGGTTATAGTAAGGTATGACGACCACTCCTTCTGATAATTTCTTCACCAAGATTGTGCAATGATCATACTGTAGAGTTTATTGCTCACAAATAAAGAGGACATATTAATGTCCATATCATACTATGTTTTTGACAAGAGTGTCTGTATTTCCCGATCGAGAGCGAGATCCATACGTATATTCAGACAAGAGCGTCGTTAGCATAGTATGACATGAACACGAATGTAATGTTCAATTTATTATCCAAGTTAAGGAAAATACGCAAACAGTTACCTTCAGGCAAAGGCTAGATACCCACGAACACCACATTCGGAATGCAAAGTCACAACATAATGACATTGTTATAACGTCACATACTGTTTTATTTAGCCTACTGGTGTAAAATACGCAATAATGAATATTATTATTCTTCAGCGTTTTTTAAAGAGTTACCTGGAAGTATCGATTTGGTGATATGGTATCCAATATCAAATGTACTTTAGAGACTGCTGTAATAGTTTTTATATAAGAATTCCATCCTTCTCTGTAGGAAAGATTTCTTGTGTAACATCCTGTTTATCATATCATTTTCAATTTATAATACTTTAACACGCTGTTTTCATTTGAAATTCATTTCCGAAGTCAATGCATCATGCAAAACACTGTCATTAACAAAAATACAATTTTTTACTTTCTGGTTTGTTAATTACAAACGGACGCTGATCTGACAAATTGAGAGCAGGTTTTTCTTTGATTTGATTGATGAATAGGTGTTGGCTCAAACATGATTGAATAAATCATTCTCACACTTTGTCATGTTCATTTCTCGAATTTTCCGAATTTCAAGATAAGTTAATTATCAAATTATGGAACAACTTTATTCAGCTAAAATTATCAAGCTTACCTGTGGCTAAGTGGCTTCAAACATAGTTTGATCAATATCCATTTACTTTGACTAAAGACAAACAACAAAGGCAAAAAGTGAGATGAATAACATATTTATATACATTAATATACATAAAGTTTTTGTTATAAATGAGGATTTATCAGATAAATGAAAGCAATATAGTTTAAGAGCCTACCAGTACATTAAAGGTGCAGGAATATAATTAAGATGAAATTGATCTCCGAGAAGCTGAGATCCCTGGTAGGCCCTTAAATGTGAGTTTTCCTGGTCAGCCGGACTAAGCTACAAACAACGGTGCAGCATGGTACAGACAACGGTGTAGCCTAAAGAAAGTGGTGGCTACAGACAACGGTGCAGCCTAAAGAAAAACTCAGCTACAGACAACGGTGTAGCAAATAAAATGCGATGGCTACAGACAACGGTGTAGCAAATAAAATGGGAAATTCGAGATAAATAATAATATGAAATATTTAAAATGGACGGAAAGCATTAACATATTTAGAATGGTGAAGTTGGGGGTGGATGAGATGTAGAAAATACATAAGAAATGAGAATTATCACGGATGGATAAATTATAAAAGTATAATACTGGGTGGTGAAAATGTTTGTGGATGAGCTTTAATGGAACAGTATGATAATATATAATATATGATAATATATTTTTGTCGCTAGTCATCATAAACTAAACTAAATAAAGTTAGTGGATATTTATGTTGTATATTTTCAGTATTAATACCACGAACACCTTTACTGGATTACTCAACAACATAACAGTTGTTTCCTAACAAACTGCACACTAGTATCTATCGTCATGTGCTCATCTGGAAATAACAATCAAATGGTCATCTTGTGAGAAAATAACTCATTGACTCTCATGTTAAATGACCCGTCTTGTTCTGAATGGGAATCCGCCACTGGATATTTGGTTCTTGTTGTGTACCAATTACATACGCGATTTTAGAGTGCTTTATCATCTCAATGCATTCTAAACTTTCATATAAATGTCGAAAGGGGCTTTTACAGAGTGCTTCAAGACGATCTTGATTTCCATGAGAGGAAAAAAAACTGATTCTGTCCTCTATTTGGAGCAACAGGAGGGATCCCCTTGCATCCCCTGGCTATATATAATTGGTCTCTGTCATTGTACTCCTGTATCTTCATCTTAGTTTTTCTTACCCTATTCCATTGCACGGATCGGGGGAAAATGGCATTGTTGATTGCTTTGGTCATGTGAAGGTTAGAGTCTATTTGACTCAAATATTTGAAGGTAGGTTCACTCTTGATTACATCTTGTGTCTTGGAATGTTACAGAAAAACAACAATATTTGAAGTTTAAAAGAATAAAACAAAGCGTCTGGTAATTTCAAAGAAAACTATTAACTTTGTTCACATTTCTCCCCCTTCTTCTTTCAGCATCTTTTGTACAGATTTTATATTCAAATAAATAATGAATTAACTTTACTTATATAAAAATATATTGTTTTTATTCTACGTATCAAGTTATATTTCAAAATGCACATAGTAGGAAGTGGCCTATTCACAGCCACCATTTTAACATTTCAAAACAGCTGCTTCACATCGACCATTTCAAAGTCGTCTTTTCTTTACTTTTTAGTTGTATTTGCTTTGGGCTACAGAGAGTATTGAATTAGGTAGTTTAATTTCAAATTTAACAAATGTTGTAACTGGCTAATATATATAAGGAAAGACACACTTTCTTATACACTTTTTATGAACCTTAATGTAATCTTTGTGGTAAATGGGGCCACATATGATCTATTATCAATAATTATAACATTTGCATCTGAATTTTAGCAGTATTGATTTTCAAGAATTTGTTTGAACATTGCTTATAAAGTGTTAGTTAAATGTGTGATGTACTATTCCAAAACACTGATTTTGTGGCAATTCGAACTTCCAAGGAAAATAAGTATTTCGTGCTTGAAATCTCCATGCAAATACATATGATATATGAAGAATGTTTCACATAAAATGAACATTGTAACATGATTTCAGTGTATCCTTGATTCTGATTGGTTGATCTGCCTATGTTGAATGACAATGAATACCCGCAAATTACTTGGGGCGAATCACCGCGAACATATACATCATGTTCACAAGATTCGGCCCGACTCAAAATTTAATTTTTCTATTTCTCTTAATATGTGCTCCATACTCAAATTTGACAGGTGGCATTGTCATTTTCTAACTTGTGTATAGCAGTATAGGTCACAAATAACTCTCAAAATTAAGTAGTTTCAAGTAATTAAAATGTTTTCAACTAGTAAGATTTGTCCAAGTTTGACACCTTCTTCTATGCGGCTGTGTTTACCGAATGCCGTTGCTATGGCATGACGTCATAGTGATCAACCTTTTTGACGTCACAATGGTAGCGTCATTGTCACAATGGGTTAGGGCAAGTTTAAGATTTATGTTCCTAGGTCTTTTACTGTGTTGATGTCTTAGATAAATGTTTATCGCCATCTAAAAGGATACGTGAATATTGTGAAGTGACCATGATTGAGTGACACTGTTTGATCTTATGTGTAAATTGTTGCTAATGCACATATTACGCCGAGTATTTACATTTGTTTTGACCTGACCACATCTCTTTCAAAAATGGAACAGTCGCCAAGTCCTTTCCACTCAGAGATAGGTACGCAAAAAGAGAGTTCGTTTTAAAACGCCTGATAACTAAGGATCATGTTACAATATCGATAAATAGTTGCGTTTGTAAAATTTCCGGGATTCATTGCTATTCAACACCCGCAAATTTCAGCGTTTAAAACTCCCGGCTAACGCCGTCGGTTTTAAACTAAATTTGTGGGTGTTGAATAGCAATGAATCCCGGAAATTTTACAAACGCAACTATTTATCTTATAAATGAAAGTTCATATTCACCTCAATTGGCTCCTTCAAACGTAAATAGTAAGCTGGATTGATAGGAAATGTACAAGGTAAATGTAAAATAAGAAAAAAAAACGTCATATATCTTTGGTGATCTTGTTGTATTTTTCAATCTGACATTTCTATAAGAATATATCATCACACAATTCTATGAGATAAAATGTATTTTTATTTGTAGCAGGTGCACGTTTTCCCCTTGGAACTTCCTCTATTGTTTTTAGTTCACTGCAGATGTTCTCAACTATCACACACAATCATATCCGTTACCATCACTTCGAAGTCTTTTAAATGCAAAATAGAGGTAATGAAGCCAGCATCCTGAAAGCAAGAGGTTTCATTACCAAGTTCGTTTTTGACACATACGCACTTATCCCTGAGGCAAGCTACATTAGCCATTGTTCTGGTAGAAGAACAAAGCAGGTTCATGAGATGAGAACACAGATGCTGTGAACACAAACAGGCTGTGATCTGTGTGGCTGCAAAAACAAGTTGAATTTTCTCGGGAACATATTTTTCAAAAGTGGCGGGAAGAATGGGCGGAAGGATGTTATTTTAATTTTTTGTTGAAACAATTAATGATGTGGAGGAGTATCAAAATAAAGCTTGGAAGTTGTAGAAGTATACAAAACGGAACCACACCCGTTCCTGCAGACCCATATTTCTGGTCGACAAATGAATTAGAGGATTGATAAAAATGAAGAAACAGATTACAGAAGACGTCAATTTGTAAAGGTTTCAGAGTTACACATCAGTTCTTAATATCGGATTCAACAGATAAGTTGGATTTGTGCCACTTTAAGATATAATCTCATATACATGTGGTCAATTGTTGTTGTTAAGTAATGTGCACAGTCTAAATGCACATATCTATATAAGAATACGTTATGATGTGACTGGGACTCTCAAGGGTAAACACCAAAATTCCCTGATGGCTACAACTATATAGATCCTTCTCATTATTCAAAGAATTTCTCCATATGGCCCTCATGTTAATATGCGTTTTAAGAAGATATTTCTGAAACCATAACTTCGAATAATACAAAGTAGAAAAACTTTCGTCATTACCCTTGGGCTTCCTGTGCATCTTTGTTTAAAAAATAACATCAACATTCTTGTATTACATCTACCATGGTACTTACTATTCTAATCAGCTCTCTTAGTGCTAAGACAATGTTAATGTATGGTGTTTACGACTATCTTAGCGCTAAGAGAGCTTCAAAAATCTAGGCCCAGGCAAGTCCTAGAGCGCATATCACAATGATAATTTATAAAAGCTACAAACGCATGTGATTTTCATCACCTGTGGCTGTCATACCTATAATATTTCAAGCGTATTCTCACAATTTAAAAAATCTAGTGTCCCTGTGATCATGAACTTAGAATAAATGGGTTTGATTGAATAAGAATGAAACATGTGAAGATATCAGATAAGAACTCAATGAGTCATTTAATATGTTTCACTGATTAAATATATTTCAAAGTAGAAACAACATTTTCATGATAGGGATTTGATATTTTGACACAACGGGCAAGGTAAAATATAAAGTTAATAAGGTTTTTTAAATTAATGTCTGATTTTGAGCAAGCATGGCGATGATTTCATAGAATTTTTTTATTTTAGGTGTTACTTAAAAGTATTTTGTTTTTAATTTTAAGAGTATGATATCTTAAAAAGTAAGGTTAGTAATGGCCTCTTATCCTTTTCAAACCTGCCATTTTGCTCTTTCTTTCCATTTCGTTTCATCGTTTTGTCAATTTGTTGTGAGTAAGTATGGTTATGAGACTGATTCATACATATTCAAGGACACCTTTGGGACGATGATAAGCTTATATTTGCTCCACAACAATCATCTTACTGAAGTGTTTACCCTCAGATCAATACATGGAGAGACTCAGAGAGTAGCTAATAACTGATCCCACTTGAAGCTATCTGGTGAACAGCTCAAAGTAAACCAGACCCGGAGAGGAATTAACCTCCTGAACATGACAGCTCCCTGATATGCAATTCCTTGAGCAAATATTAACTTCATCTCAGAGAACCAAGCAGGGAACCATCAAAGAGCATATTTAAACTGATATAAAGGATATGCGCGGGGACATTATATAGAGTGACATTGTTGATATATACACTGACATCGACATTATATATAGAATGGCATGAATTGGATATAGCTAGGGTGAATTATTGAGGTACAGATTCTAGATAAAAGAGTCGAAAACATTACCTATAGGACAATATTGTATCATTTATTCTGGTTTGATTCAATTCTGCTCTATTTATCGTGTTAAACAACTCGTGCTTGTTATGAAAGTAAGGAAGGATAAAGCAACTGAAAAAGAAAAATGTTGTCATTATCAATTTATAATATGAAAACGATACTGGTAAAAATAGTGATCACATCAATGTAAAAGTTACACAAGCATTTGGGTCACCGTTGGTGTGCCGGTATACAGTTTATTTTGTCTGTCTTCGGACCATTTTCCCGATAATGTTATCCTGCAGTGTGTTGATCTCCGTTTACAGCAAACTAACTACAACATCGACTTCTTATAGTTGTTTTGAAATGCTACTTTTTGAAATGATAAACTTCTAAAAAGTTTACAAAAGACTCTTTCAAAATGTGCAAGTTACTTTTGACAGTTGTCTTGGAGAATTAATTCAATCTTTGGTTTCCTTCGAACTCCCATTCTTTCACTTGGAAAATTGTAGACCATTTAAACTGTACCAATATTTTGTACCAATACTCTATACCAAAATCAACAGGTGTTCCCTGGAGCATTGATTAAACCAGCGTGAGATTCCTGCTATTATTGAAGTCATTCATTGTGCCTACCTTTCATTTGAGAATCTATTACTAGTGAGAATGACTGATTAACATCATCAGCTGATTAGGGAGTATTTGTATGACTCCACTTGTTATAATTTTGTAAAACATCTAAAATTTATAGTTGTCCTAGATATTATAGCTTTCCAAATGAAAATGTTGTCAAATTAAGCAACAAGTTTGGATGATTTTAATTGCAGTCCTAAATACAAAATCTTAAATGATTGACTTTGACATTGCAAATTTTGATTTTATAGACCTTGATAACCGGTACCTCGCTAAAGTGTGTTTGGTGTCTGACATTGATGTGATGCGTGGAAAGTACATTAATGTTGACTATTACTGAGTGTACGATCTTAAATATAACAACGTCACAAGTGTTAATCCTGTGCAAGAATATGTTGTTTTCTTACAATTCCAATCAAATTACCATGTAATATATATATAATACAAATATAATAATATAAATACATCAATTATACTAGGGAAAATATCATTACGTTTCCAAATGTATTATTGAATGATTATATCTTACAGTGGGGGGATGAAATTGAAATGTTGGTTCGCACTTTTCTATTTTCTTACATATTCGATGCACATATATGAAGCATAATCAAATCATTGGCTAAGGTTGATCTTTGGGTAATGAAATGGTACGCTATGAAACAAAAGTATCCAACGTACCTACAGTTCACCCTTCCATCCATGTACAGTATACAGGCGTTCATGGGAACTTTAATTAAACCAGCATAATATGTCTGCTTTTATAGCATTCAATCATTGTGTTTACCCTTTATCTGGGAATCTATCTATCTATAGACTGAATAATTGAAATCATCAATAGAATGAGAGAGTATTAGTTATGCTTACATAAACTACATGTATGCATTAACTAATTTATTGATGGAATCATGGAATATGTATAATGATAACATTAGGAGGAGTTGAGTAAAACCATTATCATAAAGATAATGTTTCTTGATTGTAAGCAGAGCAAACAATATGTATGCGAGTCCAAATTGACAGATTGATCATCAATGGACATTTGAGGAAACGATTCTTTATAAAAAACAACAACTGATACTTACCTTTGACCTAAATAGTTTTGTAATACAGAAAACATAATTCAGTAGGGGTTGAAATTAAAACTTTCAATATTTTCGAGTTAATCAACACGTTTGGATACTTCCAAATGCAGTCCTGATTACAAAATAATAAAATCATTGATTTTAACCATTCTTGGTGAACAGACATCGATAAAAGTGGATAAACTATGATTCGTGCCTAAGGGTTTGGGTTAAATCTCACGCAAAGGAATCACCTCCAAAAGGTAGATTAATTTCTACTATTACAGATATTCTGATCCCAAAAATAACAATGTTACAACTGTTAATTCTGCGCAAAATTGTATTGTGTTTTTACATTTTCAATTATCTATCATGCAATGTTTATCACAGACACCATTTATGTCAGAAAAACTAACATCATGTTTCCAAATAATCAACAGAGACAATGTTTATCAATTTATTTTATATTTGAGATCACACGACCTGCAATTGAAGTTTTTTGGTCCTGTTTATGGGACGAGTACCGTGCGGGATTCGAACCAAAAAGCCAATCGCCTGCATTGACTTGTACCAACATTTTTTCCATTCAGATATTTATTGTACGCATAAATGCTACTCAGTAACAAGATGTATAGTCTCTGTGTCAGTTACGTCAAAAACCATTTTAGAAAATGCGTTTTAAACACCCAAAGTGCATTTCAACAGATATAATAAAAAAATATATCATACTCTAAGAAATTGTGAGTGCTTCCTTACAAAAGTTGTGCCTATCAAAATCGACTTTATTTCGTTTTTTACACTGTTGAATATATGGTGACATGTCCTTTGTTGGCGAGTTTCTATTCTCTTGTTGATAAGAAGATATTGGTGCATGTCAAGCTATAAAACAAATCTGTGTCTAACCAAGTTTTTCATGTGAGCAACCAACGATAAATCTACGTTTAACCATGTCTCTGATCAGGAAACACTTCAAAGGCTTTTCCTCCTCAAATATCACTTCACTGCTACATATTGATAAAGTTATTGTCTCAGACACGCAAGGTCATATGCTACTGATCCATTAGATTCGAATGCATACAAATATTTTATAAATGTAGTTTTTAAAAGATGATGATCGCCTCCATCTTGAGATTTGGTTCAACTGATGCATATTTATCCATTTCAGTTTTTAAACCATGATGTAGCATAATAATCCATTAGTTCTAAACATTTCAGTTTTTAAACCATAATGTTGGATAATAATCCATTAGTTCTAAACATTTCAATATTTTGTGAACTTGATAAATGGTTTTGTCCATCTTGATGATACACGACATTGAAATATTAAAGGGATCAGAAATGTTGTTGAACGTTATAAACGACTTCTTGGTGCAATTTATGTTCATAATGTTTTAATTTTGAGGATATTTCATTTGTCACATTTTCCCCAAAAGAAGAACCATACACCATCAACACATAACAGATGATAGAGCGAAGAAATCTCTTGTGTCTGATGTATTTGATGCATTCTTACAATTCCTGTGAACAATTTGTTAATGACAGTTTGCAAAAAACCCCACAAGATTGACGTAAATCGTATGACTTTTCTGTTAAGTGATATTTGTATGAGAAGAATGTGAGGTAAATAGTACAATAAAATACAATAATTGAAAATATTAAATCAATATCAATTACAATTACTTAATGACAAATTGAAATCAGTATATACAAGTACCAGTTGTTTCTCTAATAATTGTCGATAAACTGAAATAAAACTGAGCCAAAGAGACATTTGTGTTCAACTATCAGAAGATAATATTATTATGCCAATATTTCTGTAAGTTTTATTTAACTGAAGTTTTGAGGGGCATTTAAAAATACACGAGAATACATAATACAAATCAAATTTCATGATTGACGTTTTGAAGTTTATGAGTATATAAAGAAGAAGTTGTAAACACAAACTGAATAAGGTGTTGGAATATACAGTCCTGGTTATAGGTATAACATGTGCCCCTTACAGAATGTTTAGTAAAATAGGCACTGTTACAGGTACTGTAATATCTAGTATAACCAAATATATGAAGGAAGTGAACCATGTGTATGTCAGTCGCTGACAGCTGCTGAAGTGCAAGGTTATCTGAGAAAAGTTAATAGTACTCATGGATTCAATATCAAGATGGATGAGGTTAATACTTCCCCGGGTCTGGATTTTCTACAGTTCATCTAAACGTCTCTCATTTCTTTTCCCTTTGTCTGTCTCCTTCTCTGAATTAAAGTTTCCATCCATTCCAGGAAAATGGAGTGTTTATTTGATGGATCTGAAAATATCATTGCATAGCACTGTACTAGAACGGATCAATCAATGCTAAACGCAAACGTTCAAAACTTCTGAAGATGATTTAAAGTGTCTTGGAGTCATGAACCATTTGACGAATAATCCTGCAGGGTGCCAATAATGAAACCATGTTGTGCCACATGCCATATTCGAAACCTTGCTTTAGCAATTAACACTCTATGCATATATAAATTTCTGGTGGTGTAGCCCATGGTGAATTACAGCTCTGCAGTTCACTATCACCAATCTGCATTGTGTCAACTCAAGTACACTGGCCCAAAAAAGAAACGCATAACAGAAAAATCAGAGTTTATTGTCATGTGTTTACAGCATAATTGCACACTAAATATGGAATGTACAACAACCAAATTTTTCACAGCATTAAATGCATGTTTCCTCCACTAAATGCAGTCATTTAATCCTCCTGTGGACGTCTGTGATTGTGACATCACTGTGACGAAGTCAGTACCGGGTGCTACCACCACGAGCATGGATCACTGCTCTGCATCGCCTGGGCATGGATTGAATGAGTCATCGAATCTGGCGTTGTTGAATTCTTCCCCACTCATCCAGCAGTGCGTGGGTCAGTTCTTGAAGCGTCTGCGGTGGATGTTGTCGACGTCGTACCCGTCTATCCAACAAATCCCACAAATGCTCGATTGGGTTCAAGTCTGGAGATTTGGAGGGCCATTGCAGTACATTCACATTGCTGTTGGCAAGATAATCCATGGTAACACGCGCAGTATGCGGTCTGGCATTGTCCTGTTGAAAAATTTCACGTCTGACATCAATTGCGGGAAGAAGGTGACGTTGCAGGATTTCGTCTCGATAGCGTACAGCAGTTAAATTTCCTTGCACGTGAACCAAATTTGTCCTACCATTAAAGGATATGCTTGCCCACATCATTACACTCCCTCCACCGTATGCATCGATTGCACGGATACAGTGTTGAGCGTAACGTTCATTTCTCCGTCTATAGACCCTCATCCTACCATCGTGGCGATAGAGCATGAACCGCGACTCATCGCTGAACCAGATTCTTCTCCAATGCACTAGAGTCCATGGGCGAACGTTTCTGCTCCATCGCAGACGTGCACGACGATGATGGCGTTGCAAAGATGGCGCTGTATATGGTCGCATAGGACGTATCCCATGTTGACGAAGGCGATTGATGATGGTCTGCGCTGATACTCTACGAAGTCCAGGAATGTTGTTGGCTGTGTAGGTGGCACTGACTGTCCTGTTGCGAAGATGCATCACCCGGATGTATCGGTCCTGCGCCGGAGTTGTCACCCTTGGCCTGCCGGATCTCGGTCGATCTCTCGTGGAGTTGTGGACTGTGTAGCGGTGCCAGAGACGAGATATGGTACTCTGAGTAACGTTGAAGTGCCTGGCTACTGCTGACTGACTTTCGCCAGTTTCTAGACGTCCAATGGCCTGGTTTCTGCACTCTTCATTAAGTCTTGGCATCTTAAGAGTCGTGTATACGTAGCATCTGAGAGTGATTCGCAATGGGACTACCCAGGTTTTATACCCATCGGTATCAAGCCTAAGTACCCGTATTTGCACGTGCAACATGCTTTAGGATTTTTCTCCATGCACATTTTTTCAGGTTGGATTCAAGCTGCTGCGTTTTGGCGGCAATTCACAAATTTTTGTGTGTAAGTGCAAGAAATTGTTGTAAAAACTATAGTCTAACTTTAGCAGTAACTTTTACAAAATTTCAAGCCTTAATTTTAAAAATATCATACTTTGAAAAACACATTTTCGCTATGCGTTTCTTTTTTGGGCCAGTATAGCTTAATTGTCGTAGGCTTCGACTGTTTACTTCCTAAAAACTTGCATATTTAGATGTATTTTAAGCATGTTGCTAAAATCTGCTGATTGGTGGTTGTCTGATGGCGAGGTCCTCTGAAATGAAGTTAATATTTACTTGGGGAATTGGATGCCCAGAAGCTGATCGTGTTGATGCTTTTAATTTCCCTCCGATCTGTCTCTCCTTGTCGTGTTCTCCAGAGAGCTTTTAGCTGGATCATGTACAATATCTGTTGATAGGAACTGTGGACAAGCACATCAGAAAGACTAAAAATGCTCTTTACAGCAAATAGGAAATTATCTGCAGATTTGGTCTTGAATATGTTTATGTTGGTGTTATTATCGTGCCTGCTCACAGCATGAAAGAGTATTTATCTTTCTGTTTGTATTTCATGCTAATTCAATAAAATTAACCTGTCCCACATCCATGAGGTTATATTCTCTTATTACATTATAGAAAACGAACGTAGACATGATTCACTGGTGACAGTTCCTTTGAAATCGTATATAATTGGTCCCGTGTCTCCCATAAGACAAACCCAAATCCATTATGATTCTGTATGTAAGAACTATCATTAAGTTCATGATAAATGGTCATCTGGGAGAAACATTTATCCTTTGTAAACTGGTCTGGCAGCAACTTCTC
The DNA here is from genome assembly GCA_936450465.1 of Gibbula magus. Lineage (NCBI taxonomy): Eukaryota > Metazoa > Mollusca > Gastropoda > Trochida > Trochidae > Gibbula > Gibbula magus. The sequence goes on from OW388294.1 coordinate 5,322,378, forward strand.
CATTACTGGCTGATTTAAGCCTTTCGGTATTTCCATCGCTTCGTTGTGCCTAGACAGTGAATCGCTGCACCAGAAATGTATAGTGGGCCTGGATTTTGTAAGGAAATACTGCAAGGCCTAAATCAGCCAGTAGGTCTGGTCGGTTGTTGGTTTTGCAGTAGCACACCGTTACTCAGATTCAGTGGAAGAACATGGTGCTTTACTGTAAGCTTTAGAAAGAGCAGGACACTGTGAAATAAACTTATAACTTCATTCTTTATTTACAAATTTTATTTTGATTAACCATTCTACCTCCAGTAAAATGCTGATTTTGCAGATGTTGCTTTTTCACTACAGTTCAATAGACAGGTATTTTACATGTACAAATGGCAGAAATTCAGCTTAAATGTTATCAATTTCTTCAACTGCTTATTATAAATAATAATAATGAGTGGATTTATATAGCGCTAAATGCTCCAGGCACTTAGTGTCTGCTATAAGTACAATATTTAAAATAAAAATAAAAATAAAAATATTACATACGTACATCTTCGTTTTTATTGACTCATAAACAAGCTTACCTAGTCATTTATCCATAAAGAGGAAATACTCAACAAATCACGGAATTAAATTGTCTCCACTGTATCTATTTCTCTATTTCCTAACTTTTGTCCTCGTGTGCGCATGTGACAAAAGGGATCTGTGGATTTGAAAAATAGGAATCTGTTCTTCTGGTGCTTGTCTTTTCAAATCATGTTGTGATAGAAGATTAAAACCTGAGTGAAACTGACCTGACTGATGTAAGTTGAAATACCCCGAACACTAAAAACAGAGCTTAAACGTAGCTATGACATTTCACCATGCACCTGTCACTTGTGAACATAACTAAAAACTAAAATAATAATAATTAAATGTCTAAAGTTTCAGGTAATAGTTTTAACATCAACTTAGAATGTTTATCCTTTTAAAAGCAGTATGTTGAAACAGTGTAGCCCACACCATGGATAATAAAACTACTGATACAACTGATTACAGGGCTAGAAGTTGGGCAAGTGGTACATAATTGGACATTAACCATATTGAAGAATATGTCAAAGATATCCTTGAACAGTTTACAAGAAAATTCCGAGTAATAGATTGTCCAATGAGGCAATGGGGACAACATAATGATAATTTACTAGAAACCAGAGGGCTGTTCCACTAACAGATCTTAGCCCTAAGATCAACCTTAAGCCCATCTTCTATCATTGGCTAAGATTGATCTTAGGGCTAAGATCGGATAGTTGAACGGTACCCAGGATACCAATCATCCTAGAAGGAGCAAAGTCTATTGTAAAGTAGAGTTTTGTTTATCTAAACATAACACTGATATATTATTACAGTATATTTTGTTGATAGTTTTGTCAATTTCAAGATGATGTTAAAGTAATTAATTAATAGTTCTTTAATTGCAAACAAAGAGAAAATATCGATCATAAATGTTGAAAAAGTAACTTTCGTGTAAATTAATGTCAGATTCGTAATGCTTTCACGGAGGCCATTTGAAATTGTGCATTATTTTTTTCTGTGCGATTTTGTGCAAATTGACAGTCCAGTTCAAACTCCAGAAAAACCATAGACACAATTCTTTTTTTCTTTTCCCTCAGGCATTATCATTCTTGGTGAAGTGTAGTTGTTTTCTTGTGTAATTGCAACCAGCGTGAACAGAATTTTCACTTTCTATCTGCCAGGGCCTAATTCAATACTGACTGAAGCCTCAAGCAAACACATGCCAACCACAGAAAAGAAACACTTCCTGGCGATTTTATACCAGTCGATGTGCAGCAGCTGTAAGCTCTGTACCGAAGGTGATGCTGGTAACGTACGTTACCAACATCCCAACATTGGGGAAGGCAAGATCGCTTCGTGAGTATTTAACGAGAAGTAAAAGCTTTCTCTGGGTTTAATGTTTTGCACACGTTTGAACTTCGTTGTTGTTTAAAACAGATGTGATGTACTGCATCACCTTCGGTACAGTGATAAGGGAAGGATTGGTAGATGTGGATTATTCCTACAATTTATATATTAAGGAAGGATTGGTAGATGTGGATTATTCCTACAATTAATATATTGAGGAAGGATTGGTAGATGTGGATTATTCCTACAATTTATATATTGAGGAAGGATTGGTAGATGTGGATTATTCCTACAATTTATATATTGAGGAAGTATTGGTAGATGTGGATTATTCCTACAATTTATATATTGAAACATGTTTGGTTACTACAAATTTAAAAGCATATAAGAGGATTTGGATATGAAAGTAAAATTAATCTTATTTCTGTTTCAATAGAAAATGATAAAAAAAGGTGATACAAACTGTTTCCAAATAACCAAACGTGACAGATCAAGTTTAAATAACAAACTACAATATAAATACAAAAAAAGTACAATTTAATAGTTTTCATTAATATAAATATTATTTAGGTAAAAATGCTCTGATGAAAAATTATTGTTCTGTCTTAATTGGCTATGTGCTGTGTGAAAGAGTGTCGACTCTTGAACCATGCATGTTATAGGATGACAAGTCTAAGTGCCGTGAAATGCTGCACAAAATAAACTTATATTAAGCTAAACGCTGGCTGCTACTGGCGGGTATACTGTTCATAAAAGTGGTTCACAGACTTCTATCAAAAACAACAAACAACGTCAACTGATTGTTTTATCAATGTGGAAAATGCGTACACAGTTAAACACTTATAACATTGACAAATGTATAACTGCAGTGTTCCCTTTACGAAAGTAAATAGTTGCTTCCGTCGATTGAAGTATTCTATGTTAAGGAGCTTGAGATTCCTAAAAGAAGAAATATAATCATGTAAATAAAGCAAGTAATGGGAGGCCAATTTTCAAGTTTATATATTATATTTATATCATGAGTAAGTGAAACAGTGACAAGCATCAAACCATGTTGTCAATGTTTGAAAATATAATAGATTGTTTCATTTTCTGTTTTCCCCCACGATAAAAAAATAGTATAAAGAAGTTATAAAGAGATATATAAGATTGTTTACCTTTATCCAGTGTCTCACTGAAACACAGCATCCGAAAGATGACCAGTACGACGTTACAAACTAAATCCTTTCCCATAGACAGTTTGAGCACAATTTCGTTGATGCAGTAACTTGAAATAATGTATTTACAATACAGACGTGATTCACATTAGCATAAGCAACAATTGATATGACAACTCGTAAATTGATAAATATAGCTCAACAAACAACTTAACATGACGGGAAAATATTTGAAATACAAAAACAATGACTATTATTAAAAAAAAGAAATTTTAATGAAAAATTAGTACTGAAGTTTTACTTTTCCTGAATGAATAGTGTATTTGTCCTCGGACTGTCCATGGTGAAGCCATTGTGTGAACTGATTCATTCTAAAAACGACTCAGTCTTTATAGGCAGTGAAATGTATGTAATGTAAATGCTTAATATTTCCGAATAAAAACGTGCTTATCATGCATGTTCGCGATTCAAGCACGACACTCATGCTGTAGCACGACTCGTACGTTTTATATAAAATGGACGCCTCCTGCACCTCGGACAATTTAAGAAATTCAGTGCTCACAGTGCCGATGATGTCGTAAATGTCCCTAAAATTTGCATATAAAAATGAGAAATGTCAATGTTTAGCATGTTGCGTCGAGATAATGTTTCCTAAATTTGTTGACAATTTTGTTCACGATTCAAGCATTTGACTCAGCCACCAACTCTTTCCAACCAGTACATTTAAATCCCAATAATGTACTGCTACTCGTTCTCTATCTATTACTTGTTAACAACAATGAAAATGTATAATATTTATTCAAATGTATATATAAATAAATATAAATAAATCATAACAGATTGATAGCGTTATCAAGCGTGCATAATAATAACTATCATCTGTTTCAGAGGGATTATCTGGAAGTTTGTGTTATGAAGAATAAGTATCGTTTATACATTTTAATGTTTATAAAAAATACAAGGAACACGTTAAAAAAATGAAATAAACTGAAAGAACTGAAGTTAACAGTGTTCAATTATATATGAAATAATAACGAAGAAGCTTGATGTTACCCGGAGCTAGTTTTAATGGAAAGAGACAGTACAAATATAACACAAAAAGATATTTAATTTGAATAAATGATTTTGAAATAAAGAAGTTTCAAAATGTACAATAGTGTGAGTGTACTATAAAAGTTATAAGGAATGGAGCAGCGATCTGATACTGAACTGCATTTAATCATATCTTTGATCTTTGTCCATACGTGATCTCCTGACATTTTTACACCTGATGTAATACATCTTGAAAACCCTGCAGTTTTGAACTGTTTGTAGAGGTTATTTAATCTGCTGTCTGACCAAAGACATGTTCGAATGTGTGAGGGGTATATTTCAGTCCTGATTCCACACAACCGATGATAGCTTGAAAGGAAAGTGATGTTCATCTCCTGGCTTCTGACAAGACAGTGGAATCCCAGCCTCGAGTCAATACTTATCAGACTGACGGGACTTGTCCAAGGGAAAACCCTTTAAAGAACACCTTGCGTATATATTTCTGACAATTTATCACGTTTGGTGACGTGTCATGACTGATATCATTTTGGTTTTGGGTATAAAAGTTTTATAGCAGTAATTATTCTTATATATTTTTTCTTTTATTCATACATATTTTTAACTGAGCAAATTGAAGTTAAAGGCCTGTCTGCACCATTGGGTTTAGTTTCATTAAAAACATATAATTCATCTTTTTAAATTTGAATAACGTCATAACCATTTTATTTCCAAGAACATATAGAATTGAATATAATAGATGAGATAATGCTGATCATTTGCACCAAGAAGATTTCATAAAAACAGACAGTGAACCTGAAGCTTACTGAAATAAAGTGAAATCCCGTAAAGGTAAATAAGTGTCACCAATTACTAAAAACACCCCTCAATCAATAAAAAAGAGTTCTAAAACAAATGTCCATGGTTCAGTTAAGCCATGCGAATCCATATCCCTTCCAGCGGCCATTTTAAATTGTGCGAAGGTAGTTCAAGTGATCTGACTGATGTAGCGATACCTAAACACTAAGAGTAGACCATGATGGAATGGTCAACCATCTTCCTGTCTGAACTCTTAAATTCACGTGGGACCTTCAAATCTGCCCCTCACACTAAAGAGTTCCACACCACTGTCGCTTAATACGTCGCACCATTTTTTCCAATATGGATAACCGTTTCCTATGGATATGACCCTTCAGGTGGTGAAATGAGATGTTTTATCCAACGTAACAATATATTGTACAAACTTTAATAAACTTGAGAAACATAATATGCAAAAAACGTGCTACAGCTACCAAAAAACAACGTCTGACAAGACAATATAGGCCAAGAATATAATTGTCATCTTCCCAAAGGCATGGACAGAGTATATAACCTTGTCAGACAGTCAAATTTGCTATCTTGTTTTCTCAATGAGAATGCATAGCATCTCACACTTTCTGACACGATAACCCCTTATTTTATTCATAACACACTGTTTAAGAATGTGGACAGTTATTCAAATACAACCACCTGGTACTAACTTCCTCCACTTATGACAACTGAAGACTATGATTAGTTAGATACAAGAACTTTCTAGAAGTTGAGAGACATGGTTATTACTGAGTAGTTACATTTTGTATGTCCATCTTAATAAAAGACTTCAGTAAGTTTGTGGGTCGTCTTTATCAAGTAATATGAACAACTGTCATAAAATAAATCATTAGAAGATTATTTCCTTGACAACATCAAATAAAGAAATCATAGATCGTAATGTATGGTGTCTATTTTGGGTGCCCTCATATGATGATAAATTGACATCTACAAGTTTTAGATAGATCATATATCTGTAGAGGTTAAGATATTTATGTAATCTTATTTGAATACCAAATTACAAGTGCCTTGACAAAAGGCAGTGTAACAACTTGATAAAGAGATCAGTAAAATGTCTTGTCGCCATAAGTGACTGGAACGAGATACACGTGAAGACTGGTCTGTGAAACGTTTCACAACTTATAATTTGGCTGATTACAGTTTCTTCTGAGTGCCAGACAATCTCATTACCAAGTAGAAGTGTCCTTGATGGTGAATGATGTCAATTAGTTTATCTGCAACGTCCTGAAGTATGAATCGCTGTCTGAATATGAAACGATGTAGAATATGCATTACATCTGCCTCTCTCTATATATATTCACTTTATATTGACAAAATGCAAAAGGTCCAGGATGTCATTAATGTGTAGCATTGCACCCAAACCTTACTGCGTGTAGAACAGTTCTCTACTGCAGACAAAGTTGCCATGCCCCTGGTGACATTCGAACAACGGGCCTCTTGATCCGAAGTCAACGCACAAACCACTGCAAAAATACGAAAAGAAACTGCTATTGTCCCTTAATACAGCTAAGCTGTAAGCTTTACATTTGCTGTTTCCAATTTTAAGGTCAAAATGAAGTTCCAAGGAGAGATAACGTTCGATTGTAATCCTTATGACAACATCGAGTTCATTTTTTAGATGTCCACTGAACCATTTCCATGCTGATATTGGCATTCTTTTCAATGACTTGAACTTCATCTTCCATGTTGGTATTGAACATGCTAATCACTGAACTCTTGAATTCAATAATAAACATCATTCATTTCCTGGTATTGTGTTGTGTGGAGTCAGTTCAGTTTCTACTAGTAGTTGATGTTGGACACTTTCCATTTTTCAGTTTCCAACAGATATTCCTGGTGGAACTATCTATGACGAGATAGACCAGTGTGCAGACAATCACAGTGAAGGCAAATAAAGCATGGATGTGGTCTGAGTAACTGATTTCCTTGCCAGGGTCACATTCAATTATAAGAATGTTAAATATGTATTATGTACAGTTCTTATATCATTATAAGTTTAAGAGAGAACACCTTGCTATATCCCGGCCCAGTGAAACAGTCTGTCATTACGATAAATAGAACATAGAACAATAGGATGATGTTACTGGAGGTCCAATTCTTTTCTCACTTCTCAATTAAAACATAAATGTTAAGGATTATTATTAAGAATTGTCTTGCACGCATTAATTAATGTGTACAGACATTTAAGTAATGGAACTCTCTCGGCTTCTGATTACTCCTTCCTTATTCACAGGCATTCCATTGAATACTAGATTTAATGTTTATTTGAAACCCTCTGTTTAGAGTCAACATTGAAAAGCCATAATCAATGACCAAAAGAGTTTCATTCAGCGATTTATGGTTTTTCTATTTACCCCGGGGAAATCAGGACGATTTCAGGTTGAAGGAAGGAGACAGGGATTCTCTATAGCTCAGTGTCACTTCTAACATTCGTGTCACACTGAAAAATGTTTAGCTAACTGGATGTACCATTGTATCTTATATATTGAAAATTATATTTCATTTTTTATTTTGTAAAAATACTGAGTTTGAATTCTGGGCATATTTTCAAACATTCAAGGTAATATCCGCAGTAGTGTATGAAACAAGCCTTAATTATTACCAACTCACAGCTGAAAATGTGTCAATTTATTTGCTAGAATTATGCAAGCAAATCAAAGTTACGAACCCCGAACAAATGTAACCAGATTCTGGACCGTCGTTTCCCATTTTGATATTTCTTACATGTCATCTGATGAAGGAGAAAGTATATACTCCAAAATTTCGTGTATTTTCACATTTAAGAAGTTGTTATCCAGGATTCCTGTTCTTATGTACGCCACTTGCAAATGCTCTTCAACAATGTCTGGCAATGCAAGTTTCCGTCTTAAGTACATAATAAACCACAGACATAATAGTCTGTGAGGCATTTGAAATAATACCCTCCTACATAAAACTCCTTTATTTGTTAGACACGTCAACTAACTATGAATTGTCCCAACTGTCGTCAGACTCAGACATAATCATATATTGTTCCAACATCTGTCTCAGATATAAGCTGTGAATGGATCTTAATAAACATCATCGATCGCAGAATTAGTAAATATTCGTTCTGTAGGATAATGATTGAAATATTGAACATTTACATAAGAGAATATTTTTTCGTGACCTATTTCATCTTATTTTTAGGATGCTTTACATAACATGCTTTTCAAACATTTACAATATGTTGTCATAGAGACTGCAGATTCGAACCCCGTGCTAACTGCACGATCCCGCCTTTCTTTCACAGGGTTTATGGAAATGATCTTGATCTTGCAAATGTAAAAACACCTTTCATAGAACATAGGATAACAAGAAATGGTCATTATACAAATAACCTCACTAATTCTTGTTTACATTTTCTATTAGCCAAATTAGGGTAATAACTATGGATATCCTTATAGCAGAGTTTTGTTTAGATCTAAAGAAAGACGTTGATATCTAAATAAGGCACTTTCATCTCTTCGCATCAGTGTGTTATCGTGAAACACATGTTGTCGTCTCATAGAACTTTGCAAGAAAAACACCTGTTGGTTTTTGACAACTTGAATCACAGCGGTACTTTTATTTTTTACTTCATTTCATATATTATTTCAACTACAATTGTAGGCATACGAAACGGTACATTAGATTGTTTACGCATTAACTAACGAACGAATACAGAATATTTTGCACATCTAAGAGCACCATGTTTGGCTGCTTTTGTATCTGTTTCGAGGATTTTGGTTCCATTTCAGATTTGTTTTCTATGTTCGTTTGTTTCTCATACAGAGGGTATTGTTTCAGTTTTAGAAGATTTATATTCCTATTTTGATTGTTTGCAACCGTTTTAGTATATTTGAGCTTAGTTTTAAAGATTTGTTCACCGTTTGTATGGTAGGCCTGAAACGAAAATTTGTAAAACCTTCCAAAAATTACAGCAACATATATTTCACATAAGACGTTCGAGACGTTGTAATGAAAGGGTGATATATAACTGAACTTACAAGAAATCCGAAAACATTTTATTTATATTTGATGTATTTATTGTGTTTTTATTAGAAAAACTGTGAAATATATAATCTAATGTCTTGATATAAACCAGAAAAGTTGATAACATCCTCAGGCGGTTTATAACCTGTTTATCAAGTGTTTTTAACAAGAAAACTGTCCCCGTGGAAGATAATATTTACTTAGAGAAGATATGGATAACAGTTCCCACAATTGGCAACAGCTACCTTATATACTGCTTTAGTACACAAGAAATGTTCTATGGTCACATACATACCAATAAGATGAAGTTAAAATACGTATACAAATCATGTTGTTAATATACATTTCATAATGATATATATTTATATATAGGTTTATAACTTTGGGTAAACTTGAACGGAAATGAATACGTTTTAAGAATAATTAAGCAGAGTACTTACTCTTCACAACGTGGATGTGTGTTGTTACTGTGTAATAACGATTGAAATATGTGTTTACATTGTAGATTACTAATTCAACTCAAAAGATATATTTACAAAACGAGCAAGTTAAGAAAATCTAAATGCTTAAAGATACATAATAAGCAAAAATGCACCTTTGTAGTACATATTTCACGTAAGTTTTCACTTGGTGCCTTGCCAAGTCCAGACTCAGCGAATTAAAACAACACGAGTTTCAAGTTCTGAGAGGTGATTGATGGAACACTTCTTGAATATCGCATCTGTAATCAGGGTCGCCATGATATGTTAAGCTGCTTAAATATAAGGGAAAGAAGTGGCTACCTTAAAAAGGAATCCAATACTTGAAGGGGCAATATATTGCATTGATGAAACTTACTGATACTTACGTGTAATATGATACTTTCATGTGTATAGTTTACAAATAAGTGTAAACATTATAGTTGTTTATATTTTCTTGACCAATCATTACAGGATTCAAATGACTCCAAGGTTCCTGACCCAAACCTTCTGATTGAGTAATGTCATTTGACTAGCCTATTCTGAACAAAAGGGCGTTTTCACTGTGGTTCGTTCGACCTTATTGTAGCCATAGTTAAGTCACGTTCACAACCTTACAGCCCTGAAACAGATTATGGATTGACCGAGTTAGACATTTTATTCCTTTCGGCTTTGACCTTGACCTTGATCACATTAATTATAATGATGTTAGTCCGATTGCTACTAATTACGAGATTTGTTAATATTGATTTGTATGATAGACAATTCAGGAATGAAATACAGTCCAGACATTAATGTGCTTTAATCCCAGCATGTAAACTTGAGAAAAGGGAAATTATTTATGAACACAATTTATCAAAAAACTAATCACAACGAACCTACTAATTTTAGACGTAGAATGTGAAGAAGTTTTGAAAACCTCAGTATTTATTTTGTCTGTACAATCTCCAATAAATGATCAATAGCGTCATACATTGATCACGAATTTTCCTTTTTACCCATTCAATGCACTTCTGATGTTCTAAATAAATCAACAGAAATAATTTTATTCAAAAATTAAGGAAATCAGAATTTTGAAATTTTGACCCATTCTACATACTTGTATTGCATCTTTCCAATGTTCGAAACTTACACCTCCGACATGAAGATCACATGGTAACTTTGAGATTGATTATTGTATTTATGGACAAAGGATGGTCCATTTTCGATGCAGTTATAGCAATGCATTGTATGGTCCATACGAAATCCAAAATATATGATATTTGCATTTAGATACACAAACAAGTGAACAGTTTCGGAATGCATCTCTACTGCAATTAATACAATGAGAATGGTGTGCATAATGGGTGCCAGCTGGTGGGTAGGACATGGTTATCATTTTTGTGCACACTTTGAATCATCACTGGTAGTTGTCATTGATTCACTTTTTCATTTGATGTACATGTATGTTTCCAATAAATCTCCTTCGAAGATGTTCAATTTCTTATCGTTAAGTCGCTTTGATATAAAAGCATAACTACGAACCTGTGTGGTATGTCTTAAGCCAAATGTGACATTTCATATAATTTCGAAAATAAACTATATCAACATATTCTAATTCAGTATTAGGTTATGAAGCCGTGTTTTAAAATTGTCTTTGAACCGCCAATGCTATTAACCTGTGGATATAAATCAATGCTAATGGATTTGCTCAACGGCATTATCTTTCTAGAACAAGATTTGTGTCTCACCTTTGAAAATTCCATTCTAGGGATTCTGTGTACCATTAGTAAATAGCTTTTTACCTAAAACCCTTTTAAGATAATTTCGTACTGATCTTAAGGGATAGTGTCATTATCCTTATGTATTTCTGTTTTCTTAATTTACAACCGTCACAACAGTGTGTTAACCATTTCCATGTGCTTCCCGTATCGTTTTCTTTTCAAAACATTTTGAATTAAATAATAATAGAAAAAGAGCCTATAGGAATCTCGGAACCAGAATCTTGCCACTGCATACTCTTTATGACAGACTAAATAAAGATAACACTTTTAAAGAAACTTACCAATTGCAAATATGACCCATTATTGGTGATGGTATGTCATCTAAAAAAAACACAGCACTCACCACGACTACATGTGTCATCATTGATTTTCAAATATTTTCAACAATTTTTGCAATTATTCAAGTTTAAAAATTCAACATTTCCTTTTTCAATTAGATGTTTTATTTAGCCTCACTTTAAATGTAAACTTCCAAGTAAAATTCAGCCAGAATTCGACGAATCACTCATTTATCATTTCTGGTAAATTACGGAATAACGACAATGTTAGAATAAACAACAAGTCTATAAATAATAAGAATATGTCAAAATCCGGTATTTACCTGATAAATGATATAATCAAAAGTGACGGTAAATTTCTAAATTACCTAGAAATGACTGGAATATACAAATGCAAGACAAATTTCCTAGAATATAATGACATTACCCAAGCAATTAAAGCATATTTTTAAAATACAAAATCAAAATAGAAAAAAAACTAGAAATGCCACTTGTCCCATACTTTATTGAAAATATAGCTACTAAGAAAAAGGGATGTCGGAGCTTTTATGATATATTACAAAAGACAGAAAACACTATGACAGAATGCAAGTACAGAAAAAAGTGGGAATTAGATCTTGAATGTTCAAGTAATGAAAGCGAATGGAATAACATAAATGAAATACCCTTCATGTCTAATCTAAATTCCAAAACAAAATGGTTTCAATATTCAATACTTCATAGAATTTTGCCGACAAATGATCTTCTGCAAAAGATGAAATTAAAAGATGAAAATAAATGCAGTTTTTGTAATAAAGAGAAAGAAACCATAGTTCATCTATTTTTTGATTGTCAAATTGTTAAAAAACTTATGGAACAAAGTTAAAGAATGGATAGAGACGTACATTGAAGCGAACATAAAGTTTTCCAAACGAAACATTTTTCTTGGAAACCCCGAATACAGAAACAGGGTATTGAACATGATAATTACAAATGTGAAATACACCATTTTCAAAGCAAAACAATTTGGTTTGAAACCAAGCTTCACATACATTCAAAACGATCTGAAGAAAATATATAACATTGATAAATACAACTGTTATTCGAATTGCAACTACTCAAGATATATGAAATTTTGGTCATCCTGCCATTTACTATTCAAAGACTAATCACTTCTTCTTTATATGCCTTTGTTACCATTGTAATTGAAAACTTGATACAACCTGTGCATACTTGCATGCATGCAAATTAAAATTCGCCTGTATGTAAATGTTGCTGTGTAAAATGTCACTTCTTGATAGTTTGAACCTAAATGTATATGTACCTCAAAAAGAAATAAAATAAAAAAAAAAAAAAATTCTGGTAAATTCAATGAAGACAATCTAGTGTTTCAATGAGGAAGAATGGTTGCTGGAAAACGCTTATGATCAGTTTATTTTACACCATAAACATTACCATAATTAGTTTCTTTGATATTTTTCTTGATTATTCTTGAGGATATTGCCTTAGAAATCAATACAAACTTTAGATGTAAGCATTTTATGAAAAGATCGACGAGAAAATAAGAATACAGATTGTTACTAGCACACTATCGATCGTTCCCTGCAAGGAAAATCCACAATAACCTGATGGACAACATGCTTCCTAACAAAATAGGATTTGCACATGATGTAGGGATGGACAATATTGAAAAGATTCAATACGTCTTAATTTGTTTTCTAAGACTGTTCTAAGTCTTAGACTGAGAATATCTTTTAAATTAATGTAGACGAGGTGTCGATGCAAATCTGATCTTGGTAGGATATGTGTCTCGTCTTTCACTGTTCTGTTTCAAAGACCAAAATGTGACTCAGAACTGTTTAGGACTTTCTTTGAGAAAGCAAGCACGTTTGCCGATTTGATTAGACAATGGACAGTAGCTCAGATGATTGTTCAGATTTTCAGCAGTTTTAGTTACGACTGTGTATCGTCGTACACCGGAAGTAGAGAGGTGTACATCGATGATATGTTTGTAGAGAGGAGTAGAAACAAAACACACAGTATTTAGCAGCCGATCTATCCTGCCGCTTATTACGTTTTGTACACAGTAATGAATGCATTAGGAAAATGATACATTTTGTGAATGCTGAAGGTTGTTTCAATGTACTACGTCATACCCCGGTATATAAATAATCCAAAACCTGCTTTGCTCATCGACCCTATCGATAATTTTGATGCAATTGAGTGGTTACAGTTATATGTTTTAGTCTCGATTCCTCAAGAATGATATTACAGTTCAGGTTGAGACAAAAGGTCTAAAGATAATCTTACAGTTGTCTAACATTTAGCCTCTGAAATGATAAAAATGAAAATATGTAATTAAAAAAAGAGGAACCTCTGAGAAATGTTAATTTTTTTCAGAACAGAAATGTTTCCTTAAACTGATCTCTGAAGTCTTGTTGCAGACTTGCCCAGACACTAAAGGGGTCTGGATGACAGACTAATCTTACATATAATAAGGTACAACTGTTTTGGATGATAAACATAATTCAGCTTAATGTGAATCGCCATTCCTAAATGGTTTCTAAAAGTTCAAATTATTAATATAAGTCGACAGTCCTCAACAGTGATATTGTATTCAGCCTCAGGTAAGGACCCAATCATACAAACTGAATGTGCTTGATTTTAGCCTCCTTCGGTAATTACACTAAAGGGGTCTGGATGACAGACTAATCTTACATATAATAAGGTACAACTGTTTTGGATGATAAACATAATTCAGCTTAATGTGAATCGCCATTCCTAAATGGTTTCTAAAAGTTCAAATTATTAATATAAGTCGACAGTCCTCAACAGTGATATTGAATTCAGCCTCAGGTAAGGACCCAATCATACAAACTGAATGTGCTTGATTTTAGCCTCCTTCGGTAATTACACTACAAGGTGTAATGAGGTATAACTGAGAAGTCGATTGACGTCAATTGGAGGACTCAAAGACTCATTTGTCAGTGTCCTTAAAGCACTAATATCATTTATAAAGGTCGTCTAGTGTGGCTTCATGCATATTCTGGAAAGGGAAATCAATCACAACAGTTAGGATTGGATTTAACACATAGAGGGGAACTTAGAATACTGGCCCCTTGTATAGCGGCTACTTTCGCTTTTAACCATGTCTGCAGGTTAGGATACTGTCTATCTGTATAAGGACTACTCACTCCTTTTCAAACATGTTATCAGACTCAAATATTGGCTGCTGTGTTCTGGCTTCTCTCCTTTTCAACCATGTCTGCAGGCTGGAATATTGGCTGCTAATATACTGGCTTCTCTCCTTTTCAACCATGTCTGCAGGCTGGAATATTGGCTGCTAATATACTGGCTTCTCTCCTTTTCAACCATGTCTGCAGGCTGGAATATTGGCTGCTAATATACTGGTTTCTCTCCTTTTCAACCATGTCTGCAGGCTGGAATATTGGCTGCTAATATTATGGCTTCTTAAAAGTTGGCAGGCTAGAGAATATTGGTTATTGGTGTATTGGCAGTCATAGTCCACGACTGTGTAGAAAATGAGACCCTTTAATAGCGTCTCTTTTTATAGCTAGTCTAGATTAACTGAAAACACATTGAATATTAAATATGAATATGGAACTAAAATTTTATAAAGAAATGAAATCAAAATGAAGAAGATTGAGTAATTATTAGATTCCATGGAGTTTCAGTCTAGTATTTTGGCTATACTCTAATTTTTGGAATACTGGCCTTTGGCAGAATGGTAACTTTCTCCTTTTCTGGAGGCAGGCTCGAATATTGACAAGTGGTATATTGGCTATTTATTCATTTGCAAGAGACCTGTGCGATGTCCCTTTGAAATACTAATTCACATCTTTCTATATATTAACTCCAAGATATGTTTTACAGGTGGGCTAGGTTCAAGAACATTCAGCTCTCTGTATTGTATGCCAAACATTCCCCAACCTATGGATATATAATGTTTAGCCTGTCACTGAATTTAAACGAGTGAAATGTCTTTTGCTGAAATTCCGCCAAGAATTACATTATGGTCCAAGTGGAGACAAATTAAAAGTCGATGCAGGTCATTGGCTTTATCGATGCAGTTTCAGCCTCATTTGTCAATCTTCTTCCAGCTATCAGAAATTATTCCTGAGTTCATTTGGTTCTCAAGATACATATTGGCTGTGCGTGGAATTAACGACTAGCAATCGTAGCCCCAATAAGGGACGTGTAAGGGTTCCAGGAATGTTATTTTCGCATGAATGATATATAGCTGATGTTAATATTACCAACCAAGTCAAGACAACCTTTTCGTTTGCCCAGAATATAATCCCTCTTGATTTAAATTTCATTTTCACTCTTTCTTCAATGATAATGTCAGTTGGCTAGATCAGGATTGATAAACGGTAGCAATTACACTAACACGGTGGCCAATTTTTCTGTAGTGTTTGTGAGGGTTTCCATTTAAATGGAATCATTACAGGACACTATGAAATGGTTGGACCACTTTGGCTTTGGTTATGTTTTTACTTCTTGGCTTTGATATTATGTTCATGATGTGTTCATGTTATGTTAATTTCCATTTTCAAGAGAACTGAGTGATCAAAAATAACAATTAATTTATGACTGAAAATTGAGAATAACATTATGTCTCTGAAATAAAATTGTCGAAGACAAGTCAAAATTCAAAAATGAAAAAGTTTTTGTGGATCTTTATACAATAACTTAATTAATTTTGATAAACTTGTATTTGTATAAACAATGTGGTTTTCAACACTACGTAACATTTCAACGTTGCTCATTAACATTTTGAGACTGACTTGAATCCTCATTATCCATATTTGTATCTGTATCTGTACAGCACACAAGTTTTGTTAAAACAAAACAACATATCATTTGGTTCAGAGAATCATCTCATATACAATAAACTCTTGCCCTTTTATCATTGTGGCAAGCAATAACTACAGTCACATGCGTATAACCAATATCGCTACTTTGTCCAGGCAGTTTCCGCACAAACACTACTATGAGATCAATGAGACCAACGCCACTATGAGATATCCTATACAATGTGCACATCCTATTGTTTACATACGTGTGTATGATGTTGTCTGTATTTAACATTTAATAATGGTTGAGTGGTTGGATTGGAGAAATGATTAGATTGGTGATGGCCACCATCATTAAAGTTCATCTGGTGCATCGTCTGGGGTGGGATAGCGCAGTGGCTAGGGTATGGCTCAAGACGTTACGTCGTTTGCTGTGGAGAACTGTTCTACATGGGTAAGGTTTGGGTGCAATGCTACATAGGATTTCAGTACCCCCCCCCATGATTATCTAGCTTCAGTCGATGGTTGCAGCTTTCACCACAATGCATAGCCACCATGGAATCCAAGCAGTCGTGATATAAGTTAAATACTCTTGAAAGCACCTCACCTCATCTTCAGTACCTATCATCTGTAATAAATATTCAGCTGCTAACACCTGATCGACTAAGTGCAGACGGAAACATGCTGAACATGGTCTTTCTGCTCAGTGCTGAAAGGCAACTCAAATTATTCTATCTGCTTAAGAACACTGAGTCAGTCGGAACGGTCACGAGTAAGCCTTTAATAATTGACACACAATCAAGTGATATGTGGCCTTCGTACACATTTGTGTTCAATTGTTCTGACAATAATAATTAACGTAACATCACGCACTTAAAGATACCCGTCGAAAGCCCATGATTAAATTTTAGTTGTCGAATAAATATGCTAAGTAAGTAATTCAACCAAAAAATCACATCGCTTGATCACAAAAGCTTGAAAGACAGTCCTGGAGAAATGTGTATATGTGTAATATATTTATTATTCAATATACTTGATTCTTTAAAAACCTATCATTTCTAATATACACACAAGATCTGACAGCAACATCCTAAAGTTTCATTGTCCTGTGAAGCCTGCTGGTAATGGGAGTCCATGTATTGCTTGGTTATACAGGTCCTAATCTTCAGCCTTTGTGTCCCTTTGATCTTTCCTATCTTCTTTTCAATTTCTGAGAATTAATACGATACTGCTTTTGAAATTAAAATAAATGGGAATTTGATATGAGTTGGTATTAACATGACTGTCAAGAACCCCTGACATCAAAGAACATATTATTTAGAAACTATTGACATCATTATAGTAAAACGGGTCAACGTTATTGTGGCAATCCATTTTTTTCGTGAATATCGTGTTGATTTACATGTTTTAATGTTAATCATCACATCATTACTTTCTTAACAAGCTTCCATAGTCTAGAATTGTCTTCAGGCAATGGAGATTATGGATGTAAAGTGTCCAATATTCCTCTATTTGACATTTAAAAGACGGCGATCAATAAACGGACACTCTTGGACTCGGTGAATGCCGATGGCAGATTATAAAGATGCCTTAAATAGCTGGTGAAGTTGAAATTGAAGCCATCAGCTATTGACGAACTAATCTTTAGCTTGGTATTCTGAGCAGTCGGCAATGAGGTAATGTTCAAGTATATTTGGGGTGTTGAGATAGCTTTTTCCAAATTGTTTTTGGCAAGAATGTTTGGCATATAACTTTTTTAATTAACTAAAGATACTTCTTGGACTGTATCTGTTGACGTGTCTTTACATACTGTACTGTCTTTACTGTACCTTACAACCCAACAGAGCCCGCCTCGTCTGAAGAAGTTAAGGGGATTCAAAACAACGTTGGCTTCTGAAGACATGATGTAACGCTGTTTCAATCGCCCATGGATATACATACACTTCACATTTAGCAATATATCGCTTATGTCATTGTATTTTTAATCAAGCTTAGGCATAAAATATTTAACGGTTATTCTCATATCTTTCAACCAAATGAAATACGAAAATACGTTATGCAATATATCTCCATTGTTTGTACATGTACCTGATGCAAATCACTTAGGTATTTGTTAATGGAGAGGAGCAATGAATTTGAATTCGTTGAATGGTATCAACTTGCACGAAATTGCTGGCTCATTTGATATGAGAAGCTAAACTACAACCTTCATGACGGATGGTGTAGCCCAAACGTACATCCTTTAAAGTCTAATAGGATAATTTAGGAAAAGTTATTGCACCCTTAGTTTTATCGAAGCCGAAACATTCACTTAAAACTTTAAAAACTGTTTACAGTGATGGGAGCTGCTCTTGTACACAAAAACATCAATTATTTTAAATTTAAAATAAAAGTTGTACGTTTAGTTTATAACATTGAACAAATACTATTTAAGATTTCCTCAATTTTGGTGAGTATCAATTTTCAGTTACACACAAAAGGGCCATCACTGTTTAAATTTTCCACAACAATAGATTTTGGTGCACAAGCTCAAAGCACTCTAGACGATATTTGGAATAAAAGGTCAGCTTACATCAATTTCCCTGAAAATGTCACCACAGATGAGGCGGACACTGTAAGCTGGGTTTTCTAAGCTGTTACTGCTTTAGGCCACTTACAAGGTGTCCATAAGTTGACTTTGTCTAAGTGATCAGGCTGGCAAACTGCCAGCATACAACGAAGATGAACACTTCCATTACTTAGACTCTCCCATTGCAACCACATACTTGGGTTTGTTTTGAGTTTTTGTCCATAATAATTTCATTAACACAACCGACATGATGAATGTACAGCTGGACTGACACCGTTCACTTTAGTGTGCATAATTTGAAAATGGTAAATTTGTTACTTTGAATTTAAACATGAGCTCGAGGTTTAGTTAAGGTGACACACACAAAGGATAACAGTCTATTCCATAAGGACTGGCTACCAAACCTTTTGACATTTCGTATATATCAGAGTGATAATGGATTTGAATAAGGGTCTATTGGGAGAATGTACAGACATTGGGTGAAAGTTCAAATGAATTATCACCTTATCGTGGCTATTACTCTCACAAAGGTTGTACATTGTATACTCTTAATGTGCGAAAATTGTATTACCTTTCACCTACACAGATACCGACATATTAAGGAGCCAGTGTGTATGTTGTCAAAGTCAGAGTATGTCAAACAGTATTCTCCTTCACTTCATCACGTCTTCGCCATTTTATTACCTCGTCAATTAGTGAAATGGCGATGTGAAGAAGCGAAGTGGCGATGCAAAGTAGCAAAGTGGCGATGCAAAGTAGCGAAGTGGTGAATAGCGAAAAAAGTGAGGTAGCGAAGTTGGGAAGTGGGGAAATGGCGAAGTGGCAAAGTGGTGACTTAGCCAAGAATCAAGGGAGCGAAGTTGGGAAGTTGAGAAATGGCAAGGTGGCGAAGTAACGAAGTGGCGATGCGAAGTAGCGAAGTGGCGATGCAAAGTAGCGAAGTGGCGATGTATAGTAGCGAATTGGCGATACGAAGGAGAGAAGTGGCAATGTGAAGTAGTGAAGTGCTGATTCGCTATTTATCATAGCGTCTTCGCTAATTCGCATAGCATCTTCACTACTTCACATCGACACTCCGCTAGGTTCGAATAACATGAAGTAGCGAAGAGATCCGCCTCCATACTCCATTGTAATTTTGTTTCGCGCATGTTTCACTCCTTCGCGTTTTGGTTTCGTGCATGTTTCGCTCCTTTGCCATATCCTCTCACCTTTGCTTCACGATTTCGCAATTTTTGTGATTTTGTGTCACTATTTCGCAATACGAAATGGAATGGCCCCTCCCTCTCAGCCATCATATTCAAGAGTATTTCACTTATATCACAGCTGCTAGTATTATGGCAGGGACAAGGCCTGCAACACCATGTGGCTATGCATAGCGACGAAACTTGCGAGCAACAGCTGGAACTAGTGAACCATTGGTGGTACTGCAATGAAATTCAGTGTAGCATTGCACCCAAACCTTACTGCGTGTAGAACAGTTCTCTACTGCAGACAAAGTTGCCGTGCCCCTGGCGGGGTTCAAACCACGGACCTCTTGATCCGAAGTTGAACGCGATAACCACTGCGCTATCCCGCCCAACAACATGTTTCTACTTGATTAAAATAGCTTCGTTGTTCTACCAATACTTTCTTTTGACAGCGAGTATACATGAAGAAATCCCAAATAGCATCTTTTGAAGGTTCACCTACATGAGATATATTAACATAGTTAGTGTATGTCACAGTTAAAGTCTCACACTCATTCACTAAGTTTTACTTTGCTGGAATAACATCACTGGAACTAACTGAAACATTCTTGTTCAACGGATTCACTTACATCAATCTATATGCCGTTGAAACCTCTTTACACAAGAAGTGCTTTAGACCAAATTGATTTCTCGGCTCGCGAGAAGAGGATTGGTGTCATTAGAAAAGTAGCATAAAACAACTTACATCCTCAGGCTATAAAATATTACACTATTTTCATTCAAATGGCAGAATCGCATGTAAATGTTACATTGTCTTACTTGATAAAATGGAAAAATATGGTGAGAGGAGAAGATAGAAACGCGTCTGGTATAAAAAAAAAAACAATCTCTATTGCAATGAACTTATCTTATAAACTGGAATGTGTAAAGGATATTTCAGAACGGATTTTATTTTGGGTGTTGAAAGTCCTACCAAACGTATGTTCAATTTTAGTTATAAACCTTTTTATTTTTATTTTTTAATTTTTTTTTTAATAATGAAAATTTCGACACAGATTCTTTTGTCGTTGTCATCATTATGTTTGTTAATTTTAATCATTCAGACAAGCTTATGTTTGAACTTGCATTTTTGAATAATAATGATAATTCCACAACGAATGGTAATTGATTATAATTAATGATTATGTATTTTATTGCTACTTCGTTGATGTTGAAATAAAACATGTCCTGGTAACACAGTAGTGCATTTGTTAATGCCCTAACATTAGGGGACCTGCTACTCAGTATCAACGCATAACCAGTATTCTTTCGATAGTAAACTAGTGCTGTCACTAGGCGCTTTAAGATAGACATGAACTTGCGAATGTGATATACTGCACTTGGTAATATGTGGAGCTGATTCATGTATTAAGGAACAACAACGAAATAACTATTTGGTGTTTTCCATACGTAAAAGTGACAAAAAAAAACTCCTTATAAATGGAAATAAGCCAATACCCTAGGGTGGATATTCTATCAAGACATCATTATTTTCTGTTCGTCCATGAATTTTCTCAGTCAAGCTGACTTCCTTTCTCTCTCAAGGGAGGTGCAACAAGTACGAACTGTCCACTTGATAACCTTACCCTTAACTTAATGGACAATGCACTTGGTGAGGGGAAAAATATAATAATGTTAACATCTTACTCCTCTTTCTC
The DNA here is from genome assembly GCA_936450465.1 of Gibbula magus. Taxonomy (NCBI): domain Eukaryota; kingdom Metazoa; phylum Mollusca; class Gastropoda; order Trochida; family Trochidae; genus Gibbula; species Gibbula magus. The sequence goes on from OW388294.1 coordinate 5,344,050, forward strand.
ATTTTCTATCTTCTATCTCTTGGTATGGTTTCTTTGACAGTAATTGTTTTTTGCTTGCGACTGGCACTAAATCTCCCTGAAAATTTGAAAAGAACTTTCCTTTTTCTGCATTGGAAATTGTAAATGTGTATCTGGTTTATAGCCCTTGTTTATTATGAAAGGTGAGTTTAATTACACTACTTCGAAAACATTATGAGAGGAATCGAATGCCCTGATGACCTATATTGACCTTTTCACTGCTTGATATAACCATTTCGCATGCATTTTGGAAATAAAAATGTGTTGTAAAAGTTATTCCTGTTGAGTTGACTAACCATTACATGTAGAAACTGTTATAAATTATTGCTTCAGTTTAAAGAAGGAATCGAGATGTTTTTAAAAACCAAACCAACTACCTATTGCAGCACATGTTCTAACAAAGTCTAACTCTGGTGCTATCAGGTGCCTATACTCAACACCGACCAAAAACCATGAAAATCTTTGTTCGTTGTTGTTAGTTAAGCCACAATGAAGTGTCCTTAAAATAAATGTATAGGTCAGATAAAGCAGGGCTGTATTTTTGTCATTTATTAGCTATTGTAAAAATAGTACAACTAAACAATACGTAACGTTAAATACCAAGCCCACTATGTAGTTCCTGGTAATGATGCATTTGGTTCCTGTGATATTATTGTCTGTGACAGGTCTCTAAGTGGTCATGTCAAGGCGTTCCGGCTAGATTCGCAGGTGTTCTGAAAATGTTTTAACTCCAATGCATCTCGTGGTTTATTTGGAATCAGTAGTTGTAACATTATCATTTTGCATGAAAATAAAAATGAATTGGCATTATTTTTAACTTAACATTTCCGTTATTAGTAATCATATAGATACGTTGACTTATGATATATCAAATACCTTAGAAAAAGTTTTTAAAAGTTATTTTGTAGATCTGAATTAAATAAATATGATTGGTTGCATTTGACATGTCGTTTTGACATATACAGACAGGCAGACACAATGTATATTCTGCAACGTTTCATTTCCAATCATATTCTAGAAAGACAATTTTTCTTTGAACATAGATGTAAGTACATAACTTATATATGAAATATATATCTATAATTATATATTCATATTGACACGTAGGATTGGGTATCATGAATATATTTAGTAAACCAGTTTTATTGAGTTCTTTTTCTGAATCTGATTATAAAGGTTTGCACAAAGTCCTCATAGACAAGCATTGTTCTTCAGTGTTCACATTCAGACACTGATTCATACTTACGAGAGAAGACCAACAAATGTCATTCATCATAAAGGACACTACTTCTTGGTAATGACATTGTCTGGTAGCCTGGTTATAGTAAGGTATGACAACCAATCCTTCTGATACATTCTTCACCAAGATTGTGCAATGATCATACTGTAGAGTTTATTGCTCACAAATAAGAGGACATATTAATGTCCATATCATACTATGTTTTTGACAAGAGTGTCTGTATTTCCCGAGCGAGAGCGAGATCCATACGTATATTTAGACAAAAGCGTCGTTAACATAGTATGACATGAACACGTAATGTTCAATTTATTATCCAAGTTAAGGAAAAATACGCAAACAGTTACCTTCAGGCAAAGGCTAGATACCCACGAACACCACATTCGGAATGCAAAGTCATAACATAATGACGTTGTTATAACGTCACATACAGTTTTATTTAGCCTACTGGTGTAAAATACGCAATAATGAATATTATTATTCTTAAGCGCTTTTTAAATAATTAACTGGAAGTATCGATTTGGTGATATGGTATCCAATATCAAATGTACTGTAGAGACTGCTGTAATAGTTTTTATATAAGAATTTCATCCTTCTCTGTAGGAAAGATTTCTTCTGTAACATTCTGTTTATCAATATCATTTTCAATTTATAATACTTTAACACGCTGTTTTCATTTGAAATTCATTTCCGTAGTCAATGCATCATGCAAAACACTGTCATTAACAAAAATACAATCTTTTACTTTCTGGGTTGTAAATTACAACCGGGACGCTGATCTGACAAATTGACAGCAAGTTTTTCTTTGATATGATTGATGTTGTTGGCTCAAACATGATTGAATAAATCATTCTCAGACTTGGTCATTTTCATTTCTCGAATTTTCCGAAGTTCAAGATAAGTTAATAAACAAATTATGGAAAAACTATATATTGCTAAAATTATCAAGCTAACCTGTGGTTAAGTGGCTTCAAACATTGTTTGATCAACATCCATTTACTTTGACTAGAGACAAACAGCAAGAGCAAAAAATGAGATGAATAATATATTTATATACATTAATATACATAAAGGTTTTGGGCATAAATGAGGAATTATCAGATAAATGAAAGTAATAAAGTTTGTTTAAGAGCCTACCAGTACATTACATTGACTAGAGACAAACAGCAAAGGCAAAAAGTAAGATGAATAACATATTTATATACATTGATATACATAAAGGTTTTGGGCATAAATGAGGAATTATCAGATAAATGAAAGTAATAAAGTTTGTTTAAGAGCCTACAAGTACATTAAAGGTACATGAATATAATAAAGATGAAATTGATCTCCGAGAAGGTGAGATCCCTGGTAGGCCCTCAAATGTGAGTTTCCCTGGTCAGCCGGACTAAGCTACAGACAACGGTGCAGCATGCACAGACAAAGGTGTAGCCTAAAGAAAGTGGTGGCTACAGACAACGGTGTAGCCTAAATAAAGTGCTGGCTACAGACAACGTTGCAACTTAAAGAAAAGCACAGCTACAGACAATGGTGTAGCAAATAAAATGCGATGGCTACAGACAACGGTGCAGCTTGGTATAAAGCAAAGACTACAGACAATAGTGTAGCCATTGTTTAATTGTTACGTAGCTGACCAAGGAAGCATGTAAAGCTAATGAGGTTATTTAGGATAATGTTTTGGGGAAATGAAATCCGTATTGGGAAAATGAAAACCCCTGAGAAATCCGAGTTGGTGAAGTCAAAGGATGGCAACGAAGAAAATTGGAGATAAATAATAATATGAAATATTTAAAATGGACGGAAAGCATTACCATATTAAGAATGGTGAAGTTGGGGGTGGATGAGATGTAGAAAATACATAAGAAATGAGAATTATGACGGACGGATAAATTATAAAAGTATAATACTTGATGGTGAAAATGCGTGTGGGTTAGATTTAATGGAATAGTATGAAAGGATGTTTGGGGATGAAGGAGGGCTTGATTTAATGAAACTCGAGTAAAAACAATGCAAGAATGATAAAAAAATTGAAAGAAGTAATGTGCATGTGCAAAGAGCTGAAATTATAAAATGAGGGCGATAGAAAAAACGAATGAGGAAAATTTATTTGAAAAGAATTCCAAGACAAAGGAAATATCAACTGATATGAACTGAACTGAAGATGATTCTGTCCTTTATTTGGAGCATCAGGAGAGATGCCTTTGCATCCTCTGGCTATAAATAATTGGTCTCTGTCATTGTACTCCTGTATCTTCAAGTTAGTTTTTCTTACCCTATTCCATTCCACGGATTGGGGAAAATAGCATTGTTGATTATGTGTTATGTTCATTATGTGAAGGTTAGAGTATATTTGACACTCTGGATAACATCTTGTGTATTTGAATGTTACAGAAAAACAACAATATTTGTTTGGTCACATTCAAAGAAAACTATTAACTTTTTCACAGTTCTCCCTCCTTCTTCTTTCAGCACCCTTTGTATAGAGTTTATATTCAAATAAATAATGAATTAACTTTATTTATATATAATATATTGTTTTTATTCTACGTATCAAATTATACTTCAAAATGCACATTGTAGGAAGTGGCCTATTCACAGCCACCATTTTTAAATTTCAAAACAGCTGCTTCACATCGACCATTTCAAAGTCGTCTTTTCTTTACTCTTTAGTTGTTTTTGCTTTGGGCTACAGAGAGTATTGAATTAGGTAGTTTAATTTCAAATTTAGAGCAAAACAGAGTTATAACTGGCTGGTATATATGAGGAAAGACACACTTTCCTATACACTTTTTGTGAACCTTATTGTAAGGTTTGTGGTAAATGGTGCCACATATGATCAATTATCAATAATTATAACATTTGCATCTGAATTTTAGCAATATTCATTTTCAAGAATATGTTTGGACATTGCTTATAAAGTGTTGATTAAATGTGTGATGTACTATTCCAAAACACTGATTTTGTGGCAATTCGAACTTCCAAGGTAAATAAATATTTCCTGCTTGACATCTCCATGCAAATACATATGATATATGAAGAATGTTTCACATAAAATGAACAATGAAAGTTCATATTCACCTCAATTGGCTCCTTCAAACGTAAATACTTATCTAGAGTTAGAGGAAATGTACAAGGAAAATGTAAAATGTGAAACAAAAACGTCATATATCTTTGGTGATTTTACCAAATATCACAGAAAATAATAACTAATAACCATAGTTTTTTTCAAAATGGACCTCCAGGGATTTCGTTGTATTTATCAAAACAATTTGACATTTCTATTAGAATATGTATATCGTTTTTGACACATACGCACTTATCCCTGAGGCAAGCTACATTAGCCATTGTTCTGGTAGAAGTTCGAAGCAGGTTAAGGAGATGAGAACACAGGCTGTGATCTGTGTGGCTGCATACAAACATTTAACTTTCTCGGGAACATATTTTTCAAAAGTGACGAGGGCGGAAGGATGTTATTTTAAATTTTTGTTGAAAAAATCAATGATGTGGAGGAGTACATTGTCTTTTTTTCGATCAAAATAAAGCTTGGCAGTTGTAGAAGTATACAAAACGGAACCACAGCCGTGCTCTAGGACTGGCATGGGCCTAGATGTTCGAAGCTCTCTAAGCGCTAAGATAGTCGTAAACACCATACATTAATATTTACGACTATCTTAGCGCTAAGAGAGCTTCGAACATCTAGGCCCAGGCCAGTCCTAGAGCACATATCATAATGATATTTTATAAAAGGTACAAACGCATGTGATTTTCATCACTTTGGTTGTCAAAGCTATAAGATTTAAGCGTATTCTGATAATTAAAAGAATCAAGTGTCTCTGTGATCATGAACTTAGAATAAATGGGTTTGACTGAATGAAATATGTGAAGATATCAGATAAGAACTATATGAATCATTTTGTAGAAAGGGATTTGATATTTTGACACAACGGGCAAGGTAAAACATATAGTTGATAAGGTTTTGTAAATTAATGTCTGATTTTGAGCAATCATGGCGATGATTTCATAGAATTTTTTATTTTATATGTTACTTTAAAGTATTTTGTTTTTAATTTTAAGAGTATGATCTTTTAAAAAGTAATGGCCTCTTATCCTTTTCAAACCTGCCATTTTGCTCTTTCTTTCCATTTCGTTTCACCGTTTTGTCAATTTGTTGTGAGTAGGTATGGTAATGAGACTGATTCATACATATTCAAGGACACCTTTGGGACGATGATAAGCTTATATTTGCTCCATACAATCATCTTACTGAAGTGTTTACCCTCAGGTCAATACATGGAGAGAGTAGCTAATAACTGATCCCACTGGAAGCTCTCTGGTGAACAGCTCAAATTAAACCAGGCCCGGAGAGGAATTAACCTCCTGAACATGACAGCTCCCTGATATGCAATTCCTTGAGCAAATATTAACTTCATCTCAGAGAACCAAGCAGGGAACCATCAAAGAGCATATTCAAACTGATATAAAGGATATGCGTGGGGACATTATATAGAGTGACATTGTTGATATATACACTGACATCGACATTATATATAGAATGGCATGAATAGGATATAGCTATGGTGAATTATTGAGGTACATTATTCTAGACAAAAGAGTCAAAATCATTACCTATAGGACAATATTGTATCATTTATTCTGATATGATTCAATTCTACTCTATTTATCGTGTTTAACAACTCGTGCTTGTTATGAAAGTAATGAAGGATAAAGCAACTGAAAAAGAAAAATGTTGTCATTATCAATTTATAATATGAAAACGCTACTGGTAAAAATAGTGACCATATCAATGGAAAAGTTACACAAGCATTTGGCTCACCGTTGGTGTCCCGGTGTACAGTTTATTTTGTCTGTCATCGGAACATTTTCCCGATTATGTTATCCTGCAGTGTGTTGATAGGTTATCTCCGTTTACAGCAAACTAACTACAACATCGACTTCTTATAGTTGTTTTGAAATGCTACATTTTGAAATGATCAACTTCTAACAAGTTTACAAAAGACACTTTCAAAATGTGCAAGTTACTTGTCATGGTTGTCTTAGAGAATTTATCCAATCTTTGGTTTCCTTCGAACTCCCATTCTTTCACTTGGAAAATTGTAAACCATTTAAACTGTACCAATATTTTGTACCAATACTCTATACCAAAATCAACAGACGTTCCTGGAAGCATTGATTAAACCAGCGTGAGATTCCTGATATTATGGAAGTCAATCATTGTGCCTACCTTTCACTTTAGGATCTATGGCTAGTGAGAATGACTGATTAACATCATCAGATGATTAGGGAGTATTTGTATGACTCCACTTATTATAATTTTGTAAAACATCTAAAATTTATAGTTGTCCTAGATATTATATACATCCAAAGTCAGTAGGGAATGAACTTTCAGCTTTCCAAATGAAAAAAATTGTCAAATTAAGCAATACGTTTGGATGATTTTAATTGCAGTCCTAAATACAAAAACTTAAAATGATTAACTTTAACATTGCAAATTTTGATTTTTATAGATCTTGATAACCGGTACCTCGCTAAAGTGTGTTTGGTGTCTGACACTGATGTGATGCGTGAAAAGTACATTAATGTTGACTATCATTGAGTGTACAATCAGTGTTAATCCTGTGCAAGAATATGTTGTTTTCTTACAATATCAATCAAATTACCATGTAATATTTATCAAATACATCAATTATAGATAAATGATCATTACGTTTCCAAATATATTTTTGAATGAATATATCTTACAGTGGGGGGATGAAACTGAAATGTTGGTTCGCACTTTTCTATTTTCTTACATATTCGATGCACATGTATGAAGCATAATCAAATCATTGGCTAAGTTTGATCTTTGGGTAATGAAACGGTACGCTATGAAACAAAAGTATCCAACGTACCTACGGTTCACCCTTCCATCCATGTACAGTATGTTGATATACAGGCGTTCATGGGAACTTTAATTAAACCAGCATGATATTTCTGCTTTTATAGCATTCAATCATTGTGCTTACACTTTATCTGGGAATCTATCTATAGTGAGACTGAATAATTGAAATCATCGAGAGAATGAGAGAGTATTAGTTATGCTTACATAAACTACATGTATGCATTAAATAAGTTATTGATGAAATCATGGAATATGTATAATGATAACATTAGGAGAAGTTGAGTAAAACAATTATCATAAAGATAATGTTTCTTGATTGTAAGCAGAGCAAACAATATGTATGCGAGTCCAAATTGACAGATTGATCATCAATGGACATTTGAGGAAACGATTCTTTATAAAAAAAACAACTGATACTTACCTTTGACCTAAATAGTTTTGTAATACAGAAAACATAATTCAGTAGGGGTTGAAATTAAAACTTTCAATATTTTCGAGTTAATCAACACGTTTGGATACTTCCAAATGCAGTCCTGATTACAAAATAATAAAATCATTGATTTTAACCATTCTTGGTGTACAGACATCGATAAAAGTGGATAAACTATGATTCGTGCCTAAGGGTTTGGGTTAAATCTCACGCAAAGGAATCACCTACAAAAGGTAGATTAATTTCTACTATTACAGATATTCTGATCCCAAATATAACAATGTTACCACTGTTAATTCTGCGCAAAATTGTATTGTGTTTTTACATTTTCAATTATCTATCATGCAATGTTCATCACGGACACCATTTATGTCAGAAAAACTAACATCATGTTTCCAAATAATCAACAGAGACAATGTATATCAATTTATTTTATATTTGGGATCACACGACCTGCAAATGAATTTTTTTGGTCCTTTTTATGGGACGAGTACCTTGCGGGATTCGAACCAAAAACCCAATCGCCTGCATTGACTTGTACCAACATTTTTTCCATTCAGATATTTATTGTACGCATAAATGCTACTCAGTAACAAGATGTATAGTCTCTGTGTCAGTTACGTCAAAAACCATTTTAGAAAATGCGTTTTAAACACCCAAAGTGCATTTCAACAGATTTAATACAAAAATATATTATACTCTAAGAAATTGTGAGTGTTTCCTTACAAAAGTTGTGCCTATCAAAATCGACTTTATTTCGTTTTTTACACTGTTGAATATATGGTGACATGTCCTTTGTTGGCGAGTTTCTATTATCTTGTTGATAAGAAGATATTGGTGCATGTCAAGCTATAAAACAAATCTGTGTCTAACCAAGTTTTTCATGTGAGCAACCAACGATAAATCTATGTTTAACCATGCCTTTGATCAGGAAACACTTCAAAGGCTTTTCCTCCTCAAAGATCACTTGATTGCTACACATTTAGAAAGTTATTGTCTCAGACACGCAAGGTCATTTGGATTCGAATGCATAGAATAGTTTATAAATGTAGTTTTTAAAAGATGACGATCGCCTCCATCATGAAAGTTGGTTCAACTGATGCATATTTATCAATTTCAGTTTTTAAACCATAATGTAGCATAATAATCCATTAGTTCTAAACATTTCAATATTTTATGAACTTGATAAATGGTTTTATCCAGTGTGATGATACACGACATTAAAATATTAAAAGTATCTGAAATGTTGTTGAACGTTATAATGACTTCTTGGTGCAATCTATGTTCATAATGTTTTAATATGTGAGGATATTTCATTTGTCACATTTTCCCCCAAATAAGAACCATACACCATCAACACATAACAGATGATAGAGCAAAGAAATCTCTTGTGTCTGATGTATTTGATGCATTCTTACAATCCCTGTGAACAATTTGTTAATGGCAGTTTGCAAAAAAAACACAAACATTTGTTGAGATTGACGTAAATCGTATGACTTTTCTGTTAAGTGATATTTGTATGAGAAGAATGTGAGGTAAATAGTACAATATAATACAATAATTTAAAATATTAAATTAAAATCAATAACAAATACGTAATGACAAATCGAAATCATTATATACAAGTACCAGTTGTTTCTCTAATAATTGTCGATACACTGAAATAAAACTGAGCCAAAGAGACATTTGTGTTAAACTATAAGAAGATACTATTATTATGCCAATATTTCTGTATGTTTTATTTAACTGAAGTTTTGAGGGGCATTTAAAAATACACGAGAATACATAATACAAATCAAATTTCATGATAACACGACGTTTTGAAGTATATGAAGAAGTTGTAAACACAAACTGAATAAGGTGTTGGAATATACAGTCCTGGTTATAGGTATAGCATGTGCCCCTTACAGAATGTTTAGTAGAATAGGTACTGTTACAGGTACTGTAATATCTAGTATTACCCAATATATGAAGGACGTGAATCATGTGTATGTCAGTCGCTGACAGCTGCTGAAGTGCAAGGTTATCTGAGAAAAGTTAATAGTACTCATGGATTCAATATCAAGATGGATCAGGTTAATATGTCCCCGGGTCTGGCTTTTCTACAGTTAATCTAAACGTCTCGCATTCCTTTCGTTCTCCCTTTGTCTGTCTCCTTCTCTGAATTAAAGTTTCCATCCATTCCAGGAAAATGGAGTGTTTATTTGATGGATCTGCAAATATCATTGCATAACACTGTACTAGAACTGATCAATCAACGTCAAACGCAAACGTTCAAAACTTCTGAAGATGATTCAAAGTGTCTTGGAGTCATGAACCATTTGACGAATAATCCTACAGGGTGGCAATAATGAAACCATGTTGTGCCACATGCCACATTCGAAAACCTTACTATAGCAATTAACACTCTATGCATATATAAATTTCCGGTGTTGTAGTCCATGGTAAATTACGGCTCTACAGTTCACTATCACCAATCTGCATTGTGTCAACTCAAGTAGCTTAATTGTCGCAGACTCGGACTGTTTACTTCCTAAAAACTTGCATATTTAGATGTATCTTAAGCATGTTGCTAAAATCTGCTGATTGGCGGTTCTCTGATTGCGAGGTCCTCTGAGATGAAGTTAATATTTCCTTGGGGAATTGGATGCTCAGAAGCTGTCATGTTGATGCGTTTAATTTCTTTCCGATCTGTCTCTCCTTGTCGTGTTCTCCAGAGAGCTTTTAGCTGGATCATGTACAATATCTCTTGATATGAACTGTTGACAAGCACATCAGAAAGGTTAAAAATGCTCCTTACAGCAAATAGGAACTTATCTGCAGGTTTGGTCTTGAATATGTTTATGTTGGTGTTATTGCCGTGCCTGCTCACAGCATGAAAAATATTTATCTTTCTCTTTGTATTTCATGCTAATTCAATAAAATTAACCTGTCCCACATCCATGAGGTTATATTCTCTTATTACATTATAGAAAACGAACGTAGACATGATTCACTGGTGACAATTCCTTTGAAATCTTGTATATTTGGTCCCGTGTCTCCCATAAGACAAATCCAAATCCATTATGATTCTGTATGTAAGAACTATCATTAGGTTTGTGATATATGGTCTTCTGGGAGAAACATTTATCCTTTGTAAACTGGTCTGGCAGCAACTTCTCCATTACTGGCTGATTTAAGCCTTTCGGTATTTCCCTCGCTTTGTTGTGCCTAGACAGTGAATCGCTGCACCAGAAATGTATAGTGGGCCGGGATTTTGTAAGGAAATACTGCAAGGCCTAAATCAGCCAGTAGGTCGGTTGTTAGTCTGGCAGTAGGAGAACGTTACTCAGGTTCAGTGGAAGAACATGGTGCTTTATTGTAATCTTTAGAAAGAGCAGGACACTGAAATAAACTTATATCTGTCACTTAAAGACAGTTCTTTATTTACAAATTATATTTTGATTAACCATTCTACTTAAATCTTGATTTTGCAGATGTTACTTTTTCAATACAGTTCAATAGACAGGTAGATGACATCTACAAATGGCATAAATTCAGCTTAAATGTTATCAATTTCTTCAACTTCTTACATAACGTACATCATAAACAAGCTTACCTACGTCATGTATCCATAAAGAGGAAATACTCAACAAATCACAGAATTAAATTGTCTCCTCTGTATCTATTTCTCAATTTCCGAACTTTTGTCCTCGTGTGCGCATATGACAAAAAGGATCTGTAGATTTGAAAAAAGGTATCTTTTCTTCTGGTGCTTGTCTCTTCAACTCATGTTGTGATAGAAGATTAAAACCTGAGTGAAACTGACATGACTGATGTAAGTTGAAATACTCGGAACACTAAAAACAGAGCTTAAACGTAGCTATGATATTTCACCATGCACCTGTCACTTGTGAACATAACTAAAACTCCATAAAACAGATAATGAATACGATGTCTAAAGTTTCAGGTAATAGTTTTAACATCAACTTCGAATGTTTATCCTTTTAAAAGCAGTATGTTGAAACAGTGTAGCCCACACCATGGATAATAAAACTACTGATACAACTGATTACAGGGATAGAAGTTGGGCAAGTGGTACATAATTGGACATTAACCATGTTGAAGAAAATGTCAAAGAAATCCTAGAACAGTTTACAAATATATTCCGAGTAATAGATTGTCGAATGAGGCAATGGGGACAACATAATGATAATTTACAAGAAACCAGAGGGCTGTTCCACTAACAGATCTTAGCCCGAAGATCAACCTAAAGCCCATCTTCTATCATTGGCTAAGATTGATCTTACGGCTAAGATCGGTTAGTGGAACGGTACCCAGGATACCAATCATCCTAGAAGGAGCAAAGTCATAAAGTAGAGTTTTGTTTATCTAAACATAACACTGATATATTATTACGCTATATTTTGTTGACAGTTTTGTTAATTTCAAGTTTATGTTAAAGTTATTAATAGTTCTTTAATTGCCAACAAAGAGAAACTATCGATAATAAATGTTGAAAAAGTAACTGTCGTGTAAATTAATGTCAGATTCGTAATGCTTTCACTGAGGCCATTTGAAATTGTGCATTATTGTTTTCTGTGCGATTTTGTGGAAATTGACATCTTAAAGTAATTGAATGTGACATCACTCTCACTGAGGCAAAAACAATTTGACACTCATTGCTACAACACCAAATCTTTATATCACTACCTTTTGAAATGTAAAGAGTTCATATCACGATGTCTATTTTAGAAGTTTTGAAAAGAACTACTGTACTGATGAAGCTACCAGATAAGGTCGTATCTGCCAGCCACACTCTATTAATGAGCACACTATGAAGAACAAAGTGAGTATGAAATTTAAACCCGAGTTTGAAGCAGTATATATGTAACTATAAATCGTATCATTTGATCACCAAGTTATCATTATATTGGGACTTACATTATTTTAACCTTGTTTTCTTGTGTAATTGCAACCAGCGTGAACCGAATTTTCACTTTTTGTCAGCCAGGGCCTAATTCAATACTGACTGAAGCCTCAAGCAAACACATGCCAACCACAGAAAAGAAACACTTCCTGGCGATTTTATAACAGTCGATGTGCAGCAGCTGTAAGCTCTGTACCGAAGGTGATGCTGGTAACGTATGTTACCAACATCCCAACGTGGGGGAAGGCAAGATCGCTTCGTGAGTATTTGGCGAGAATTAATCTCTGGGTTTAATTTTTTGCACACGTATGAACTTCGATGATGTTTAAAACAGATGTTATGTACTGCATCACCTTTGGTACAGTGATAAGGGAAGGATTGGTAGATGTGGATTATTCCTACAATTTATATATTGAGGAAGTATTGGTAGATGTGGATTATTCCTACAATTTATATATTGAAACATATTTGGTTACTACAAATTTAAAAGCATATAAGAGAATTTGGATATGAAAGTAAAATTAATCTTCTTTCTGTTTCAATAGAAAATGATAATTAAGGTGGTACAAAACTGTTTTCAAATAACCAAACGTGCCAAGAATTGAAAGATCAAGTTTAAATAACAAACTTCAATATAAATACAAAAAGTACAATTTAATAGTTTTCATTTATATAAACATTATTTAGGTATTGCTAGATAAAAATGCCCTGATGAAAAATTATTGTTCTGTCTGAATGGACTATGTGCTGTGTGAAAGAGTGTCGACTCTTGAACTATGCATGTTATAGGATGACTAGTCAAAGTGCCATGAAATGCTGCACAAAATAAACTTATATTAAGCTAAACGCTGGCTGCTGCTGGCGGGTATACTGTTCATAAAAGTGGTTCACAGATTTCTATCAAAAACAACAAACAACGTCAATGTGGATAATGCGTACACAGTTAAACACGTATAACATTGACAAATGTATAACTGCAGTGTTCCCTTTACGAAAGGAAATAGTTGCTTCCGTCGATTGAAGTCTTCCATGTTAAGGAGCTTGAGATTCCTAAAAGAAGAATATAATCATGTAAATATGTATAACTGCAGTGTTCCCTTTACGAAAGGAAATAGTTGCTTCCGTCGATTGAAGTCTTCCATGTTAAGGAGCTTGAGATTCCTAAAAGAAGAATATAATCATGTAAATAAAGCAAGAAATGGGAGGTCAATTGGGATTGTTCAAGTATATTTCATTTATATCATGAGTAAGTGAAACAGTGACAAGCATCAAACCATGTTGTCAATGTTTGAAACTATTATAGGTTGTTTCATTTTCTGTTTTCCCCCACAATAAAAAAAAATAGTATAAAGAAGTTATAAAGAGATATATAAGATTGTTTACCTTTATGGAGTGTCTCACTGAAACACATGTACAGCATCCGAAATATGACCACTACGGCGTTACAAACTAAATCCTTTCCCATAGACAGTTTGAGCAGTATTTCGTTGATGCATCAACTTGAAATAATTTATATACAATATATAGACGTGATTCACAATAGCATATGCAACAATTGATATGACAACTCGTAAATTGATAAATATAGCTAAAAAAACCAACTTAACATGACGGTAAAATATTTGAAATACAAGAACAATGACTATTATTAAATAAATAAATTTATTGAAAATTAGTACTGAATTTTTATCTTTCCTGAATGAAAAGTGTACTTGTCCTTGGACTGTCAATTATGAAGCCATTGTGTGAACTGATTCATTCTAAAAACCACTCAGTAATTATAGGCAGTGAAATGTATGCAATGAAAATGCTTAATATTTCTGAATAAAAACGTGCTTATCATGCATGTTCGCAATTCAAGCACGACGCTTATGCTGAATCACGACTCGTACGTTATATATAAAATATAAGCCTCAAGAACCTCGGACAATTTAAGAAATTCAGTGCTCACAGTGCCGATGATGTCGTAAATGTCCCTAACATTTGCATATGAAAATGAGAAATGTCAATGTTTAGCATGTTGCGTCGAGATAATGTTTCCCAAATTTGTGGAATTATTTTTCACGATTCAAGCATTTGATTCAAGCCTTGCCCAACCCTCTCCAACCAGTACATTTATCTCTCAATAATGTACTACTACTCGTTCTCTATCTATTACTTATTAACAAGAATGAAAATGTATAATATTTATTCAAATGTATATATAAATAAATATCAATAAATCATAAAAGATTGATAGTTATCCAGCGTGGATAATAACAATTATCATCTGTTTCAGAGGGATTATTAAGTTTCTGTTGTGAAGAATAAGAATAGTTTATACATTTTAATGTTTACAAAAAATACAAGGAACACGTTAAAAAAATTATATGAACGGAAAGAACCGACGTTAACAGTGTTCAATATTATATGAAACAATAACGAAGAAGTTTGATGTTACCCGGAGTTAGTTTCAATGGAAAGAGACAGTACAAATCTATCAAAAAAAGTGATTTAATTTGAATACATTATTTTGAATTAAAGAAGTTAAAGTTTCAAAATTAACAATTGTGTGAGTGTACTAAAAAGTTATAAGGAATGGAGCAGTGATCTGATACTGAACTGCATTTAATCATATCTTTGATCTTTGTCCATACGTGATCTCCTGACATTTTTGCACCTGATGTAATACATTTTGAAAACCCTGCGGTTTTGGACTGTTTGTAGAGGTTATTTAATCCGCTGTCTGATCAAAGACATGTTCGAATGTGTGAGGGGTATATTTCAGTCCTGATTCCACACAACCGATGATTGCTTGAAAGGAAAGTGATGTTCATCTCCTGGCTTCTGACAAGACAGTGGAATCCCAGCCTCGAGTCAATACTATCAGACTGAAGGAACTTGTCCAAGGGAAAATCCTTTAAAGACCACCTTGCGTAGATATTTCTGACAATTTATCACGTTTGGTGACGAGTTATGACTGATATCATTTTGGTTTTGGGTATGAACGTTTTATAGCAGTAATTATTCTTATATTTTTTCTTTTATTTAAACATATTATTAATCTGAGCAAATTGAAGTTAAAGGCCTGTCTGTACCAGTAGATTTAGTTTCATTAAATCATATCATTCATTTTTTAAATTTGAATAATGTCATAATCATTTTATTTACAAGAACATATAGAATTGAATATAATAGATAAGATAATGCTGATCATTTGCACCAAGAAGATTTCATAAAAACACACAGTGAACCTGAAGCTTACTGAAATAAAGTGAACTCAATATAAAGGTAAATAAGTGTCACCAATTGCTGAAAACACCCCCTATCAAAAAAAAATGTCCATGGTTCAGTTAAGCCATGCGAATCCATATAACCCTGCCAGGGGTCATTTTAAGGTGTGCGAAGGTAGTTCAAGTGATCCGACTGATGTAGCCATACCTAAACACTCAGAGTAGACCATGATGGAATGGTCAACCATCTTCCTGTCTGAACTCTCAAATTAACATGGGACCTTCAAATCTGCCCCTCACACTGAAGAGTTCCTCACCACTGTCACTTTATACGTCGCACCATTTTTTCCAATATGGAGAACCGTTTCCTATGGATACGACCCTTCAGGTGGTGAAATGAGATGTTTTACCTTCTAACGTAACAATATATTGTACAAACTTCAATAAACTTTAGAAAACATAAAATGCAAAAAACGAGCTTCAGCGCTTTTAATTATCAACCAAAAGCAACGTCTGACAAGACAATATAGGCCAAGAATATGATTGTCATCTTCCCAAAGGCATGGACAGAGTATATAACCTTGTCAGACAGTCAAATTTGCTATCTTGTTTTCTCAATGAGAATGCATAGCATCTCACACTTTCTGACACGATAACCCCTTATTTTATTCATAACACACTGTTTAAGAATGTGGACAGTTATTCAAATACAACCACCTGGTACTAACTTCCTCCATTTATGACAACTGAAGACTATGATTAGTTAGACACGCGAACTTTCTAGAAGTTGAGAGACATTGTTATTACTGAGTAGTTATATTTTGTATGTCCATCTTAATAAAAGACTTCAGTAAGTTTGTGGGTCGTCTTTATCAAGTAATATGAATAACTGTCATAAAATAAATCATTAGAATATTATTTTATTGACGACATCAAATAAAGAAATCATAGATCGTAATGTATGGTGTCTATTTGGGATGCCCTCATATGCTGATAAATGGACATCTACAAGTTTTAGATAGATCATATATCTGTAGAGGTTTAGATATTTATGTATTCTTCTTTGAATACCAAATTACACATGCCTTGACAAAAGGCAGTGTAACATCTTGATAAAGAGATCAGTAAAATGTCTTGTCGCCATAGGTGACTTGAACGAGATACAAGGAAAGACTGGTCTGTGAAACGTTTCACAGCTTATAATTTGGATGATCACAGTTTCTTCTGATTGCCAGACAATCTCATTACCAAGTAGAAGTGTCCTTGGTGGTGAATAATGTCAATTAGATTCTCTGTCAACGTCCTGAAGTATGAATCAATATCTGAATATGAAACGATGTAGAATATGCATTACATCTGCCTCTCTCTATATATATTCACTTTATATTGACAAAATGCAAAAGGTCCATGTTGTCATTAATGTAGAAAATGATATAACAAAGATCATTGTTTAACTTTGAATAAATTATGACTTATTGTAAATTGTAAACGATTCAATATTGGTTGTGTCCATTTAATCACAAATTCCATATACTATTTGTTCATAACAGACTGTATAGAATTCAGAAGATTGTCACTATATAGTTGACACATTTATATTGTTACACTTTTTGTTACACATTTTAATTTTTTTTCTTTTCAGAAATCAGTCTACGTATAAACGTTTTACTGACAAAAGTCAACATTGTCGTTTGCATTTGATAAGAATTGATATTTTGTCACATGATTTTATTTACTATTATATATTACATATCTTATATTTTATTAACTTTTCAATTTGAGATTCAGCTTGTATTCACTAATGGTGACGGTATTGCCCAAGCGGCTTTAACCAATAACTCACTCACTCACAATGAGATTTCTTATTGTCATCTTCTGGAGTAACATCACTGGAACTAACAACTAATATACACACTCAACTGCTTCAGAAAGTCGATCCATGTCATGTCAAACACATTTCGTACTTCAAATTGAAACTCATACATGGTCATAATTTGTGATAATGGTAAGATATGGGATTTATTTTTCATATATGTATAAATTATAACCAAAATTCAAATTTACTCAGTGATTTTAATCGTAAAAACAATGTTACATCCTTTGGGCTAGATTGACTTATGCAAATTTATCGGGTCAAGGACACAAACTGATCGATTAGATTTTTTTTATAAAACAACATCGTTTTGGGTGTCAATTTGTTTAATTTTAACAATTAATAACACTCTATGGTTAGATCGACAACCATTTCTAAAAATAGATACAGCTACCGCTAGCTTGGAATTCACATTGAGTCGTGTAATATGAGAAAATAGCGGGAACATTTCCATGACTTGAAGAAATGGCCGATTTGGCACTGCTATTGATGACACGTTAGATATATTACTATATTTTGAAACAAGAATCTACAAACAATACACAGATACATTTTTAATTATTTGTGGAAGATTTTGAGATTCTAAAATATGTAAGTGAAATTCTTTGTTTATTTTCACGGATTTGTTCAAAATGTAATCGGTTGATCTTTTCATTAGTCAACATTTTCGCAAATCTCCGATTATTTTCTAACAGAAATAAATTCAATGTCCAAATTTATAAATCAGCTAGATTAGGATATTCTGAACATAGTGATGTAAAAGTTATGCATTTTGCATGCACTTACTATAGAAATTCAACCCAATGAATCGAGTAGGTTACATTTTTATTATGACGTCAAACACGCACCTGCAGGCAGTTTTGTGATTGAAAATACGTTCAATATTTTTAGCTCATCATTTCTCAATAAAATAGAATTGTATATAGATACTAATTATATCATGTGAAAGCCCATTGAGTTCTCATTCGGAAAATGTGAACTTTTTCATGAATCAGGGAACCTCGTCACACACTTTTGTCATATGGATGTCAAAGGGTCAAACCTCAATGAGGTATCAATACGTCAACACCTTTTGGGCTTGATATCAAGCTCGCAGCAGCGAGCATCTTAATTTGCCTTTGTTCTGTTCTTTGATAAAACCCATGCTTTGTTATCAATGTAAACGAGGTGTCGTTGCTAATCTGATATTGGTATGATTTGTGTCACATCTTTCACTGTTCTTTTTCAAATGTGACCCTTTGAAATAAAACATGCAAACAAACTGTTAAATAACGTTTTTTTTAGAAAACCCACGAGTATGGTAATATGGCATATGGTAATACAGGGTTGGTGAAACAATGGTAATTACCACTTATTCAAATTTGTGTCACATCTTTGACCATTTTTGATGATATATATCATATATATATGCATATGCATTATTAGAGAATTTCACCCAAGTGTATTCTGATGAGTTGATAGATTTTGTCTGAAACTTGGCGAGGAAGACAAGATAGTAAAATTATATTTATCTTCCAAAATCATTTTTCATTACTTTCAACAAAACATGTATTTCCCTAAACACAGCACTGCCACAGAACATGTCATAGCATTGGGACGTCATCATGTTTATGATGATAATGTGATGTCATTAGGTTTTTAACGTCATAGAATTGTGAGTTATTACTTAATGAGGTTAAATCATTGTGATGTCATGTTGTTGGCGTGCACATGGCATTGTGCAAAATCTACTGTCAAAACGATATCTCAAAAGAGATATAGCTTGATCTCACAGAGGAAATATAAACACATAATCATCTTAATTCGAATCTACATTCCTAAATAATTTTGAAATTATTAATTAAAATCTACATTCCTCAACAGTGTTATTGAATTCCGCCTCAGGTAAAGAACCAACCACACACAGAATGTGCTTGATTTTAGCCTCCCTCTCTGCCTCGTCGATTGACATCAATTGAAGGACTCATTTGTTAGTGTCCTTGAAAACACTAATATTATACATAAAGTTCGTCTAGTGCGGCATATTCTGGAAAGTTGAAGGGGAACTTAGAATACGGGGCAGTGGTGTAGTGGTGTAGTGGTTACTTTCGTATGCAGGATCGAATTCTGGCAAGCACTCCTTTTTGTAGACTCAAATATTGGCTGAAGGTATAGTAATTATAAAATGTCCATAGACTAAATGATAATCTAGAAAAAGCTGTCTTTTAATACCAAAATATTGACCAAGTGGTTTTAAACAATAACCAGCCCAATTCCCTAAGATGAGGTGAGTTCGGGTTTAATGCCGCTTTCAAGAACTCCATACAGAGTAACTCTAATAATTCTGTTACATGGTCATTGTTGGCTAGGTTAAATGACATTAAGCTCTCTGTGTTGTATGCCCAACATTCCCCTACCTATGGAAATGCAATCTTTAAACTGTCACTGAATTCAAAGTGAAAATACTCTTGCATAAAATTCCACATTATGGTCCAAGTAGAGACAAATGAAAAGTCGATGCGGGGTTAGTGGCTTTATTGAAGCAGTTTCAGCCTCATTTGTCAATCTTCTTCCAGGTATCAGAAATCATTCCAGCTCTTGCAGAGTTGAATTCTCGAGATTCATATTGATAGTGCGTGAAATTAACAACTAAATGTCATCAATGACTGGATGTCTTGGCCACAATAAGTGACGTGCAAGGCTTCAAGAATTGTTATTTTTGCACAAATGTTATGAAGCTAATGTTAATATTACCAAGCAAGTCAAGACAACTTTCTCGTAGGCCCGGACTACGATCCCTCTTCATTTCAATTTTATTTTCACTCTTTATTCAAAGATAATGTCACGTGGCTAAATGAGGATTGATAGCAATCACAACGAAACGATGGCCAAGTATTCTTCTGTAGCTTTTGTGAGGATTTCCATGTACATGGAATCATCACTGAACTCTTTGAAAGTAATAATTATGGATCATTGTTATGTTGTTATTACTTGGTCTTGATGTTCTGTTCATGTTTCATGTTGTGTTCATGATGTGTTCATGTTGTGTTAATTTTTATTCTCAATGTCAACAAATAATTTATGACTGAAACTTAGCATTAAGTCTCTGCAATAAAAATGTCGATGACAATAAACTAGGTTTTGTTGATCTTAATACATTTACTTATCTTTGATAAACTTGTATGTGTATAAACAATATTTGGTCTTTACTACGGCATGACATATCAATGATGACAAATCAAACTTAATGAAATAGCTGTGTTCATAAACATTCTGAGACTTACTTGAATTCTCCTTATTAATATGTGTCAATGTACATTACAAAAGTTTTGTTAAAACAAAACAACAAAGAGGTTGGTGCATAGAGACATCTTTTATATAATAAACCACTGTCATTTTATCATTATGGCAAGAAATATTTCCAGTTTCATGCAATTTCCATTCACATAGTGCTATAAGAGGAATACGACCAACGCCAATACAATGCACACATCCTAGTATTTACACACGTGTGTATGATGTTTTCTCTACTTAACATTCAATAAGGATTGAGTGGTTAGATAGATGATTGAGTTGGTGTCATTAACTTTCATATATTGAGTCTTAATATGATACATGGCCATTACCTATTTCGGACTTATTAAAAGGTGTTCACACTATAATGGTCACAAGCAGTTTTCGTTCTCTACGACTATGGATAATCTGGTCATGTAATCGGATGTAGTAAAATATACTACATAAACTTTTATTATGATTAGTAAATTTGTAAATATGGAAATGCAGAAAGAGGTGAGGTAAGCTTGTTTGTTTGTTTGACTATGCATTGCGGTGAAACCTGCAAGCAACGGCTTGAACTGGTAAAACATGAGCGGTACTTCACTGACATTCAGTGTAGCATTGCATTGCATTTCGCGATTTTGTGGCACTGATTCGTGATTTTGTGTCACTATTTCGCAACATAAAATAAAGTGGCCCCTCTCTCTCAGCCATCATATTCAAGAGTATTTAACTTATATCACAGCTGCTAATATCATTGCAGGGAGAAGGCCCGCAACGCCATGTGGCTATGCATTGCGACGAAACTTGCGAGCAACGGCTGGAACTAGCGAACAATGGGTGGTACTGCACTGAAATTCAGTGTAGAATTGAACCCAAACCTTACTGCGTGTAGAACAGTTCTCTACTGCAGACATAGTTGCCGTGCCCCTGGCGAGATTCGAACAACGGGCCTCTTGATCCGAAGTCGAACGCGCAAACCACTACAAATAAATACGAAAAGAAACTGCTATTGTCCCTTAATACAGCTAGACTGTAAGCTTTACATTTGCTGTTTCAAATTTTAAGGTCAAAATGAAGTTCCAAGGAGAGATAACTGACGATTGTAATCCTTAAGACAATATCGAGTTCATTATTTAGATGTCCACTGATCCATGTCCATGCTTATATTGGCATTCTTTTCAGTGGCTTGAACCCAATCTTCCCTGTTGCTATTGAACATGCTAATCACTGAACTCCTGAACTCAATAGCAAACATCATTCATTTACCAGTAGTGTGTTGTGTGAAGTCAGTTCAGTTCTCAATAGATGTTGCCAGTGGAACTGTCCACAATATTGGTCAGAGACAAGACAAGTGAAGGCAACTTAACATGACTGTGGAACGAATTTCTTTGCAAGGGTCAACATCAAAACGTTAAAGGTGTGTTTATTTACGTTTGTAATATCATTACAAGAAAAACTTGAATGATATTTAGTCATGGTGAAATAGCCTATCATTATGAGAAATATTATATCCAAAGGACAATAGCGTATAAAAGTTATAACAGGTAAAACACCAATATAGACATCTTGTTCAAATATTTCACTTTTTCCTAATATCATTTTTGCCTAATTAAACCTAGTTAAATAGCTGGATATGGTATTTGATTTAAAATACAAATGCAAATGGATTAAATTTATTGCGTGCTTCAATTAATTAGTATTGACATTTAATTAATGTAACTCTCTCGGCTCCTGATGAACTGATAGTTTTGCTCCTTCCTTCGTCACGGGGATATCATGGAATAATAGTTTTAATATTTATTTGAAACCCTCTGTTTAGAGGCAACATACAGAAGCCACAATCAATGGCAAAATAGTTTCATTCTGTTCTATTATTCTACAATTTCCCCCGGGGAAATCAGGATGACTTCAGGTTGGAGGAAGGAGACATGGATGCTATGTTGCTCAGTGTCAGTTCTAACATTCGTGTCACACTGACAAAATTTTAGCTAACTGGAGAAAGATGAATGGACCATTGTACATGTATCTCATATATTGTAAATTAAATTTCATTTTTTTTATTTCGTAAAATTATTTCGTTTTAAAGGAGCAGTAGCACGTTTTTTCGCTCAAATAAGTCGATGAAATGTATTTGAAAAATAATGACACCAATGATAAGACATCCTTATTATTCGGAAAATTAATTTAAAAATGAGTGTACATGGTTCCGTAAAGCCATGGGAATCGTTTTTGTTATTCGAAATAATAAAATGTGTTCACAATAAAATGGCCGCCATGCAATTTTTGCTTTATATGCAACACTGTTATTACCATTACGGATAATTGGTTTGTGTAATACGATGTTTTATGCTCTAACGTAATTATAAATGGCATAAACTGTCATTATAAATGGGAAATTTGAAGAAAAGAAAAAAATTGAAGAAAACGTGCTACTGCCCCTTTAATTCTGGGCATATTTTAAAACATTCAAAGTAATATCCGCAGTAGTGTATGAAACAAGCCTTAATTGTTACCAACTCGCAGCTGAACATTTGTCAATTTATGTGCTAGAAGTTTGCAAGCAAATCAAAGTTACGAACCCGAACAAATGTAACCAGATTATGGACCGTCGTTTCCCATTTTGATATTTCTCACATCTGATAAAGGAGAAAGTATATACTCCGAAATATTGTGTATTTTTACATTTAAGAAGTTGTTATCCAGGAAATATTCCAGTTCTTATGTATGCCACTTGCAAATGCTCTTCAACAATGTCTGGCAATGCAAGTTTCCGTCATAAGTACATAACAAACATGATAGTCTGTGAGGCATTTGAAATAAAACCCTCCTACATAAAAAGTCCTTTATTTGTTAGACATGTCAACTACTATGAATTAACTCGACAGAATTGTTCATAAATTTTCCCAACTGTCGTCAGACTCAGACATAATCAAATCTTGTTCCAACATCAGTCTCAGATAAAAACCCTGAATGGATCTTAATAAACAGGATTAGTATATATTCGTTCTGTAGGAAAATGATATGAAATTTTGAACATTTACATAAGAGAATATTTTTTCGTGACCGATTTCATCTTATTTGTTAGGATGCTTTACATAAAATGCATTTCAAACATTTACAATATGTTGACATAGAGACTTAATCAACATCAATCACAGCTGCAGATTCGAACCCCGTGCTAACTACACGATCCCGCCTAACTTTCTTTCACAGGGTTCATGGAAACGATCTTGATCTGGCAAATGATGAAAACACCTTTCATCGAACATACCAAACGTAGGATAACAAGAAATGTACATTATACACATAACCTCACTAATGCTTGTTTACATTTCCTATTAGCCAAATTAGGTTAATAACTATGGATATCCTTTTAGCAGAGTTTTTTTGTAGATCTAAAGAAAGACGTTGATATCTAAGTAAGGCACTTTCATCTCTTCGCATCAGTGTGTTATCGTCAAATATTGTTTCAATATTAGAAGATTTATATTCCTATTTCGATTGTTTGCAACAGTTTAAGTATATTTGAACTTAGTTTTGAAGATTTGTTAACCGTTTGTAAGGTAGGCCTGAAACGACAAAATTTAAAACCTTCCAAAAATTACAGCAACATATATTTCACATGAGACGTTCGAGAAGTTGTAATGAAAGGATGATATATAACTGAATCTACAATAAATCCGAAAACATGTTACTTATATTTGATGTATTTATAGTGTTTGTATTAGTTGGCAGTCTGCCTATTGTACTGAGAAACTGTGCAATATATAATCTAAATAAAGTGTACAATGATATAGGGAAATTGGTTCCTGTCTTGATATCAACCAGAAAAGTCGATAACATCCTCAGGCGGTTTAGAACCTGTTTATCAAGTGTTTTTAACAAGAAAACTGTCCTGGTGGAAGATAATAATTACTTGTTAGAGAAGATATGGATAACAATAAGAAATGTTCAAAGTCTATGGTCACATACATACCAATAAGATGAAGTTAAAATACGTATACAAATCATGTTGTTAATATAATTTCAAAATGATATATTTTTATATATAAGTTTATAACTTTGGGTACTTACTCTTTACACCGGGAATGTGTGTTATCACTGTGTAATAACGATTGAAATATGTGTTTACATTGTAGATTACTAATTCAACTCAAATGATATATTTACAAAACGAGCATGTTAAGAAAATCTAAATGCTTAAAGATACATAATAAGCAAAAATGCACCTTTGTATAACATACTTTCACGTAAGTTTTCACTTGGTGCCTTGCCAAGTCCAGACTCAGCGAGTTAAAACAACACGAGTTTCAAGTTCTGAGAAGTGATTGATGGAGCACTTCTTGAATCTGTAATCAGAGTCGCCATGATATGTTAAGCTGCTTAAATATTAGGGAAAGAAGTGGCTACGTTAAAAAGGAATCCAATACTTGAAGGGGCAATATATTGCATTGATGAAACTTTGAAACTTACTCATACTTACGTGTAAGATAATACTTTCATGTGTATAGTTTACAAATAAGTGTAAACATTACAGTTTTTGAGATTTTCTTGACCAATCATTACAGGATTCAAGGGCACATGGTAATTTGAGATTGATAATTGTATTTATGGACAAAGATGGTCCATTGTCGATGCAGTTATAGCAGTGCATTTGTGGTCCAAACGAAATCCAAAATATATGATATTTGCATTTAGATACACAAGCAAGTGAACATTTTCAGAATGCAGCTCTACTGCAATTGATAAGATGAGAATGTTGTGCATAATGGGTGCCAGCTGGTGGTTAGGACATGTTTATCATTTTTGAATCATCACTGATAGTTGTCATTGATTCACATTTTCATTTGATTTACATGTATGTTTACAATATCGAAGATGTTCAATTTCTTATCGCTTTGATATAATAATAATAATAATAATAGTATATTTATAATGCGCACATATCCATGCACATTGCATGCTCAAGGCGCTACACAATTATTACCCTGAAGGAATCATACTTTCGGTGCTGCCTATGAAGCGCTCCGCGCGACCAATTAGGTCCATACGTTCCCATATCAAGGTACCCATTTGTACAGCTGGGTGAACTGAGTGCAATGTGGATGAAGTGCCTTGCCCAAGGACGCAACACAGTATAAGACCCAAGTCACAAATGTTTGGTGTCTCCACCGGGATTCGAACCCGGGCCGTTGGCGTGAGAGGCAGACATGCTAACCACTACACCACTGTGCTCCACCCTGTTATAAAAGCTAACTACGAAATAAGCTCTTCTGTGTTAAAACCTGTGTGGTATGTCTTAAACCCAATGTGACATTTCATATAATTTCGAAAATAAACTATATCAACATATTCTAATTCAGTATTAGGTTATGAAGCCGTGTTTTAAAATTGTCTTTGAACCGCCAATGCTATTAACCTGTGGATATTAATCAATGCCAATGGATTTTCTCCAAGGCATTATCTTTCTAGAACAAGATTTGTGTCTCACCTTTGTAAGAGAAAATTCCATTCTAGGGATTCTGTGTACCATTAGTAAATAGCTTTTTACCTAAAACCCTTCTAAGATAATTTCGTACTGATCTTAAGGGAGAGTGTCATTATCCTAATGTATTTCTGTTTGCTTAATTTACAACCATCACAACAGTGTGTTAAAGGTGCATCCATTGTGTTTCATAAAATTTTATTTGGCTTTAATACGTTCCAACACACCAAATGTGCTGCTTACAATACAAACAATTTCACTAAGCTTGCATATTCATCCCCAATCGCCAAATATATCATAATTACTAGTTTCCAATTAAAATCGAGTAACATCAATTACGCATGTGCAGACACCGAAAGTGCATGTCCTATTTACATGCACAGTAGTTATATGACCTATTTAACATTATCAACCCAAATTTGTTTTTTTATCTGGTTAAAAAAAGATTCCAAAATTACGTTTGACTCATTGGCGCGCGCCACACGCGGTGCATTGTCCGGTTTTCGATCAGAAATCGACACTTTTACCTTCATTTCACCAATATACTAAGTCGAGTATCATCAAAATGGTAGTTTTCGGTAAATGTTGGTACTTCCTGATAAAGTAAGAACAGTTATAACGTTTGGCATATTTGACCCCCAACAACACAATGGATGTACCTGTAACCATTTCCATGTGCTTCCCGTATCGTTTTCTTTGCAAACATTTTGAATAAAATAATAATAGAAAAAGAGCCTATAGGAAAATCAGAACCAGAATCTTGCCACTGCATACTCTTTATGACAGACTAAATAAAGATAAAGCATTTAAAGTTACTTACCAAATATGACCAATTATTGGTGACGGTATGTCATCTGAAAAAAAACCACAGCACTCACCACGGATACATGTGTCATCATTGATTTTCAAATATTTAAAATTTTTTTTTTACATTTATTCAAGTTTTAAAATTAAACATTTCCTTTTTCAATTTGATGTTTTATTTAGCCTTACTTAAAATGTAAACTCCCAAGTAAAATTCAACCAGAATTCGACGAATCACTCATTCATCATTTCTGGTAAATCCAATGATGACAATCTAGTGTTTCAATGAGGAAGAATGGTTGCTGGAAAAAGCTTATGATCAGTTTATTTTACACCATGAACAGGCGTATATATTGTCTTAATAAATCAGATTTTAAAACGACAAACGGTTTTTCTTACATACTTGATATTTATCTGAAGCTTTTATTAGATGAAAATAGCTGTCAATTTGAACTATCACGTAAGCTATGCATAAACATTAGTTTAGTTTCTTTGATATTATTCTTGATTATTCTTAAAAATTTGCCTTAGATATCAATACAAATTTAGATGTAAGCATTTTATGAACAGATCGACGAGAAACTAGGAATATAGATTGTTACTAGCACACTATTGATCGTTCCCTGCAAGGAAAATCAACAATAACCTGATGGACAACATGCTTCCTAACAAAATAGGATTTTCACATGACGTAGGGATGAACAATATTGAAGAGATTCAATACGTCTTTTATTAAGTCTAAGACTGTTCTAAGTCTGAGACTGAGAATACCTTTTAAATTAATGTAGACGAGGTGTCGATGCTAATCTGATATTGGTAGGATTTGTGTCACGTCTTTCACTGTTCTGTTTCAAAGACCAAAAGATGACTCAGAACTGTTTAGGACTTTCTTTGAGAAAGCAAGCACGTTTGCCGATTTGGTTAGACGATGGATACTAGCTCAGATTAGTGTTTAGATTTTCAGCAGTTTAAGTTACAGTTATATGTTTTAGTCTCGATTCCTCATGAATGATATTTCAGTTCAGGTTGAGACAACAAGTCTAAAGATAATCTTACAGTTGTCTAACATTTAGCCTCTGAAATGATAAAAAAATGAAAATATTTGAATAAAAAAAGAGGAACCTCTGAGAAGTGTTATTTTTTTCAGAACAGAATTGTTACCTTAAACTGATCTGTGAAGTCTTGTTGCAGACTTTCCCAGACACTAAAGGGGTCTGGATGACAGACTAATCTTACATACTATTATAATAAGGTACAACTGTTTTGGGTGATAAACATAATTCAGCTTAATGTGAATCTCCATTCCTAAATGGTTTCTAAAAGTTAAAATTATTAATGTAAGTCGACAGTCCTAAACAGTGATATTGAATTCAGCCTCAGGTAGAGTCCCAACCATACATACTGAATATGCTTGATTTTAGCCTCCTTCAGTAATTTCACTACACAGTGTAATGAGGTATAACTGAGAAGTCGATTGACGTCAATTGAATGACCAAAGACTCATTTGTCAGTGTCCTTGAAGCACTAATATTATTTATAAAGGTCGTCTAGTGTGGCTTCATGCATATTTTGGAAAGGGAAATCAATCACAACAGTTAGGATTGGATTTAACAGAGAGGGGAACTTAGAATACTGGCCGCTGGTATAGCGGCTACTTTCGCTTTTAACCATGTCTGCAGGTTAGAATACTGTCTATCTGTATAAGGACTACTCACTCCTTTTCAAACATGTTATCAGACTCAAATATTGGCTGCTGTGTACTGGCTTCTCTCCTTTTCAACCATGTCTGCATGCTGGAATATTGGCTGCTAATATACTGGCTTCTCTCCTTTTCAACCATGTCTGCAGGCTGGAATATTGGCTGCTAATATACTGGCTTCTCTCCTTTTCAACCATGTCTGCAGGCTGAATATTGGCTGTTAATATACTGGCTTTTCTCCTTTCCAACCATGTCTGCAGGCTAGAATATTGGCTGCTAATATACTGGCTTCTCTCCTTTTCAACCATGTCTGCAGGCTGGAATATTGGCTGCTAATATACTGGCTTCTCTCCTTTTCAACCATGTCTGCAGGCTGGAATATTGGCTGTTAATATACTGGCTTCTCTCCTTTTCAACCATGTCTGCAGGCTGGAATAATGGCTGCTAATATACTGACTTCTCTCCTTTTCAACCATGTCTGCAGGCTGAAATATTGGCTGTTAATATACTGGCTTCTTAAAAGTTATGCCTTCTCGTTGGCAGGCTAGAATATTGGCTATTGTTATATTGGCAGTCATAGTCCATGACTGTGTACACAAATAAGACCCTTTAATAGAGTCTCTTTCTATAGCTAGTCTAGATAAACTGAAAACACATGGAATATTAAATATGAATATGGAACCTAAACTTTATAAAGAAATGAAATCAAAGGGAAGAAGATTGAGTAATTATTAGATTCCATGGACTGAGGTTCAGTCTAATATTTTGGCTATACTCTAATTTTTGGAATACTGGCCTTTAGCAGAATGGTAACTTTCTCCTTTTCTGGAGGCAGGCTCGAATATTGACACGTGGTATATTGGCTATGTATTCCTTTGCAAGAGACCTGTGCGATGTCCCTTTGAAATAATAATTCATATCTTTCTATATATTAACTCCAAGATATGTTTTACAGGTCATGGGTGGGCTAGGTTCAATGACATTCAGCCTTCCAACCTATGGATATATAATGTTAGCCTGTCACTGAATTTAAATGAGTGAAATGTCTTTTGCTGAAATTCCGCCAAGAATTACATTATGGTCCAAGTGGAGACAAAATAAAAGTCGATGCAGGTTATTGGCTTTATTGGTGCAGTTTCTGCCTCATTTGTCAATCTTCTTCCAGCTATCAGAAATTATTCCTGAGTTCATTTGTTTCCCAAGATACATATTGGCAGTGCGTGGAATAAGGGACTTGTAAGGGTTCAAGGAATTTTATTTTCGCATGAATGATATATAGCTGATGTTAATATTACCACCAAGTCAAGATAACCTTTTCGTTGGCCCGGAATAAGATCCCTCTTGATTTAAATTTCATTTTCACTCTTGCTTCAATGATAATGTCAGTTTGCTAAATCAGGATTGATAAACGGTAGCAATAACACTAACACGGTGGCCAATTTTTCTGTAGTGTTTGTGAGGGTTTTCATTTAAATGGAATCAAGACGTTATGGGGTTCGAATCCCGCCAGGTGAATAGCAACGTCGTTTGCTGTGGAGAACTGTTCTACATGGTGTGGATGGTAGCAGCTTTCACCACAATGCATAGCCATAAATACTCTTGAAAGCACCTCACCTCATCTTCATTACCTATCATCTGTAATAAGTATTCAGCTGCTGACGCCTGATAGTCTAGGTGCACAAGGAAACATGCTGAACATGTTCTTTCTGCTCAGTGCTGAAAGGCAACTCAAATGTTTCTATCTGCTTAAGAACACTGAGTCAGTCGGAATGGTCATGAGTAAGCCTTTAATAATTGACAAAACAATCAAGTGATATATGGCCTTCGTACACATTTGTGTTCAAGTGTTCTGACAATAATAATTAACGATAATATGACATGCTTAAAGATACCCGTCGAAATCCCATCATTAAATTTTAGTTGTTAAATAAAATATGCTTAGTAAGTAATTCAACAATGAAAATCAAATCGTTTGATCACAAAAGTCTGAAAGACAGGCCTTGAGAAATGTGTGTATGTGTAATATATTTATAATTCAATATACTTGATTCTTTAAAAACCTATCATTTCTAATATACACACAAGACCTGACAGCAACATCCTTACGTTTCATTTTCCTGTGAAGCCTGCTGGTAATGGGAGTCCATGTATTGCTTGGTTATTCGGGTCCTAATCTTCAGCCTTTGTGTCCCTTTGAACTTTTCTATCTTCTTTTCAATTTCTGAGAATTAATACGATACTGCTTTTGAAATTAAACTAACTGGGATTTGATATGAGTTGGTATTAACATGACTGTCAAGAACCCCTGACATCAAAGAACACATTATTTAGAAACTACTGACATCATTATAGTAAAAACGGGTCAACGTTATTGTGGCAATCCATTTTTTTCACAAATATCGTGTTGATTTACATTTTTTAGTGTTGATCATCACATCATTGCTTTCTTAACAGGCTTCCATAGTCTAGAATTGTCTTCAGGCAATGGAGATTATGGATGTAAAGTGACCAATATTCCTCTATTTGACATTTAAAAAGCGGCGATCAATAAACGGACACTCTTGGACTCGGTGAATGTCAATGGCAGGTTATAAAGATCCCTTAAATAGCTGGTGAAGTTGAAATTGAAGCCATCAGCTATTGACGAACTAATCTTAATCTTGGTATTCTGAGCAGTCGGCAATGAGATGATGTTCAAGTACACTTGGGGAGTTGAGATAGCTTTTTCCAAATTGTTTTGGGCAAGAACGTTTGGCATTTAACTTTTTTTAATAAACAAAAGATACTACCTACATAAATAGCCTTCTTGGACTATAATCTGTTGACGTGTCTTTACATACTGTACTGTACAACCCAACAGAGCCCGCCTCGTCTGAAGAAGTTAAGGGGATTCCAAACAACGAAGTGGGGTTCTGAAGACATGATGTAACGCCCATGGATATAAATACGCTTCACATTTAGTCATATATTGCGTATGTCATTGTATTTTTCATCAAACGTAGGCATAAAACATTTTGAAGGATATTCTCATATCTTTCAACCAAATGCCCAACAGGAAATACGAAAACACGTAATGCAATATTGTTTCCCTTTCTCCATTCTATTTACAAGTACCTGATGCAAATCACTTAGGTATTTGTTAATGGAGAATGTGCGAGGATGGGAGTGATGGGAGCTGCTCTTGTACACAAAAACATAAATATTTCATAATTTAAATTTTAAAAGTTATATGTTAAGTTTATAACATTGAACAAATACTATTTACGATTTCGTCAATGTTGGTAAGTTTCCATTTTCAGTTACACACAAAAGATAAGGGTCATCACTGTTTAAATTTTCCACAACAATAGATTTTGGTGAACAAGCTCGAAGCACTCTAGACGATATTTGAGATAAAAAGGTCAACTTACACCAATTTCCCTGAAAATGTCGACACAGACACCGTAAGCTCGGTTTACTAAGCTGTTACTTTAGGCCACTTACAATGTGTCACTAAGTTGACTTTGTCTAAGTGATCAGGCTGGCAAACTGCCAACATACAACGAAGATGAACACTTCCATTACTTAGACTCTCCATTGCAACCGCATACTTTGGTTTGTTTTGAGTTTTTGTCCATTATAATTTCATTAACACAACCGATATGATGAATGTACAGCTGGACTGACACCTTTCACTTTAATGTGCATAATTTGAAAATAGTAAATTTGTTACTTTGAATTTAAACATGAAGTTTTGTTAAGGTGACACGTGCAAAGGAGGAAAGTCTATCCCATCAAGACTGGCTACCAAACCTTTTGACATTTCGTATACATCAGAGTGATAATGGATTTGAATAAGGGTCTATTGGGAGACTGTACAGACATTGGGTGAAAGTTCAAATGAATTATCACGTTATCGGGGATATTACTCTCACAAAGGTTGTACATTGTATACTCTTAATGTGGGAAAATGGTAATACCTTTCACCTACACAGATACCGACATATTATTTATATTTGTGAAGTTGCGAAGTGACAAAGAAGCGAAGTGGCGAAGACGTGAAGTAGCGAAGTTGGGAAGTAGTGAAGTGGCGATGCGAAGAAGCGAAGTGGCAATGCAAAGAAGCGAAGTGGTGAAGTAGCGAAGAAGTGAGGTAGAGAAGTTGGGAAGTGAGGAAATAGCAATGTGCCGAAGTAACAAAATGCCGAAATGGCAAAGTGGTGACGTAGCGAAGAATCGAGGTAGCGTGTTTGGGAAGTTTGGAAATGATGAGGTGCCGAAGTAATGATGCAAAGTAGCGAAGTGGAGATGCGAAGTAGTGAAGTGGCGATGCAAAGTAGCGAAGTGGCGATACGAAGTAGCGAAGTGGCGATACGAAGGAGAGAAGTGGCAATGTAAAGTAGTGAAGTGCCGATTCGAAGTAGCGAAGCAAAAACCTTCGCATCTTCGCAATTTCGCATTGCGTCTTCTCTATATCGCCCTAGGTTTGAATAACATGAAGTAGCAAAGATATCAGCCACCATACTCCTTTGAGATTTCATTTCGCGCATTTTGTGGCACTGTTTCGTGATTTTGTGTCACTATTTCGCAATAAGAAATAAGGGAGAAGGCCTGCAACGCCATGTGGCAACGCATTGCGACGAAACTTGCGAGCAACGGCTGGAACTAGCCAACCATTGGTGGTACTGCACTGAAATTCAGTGTAGCATAGCACCCAAACCTTACTGCGTGTAGAACAGTTCTCTACTGCAGACAAAGTTGCCGTCCCCATGATGGGATTCGAACCACGAACATCTGGATCCGTAGTTGAAGGCGATAACCACTACGCTATCCCGCCAAACAACATGTTTCTACTGGATCAAAATAGCTGGCGTTGTTGTACCAATACTTTCTTTTGACTGCGAGTATTCATGAAGAAATCCCAAATAGCGTATTTAGAAGGTTCAACTTCATGAGATACATTAACTTAATTAGTGTATGTCACAGTTAAAGTCTCACATTCATTCACTAAGTTTTACTTTGCTGGAATAACATCACTGGAACTAACTGAAACATTCTTGTTCAAGGATTCACTTACATCAATCTATATGCTATTGAAACCTCTTTACACAAGAAGTGCTTTAGACCAAATTGATTTTCACGGCTCGCGAGAAGAGGATTGGTCTCATTAGAACGAAAGAAAAGTATAAAACAACTAACATCCTCAGGCTATAAAAGATTACATTTTGTTCGTTCAAATTGCAGGATCGCATGTAAATGTTACATTGTCTGACTTGATCAAATGGAAAAATATGGTGAGAGGAGAAGATAGAAACGCGTCTGGTATAAAAAAACAATCTCTATTGCAATGAACTTATCTTATAAACTGGAATGTGTGAAGGATATTCCAGAAAGGATTTTATTTTGTGTGTTGAAAGTGCTACCAAACGTTAGTGCAATTTTAGTTATAAACCTTTTTATTTATTTGTTTATTTTTTTGTAATATGTAAAGTTTCGACACAGATTCTTTTGTCGTTGTCATCATTATGTTTGTTAATTTTAATCATTCAGACAAGCTTATGTTTGAACTTGCATTTTAGAATAATAATGATAACTCCATAACGAATGTTAATTGATTATAATTAATGATTATGTATTTTATTGCTACTTGCATTGATGTTGAAATAAAACATGTCTTGGTAACACAGTAATGCATTTGTTAATGCCCTAACATTTAGGAACCTAATACTCAGTATCAACGCATAATCAGTATTCTTTCGATCGTAAACTATTGCTGTCACTAGGCGCTTTAAGATAGACATGAACTTGCGAATGTGATATACTGCACTTGGTAATATGTGGAGCTGATTCATGTATTAAGGAACAACAACGAAATAACTATTTGGTGTTTTCCAAACGTAAAGTGCAAAAAAAACCTCCTTAATAATGGAAATAAGCCAATACCCTAGGGTGGAAATTCTATCAAGACATCATTATTTTCTGTTCGTCAATGAGTTTTCTACAGTCAAGCTGACTTCCTTTCTCTCTCAAGGGAGGTGCAACAAGTACGAACTGTCCACTTGATAACCTTAGCCTTAACTTTATGGACAATACACTTGGTGAGGGGAAAAATATAATAATGTTTACATCTTACTCCTCTTTCTCATTTCTGTCTTCTATCTCTTCATATGGTTTCTTTGACAGTAATTGTTCTTTGCTTGCGACTGGCACTAAATCTCCCTGAAAATTTGAAAATAACTTTCCTTTTTCTGATTGGAAAGTGTAAATGTGTATCTGGTTTATAGCCCTTGTTTATTATGAAAGGTGAGTTTAATTACACTACTTCGAAAACATTATGAGAGGAATCGAATGCCCTGATGACCTATATTGACCTTTTCACTGCTTGATATAACCATTTCGCATGCATTTTGGAAATAAAAATGTGTTGTAAAAGTTATTCCTGTTGAGTTGACTAACCATTACATGTAGAAACTGTTATAAATTATTGCTTCAGTTTAAAGAAGGAATCAAGATGTTTTTAAAAACCAAACCAACTACCTATTGCATCACATGTTCTAACAAAGTTCTAACTTTGGTGCTATCAGGTGCCTATACTCCACACCAACCAAAAACCATGAAAATCTTTGTTCGTTGATGTTAGTTAAGCCACAATAAAGTGCCCTTAAAATAAATGTATAGGTCAGATAAAGCAGGGCTGTATTTATGTCATTTATTAGTTATTGTAAAAATAGTACAACTAAACAATACGTAACGTTAAATACCAAGCCCACTATATATTTCCTGGTAATGATGCATTTGGTTCCTGTGATATTATTGTCTGTGACAGGTCTCTAAGTGGTCATCTCAAGGAGTTCCGGCTAGATTCGCAGGTGTTCTGAAAATGTTTTAACTCCAATGCATCTCGTGGTTTATTTGGAATCAATAGTTGTTAAAGGCGCTGTAGCACGTTTTTTGCAAATTTTATTTTTTCAAATTTCTCATTTATAATGATTGTTTATGTCATTTATATTTACTTTAGAGGGTAAAACATCTTATTACACAAACCAATGATCCGTAGTGGTAATAACGTTGTTGCGTATAAAGCCAAAATTACATGGCGGCCATTTTATTGTGAGCACATTTTATTATATTCGAATGACAAAAAAAATTCCCATGGCTTTACGGAACCATGTACACTCATTTGCAACTTAATTTTCCGAAGAGAGAAGGGTGTTTTACTATTGTTGACATTATTTTTCAAATACATTTAATCGACTCATTTCAGCAAAAAAACGTGCTACAGCGCCTTTAAATTATCATTTTGCATGAAAATGAAAATGAATTGGCATTCTTTTTAATTTAACATTTCCATTATTAGTAATCATATAGATACGTTGACTTATAATATATCACATACCATACCAAAAAGTTGTTTAAAAGTTATTTTGCAGATCTGAATTAAATACTTATGATAATTATGGTTGCATTTGACATATACAGACAGGCAGACACAATGTATATTCTGCAACGTTTCATTTCAAATCATATTCTAGAAAGAACATAGATGTAAGTACATAACTTATATATGAAATATATATCTATAAATATATTCGTATTGACACGTTGGATTGGGTATCATGAATATATTATGGTAAACCAGTTTTATTGAGTTCTTTTTCTGAATCTGATAATAAAGGTTTGCACAAAGTCCACATAGACAAGCATTGTTCTTCAGTGTTCATATTCAGGCACTGATTCATACATGCACTTTCGACAGAAGATCACACACGTCATTCATCATAAAGGACACTGTTTCTTGGTAATGAAATTGTCTGGTACCCTGGTTAAAGTAAAGTATGACAAACAATCCTTCTAATACATTCTTCACCAAGATTGTGCAATGATCATACTGTAGAGTTTATTCCTCACAAATAAAGAGGACATAATATTATATCATACTATGTCTTTGACAAGAGTGTCTGTATATCCCAAGCGAGAGATACCCGCGAGCACCACATTTGGAACGCAAAGTCATAACTTCATGACATTGTTATAACATCACATACAGTTTTATCAAGCCTACTGGTGTAAAATACGCAATAATGAATATTATTATTATTCTTAACCGTTTTTTAAATAATTAACTGGAAGTATCGATTTGGTGATAGGGTATCCAATATCAAATGTACTGTACAAATGAGACTGCTGTAATAGTTTTTATATAAGGATTCCTTCCTTCTCTGTAGGAAAGATTTCTTCTGTAACATCCTGTTTATCAATATCATTTTCAATTTATAATACTTTAACACGCTGTTGTCATTTGAAATTCATATCCGAAGTCAATGCATCATGCAAAACACTGTCATTAACAAAAATACAATCTTTTACTTTCTGGGTTGTAAATTACAAACGGGACGCTGATCTGACAAGTTGAGAGCAAGTTTTTCTTTGATTTGATTGATGAATAGGTGTTGGCTCAAACATGATCAAAGAAATCATTCTCACACTTCGTCATTTTCATTTCTCGAATTTTCCAATGTTCAAGATAAGTTAATAATCAAATTATGGGAAACGTTTTTCAGCTAAAATTGTCAAGCTAACTGGATTACTGGCTTCAAACATTGTTTGATCAATATCCATTTACTTTGACTAGACAAACAACAAAGGCAAAAAGTTAGACGAATAACATATGTATATACATGAATATACAGAAAGTTTTTGGCATAAATGAGGAATTATCAGATACAGTCAGGCCTCGATAATCCGAACGCTTCCTTTTTTCATCAAAAACGTTCGGATAGTGAACTGTTCGGACTACTGAGTACTGAGGACTACTAAAGAGATAAGTTTGGTTACATCTTCCTACCGTTCGGAAACTGCGAGATTCGGATTATCGGTGGCCGGATTATCTGTAAATGAAAGTAATAAAGTTTGTTTAAATTGTTTAAGAGCCTACCAGTACATTACAGGTGCAGGAATATAATAAAGATGAAATTGATCTCCGAGAAGCTGAGATCCCTGGAAGGCCCTTAAATGTGAGTTTCCCTGGTCAGCCGGACTAAGCTACAGACAACGGTGCAGCATGCTACAGACAACGGTGTAGGCTAAAGAAAGTGGTGGCTACATACAACGGTGCAACCTAAAGAAAAACACAGCTACAGACAACGGTGTAGCAAATAAAATGCGATGGCTACAGACAACGGTGCCGCTTGGTATAATGTGAAGACTACAGACAACGGTGTAGCCATTGTGAAATTGTTACGCAACTGACCAAGGAAGCATGTAAAGCTAATGAGGTTATTTAGGATAATGTTTTGGGGAAATGAAATCCGTATTGGGGAAATAAAAAACCCTGAGAATTCCTAGGTGGTGAAGTCAGAGGATGGCAACGAAGGAAATTGGAGATAAATACTAATATGAAATATTTAAAATGGACGGAAAGCATTACCATATTAAGAATGGTGAAGTTGGGGGTGGATGAGATGTAGAAAATACATAAGAAATGAGAATTCTGACGGACGAATAAATTATAAAAGTATAATACTGGATGGTGAAAATGTGTGTGGATGAGATTTAATGGAATAGTATGAAAGGAGGATGGTTGGGGATGGAGGAGGGCTTGGTTTAATGAAACAGGAAGCCTTCTTTAACTTCTTCAAGACGATCTTGATTTCCATGACAGGAAAAAAGATGATTCTGTCCTTTAATTGGAGCATTAGGAGGGATCCCCATACATCCTCTGGCTATAAATGATAGGTCTCTGTAATTGTACTCCTGTATCTTCATGTTATAGTTTTTCTGACCTTATTCCATTGCACAGATTGGGGAAAATAGCATTGTTGATTGTTTTGGTCATGTGAAGGTTAGAGTCTATTTGACTCAAATATTTGAATGTAGGTTCACTCTGGATTACATCTTGTGTCTTGAAATGTTACAGAAAAACAACAATATTTGAAGTTAAAAAATTATTAAAATGTATTGGTTTATTCTACGTATCAAATTATACTTCAAAATGCACATTGTAGGAAGTGGCCTTTTCACAGCCACCATTTTTTAATTTCAAAACAGCTGCTTCACATCGACCATTTCATAGTCGTCTCTTCTTTACTCTTTAGTTGTATTTGCTTTGGGCTACAGAGAGTATTGAATTAGGTAGTTTGATTTCAAATTTCGAGCAAAACAGAGTTATAACTGGCTGGTATATATGAGGAAAGACACACTTTCCTATACACTTTTTATGAAACTTATTGTAAGGTTTGTGGTAAATGGTGCCACATATGATCAATTATCAATAATTATAATTTTTTTTAGCAGTATTCATTTTCAAGAATTTGTTTGGACATTGCTTATAAAGTGTTGATTAAATGTGTTATGTACTAGTCCAAAACACTGATTTTGTGGCAATCGAACTTCCAAGGAAAATAAGTATTTCATGACTGAAATCTCCATGCAAATACATATGATATATGAAGAATGTTTGACATAAAATGAACAATGAAAGTTCATATTCCCCTCAATTGGCTCCTTCAAACGTAAATAGTAAACTAGATTGATAGGAAATGTACAAGGTAAATGTAAAATAAGAAAAAAAAACGTCATATATCTTTGGTGATCTCGTTGTATTTTTCAATTTGACATTTCTATTAGAATATATCATCACACAATTCTATAAGATAAAATGTATTTTTATTTGTAGCAGGTGCACGTTTTCCCCTTGGAACTTCCTCTTTTGTTTTTAGTTCACTGCAGATGTTCTCAACTATCACACACAATCATATCCGTTACCATCACTTCGAAGTCTTTTAAATGCAAAATAGTCGTAAAGAAGCCAGCATCCTGAAAGCAAGATTTTTCATTACCAAGTTCGTTTTTGACACATACGCACTTATGCCTGAGGCAAGCTTCATTAGGCATTGTTCTGGTAAAAGAACGAAGCAGTTTCAGGAGATGAGAACACAGATGCTGTGAACACAAACAGGCTGTGATCTGTGTGGCTGCATAAACAAGTTGAATTTTCTCGGGAACATATTTTTTCAAAAGTGACGGGAAAAATGGGCGGAAGGATGTTATTTTAAGTTTTTTGTTGAAAATATTAATGATGTGGATGAGTAAAGAGTCTTTTTTTCGATCAAAATAAAGCTTGGAAGTTGTAGAAGTATACAAAACGGAACCACACCCGTTCCTGCAGACCCATATTTCTGGTCGACAAATGAATTAGGGGATTGATAAAAATGAAGAAACAGATTACAGAAGAGGTCAATTTGTAAAGGTTTCAGAGTTACACATCAGTTCTTAATATCGGATTCAACGGTTAAGTTGAATTTTTGCCACTTTAAGATCTAATCTCATACACATGTGGTCAATTCATGTTGTTGTTAAAGTAATGTGCACAGTCTAAATGCACATATCTATATAACAATACGTTATGATGTGATTGGGACTCTCAAGGGTAAAAACTAAATTCCCTGATGTCTACAACTATATAGATCCTTCTCATTATTCAAAGAATTTCTGCATATGGCCTTCGTGTTATTATGTGTTATCAGAAGGTATTTCTGAAACCATAACTTCGCATAATACAAAGTAGAACAACTTTTCTCATTACCCTTTGGCTTCCTATGCATCTTTGTTTAAGAAATAACATCAACATTCTTGTATTACATCTGACCATGGTACTTACTATTCCAATCAGTTTATATATCTGGGCCTAGATTTGCGAAGCTCTCTTAGTGCTAAGATAGTCGTAAGCCAATGTTAATGTATGGTATTTACGACTATCTTAGCGCTAAGAGAGCTTCGAAAATCTAGGCCCAGGGCAGTCCTAGAGCGGATATCACAATGAATGAGGTACAAACGCATATGATTTTCATCAGCTGTAGCTGTCAAAGCTATAAGATTTCAAGCGTATTCTCACAATTAAAAGGATCTAGTGTCTCTGTGATCATGAACTTAGAATAAATGGGTTTGACTGAATAAAAATGAAATATTTAGAGGATATTTGGCTTTTCTTGACTAATACCATTCTTATCTCATCGAGTGAGGTAGAAAGGTTTTGTTTTCACGAGTGGCGGAGCCACGAGTGAAAATATATAACTTTTCTACCTCACGAGATGAGATAAACATGGTATTTGTCAAGAAAAGACAAATTTTCTTTTAAAAATATATGACCAAATCCTTGCATATTCACCGAAATAGACTTGCATTTACGTTGAGTCGGCGCCAGAATGAGCCTGTCGCCTCAGCAACAGTGTGACGTCATGAACTCGTCATGACGTTGGAGCATTGTTTTATGACGTCAGGTCATTGTTATATCAGTCACTAGTGACTGATAACACGTTCCATTGTTATTTTCACTAGTGACTGATATCACGGTTTATTTTCATTGATAGATCCCGGTATTTCACCTGCAATCATATAATAAGTGAAGATATCAGATAAGAAGTCAATGAGTCATTTAAAATGTTTCAATGATTAAATATATTTCAAAGTGGAAAACACATTTTCATGATAGGGATTTGATATTTTGACACAAGGTAAAATACATACTTAATGTGGTTGCCTAAATTAATGTCTGATTTTGAGCAATCACGGCGATGATTTCCTATATTTTTTTATTTTAGGTGTTACTTTAAAGTATTTTGTTTTTAATTTTAAGAGTATGATATCTTAAAAAAATAGGTTACTAATGGCCTCTTATCCTTTTCAAACCTGCCATTTTGCTCTTTCTTTCCCCTTGGTTTCGCCGTTTTGTCAATTTGTTGTGAGTAGGTATGGTAATGAGACTGATTCATACATGTTCAAGGACACCTTTGGGACGATGATAAGCTTCTATTTGCTCCACAACAATCATCTTACTGAAGTGTTTACCCTCAGGTCAATACATGGAGAGACTCAGAGAGTAGCTAATAACTGATTCCACTTGAAGCTCTCTGGTGAACAGCTCAAAGTAAACCAGATCCGGAGAGGAATTAACCTCCTGAACATGACAGCTCCCTGATATGCAATTCCTTGAGCAAATATGAACTTCATCTCAGAGAACAAAGCAGGGATATCCCAGGGAACAATAGCATATTTAAACTGATGTAAAGGATATGCGTGGGGACATTATATAGAGTGACATTATTGATAAATACAATGACATCGACATTATATATATAGAATGGCATGAATGGAATATAGCTAGGGTGAATTATTGAGGTACAGATTCTAGATAAAAGAGTCGAAAACATTACCTATAGGACAATATTGTATCATTTATTCTGGTATGATTCAATTCTGCTCTATGTATTGTGTTTAACAACTCGTTCTTGTTAAGAAAGTAGGGAAGGTCAAAGCAACTGAAAAAGAAAAATGTTGTCATTATCAATTTATAATATGAAAACGCTACTGGTAAACATAGTGACCACATCAATGTAAAAGTTACACAAGCATTTGGGTCACCGTTGGTGTCCCGGTATACAGTCTATGTTGTCTGTCTTCGGGACATTTTCCCGATTATGTTATCCTGCAGTGTGTTGATAGATTATCTCCGTTTACAGCAAACTAACTACAACAACGACTTTTTATAGTTGTTTTGAAATGCTACATGTTTACAAAAGACAATTTCAAAAGTTACTTTTGACAGTTGTCTTAGAGAATTAATTCAATCTTTGGTTTCCTTCGAACTCCCATTCTTTCACTTGAAAAATTGTAAACCATTTAAACTGTACCAATATTTTGTACCAATACTCTATACCAAAATAAACAGGCGTTTCTGGGAGCATTGATTAAACCAGCGTGAGATTCCCGCTATTATGGAAGTCAATCATTGTGCCTACCTTTCATTTTAGGATATATGGCTAGTGAGAATGACTGATTAACATCATCAGCTGATTAGGGAGTATTTGTATGACTCCAATTTTGTAAAACATGTAAAATTTATAGTTGTCCTAAATATGATATAAATACATGTACATCCAAAGTCAGTAGGGAATGAACTTTCAGCTTTCCAAATGAAAATATTGTCAAATTAAGTTTGGATGATTTTAATTGCAGTCCTAAATACAAAATCTAATAATGATTGACTTTATCATTGCAAATTTTGATTTTACAGACCTTGATAACCGGTACCTCGCTAAAGTGTGTTTGGTGTCTGACACTGATGTGATACGTGAAAAGTACATTAATGTTGACTATCACTGAGTGTACGATAAACGTCACAAGTGTTAATCCTGTGCAAGAATATGTTGTTTTCTTACAATTCCAATGAAATTACCATGTAATATTTATCAAATACATTAATTATACTAGAGAAATTATCATTACGTTACCAAATACATTTTTGAATGAATATATCTTACAGTGGGGGGATGAAATTGAAATGTTGGTTCGCCCTTTGCTATTTTCTTACATATTCGATGCACATATATGAAGCATAATCAAATCATTGGCTAAGGTTGATCTTTGGGTAATGAAATGGTACGCTACGAAACAAAAGTACCCAACGTACCTACAGTGCACCCTTCCATCCATGTACAGTATGTTGATATACAGGCGTTCATGGGAACTTTAATTAAATCATCATGATATTTCTGCTTTTATAGCATTCAATCATTGTGCTTACCCTTTTTCTGGGTATCTATCTATAGGGAGAGAGAATGAGAGAGTATTAGTTATGCTTACATAAACTACATGTATGCATTAAATAATTTATTGATGGAATCATGGAATATGTATAATGATAACATTAGCAGGAGTTGAGTAAAACCATTATCATAAAGATAATCTTTCTTGATTGTAAGCAGAGCAAAAAATATATATGCGAGTCCAAATTCACAGATTGATCAACAATGGACATTTGAGGAAACGATTCTTTATAAACAAAAAAACTGATACTTTGACTTTGACCTTAATAGTTTTGCAATACAGAAAACATAATTCAGTATGGGTTGAAATTAAAACTTTCAATATTTTCGAGTTAAGCAACACGTTTGGGTACTTCCAAATGCAGTCCTGGTTACAAAATAATAAAATCATTGATTTTTTAACCATTCTTGGTGTACAGACATCGATAAAAGTGGATAAACTATGATTCGTACCTGAGGGTTTAGGTTAAATCTTACGCAAAGGACTCACCTCCAAAGGGTAGATTAATTTCTACTATTACAGATATTCTGATCCCAAATATCACAATGTTACAACTGTTAATTCTGCACAAAATTGTTTTGAGTTTTTACATTTTCAATCATCTATCATGCAATGTTTATCACAGACACCAATTATGTCAGAAAAACTAACATCATGTTTCCAAATAATCAACAGAGACAATGTTTATCAATTTATTTTATATTTGGGATCACACGACCTGCAATTGAAGTTTTTGTGTCCTGCATTGACTTGTACCAACATTTTATCCATTCAGATATGTATTGTATGCATAAATGCTACTCAGTAACAAGATGTATAGTCTCTGTGTCAGTTACGTCAAAAACCATTTTAGAAAATGCGTTTTAAACATTCAAAGTGCATTTATACAGATATAATACAAAAATATATCATACTCTGATGTAAGAAATTGTGAGTGCTTCCTCACAAAAGTTGTGCCTATCAAAATCGACTTTATTTCGCTTCTTACACTGATGAATATATGGTCACGTTTCCTTTGGTGGAGAGTTTATATTATCTTGTTGATAAGAAGATATTGGTGCATGTCAAGCTATAAAACAAATCTGTGTCTAACCAAGTTTTTCATGTGAGCAACCACCGATAAATCTATGTTTAACCCTGCCTTTGATCAGGAAACACTTCAAAGGCTTTTCCTCCTCAGAGATCACTTCATTGCTACACATTTATAAAGTTATTGTCTCAGACACACAAGGTCATCTGCTACTGATCCATTGGATTCGAATGCATACAAATATTTTATAAAATGAAGTTTTTAAAAGATGACGATCGCCTCCATCTTGAAAGTTGGTCAACTGATGCATATTTATCCATTTCAGTTTTTAAACCATAATGTAGCATAATAATCCATTAGTTTTAAACATTCAATATTTTGTGAACTTGATAAATGGTTTTATCCAGTTTGATGATACACGACATTGAAATATTAAAAGGATCTGATATGTTGTTGAACGTTATTAACGACTTCTTGGCGC
The DNA here is from genome assembly GCA_936450465.1 of Gibbula magus. Classification (NCBI taxonomy): domain Eukaryota; kingdom Metazoa; phylum Mollusca; class Gastropoda; order Trochida; family Trochidae; genus Gibbula; species Gibbula magus. The sequence continues at coordinate 5,388,968 of OW388294.1, forward strand.
AATTTGTGTTCATAATGTTTTAGTATGTGAGGATATTTCATTTGTCACATTTTCCCCCAAAGAAGAACCATACACCATCAACATATAACAGATGATAGAGCGAAGAAATCTCTTGTGTCTGATGTATATGATGCATTCTTACAATTCCTGTGAACAATTTGTTAATGACAGTTTGCAAAAAAAACCCAAACGTTTGTGGAGATTGACGTAAATCGTATGACTTTTTAAGTGACATTTGTATGAGAAGAATGTGAGGTAAATAGTACAATATAATACACTAATTGAAAATATTAAATTAAAATCAATAACAAATACTTAATGACAAATTGAAATCATTATATACAAGTACCAGTTGTTTCTCTAATAATTGTCGATAAACTGAAATAAAACTGAGCCAAAGAGACATTTGTGTTCAACTATCAGAAGATAATATTATTATGCCAATATTTCTGTATGTTTTATTTAACTGAAGTTTTGAGGGGCATTTAAAAATACACGAGAATACATAATACAAATCAAATTTCATGATAACACGACGTTTTGAAGTATATGAAGAAGTTGTAAACACAAAGTGAATAAGGTGTTGGAATATACAGTCCTGGTTATAGGTATTGCATGTGCCCCTTACAGAATGTTTAGTAGAATAGGTTATGTTACAGGTACTGTAATATCTAGTATAACCCAATATATGAAGGACGTGAACCAACTGCTGAAGTGCAAGGTTATCTGAGAAAAGCTAATAGTACTCATGGATTCAATATCAAGATGGATGAGGTTAATACGTCTCCGGGTCTGGCTTTTCTACAGTTCATCTAAATGTCTCGCATACCTTTCGTTCTCCCTTTGTCTGTCTCCTTCTCTGAATTAAAGTTTCCATCCATTCCAGGAAAATGGAGTGTTTATTTGATGGATCTGCAAATATCATTGCATAACACTGTACTAGAACTGATCAATCAACGCCAAACGCAAACTTTCAAAACTTCTGAAGATTATTTAAAGTGTCTTGGAGTCATGAACCATTTGACTACAGGGTGGCAATAATGAAACCATGTTGTGCCACATGCCACATTCGAAAACCTTACTATAGCAATTAACACTCTATGCATATATAAATTTCCGGTGGTGTAGCCCATGGTGAATTACGGCTCTTCAGTTCACTATCACCAATCTGCATTGTGTCAACTCAAGTAGCTTAATTGTCGCAGACTAGGACTGTTTATTTCCTAAAAAACTTGCATATTTAGATGTATCTTAAGCATGTTGCTAAAATCTGCTGATTGGCAGTTCTCTGAGGTCCTCTGAGAAGAAGTTAATATTTACTTGGGGAATTGGATGCCCAGAAGCTGTCGTGTTGATGCGTTTAATTTCTTTCCGATCTGTCTCTCCTTGTCGTGTTCTACAGAGTTTTAGCTGGATCATGTACAATATCTGTTGATAGGAACTGTTGACAAGCACATCAGAAAGACTAAAATGCTCTTTACAGCAAATAGGAACTTATCTGCAGATTTGGTCTTGAATATGTTTATGTTGGTGTTATTGTCGTGCCTGCTCACAGCATGGAAGAGTATTCATCTTTCTGTTTGTATTTCATGCTAATTCAATAAAATTAACCTGTCCCACATCCATGAGGTTATAATCTCTTATTTCATTATAGAAAACGAACGTAGACATGATTCACTGGTGACAATTCCTTTGAAATCTTGTATTTTTGGTCCCGTGTCTCCCATAAGACAAATCCAAATCCATTATGATTCTGTATGTAAGAACTATCATTAGGTTTGTGACATATGGTCTTCTGGGAGAAATATTTATCCTTTGGAAACTGGTCTGGCATTAGCACAACGTGACTCAGATTCAGTACTGGAAGAACATGGTGTTTTATTGTAGGCTTTAGAAAGAGCAGGACACTGAAATAAACTTATATCTGTCACTTTAAGACATTTCTTTATTTACAAATTTATATTTTGATTAACCATTCTACTTCAAGTAAAATCTTAAGTTTGCAGATGTTGCTTTTTCAATACAGTTCAATAGACAGGTAGATTACATCTACAAATGGCAGAAATTCAGCTTAAATGTCATCAATTTCTTCAACTTCTTCTTACATAACGTAAATCTTCGTTTTTATTGACTCATAACAAGCTTTCCTACGTCATTTATCCATAAAGAGGAAATACTCAACAAATCACGGAATTAAATTGTCTCCACTGTATCTATTTCTCTGTTACCTAACTTTTGTCCTCGTGTGCGCATGTGAGAAAAGGGATCTGTTGATTTGAAAAATGGTATCTGTTCTTCTGGTGCTTGTCTCTTCCAATCATGTTGTGATAGAAGATTAAAACCTGAGTGAAACTGACATGACTGATGTAAGTTGAAAAACTCGGAACACTAAAAACAGAGCTTAAACGTAGCTATGACATTTCACCATGCACCTGCCACTTGTAAACATAACTAAAAACTCCATAAACATAAAATGAATAAGATGTCTAAAGTTTCAGGTAATAGTTTTAACATCAACTTCGAATGTTTATCCTTTTAAAAGCGGTATGTTGAAATAGTGTAGCCCACACCATGAATAATAAAACTACTGATACAACTGATTACAGGGATAGAAGTTGGGCAAGTAGTACATAATTGGACATTAACCATGTTGAAGAAAATGTCAAAGAAATTCTAGAACAGTTTACAAGCAGATCATGAGTAATAGATTGTCCAATGAGGCAATGGAGACAACATAATGATAATTTACTAGAAACCAGAGGGCTGTTCCACTAACAGATCTTAGCCCTAAGATCAATCTTAAGCACATCTTCTATCATTGGCTAAGATTGATCTTAGGGCTAAGATCTGTTAGTGGAACGGTACCCAGGATACCACTCATCCTAGAAGGAGCAAAGTCTATTGTAAAGTAGAGCTTTATTTATCTAAACAAAACACTGATATAGTATTACGGTATATTTTGTTGATAGTTTTGTCAATTTCAAGTTGATGTTAAAGTAATTAATTAATAGTTCTTTAATTGCCAACAAAGAGAAAATATCGATCATAAAAGTTGAAAAAGTAACTGTCGTGTAAATTAATGTCAGATTCGTAATTCACTGAGGCCATTTGAAATTGTGCATTATTTTTTTCTGTGCGATTTTGTGAAAATTGACATCTTAAAGTAATTGAATGTGACATCACTCTCACTGAGGCAAAAACAATTTGATACTCATTGCTACAACACCAAATTACACTTGAGAAATCGTGAGAAATCTTTATATAACTACCTTTTGAAATGTAAAAAGTCCATATTACTATGTCTATTTTAGAAGTTTTGAAGATAACTACTGTAGTGATGAAGCTACCAGATAAGGTCGTATCTGCTAGCCACACTCCATTAATGAGCACATTATGAAGAACAAAGTGAGTATGAATGCTTTTATTTAAACTCAGAGTTTGAAGCAGTATATATGTTACTATAAATCTTATCATATGATTAAATCACCAAGTTATCATAATAGTGGGACTTACATTATTTTAACCTTACTTACTTCATAACTCTTCACTGTTTACGTACGTTACCAACATCCCAAAATGGGGGAAGGCAAGATCGCTTCGTGAGTATTAACCGAGAATTAACAGCTTTCTCTGGGTTTATTTCTTTTTGCACACATATGAACTTTGATGGTCAAAACAGATACTGCATCACCTTCGGTACAGTGATAAGGGAAGGATTGGTAGATGTGGATTATTCCTACAATTTATTTTCTATTGAAACAGAAATAAGATTAATTTTACTTTCATATCCAAATCCTCTTATATGCTTTTAAATTTGTAGTAACCAAATATGTTTCAATATATGATAATAAAGGTGGTACAAAACTGTTTCCAAATAGGCCTAACCAAACGTGGCAAGAATTGAAAGATCAAGTTTAAATAAAAAACTACAATATAAACACAAAGGGTAAAATTTAAAATTTAAATTGTTATTTAGGTATTGCCAGATAAAAATGCCCTGATGAAAAAATATTGTTCTGTCTTAATGGACTATGTGCTGTGTGAAAGAGTGTCGACTCTTGAACCATGCATGTTATAGGATGACAGGTCAAAGTGCCATGAAATGCTGCACAAAATAAACTTCAGCTAAACGCTGGCTACTGTTGGCGGGTATCATGTTCATGAAAGTGGGTCACAGATTTCTATCAAAAACAACAAACAATGTTAACAGATTGTTTTATCAATGTGGATAATGCGTACACAGTTAAACACTTATAACTTTGACAAATGTATAACTGTGCAACTGTGTTCCCTTTCGGAAAGGAAATAGTTGATTCCGTCGATTGAGGTCTTCCATCTTAAGGAGCTTGAGATTCCTGAAAGAAGAATATAAATATGTAAATAAAGCACATAATGGGAGGTCAATTGGGATGTTTTCAAGTGTATTTCATTCATATCACGAGAAAGTGAAACAGTGACAAGCATCAAACCATGTTGTCAATGTTTGAAAATATAATAGGTTGTTTTATATTCTGTTTCCCCCACGATAAAAACAATAGTATAAAGAAGTTATAAAATATATATAAAATGTTTTACCTTTATGGAGTATCTCACTGCATCCGAAAGATTACCAGTACGACGTTACAAACTAAATCCTTTCCGATAGACAGTTTGAGCACAATTTCGTTGATGCAGTAACTTGAAATAATTTATATCAAATATAGACGTGATTCACATTAGCATAAGCAGCAATTGATACGACAACTCTTAAACTTATAAATATGGCTCAACAAACAACATGACGGACACATATTTGAAATACAAAAACAATGACTATTATTAAATAAAGAAATTTAATGAAAATTAGTATTGAATTTTTACCTTTCCTGAATGGATAGTGTACTTGTCCTTGGACTGTCCATGATGAAGCCATTGTGTGAACTGATTCATTCTAAAAACCACTCAGTCTGTATAGGCAGTGAAATGTCTGCAATGTCAATGCTTAATATTTCCGAATAAATGTGTTTATCATGCATGTTCGCGATTCAAGCACGATGCTTATGCTGTAGCACGACTCGTACGTTTTATGTAAAATGTACGCCTCATGCACCTCGGACAATACTTTTAAGAAATTCAGTGCTCACAGTGCCGATGATGTCGTAAATGTCCCTAACATTTGAATTTAAAAAGGAGAAATGTCAATGTTTAGCATGTTGCTTCGAGATAATGTTTCCCAAATTTGTTGAAATTTTTTTTCACGATTCAAGCATTTGACTCAAGACTTGCCCAACCCTCTCCAACCAGTACATTTATCTCCCAATAATGTACTGCTACTCATTCTCTATCTATTACTTATTAACAACAATGTAAATGTATAATATTTATTCAAATGTATCAAGGACCTTATATACAGGGACTCGTCTCTTCTGCTTGTTTCATGATAATTTCTACTGAACGATGCAATTAGACCTCGCCTCGTCGCGCTTCAACGCACAAGCGACTGGGTGCTTGCATAAGCGCTTATTTTGTTATCGCAGTGTATTGTTGTTACCAGTTAACGTCTCCGAGTCTTGCTGTTGTAATGATATATGAAATATACCACTGTGAGAAAAATGTATTTATTACCCATATGAGTATTCTTGACGTCACCTAACCTTGCTATGTGGCTCGTTTCATGACTACTTTTACGTGAATCAAATGAAATAGAATGGGTAATAAAGAAATTATTATACTCGAAAGTGTGCTATATGACTTTTACAAAATTTGTGCAAATTTTGTAAAAGTGATATGACACACTTCATCGGGTAATAATCTCTATATTATTATGATACTATATATACTATATACATAATTTTAGGTTACCTAGTGCTTTGGAATACTTGATGGTATCCACATGTATTATTCTATTATTTTTTAAGTTCATTACTGTTTATTGTCTTAAGAAAAAACAAACAGTAATAATTTATTATGTATGCTGTTGCTAAATTAATATTTTAGAATTTATTGTCTTAGTTAAAAGTAAGAGTTTTGGATTCCCCTCGAACCATTACACATATCATCTACGCTCCTTACAGACAAGATGGCGAACTGACTCGCTATTTTATCTGCAAAATACGAGTGTATGACATGCTGACTACTTTCCCCCTAAAATACCAGCTTGACGCAGATGCACCAGAAAACTATTCATCTTTTGCTAAATTTATATTTCAGAATTTATTGAATTTTTATCCGTTGTTTACACAGTGCTGTTAGTGAAATGCTTACGTTTATCACATTAAAAATCACATGGTATAATAATATGAATCTCTTTGTATCCACGTGATAATTTTGGTAGCTATTGAAACAATTATTCTTAATATATTGTTTGTTTTCGTTCTAATTACCGTAGTCCGCCATTTTGATTTGAAACAGACGATTTCCGAGACATCAGCATGGGTAATAGCTTGCTATTCGAAAAGTGTAATTTCTACAGTGCTAAAACTTTATTGATACCACTTTTAGTTATTGTTGATATTTATTCTTAAGTATGGATTCTTTGTGTTCTGTAGTTTGTGAGAAAATCGCAGTCAAAGCCGTGCGAGCAAAGTTGATGAATTTATCAAATAATAATAACGTCTTCGTTTTATGTTGACTTCTAACGATGCTAGATAATTTATCGCCGTGGTAACTACAGTAATCGGATAACAGTAAAAATCCTTGTGAATATTCGGTTACAACCCTGAATTCGTAAAATGTGAATTTATCTGGAATATTTTAGTTTTATATTTCAAACGATCGATCCTGGATAAATCGTCCAGATTACAAAAAAATAGATTTCATGAAAAAAGTACTACTTTGCTGTTTCAAGGATTATTTCTTCATTATTGTATGTGGTATGACTATAAAACATATATTATCACATAGCCTAGTGATTTCCTCATAAGTGTGTGAAATTTTGCTTAGAATACTTGTTTACTTTTTGATCAATTTCAATTTTCGTAACGGTGTTGATTTTACGGCGCTTCAGCTGAAATTAATCCAGATGACAGTGGGTGTTAGCCTAAAACAATCCAGCAGGCTAAAGGTTAACGGCTTCAAGGTCTACATTTAGTCGTGGAATTTTCATAAAACTTTGATGACAGTCATCAAACGAATTTCATTTTATTTAATGGAGTAACTGTTAGTTAAAAAAAGAAAGAGAAAATGAAAAATGAATATGGCATGCTCTGGTGACCATCTTGAATTTTTTACCAAAAATATACACCGAATTTGCAAAGATCACCAATTTAGGTCATTGTACACAAACTCTATTGTGATAATTGAGTTCTGTGACCCCAAAAACATGGGGTTAGACACCTTATTTGCAAATGTAGCTCTATTAGTTTTGGAGATATGACAGTTTTTAGTATTTTTGGCTTGAAATGGCGGCCATCTTGGATTTTGTGAAATTTAGTGCACTAGCACCTCTAAGATCTAGCTAGATTTTTAATCCTGGCTTGTAGGCATGTTGTCCTGCCAAATTCAGGTGAGAAACAAAATAAAGCAATTTTGTCCAACCATTTCTCTTTATTTACTGGACTATTATGAAGAATAAGAATCGTTTTTACATTTTAATGTTTATAAAAAATACAAGGAAGAAGTTAAAAAAATGAAATAAACTGAAAGAACTGAAGTTAACAGTTGTCAATAATATGTGAAATAATAACGAAGAAGCTTGATGTTACCCGGAGCTAGTTTTAATCGAAAGAGACAGTACAAATCTATAAAAAAAAAAAAAAATTAATTTGAATAAATGATTTTGAAATAAAGAAGTTTAAGTTTCAAAATTAACAATAGTGTGAGTGTACTGTAAACGTTGTAAGGAATGGAGCAGTGATCTGATACTGAACTGCATGTAATCATATCTTTGATCTTTGTCCATACGTGATCTGCTGAATTTTTTTGCACTTGCATCTTGAAAACCCTGCGGTTTTGAACTGTTTGTAGAGGTTATTTAATCTGCTGTCTCACCAAAGACATGTTCGAATGTGTGAGGTGTATATTTCAGTCCTGATTCAACACAGCCGATGATTACTTGAAAGGAAAGTGATGTTCATCACCTGGCTTCTGACAAGACAGTGGAATCCCAGCCTCGAGTCAATACTATCAGACTGAAGGGACTTGTTCAAGGGAAAATCCTTTAAAGACCACCTTGCGTAGATATTTCTGACAATTTATCACGTTTGGTGACGTGTTATAACTGGTACCACTTTGGTTTTGGGTATGAACGTTTTATAGCAGTAATTATTCTTATAGTTTTTCTTTTATTTAAACATATTATTAAACTGAGCAAATTGAAGTTAAAGGCCTGTCTGTACCAGTGAATTTTGTTTCATTAAAAACCTATAATTCATCTTTTTAAATTTGAATAACGTCATAACCATTTTATTTACAAGAACATAAAGAATTGAATATAATAGATAATATAATGCTGATCATTTGCACCAAGAAGATTTAATAAAAACAGACAGTGAACCTGAAGCTAACTGAAATAAAGTGAATTCACGTAAAGGTAAATAAGTGTCACCAATTGCTAAAAACACCCCTCAATCAATAAAAAGAGTTCTAAAACAAATGTCCATGGTTCAGTTAAGCCATGCGAATCCATATTCCTTCCAGCGGCCATTTTAAAGTGTGCGAAGGTAGTTCAAGTGATCTGACTGATGTAGCGATACCTAAACACTCAGAGTAGACCATGATGGAATGGTCAACCATCTTCCTGTCTGAACTCTTAAATTCACATGGGACCTTCAAATCTGCCCCTCACACTGAAGAGTTCCACACCACTGTCGCTTTATACGTCACACCATTTTTTCCAATATGGATAACCGTTTCCTATGGATACGACCCTTCAGGTGGTGAAATGAGATGTTTTACCTTCTAACGTAACAAATTATTGTAGAAACTTTAATAAACTTTAGAAACATAATATGCAAAAACGTGCTACAGCGCTTTTAATTATCAACCAAAAAACAACGTCTGACAAGACAATATAGGCCAAGAATATGATGATATGTCATCTTCCCAAAGGCATGGACAGAGTATATAACCTTGTCAGACAGTCAAATTTGCTATCTTGTTTTCTCAATGAGAATGCATAGCATCTCACACTTTCTGACACGATAACCCCTTATTTTATTCATAACACACTGTTAGGAACATTTAAGAATGTAGACAATTATTCAAATACAACCACCTGGTACTAACTTCCTCCATTTATGACAACTGAAGACTATGATTAGTTAGACACAAGAACTTTCTAGAAATTGAGAGACATTGTTATTACTGAGTAGTTACATTTTGTATGTCCATCTTAATAAAAGACGTCAGTAAGTTTGTGGGTCGTCTTTATCAAGTAATATGAATAACTGTCATAAAATAAATCATTAGAAGATTTTTTCCGTGACGAAATCAATTAAAGAAATCATAGATCGTAATGTATGGTGTCTATTTTGGGTGCCCTCATATGCTGATAAATGGACATCTACAAGTTTTAGATAGATCATATATCTGTAGAGGTTTAGATATTAATGTAATCGTCTTTAAATACCAAATTACAAGTGCCTTGACAAAAGGCAGTGTAACATCTTGATAAAGAGATCAGTAAAATGTCTTGTCGCCATAAGTGACTGGAACGAGATACAAGGAAAGACTGGTCTGTGAAACGTTTCACAACTTATAATTTGGTTGATCACAGTTTCTTCTGAGTGCCAGACAATCTCATTACCAAGTAGAAGTGTTCTTGATGGTGAATGATGTCAATTAGATTCTCTGTCAACGTCCTGAAGTATGAATCACTGTCTGAATATGAAACGATGTAGAATATGCATTACATCTGCCTCTATCTATATATATTCACTTTATATTGACAAAATGCAAAAGGTCCAGGTTGTCATTAATGTAGAAAATGATGTTTTATAACAAAGATCATTGTTTAACTATGAATAAATTATGACTTATTGTAAATTGTAAACGATTCAATATTGGTTGTGTCCATTTAATCACAAATTCCATATACTATTTGTTCATAACAGACTGTATAGAATTCAGAAGATTGTCACTATATAGTTGACACATTTATATTGTTACACTTTAAATGTTTTAGTTTTTTTTCAGATATCAGTCTACGTATAAACGTTTTACTGACAAAAGTCAAGATTGTCGTTTGCATTTGATCAAGAATTGATATTTTATCAAATGATTTTATTTTGTATTTCAAATGATTCAAATTAAACTTTTCAATTTGAGATTCAGCTTGTATTCACTAATGGTGACGGTATTGCCCAAGTGGCTTTAACCAATAACTCACAATGAGATCTCTTATTCTCATCTTCATGAATAACATCACTGGAACTAACAACTAAGATACTCGTTCTACTGCTTCACTTTCTAATCTATATATATCCTAGTGAATCTATATGCTAGTGAATCTATATATATCCTAGTGAATCTATATATATCCTAGTGAATCTATATCCTAGTGAATCTATATGCTAATGAATCTATATATATCCTAGTGAATCTATATGCTAGTGAATTCTCTTTACACAAGAGGTGCTTTCGACATAATTGATTTTATCGGCATGCGAGAAGAGGATTGGTGTCATTAGAAAGACAGGAAAGAAGCATAAAAACCACTTACATCCTCCGGCTATAAAAGATTACACTATTGTCATTCAAATGGCAGAATTGCATGTAAATGCTACATTGTCTGATTTGATCAAATGGCAAAATGTGGTGAGGGAAGATAGAAACACGTCTGTTATAGAAAACAATCTTTCTTGCAATAAACTTAAACTGGAAAGTGTAAATGTAATTCGAGAAAGGATTTAATTTCGAGTGTTGAGACTGTTACCGAAAATTAAGTGGAATTTTAGTTATCAACAATTTTATTTCATTTTCATTTTCTTTTGATATAAGTTCAAACATAGTTAAAACATGTTGAGGAACAATATGTGTAACTACTAATATGCTAAGTTTCGACATAGATTCTTGTGTCGTTATCAACCTGAGTGACAAATGATTGTTTTGGGCCTATATATATGGGTACAGTTAACAATAAGTAGGATGATGTAATAATAAATGTGATTTAAGGTAGGTAACAATGGATTAATTTGGGGAAGCTAGAGTTGTTAATATAAATAGTATATCCATAAACGATGTTTTTTGGTTGGACCTTATTAGCACTGATATCTATTGTTTACCGCGAAAAGTGGTACAACTCCAGGGTGATATGTATGATGATGACCAAGGGTCAATACATCATGCATACAACCTTCGGGGCACCATGTAGACAGGTAGTAGAACATTGCATGTTTGATGTCAGTGCTAGACAAAATTTAAATATATTTCTTTCAGCCCATTATATGCACTCTGATCATTAGCCCGTTTTCTACTTTCATATGAAGTCGTTAACTAGATTAAATTGAAGGCATCCTGGACATTTCTTTTGTTGTTGTTGATATTGTTTATTCAGTTCAAAGTTCTTTGTTTACAAGTTCTTTACATATATTTAAGTCTTGCAATCATTCATCATTCTTACATATATGAACATGTAGACTGGGATAGTTGCAATATCAACTACTGAGCATATCGTTCACCATTGGTCTCCATTTTTGCTCAAATATGAAGCCTTTGTTGGTCTTTGTTGCAATATATTTCTCTATTTTCATTATCTCTGTCAATAGCTTCACGTGATTGTGTAATTACAATTGGTTAAATGTCGTTCAGAAAAAAAATCTTGCTCTGTTGTTTTTGTTTGAGATTTATGATATTGGTCAATATATTTGCAAACAATTTAACTGAAACAAGAAATGATTATTCGGCTTTTTTTATGTGAATAAATGACCCGTTTACAATGAACATTTGAAAACAATCATAAGAAAGTATGTTTGTGAATACATAAACAAAATGTTCTGATTTTCAATTTGATTAAAGAATAAAATCTACATATAACATATAACAATTACTAAGACAAGCTTATGTTTGAACTTGCATTCTTATCCTTCTTAACTTTTAAATTAACTAATGTTAATTGATTATTGAAATGAATATACGACGATAGGCGTGGAAGGTCAACCGGAAGTCTTTTTATTATGTTATAAGCTACCCAACAATCACATACTTTTAGCGGCGTCAGTGGGAGGAATATGGATATTTTACGAGCGCTTCTATTTCAAAGCATGAAAGCAAAAGCAAAGCAAAACATACATGACAATTATCATGAAGTAATGGTAAAAGGACGAGTATTGTTCGTGTAATCCACGAAATGGTTGGTTATACAACGAGCCGCGAACCATGACTACGATTAAATGTCACCTTTTCATTTCCTTGAACGTGTTTAAAGGGAAAGTGACAGTTATAAATGGTATTGTTTTTTTTCGAGGAGTACTGACTGTTGACTGAGGATCATTTTATTTGAGGCTAGTCGATTCAGTATACATGTAGTTAGGTAGAAAGTCGCGATTGTGATCGAAAACAGGACAATTTATCAAACGTAATTATGGGAAATGTTCAGTAAGTAGAATCTTCATTTTGATTTGATAGTATTGATAACTTAAATAACACATGTAACGTGTATTTATGAAAACTGAACGTGATTTCGACTTCTACACGGACAAATTTAAAACCGTTCGTTTTTCACCATGTGACTATCAATTGTCATAGCTTTGGCATTTTGGGATGAATATTGTGATGTTTTGAATTTATACCGGCAGATTGATCTTTTATAATGTAATATAGCCTAACATAATGTCATGAAATACAAGGATTTATCATATGTTATTTGATCAATACAAATAATCTATACTGTAAATAATAACATGAATAAATGAAGCAATATATACATTACACAGAATTGCGACACTGGTTTGTCAGCCTTTGTCCGAAATTGTTTGCGATTTCATTTAATTGAGTTTTCTAAATTTTCGGTTTTGGAACGAATATGCAAGTCTAATCAGACGTTTTTTTATATAACCAGCAAAACTCACTTTCGCAGGTATCGGAACCAACAATGATACCCTGGAAATGGTGTGTGTGTGTTTAATTTTAAATCTTAATTTTATATAATGGTTTAATTATATCACTTGGAATGCAAACTTACAGTTTACCTAAAATCCTTTTAAAAAACACCAACCCACTAGGTAGAGTGAAATAATGAACATGTTTCTCTTGTCTTGTCTTGCAGAACGTTTTACAGTACCGAAAACAGACCAAGAGATGGAGGGTCTTACAAGGAAAACAATACCAGAGAATACAGACAAATCAATTAAATGGGCACGTCACGTCTTTGAAGACTGGCGAGAAAGTCGCAACACTCGAATAAAAAATGGTGCTTGTGGTGGCCAGAGTAGTATAATTGACATAAAACTTGAAGACCTGAACGACGATGAGATCAGCTTTTGCTTGTGTAGGTTTTTGTGCCAGACCAGGAAGAGTGATGGAAGCGAGTACCCCCCTAAAACACTGAGGCAACTGATACTTCTGATTCAAATGCATTTTGAATAATCAAGGGAGAAATACTAATTTTTTATCTAATGTAATGTTTAATGAATTGAGGAATACACTCGACAACTTCATGAAGGCAGGTGAAAGTCTGGGCAAGGTCTGCAGAAGCGCCAAGCCGACATTATCAGTGTTAAAGAGGAAGAGAAGATGTGGGAACTTGGATTACTGGGGGACAAGTCTCCGCAAAGTCTGTTGGACACTATGGTATTCTTGATGGGCTTGCATTTTGCATTACATAGCGGTGAAGAACATAGGAATTTGACAACAGATCAGTTTCGCCTGGAGAAGAATTCTTTCGGAGACTTGCTGAGATATACCGAGAAAACTAGAAAGAACAATCAAGGGGGCCTTAAAACTTGTCGGGTGACTCCCAAAAGTGTTTGTTCCTATTCTGGACCCAGGAAAGATCGATGCATCATGTCGCTGTACAAGACATATATCAACTTGCGTCCAAAAGCATCGTCGTTTTACCTGCGCCAACTGACTAAGCCGAGAGGATGTGTGGTATTCAATTGCTCCAATTGGTCAACACACCTTGTCCAAAACTGTCAGGAGGCTCTGTCAGGCTGCCGGTATGAAAGGTAATTTATTTTCAACGTGTAAAGTTTTGTGTAAAGTTTTGTATCGACAAAAGCGATAATATATAATAAGACAATACAGACAGTTTTCGTCAGATCAATACACTATCTGTAAATTGTATCCCATTAAATAAAGGAACCATAACCTTGACAATCCCGTTGACACTTCTTTATGTGACGTTCAGTTTGTTTACAGGGCAGTATACAAATCACTCCTTGCGTGCTACTTGCGCAACGCGTCTCTTTCAAAATGGAGTGGACGAACAGCTGATATGCAAGACAACAGGCCACAGAAGCAACGCAGTTCGGGAGTACAAGCGTTTGAATGATGACCAGGAGGAAATGATAAGTAACATCATCCAACGTGGTGCCAAGTGATCTGCGACCAGCACTCCAGCAGAAACGGCTTCTTGTCCTCTCGAAGTGACAGTCACTGTGAAGGTCCCAAAAATGTGAACCAAACTGTAATATTCAATGTGAATAAAACTGCCTGATGTTAAAATGTTTGTTATTGGTGAGTACTTCCGGATTCCTCCAGACCATCGTATAACTAAAATTTTAGTTGGTTATACGACAGGAGAAAACAAAAGAGTCCTGGTCTAACCACGATTCCTTATCATATATATATCAGTGTAGGCTTTAAAATCTTTTGACATTTTCACCCGTCACATTTCTCTACACTTGTATTACACTGAATAAAATAACTGCCTGAATGTAAGTAATTGTAAATGTACAAGATTATAAATATAATGAAAGCCAATTTTTTTCTTTCTAAAAACCAGTAACAATGTTGAAAACTGTATGATTATAATGCAATTATTCTATTATCAATAAAATGTTACCATGAGAAATATTGACTTAGAAGACCTCAAACTATACAGGCCTCTTGAAACAGAAAATCAAGCACAACAAAAACTTAATAAGGACGTTTATAATTGAAAATTGCATGATTGTTTTTATATTTGAATTGTCAGTCGGCCTATAAAGTAACCTAACGCTCCGCTCGCTTGGGAAAAGAAAACTAAAACCATCGATTGAATATAGAAAAATGCTTCAAAATTACTCCCTACAGGTGCACAAATACCCATTCTATCGGAAACTTACAATGTCGAAAGTTATGTTTTAAAAGAATCATCAACGAAAATCGTCAAATCGCCTAAGTATTCCATTGTAGCAACTCCTGTGTATGACGTCACATCGCTAACGAAGGTTATGCTACACTGACTGGCCGCGGAAAACTGTTTCAAAAATGAGATAATTAGCAGGCCAGTTTTACTCACTTTGAACCGCGATATATTGCTAAGGAGGTGACGCCTCGAAATATTTAGTGTTTTGTTTACTTGAACGTATTGTCTATATGAATAAATAAATTAACATCGATTAAAACAGAGGTTTTATTATCTTTAAGGAACAACGACGTAACTATTTGTTATTGTCCAAAAAGTGCGAAAAGAAACTCGTCATCAAATAAGCCTAGGGTGGATATTATATCAAGACATCATTATTTACAGTCAGTCCATGAGTTTTCTACAGTCAAGTTGAACTCACTGTGCTCTCTCGGGAGATACAGCAAGTGCGAACTGTCTACTGGACAACCTTATCTGTAACTAAGAAAAGATTATTGACGTCCATCTTTATTCTCCTTTATCGATCCAGGGACATATATACACAAAAGAACACATATACAAAATAACACACATATCATTGCTTTGTTGATAGTAGTGTTAACTTTTCCATCTTCTCTCTCTTGGTATGATTTATTTGACAGTGAATGTTCTTTACTTGAGACTGGCACTAAATATCCCTGAGAATGTGAACATAACTTTCCTTTTCTCTGCACTTGAAATTGTAATTTTTAAAAATCTAGTTTCAAACTCTTGGTTTTTAATGAAAAATTTATTAAACTATTTCTAGTGCAATCGAATACATTGAGAGGAATCGAATGCCCTGGTGACATCTATTGAACTTTTCACTGCTTGATATGACCATGGCATTTTGAGAATAAATATGTTGTGAGAGTTATTCCTTTTACTATTTCATGTAGGAATTTTAAATCATTGCTTAAAATTAAAAGTAGGACTAAAAACCATCTCATGATATATTTGAAATAATTCAATACGTGTATTATGTCATGATTAAAAATAAAATAGGTCTTCTTACTGTGATAATACATATAGAAATACCAAACAATTTTATTCAGAATGGAGAATAACCTCGCATTGAAATTGATATACATATGTATGTATGTGTTTATAGATCCGCATGGAGCCCGGCAAAGTATGCAAGATCATCCTCGCTTGTGCTATTTTGCACAACCTATCCATCATGAGAAATTGGCCATTGCATTTCGAAGACGGTAAAATTCGACAGGATCAGCCACCACTTGACCATTACAGAGGACGGAATGACGGAAAGTCCATCCGAGATCTAATAGCAAATACTTTCTTTGCTTTAATTTTGCTTAATATTCCTTACAAAATGTGTACATACCCAATGCTATGATAGTTTCACAATGAGTAATTCATGGTCAAAGGGAGATAATGACAAATCATGTTAGTCGATTACCTCCCTTTAAATGTAAATGCACTGTCACCTTGTTCATAAATGGAACTTTATATACAAGTAAGTTATTCTTTGGAAAAAATAATATAACTCAATATGGGTAAATATTGTTTTTAGTCAATGACTGCTTGTATAGGAATAAATTATAAATATTTTAAAACAATAGATTATTACTTAAATCTGGAATTGTTAACAAGATTCTATAGTCTAAGGTTAATTTCATCTTTTCATTAAACACAAATAACTTAAAATAAGCAACTATCACAGTTTAAAGGCTTGATAATAGTACACATTATGCAATTACAAATGGCAGTTTTTTTTATATTAAAATATGCATAACTATTTTAATAATTCAAAACAACACTTGAGTTATTTTCTTATCCAAACATTGACTTCAACATTTTTGTAAGGTCAGCATTTACATAAAATTATTTTTGTGTAAGCAAGCGCTGTAGAGTTGTAGAAGCTGGCGAGTAGGCAGCTGTAGAAGCTTGAGGGCAGACGGATGTAGAAGCTGCAGGGCTGGCAGCTGTGATGGCATATTGACTTGACTCGGTAGTCTGCACCTAAACACATCTCCGCTAAGTAAATCTGTAAACATGAAAAGTTTTAAATTTATGACAAGATCATATGTTTCTGTTGTATGAAGTGCAATAAATTCCCTATATGAATCATTTAAATAAATCCATCTCAATAGTCTCATTTTTACCTGTACATATAGTTAACCTGTGGTTGTTTAATACATTATTTTGTTTAACCTGAATATTATAAATGAAATTGCTTGTAAATATTCATGATTAAAACACAAATAAAGAATTTATGTTATCAAATGAATTTTTTTCTCTTCGCTCTACATTTTAGAAAATGACAAAAAGTAACAATACTTTATAATTTTGACATTTTGATTTATATAAGCTAATGAAATTAACCAAAATTCTATTATAATTGCAAATATTTTGTTCATGTGAAATAACAAATAATGTCAGTGGTGAAAAAAAGTTCTAAGAAGAAATGCGTTTGAAGTGGCAGTAAAATCTTCAGCAACCCGTTTCTTTTCGTGAAACGAACTATACTGTATGTATGGATAACTGAGGCTTAGTGATGGCGCTGAATGTCATTTCCTGTTCCTTTTAAAACATGTTGGCATGGACGCTGGTTGGTGCAGTGGATTAAAGCCAGTATTTTGTTGAAAAATAACTTAAAATGGTAAGCCAACTGAAGGTGGGGGCCTCCTCCTGTTTTTCTTTGTTTCAGTCTTTATTTTGCGTCAGTTTTGTTTTGCCTTCTGAGCCATATTGCCCCACTTTTCTTTAACCTGGTCCACCGTTCGTAAACTAACTTCCTTAGAGTTTACACTGTCTGTGATCTTCAGCAAAATTGCTGATTTAGCTTTGTTGGTTATTTTTTAACTAAATCTTTGACTGAGAATCTCTGAGTGTTCACTATTATTCATTGCCTGGATGACATTTTCCTCTTCAATTGTGAAGTCCTTCCTCCTTTTTCTTTTCTTTGAGTCAGGGAAACAGAGTGAGGTTCACTTGATTTGAACGCCAGGTTGACAGGGAATCATGGGAAAGTGTGCATGGAATTGTGTGTCAAGGTTAAGTTCTTAACAGACTTTTAGCCACTAATCATACCATTAGTTAAAGGCACGTTAAAAAGACCTTTCAGTAACCGATTTTTAACGTGCCATTAACTAACGTTACGTTAAGAAGTTAACGGTCCCTTAGTGTTTAACGATCCGTTAAAATAACGACGCTTTGAACAACCGGGCCCAGTTCTCTAAGTGTTCATCTCAAGGAGTTCCCGCTAGATTCGCAGGTTTTCTGAAAAATGTGTTTTCTCCCATTACGTCTTGTAGTTTATTTAGAATCAATATTTGTAGTGAATTGACATTCTTTTTAATTCAACATTCCTCTTTTATGTTTTATTA
The DNA here is from genome assembly GCA_936450465.1 of Gibbula magus. Taxonomy (NCBI): domain Eukaryota; kingdom Metazoa; phylum Mollusca; class Gastropoda; order Trochida; family Trochidae; genus Gibbula; species Gibbula magus. Next base: position 5,407,544 of record OW388294.1, read on the forward strand.
TGTCCCCCGCAAAGCCTTTCGGTAAACATAATGTTTTGGCCTCCGTCCGTAATTCTGTCCTTCCCAAATTTTTATTTCCGGACCATATCTCAAAAACATGAAACTCGAAACTTGGTATGTGGTTAGACCTAGTGTTGGACTGGTGCCTTTTGCAACTTAGATTATTCTCATTTTTATATTTTTTCTTGTTTGAATGGAAACAGTTTGAACTTGGGGGTAGTGACTCTTTCTCAAAATATATGCTGTACTTTTTCATGAAACTTGGTATGTGGTTAGACCTAGTGTTGGGAGTGGTGCCTTTTGTTACTAAGGTTATTCTGATTTTTTTTCTGGTTTCCATGGAAACAATTTGAACTAAGTGCATATAGGGATAAGGAACATTTTTCGACCTCCATCTCAAAATCATAAGTGAAAAATAATGTTAAGAGGACAAGGTTGGATTGAAAGTTTGAGCAGGGAACATCACAGTGCATCATATGCACATATTTCTAGTTAGTAATCATATTGACACGTTGATTTATATTATATCATATACCTTAGAAAAGTTATTTAAAAGTTATCTTCCCGTTCGTAATTAATGAATTATGATTAATTGCATTTTGACATGTCCTTTTGACATATATAGACAGGCAGACACTCTGTATATTCTGCAATGTCTCATTTCCAATCATAGTCTGGAAAGATGATTACATTTTCTTTGAACATAGATGTAAGTACATAACTTATATATGAAATATATATCTATAAATATATTCATATTGACACGTTGGATTGGGCATCATGAATATATTATGGTAAACCAGTTTTATTGAGTTATTTCTCTGAATCTGATTATAAAGATTATCTGAACTTTGTACGTTGTCCTAATAGACAGGCATCGTTCTTCAGGGCTCATATTCACTGATTCATACTTATGAGAGAAGACCAACAAACTAATAGACATCATTCATCATAGAGGACACCTCCTCAATGTCCATATCATACTATGTTTTCGACAAGAGTGCCTGTATTTCCCGAGCGAGAGCAAGGTCCATACGTATATTCAGACAAGAGTGTCGTTAACATAGTATGACATGAACGCAAATGTAATGTTCAATTTATTATCCAAGTTAAGGGAAAAAACGCAAACAGTTACCTTCAGGCAAAGGCTAGATACCACGAACACCACATTCGGAATGCTATGCATAACATCATGACATTGTTATAACGTCACATACAGTTTCATGTAGCCTACTGGTGTAAAATATGCAATAATGAAGATTTTTAATTGTAGCCGTTTTTTAAATAATCAATTTGGTGATATGATATCCAATATCAAATGTACTTTAGAGACTGCTGTAATAGTTTTTATATAAGAATTCCATCCTTCTCTGTAGGAACGATTTCTTCTGTAACATCTTGTTTATCAAAATCATTTTCAATTTATAATACTTTAACTCGCTTTTTTCATTTGAAATTCATTTCTGAAGTCAATGCATCATTGTATCTCTGCAAAACACTGTCATTAATAGAAATACAATATTTGCTTTCTAGGTTGTAAATAACATACGGGACGCTGATTTGACAAGTTGAGAGCAAGTTTTTCTTTGATTTGATTGATGTTGTTGGCTCAAACATGATTAAATAAATAATTTTCACACTTTGTCATTTTCATTTCTCGAATTTTCAGAAGTTCAAGTAAAGTTTATAATGAAATTATGGAAAAAAACATTATTCAGCTTGTTCTGAATGGGAATCCGCCACTAGATATTTTGTTCTTGTCATGTACCAATTACTCAACTCAAGCTCAACTGAAACATGAGTGTTTCAAGACGATCTTGATTTCAATGACAGGAAAAAAAGTAAAGATTCTGTCCTTTATTTGGATCATCAGGAGGGATCCCCTTACATCCTCTGGCTATAAATGATAGGTCTCTGTCATTGTACATCCTGTATCTTAATGAATGTAGGTTCACTCTGGATAACATCTTGTGTCTTGGAATGTTACAGAAAAACAACAATATTTCTTTGGTCAGATTCAAAGAAAACTATTAACATTTTCACTTTTCTCCCTCCTTCTTTCAACATCTTTTGTATGGATTTATATTCAAATAGATAATTCTCCGTATCAACTTATATTTCAAAATGCACATTGTAGGAAGTGGCCTATTCACAGCCACCATTTTAACATTTCAAAACAGCTGCTTCACATCGACCATTTCAAAGACTTCTTTTCTTTACTCTTTACTTTTTATTTGCTTTGGGCTACAGAGAGTATTGAAATAGGTACGTGTAGTTTAATTTCAAATTTCCGACAAAACAGAGTTATATCTGGCTGGTATATATAAGGAAGGACACACTTTTTTATACGCTTTTTATGAACCTTATTGTAAGGTTTGTAGTAAATGGTGCCACATGTGATCAATTATCAATAATTATAACATTTGCTTCTGAATTTTAGCAGTATTCATTTTCAAGAATATGTTTGGACATTGCTTATAAAGTGTTGATTAAATGTGTGATGTACTATTCCAAAACACTGATTTTTCGCAATTTCGAACTTCCAAAGGAAAATAATTATTTCATGCAAATACATATGATATATGAAGAATGTTTCACATAAAATGAAAATTGAAAGTTCATATTCACCTCAATTGGCTCCTTCAAACGTAAATACTTATCTAGAGTGACAGGAAATGCACAAGGTAAATGTAAAATATGAAACAAAAACGTCAAATATCTTTGGTGACTTTAGCAAATATCACCGAAAATAATAACTAATAACCATATTTTTTTCAAGCTGTACCTCCAGGGATTTCGTTGTATTTTTCAGGTGGGGTATTTTTGTTTCCGATTTTGATTAGTCTCTAATCTCTAAATAAGATAATATTAATTAATAACTGTGTCTCTATTTATGAGTGGGACGCTTGCATATCGGTCTTAACATCAACACATGGGGAATAGAAGCCCCCATAAACATTACATTGTCTTATTATCATGTCATTTATACACACATATAATCATTATGTTGTGTCCTGTGACGAGAAATATTGTATGAAATACGTATGATCTGTTATTCTACGTACAGTGCATGCTTTCTTGCGCAATATTTCATAGCACTGCTTGTGTCAAGTAACACCAACACACTCTCTCAATGAAATACATCGATGAGAAGGCATTCTTGAGCAACACAACATGTGCATTTCGCAATGTCACCCCTGTCTTCATGAGCCGCTCGACACAACAAATCAACCGACCGCCTTACTGTCAAGAGACAGTCTGTATTGTTCACGGATCTTGTGCAATGTCAACACCAGTCAACCTTGAAGAGATCGATATACAGGCAGTCGAGGTACAGTAGCACTGGCGGCGACCTAATCCCAATTTAGGGCAATGGAAGTGTTCTATTTACATATGTGGAGATTCTGTATTAATGAAGCGCGGGGCAATTGTGTATTGAATTTTTCGCCTTTATCATCGATATCTAACTTCTATTTCATTAAACATTTTTATCATATTACAATTACAATTTGGACAGTCGTCATTGTACAGTTAACCAACCTTCCTCCTTCAAATACATCATGGATACATGAAGGAACTGACAAGAAATAATTCATTCCAGATTAATGATTCTGAGATGAGGGATAATTAGCATTATAAACACGGCATAGCATTTCGATTTATATTACATTTTACAAATTATAATTAAATTATATGTTTTGTTTGAATATCTCATTACTGACAATACGGTGGTTGGTATAAACTTTCCAAGGGATGTAAATGAAATACGCTAGGCACACTAAAAGTTTGAGGTTTAACCAACAAGGCAAATAAAGAGATGACAGTTGGTGTGCATGTGATGTTTCATATCGGTTTACGCGTGCTCATTACAATCATATAGATTTTCCGTCAACATGTTTACTCTATGCAGGAAAATTCTCCAGCAACTATCAGTAAACCAGGTCACGCTGCAGTAAATCCAACATATACTGACCACCTGAGATCCCACAAAACACTGCTCTAGATTCGGAACAGTGCACAGTATAACGACATTCAACATGTATTGTATCCTACATCGTCTATTAAAACTGAGTATTTTACTTGTAAGGATACACACTTGAAAATATAATGTAATATACATGTACCAATGCCTTGTAAGACATTGTCAATACAATCAGATGAACAACTAAACTCACGGGCAAAAGAAGGTATATCTTCTTTTCAACAGAGTCAAACACATAATATTTCTGCCGGATAAACTCGGTTTTTAATGTTTGTGATGAGGATATATCTCCTTAAGAGATATACACAATTTAATTCATGAGAGAATGATACTTAATATTTTATACCTGTTCAAGCACACACAGGGTGCTGAAATAGCTATTTCGAAAGGTATTTTGGGAAATAATTGTGGGTATTTAAGGTAAAATTTTATGAAGTATGGAAATTATGTTAGTACAAGATGGTATGGACATAATGCACTTCCTTTGACTTTGAATCAATGACGCATCGTTGCTGATGGACTTCAAAACAACAAGCCTGAAAGTCACATTTCACTACCCTATCTCGCCTGGTTAAGGAGATTCTATAACGACGATTTTTAAAAAGCCGTGTTTTTCAGAATTATGAACAGATAATGTTTCAAAATTTACAGACAAAGTTAGTTTGCTTTTAGAGACATGGTGTAACTGTGTTTCAATCGTATTCATCACTCGTTAATTAAAATATCTTGCGTTGTTGTACCTATACTTTCTTTTGCCGGTGAGTTTATCTTAAAGAGATTGTTCTATCGGCAATATCCACCATCTTGTTTGAATTGCATTACGAGAAATGAAAAACCACACTGTATTTACACATGTTCTAATTTTAATGTTAGCCATTTAAATATTACAACACATACATCGATCTAATACCCATAAAATAGCGATGTATTCCACACTCGTAGCGCCGATCGATGGTTTCATTGTATTGTGTTTATTTTTCAAAGGAAGTGCGCTAGTCTCTATGAAAATGTCCAAAAATAGTAAGTTTCAACTGGTTTTTGTTTTAATTATGAACTGTCGTTGCCGAGACAACACATAAGCTGATGTAAAGAAACATCTTCGATGCGGATACAACGAAACATTTTCAGTGTCAAAGCTGCTGCTTTGATGACACACTGCTGTCGTTGTTGGTAAACTGGTGTACATGCGATTTTGAATTCGTTAACCTTATTTTAAAATGGCCCTAAATAAAACGGTTCACATGTAGAAGATAAAACTCATGAACACTTGCATTTTCCACATTAATCTAGTTTTGTTAAAGTTCGAGTGGTATGGTAGCTCGTGCTTTCTATGTTCTGAACTGATTGTAACTGTCCCCTGGTTCCATGACCACTTGGTATCCACTTATCTGTTCCAATGGTCTGTCCTCGCACATGGAGTAAATACATGCATTATTTGACAACAACCTTAATGTGCTGGCTTGTAGCTAGCTGCCAATTTTAAAATGTTTCAATAATTATTACGCAAAGACAGTTGGGAAAATATACCAACAATAACATATGCATTTTACATCAGGTAGAAGAAGCAAACAATGAGAACTTGATAATTGCATCATGATCACAAAGTGACAATATCCAATGTGGATAAGGTACAATGGCATGATCCATTACCTCTCACGTTAATTTCAAACACAATAATGGAACTTTGCAAACGAACATACAGAAGCCGAAGAATGAAGATTCGTTCATGGAGTTTCCATTAATTCATTTTATCCGTAGATTCCCCGACTGATTAATTCTTCCCATCATGTTCTCTTTGAAGCTTTGATTTATTGGCAACATTCAATAGCAAACACGTCTAATGGTGTCGGTGATAATGTGCCGAATACTCTACTTCTGAGGTAACATCCTTTTGTCAATCTGTAAATCTGCAATAGGCTTGCCATTTTTGTGGAAAGCGCTTCGATAAATTCACGTCAGGCATAACGAAATAAAAAATCTAAACAGCCTAACGGGGCAAACGACATATCCCATTTTCCGTTATGGCAACACAATTGTCATCGGCAGTATTACTTTAAATCAGAGTTGCTAACGTAAACAGTGTGTTGCTAAGCCGGATAGCCACACAGACAGAGAGGACTAGTGGCCTGAATTTTGCATAGTCACGTTATACATAACTAAAAGTAATCTCAAGAGGTATTACATTTATCCCCTATCAAATAACGTCAGAATCGTTAGCGGTCATGCATTATTTTCCAATATCATACCGTCAGTGTTGCTAGGACAATACAAACAGTATGTTGCTAAGCCGGGTAGACACACAGACAGAGAGGACTAAAGGAAGAAGGAGATCCCTCCATCTGGGTAGATGTGGAGACCATGATAAACCGCTTCCTTATCTTCCTGGGGATCACTGCCGCCATCATAGCAGGTGACTTGTCTTTATATACACTGTACCTTACCTCAACGTTATATATGCAGAATAATCACACCTCCATCACGACTGGTTACAGCAATCGTCAATTATACCGTTGAACAGAAACGATGCGATATTTGTAACACGAAACAAACTAATATTGCCGTTTAAAATGCGTGTACAAATATTTTTCATCCATATCAATTCACAAAATAATATTTCCTTCATCAGGTGAATGTCATGTAGACACTGTATCTGCAAGCTGCACACTGAAATCCTGTTCACCTACTTGTGTAATTTCAGTGCAAATACCATGTAATTTGGCACGTCTTTGAAGCATCGTATCAACACGTAGATTAAACTAATGACTGTGCATTTTTGCATTTTTAATAAGACAGTTTATTGTTCCACATCATAATCTGAGGTGATGCCTCGTAGCAAAAGGTTACAGATTTGGCAGAATTACAGAGGTGACAAGCGGTCAATCTTTTAAAAAACTACAGCTTTTATTTTCTTCTGTGAAATATTCATTAAGTGATCAACTGGGTCAAACATACGTAATATATTTCCTATTATACTCATTTAATGTATTGAGATGACAGTTTTCTAATTTAGTTGATATTAAAAAGTTGATTAAAAAATTAATGAAATTTGAAATTTCTATATTTTACCCCTTCTGTCCATTTAATTAATCCACATTTCATAAACATACATCACTGAAGTTACGCTGAAAGGATACGTTTGGGAATAAGTATTTTACTTGTGGAAATATGATGATACATCATCATTGTATGTGATGCAGTTTTATTGACATTACAATGAACATCAAATTGCATGATATTTGCAAGATACTCAAGTATGTGAACTAACTTTCGGTTTGCAGCTGTGCACGAAACGATATTGACAACACAATTTTCATGACAGTCACCCACATAACTACTGTGTTTTGTGCACCTTCGTATTTATCACTGATAAAAATAAACTAAGTTACTATACAAACCCGTCAGAGACTTTGTATGATATTTATATCATATTGTGATTGGGAATATCACTTGCAGAACTCACAGTTCTCCACACAATTAACAAACTCCAATTTATTGACATACATTTATAAGTTTGATAAAAGGTAATATACTATTTTTCCAAATCCATTAATTGGCATTCAGTGTATGTCTGAAGATGATTATTATTTCATCTTCATCGTATTCTCCTTTTATCAATGCGAATTATGTCTGCATGTGTATTTAAATACTATATGAAACAAGAACGCATTCAACAGTCACCTTATGATTTAATGTGAATGTTTACAACGCCAGTATTTTTCGTGCAACTTCATATTGGTCACGGATAAAAGGAAACTAAATTGGAGTTAATAGAATTCACCTCATTGACTCCATGGGGATATCTGTATCACACTGTGAGAGGGAATACCATATGGTATATCATATACCCATATGGTTGAAAATAACAGATATTATTGATATGAGCACATGTGTTCATATCATGTTTGCTTAGCAACCATTGTATTACCGCGACTTCGTATTTTATCGTCTGTGACGTCATAAAACGATTCTTTGTGACGTCACTGTAGCTTGTCGTAGAAAGAGAAGTGGGCCGTTTCATGACTATGTTTACTCGGGCAATACAAAAATCCACACTCGTGTCGTAAAAGTCACACTTCCTCGGGTAATTATCTCTATTTATATCATATCGTATCATGATAGCATACCAACTCATCGTGTTATACTTGGAGAATTCACAGACTTTCATCAACGGCAAACTCAATATAATTGTTTTGGACGAAAAATAAAACTGAATATTATCAAAAGAATATAATAAAATGTCCAATGGTCTAAATTGGGTACGTGCTAAGCTTTGTAAAAATGACATATACTTCCACATCGTTACGATAGTTGAAGATGAAATACGTAGACCATTATTCAAAAACATGCATATCCTTGGATTGATCTGCTGGGCTTTACATAATATGAAAAACCTTTTTTTAAGTAGTGTGATATTTTTGCTTTACAGTTATTTGATTTATCAAGTATTTGTCAATTTCCTAACAGATATACCTACATTCAATGTTTTGTGCCAAATGTATCCCATATTCATGTCATATATGTATCCATGTAAACGCGTACTTTTTTAGGTGTGTGCTATGAAAAAGGTCACATGCTTGTTCATTCTGCAGATATCAAGCCATTTAATGATGCTACATGTAATTGTTCTGCTATTGTTGGACAGTATAGGTGCAGTTTCTATTCGTTATCTATGGTCGCAGATGGCAAGGTTCTGTACATGTTGCAGGCAGGGGTACTGTAGGTGAGACGACCTGCGTACTGGAGTACGAGATATTTGGGTTTCCTGCTGAAGCAACGTTAGTGTGTTCTGGATGCTGCTGTGGAGAACCCACAACTCGTCACTGCTGTACATGCTGGTAGGGGAACAATCAGTTCTAATATTCATCAGTTTAAATATACTTCCATTTTTAACCGATTTTAATCGACAGTATAATTGCATATAGCTATGGAATTACTAATGTATGTACTATTCTTTTAACGTAGAGTTGTTAATGTGTGTATTCAAATAATAAATACATCCCTGAATATCATTTGTATGTTTAACTTGAAAGATATCCAATAACAACTATAGATATCAAAGTGAACGTAACTCCCACATTACGAGTAGAACATCTTGTTGTGAAGTTAGTATTGCTTATAAGTCAATATACATATGTGTACCTGTGTGTCAATCAGTTGCTGGATGTATTCTCAAGGTCTATGTGAAACTGAATGTTACAGTCCCTAGGATGGTGCATCTAGTCAGTCCTTGGTGATGTATGTTGTTGCTACCCGGTAGATATGTGTATTTTCATCAGTGGTTTTTGCCAACACTAAACGTTATTTTTCCAAGGTGGATTTATCTGATCGGCCCTCTGTGTGGCTTGGTGTCGCTCATCGTCATCGCTATCATCGTGGTGATAGTGTTAAAGAAGAAGAAGAGTGGACAACAGGGTCGCGTTCTACCCCAGGGACAGGTCCTACACCAGCGTGAGTTTCAGCCTTTTTCAGTCTTTTAGTATACATGTTAAATACGCAGAAGAAGGAAAGTAGAATATATTAATCAACCGCAAGACCAGTTTCTTAAACAACATAAGATGAACATAGCTTTGTGTAAATGCTTAACATAAGATAGATCATATACTCTCATCCTCGGAGATTCTTCCTCGAGATCTTTACACATGGCAATTAATTAAGTGGCACCCAAATATTTCACCTGTTCCTTAGTTTGAAATCACAGCAAGACAGGAATGGGTGTGACATTGAATTGTCATAAAACTGAACATACTGAATAAGGGATAACATACAATGGTCATTAGTTATAGCATGCTTTATTATTGTTTAAACATATAATATATAATATGACATTTCATCAAAATTGATCCACCATTCAGTTTTGGTAATGTGGAGATCGACAAAGGCCCTTATAGGTTAATTTCTTTTTGCAAGTTGAGGTCTCAAGATGATAAGTCACCAACAAAGAATAAAGGCGTTGATCCTTCTCCTCGTGTCTCTAGTGACTCTACGAATCCGTCCCAAAGGCAGCTGTTCTGCCACTCACGGTGCAATGCGGCCTAAAAAATCAGCACGATCCTTGTCATTCATGAATAAAGGACGAGTTGTTAAAGCATAAATGTAAAAAGGAGGTACTAGAGCTGGGGCAAGGATGTCCCGGATGTATGGCTCGCCATTGATATTTTCCCGTATCGTGACAAGATCTGGAATACAGTAATGGGAAATGCATTACCCAATACATAACTGACCTCCACAACACGGAACTGAAGACGGTATGTTTCGTGACACATATGCAGTATGTTTGGTTCTGTAAACACGTTGCGGCCATCTGTGACGTGTAAAAAAGAAAGCGGCTCTCATCCAACCAGTTCACGTTTCTCCATGACGACAATTTCACTTAGGTCGGGCCAAACCCAACTCTAAAGGGACTCTTTTATGGACATTAGTAAGTGCTGGACGCTTACTCACCCGTCGTGCCATGTTTAGAAGCCAAAGGTGTTTCAATAGCTAGTTGTAGTGACGTCGCAAAAGCCGTTCCTGGGCATTACCTTCCACTATGATAGTCTTTCAGGGTCGGACTAGACAGAAATTTAAAATTCTTACACGATTCAAAATATTTAAAAGGTATTACAAGGCAAAACTTTTCAGGGGCTGCTTGATTAATTTCCATGTGTATTTATTTATGTATTTATCATTTGCTTAATACTTAATAGTTGTGTATACAGAATCGACTGTCATGTCTTAATTCATTATACATTATGCCAAAGGATATTTCTAACTATAATAGTAAGCATTGCTTTGAACATATATATATATTATATATGACTTTAGAAATAGGAAATCATGGTGTATAGTTTCTCGAACGTCACTAGTACTTGAATGAATGAGGACGAGTTCTATGGATATACAACTTCTTTATTGCAGGAGTGCGACGTTTCGGTGTAGATTCTAACGTCGTTATCAAGCAAATGCGAATATAAGAATTTGCTTGATAACGGTGTTAGAATCTACATCGAAACGTCGCATTCCCGCAATAAAGAAGTTGTATATCTATAGAACTCGTTCTCCTTCATCTAAGCAACTTCTAAATGCCATTGAAAGAAACAGTACTTGAATGTTCAAAATCTTTTTAGATTGCCATGTACTATAAATACGCCTTCTTCATAAGCACCTGTTTGAGAGAAAAGCCTCCAATATACTATTGATATATGAAGTAGAGATGCTTAACGAATGCAGGGCGCGTCTCAGTCGGGTTTAGAATAATAAATATTTGCAGTTTGTCTTTTGCATTGTTTATTTTCCATTACCATACTAGAACTGTTCTATCAACATTCAGTGAGCTATTCCTCTGACATTCAAAAGTATTACAAAAGGAGTACAAAAGTATTATTCTTTCAGCCCTTGGTCCAGGGTATTCGCAGACCACGATGGCTATTGGGGGACAAGGGGCACCCCCGGTATACTCTCAACCACCCCCGACAAACATCACTTACTAGTCACACCTCAGAGACAGAGAATGAACTTCAAACAGTGGCCAACTACGCCAAGTAGATACGAAACAAATAATTTGAAGTCATATTTTTACATTAAAATTTGATAAAATATATAACTTTCAAATGTTATGATATGTATAAATAACCATTGCGTGTGTTTATAAAATACAAACATGTTGCCATATGTTGCCATATACATGTAGATGAAAAATACACATGATTTTTCGCCTCCAAAAAGGCGACAAAATAACTCTATTGAGATCAAATGTATCCAAATCTTAAACACACTGTAACACATTTCAAAAATACTTTTTATTTTCAAAAGTGCAATTTGTGATAAAACTTTATGCATTATATGTTTACTTAAGAGGGTAAAACAGCCCATTACAGTTGAATGCCATTACACAGTGTCACATGTAAAGGAAAACTGCGGCATGGTGAACATCTTAGTTTTAATAATTCGAGGATGGGAAATAGATCTGCGTTGCTTAACCGAACTCTTCCCATTCGTTTTAGAAGTCAATTTATTGATTAAGGAGCGTTCTTTCGCAACTGGTACCATTTGTATTCTATTTTATGAGATTTCTTCATTTCCAGTGGAAAACGTGCTACAGCTATAAACATAGTACCTATTATGTTTAAGCTGAAAAAATTGTGTTTGACTGGTACATGTGCATTGTAAAAAAAAAAGAACTTAAACTTGTGGGGTTTTGTTATATTTATTTATCACTTGATAAGGTTATGGTTTCTGCAAGTGTAAACGTTACATTGGTTTCCAAACTATGCATAATAATTAATAATTTACAATAAATATCTGTACAGGTACAGTGCAATAAATATGCAAATTATTACAAGTTGTTAAAACTAACGTCACAATCATCAATTGGTTGCAAGAGCAATATATTGAGTGACCGTCTTGAAGATGAATTTGCTATATATTATCGTTCTAAAAATAAAAAATGAACACCAAATCATTTGGTGAATGAATGTTTAAATGTATTTGCTTCCTTCTTATGGAAATGCAAAACTTGGCCTGCTTAAACAATGTTGCAAAATGGAAATGTACCAGATATTCATAAAGGTAAAGGAAATATCCATTGTAGAAGGTTTAAGTAATGCTTAGATTGGATATGTCATAAAATTATCAGTTTATTGATTTATTCTTGCCATTGTAAGGATTATTTTCTGAAAAAACTAACACATTTCGAATTAGACTGTAAGGAGGCTCCTTACTAATTTAAAAAATCTCAAGAAATTGCTAATATTTCACTATATACATGCCAAACATATGCTATACCCATTGCTGTTACATTTAAATAGGGGTCACCGTGCTCGTTTTAGAAATATGAGCCCCCAATGTATCATTTCACACTATTATGATGATAAAACAATATATTTCCTAATTATCATCCTTTTATAAAAGGGTTATCGTTACACGTTTATGGAAGACGAAAATGCAATTTTATTGTTATTTTGAAGCTGTTTACCTAAAATTGAAATTTTAATTTTTTAAAATTGTTTTCATTGTTAAACATTAATCTCAATTGGTGCTGGAAAAATTCACTGTTTATTAGAGATACAATTTTACAACAAAAATAAACCAAACAAATATGTATCAAGGCTAATTTGTATAATAATTTGAAAAAAACTCTTTAGAAATTGCAATGGAGATAACTCTTACTCAATGCACGACCGTGTTCCTTTTATTAGATCAAAGAGCAAAATAACAAAATATATCTCTTAATCATTAAATAATTAACTATTTTTTACAATTATAATACTATATACTATATGATTTTATGACATTTTTTAACTTTCTAATGTGCATGAAGAACACTGTTACTATATAGGCCTATCTGAATCTGACAACTGAGGATGCTCAGAAACAATTGTAATAAACTCCTTAATGCATGGTTGTTTTGTATTTAGAATGTTGACATACATATGTAATGTGTACAAATTAAAGTATGAATTTAAGCACTTTTCTTTTTGTGTATCGTCTTTAATTAATTATATCACGTTATATTTGATATTTCGCATGTACACTCTTCAATGTTCAATATGACCATCACCGTGTTCTATTTAAAAAATGAAATGAAATTTACTTGCTCTAGTGTAAGTGTAATGTGATGACAAATAGGTGTGCTAAACGGGACTTTAATCGCTATTTAGTAAACTTACTAATTCGAATTAGTAAGCTTACTAATTCAGGCATGTATTTAGTAAGCTTACTAAATCGAATTAGTAATCGAAGGAGATCAATCACATGGAACCTACATTTTGTATTTAAGATTATACTGAGATTTATTGTCTCTTGAACTCTCGAAAGTCTGTAATTATTTGTAATGTTTTTTTTATTATAAAAAAACACAACAGAAGCTATACTTAATTGTGAAATGTCTTTTGTTATTCAAAATAATAAAAAAATGAAATGGTTGAAGTAGTGTGTACGTACCCATGATTAAACTGTTCACCACATTGAATTACACGCGTCTCTCGCTTACATTATGACAATCAAATCAAGAGATTGTCCGATTAATGTGTCTATGTTATAAAAAAGGCAAGATCTCATTTCGGAAAAGGAATCACACGTTTTTTTCGTATTATCATTTATGTAAATAAACAGATTTAAAAACCGAAGTCACTTTCATTAGTTAGTGTTCATGTTGCGGAAGCTTATTTTCGTTGGCTTTTACCCGAATTCTAAGAATTCCACTATCTATGACAGAGCTATTGCCAGCGTACTTAGCGATAAGGGCTTTAACAAATAAGACGATAATCTGCCTTCAATATGAAGCGTTCACAATACCGAATACGAATGGACCAGTGTCCTCGCCAATGCCGAGTGAGGCAGCACCTTTCAAAGTGTCGGTACTAGTGAAGTCATATAAGGGACACATACCCAGTGACGTTGACGGACAGAGGATGGAGGAGAAAATGATCAAACTATTTTTGGCTGCGATGGTGGTCCTTTGCAGCATTACCGGTAACAAATATTTAAGTACAAGTTATTAATGTTCAGTTGCTACATTGAGGATGAGGTTTGGGTCGGAACACTGTTAACTTCATGATCTTGACAGCTTAGAAGTTGATGGTAAAAAAAGAACACATAAGAAACAATGGTTTTTCCATGTTTTTGGAAAGCACATCATGTTAAAATCTGTATTTAATGATTAGATATTGAGGGATAGATTTAAAAACAACAAAACATCTCACCAAATACAAACAGGACGAGCCAGAAGAATGAGGTGAATCGGGTCGAGAATCGAGAATCACCATCATACATTTGCGGATGTGTACACTTGTAAACGTCCCGTGTATATACAGTAGTTATATGACGTATCAAACATTATGATCCCAATGTAATCTGTTTGTTGTAAATAAGTTTTCAAAATACAAATGTGACATGTGCAACTTTTGTAACAATTCTTTCCATAGTATTTGAATGATCATTTGAACACTGGCATTAATCTTATATATGGCTAGACCGCCAGGTAAGGATATATTAGATAACAAGATTTTCTGGTTAACAATCTGGATAATTTCACATGTAAAACCGATCGACTCAATACTTCTAACACAGGTTTAGCTAGGTACATGTACGCGATGTTAATAGAAGCAACCAATCGTTCCAGTTCAGTATGACCAATGTGCTCCAATAGTCACCGGGTGATTATCCCACATCAAGAGGATTAGATTCGGTAGAGTTCTTTCATATTTTGTCTAAACGTGCTAAACAAATTATCTACCACTGAACGTGTATACTGTGAGAAGGCAATATCCTAATAAATGTCAATAAACTAGGGCCATGTTCAAGAGAGGTTTCAACTTACTCGCTCAATTAGCGATTACTTTTAAACCTCTCTTGAACGCGATTGCTCAATGTAGCGCTACGTAGGAAAGCGAGTGAACTTTGAGGTTTTGCACCGTGTAATTGAGCGATTACTTTGAAACCTCTCTTGAACAAGGCCCAGGTGTGTAATCCACACAAGTGGGCGTATACATAACATCAGGTTTCCCCGTCCCCGTCCGTTATTTACACCCATCCGCAACAGAAAGGTCACCGCATTTTCAACAGTGTTAAACACGAATTACTGCTGCAGGAGAATGATGTTAATAGGGACATTATTTGTAAAAGGTATTCGCAATTTCATACAATATAGTACAATTATTTTATTTCTAAGACTTTTCAAGAACACTTGGGGTAACTTGGGGCTATTACAAAATGGGTTTTGATCAGAATGTTGGGCATTGAACCTACCAATTAATAAAATGTAGAAATTTAAATTAATATTTTAACAGATGTTGTCGACTTACATAACCTTCCTGTATTTAATTTGTTGCCGCGTTTTTACTGTTGGATGTCCTAAAATAAGCCAAAAAATCTCGTGTAATTAAGGACATTCGAAAACGACGATTTTGAAACATGCGTTTCTCAGTATTATTTAACAGATAATGTTTTAAAATTTCAGATTTAGTTTCGTTGGCTTATGAAGACACGATGTTTCTTTGTTTGGGTCGTGTTTTATCACATGTGGATTGAATGATCTTGCGATGTGTGTGGTGATGTTCCTTTTGCGGTTGAGTGAATGGCTTGTGGATGTTTCAGAGTCGCGGGCTGAGACAACATGTAAGCTGATATATAAAGACATCTTCGATGAGGATCAGACGAAAGAGTTCCAGTGTCAGAGCTGCTGCTGTGATGAACCCTACAAGACTCACTGCTGTCGTTGTTGGTAAACTTGGTGGTGTTCTAGCCATATCTTCATTCGTTAACCTCATCTGAAGTTGCGGATAATTAGTCCCCCCAAAAAAAGAATTTGTTTCTGGTTTCCGCCCGTATCAAATCCACGCCTCAGGTCTTTTTCTAGGTTTTAACAAAGTAAGGGCAGATAATCATAATGTTTTTAGCCTCAGAAAACATTGGCCATAGAAAATGTCACTCGTTTCTGTTAAGATTGAGTGTAGGGGTGAGATTATTGACTATTTGGAATAGTAAAACATATTTAAGAGGGTTAGTGCTTTATTTATATAAATAATTAAAATAAAATTGGCTTATCTCTTCATTCCAAAAGAAAATGTCGTAAAAAAAACAAAAATCGCGTCATTGCATCATTTTTGTCAGCCTGTAAAGACCAGAACATTTTTTAGGCCTTAGTCCAGTTTACATGCAAGAAAGCGGCCATTAACAACCACAGATAGAGTATTTCATTTGAAGGCAGGTTGAAAACGTGAACGATATTTAATAAATCAAATGCAGATTTGGCAAGTTCTATGTAACTGATGAACATTCTCATAAAGAATAATCTCAATTCTCGTAAATAGACCAGGGATACTACTTCATCAATGAAGCATTGCGCAGATGGTTTCTTATATTTATGTTTAAAAGGTTAAAATGGGACATACTAATTTTATATTGTGTTTAACCTTTAAATTTCTATAACGCGTCAGATACAAGTTGGTTTTTAAAAAATCCACGATGACCATGATGTAAGTATATTTGGTAAATCATCTTGTCACTGAATTAACTGATGAAATGTGAATTCTGCCTCTTTTTCTTTTTTCCTCTTTCTTTCCTCACACTTTAATAATGGTGTTAAATAGCCGTTTCTATATAAAACGAAGGTACTGAAAGGGTGGATGGTCACAAAGGAGCGCGACAGCCATTGTGTTAGCATATTTAGACAATCGCAATGCATATTGTTGAGTCACTTAACCAATTAATGAAATTTAATATCTGTCACTTGTTCATGCCAATATTGTCATAATCTTGTTGAATAACTCATATATTTCTTAAAAAACGGTAACAAAAGGCAGTAGATTTTAAAGGAACTCTTTCTAATTGAAATGAGGAGATCTCACTAAACGGAGAAAAATTTTACCAATTGGAAAACAATCCTCCTCAATAAATACAAAGAGTTCTAACATACATGTAAATGGTCATGGTTCGATTAAGCTATGCATATCCATTTCCCATCCTCCTCTACGGATACTCGTGTCATTTAATGTTGTGTTTTACTGCATAAAGTGTGATTATAAATTGCAAAGTCGAACATATAAAAATGCCAAAGGTTATGCCTACTATATATATATATATATATATATAGTCATTTACTCGTCAGGTGGCTGAACCTGTTAGGGCCAGGTGTAGGACTGGTGATCTTCATCTTCGTGACTATCGCCTTCTTCTGGTCCTATAAAAATTACAGGAAGAACAGACGGACAGGGGCACTGAGGGAGGGACAGGTCCTGCACGTCCGTGAGTACACACCCTTAGTTATCTTATAAGTGACTTGGTATCGCATCAGGAGATACATACAATGTATGATACATGCAAATTTAATACAAGTATGAAAAATAACACCTATTTCCAATTCACTCATGTGTGGCTACATTTCAAATAATAGGTGAGCGTTGTTGCCAGTAGCTGTTCTTATAAAGATGACACACAGTATATATTGATCGAAACAACTTTTCCTGTGAGTGTTAGTGAAAGATCTGTTTCCACTTAAACTATTCTTGGGGCCGACACTCATTATTTGCTAAACTGTACATGTGGGTTGCAATAAAAACTGAAAATGAATCTGAAGGAGAATTCAAGGATATTAACATGTCAGATACAATAGAAATTGTTCTTAGCAGTTCCTAGTATAAATAAATTTCAATAACACAGATTTTGGTTCAAATTGTATAGTTGTTCTTTCTTTAGAATTCGAAAGTGTTCTGAAATTATAGAGTAACGGTGGGAAGACAATTCTACCGGTTGAATATTCTTCAACGTCTGTTCCAGCCCCGGGTCAGACAGGTGTGGAGAACTCAGTCTACTCACAGCCAGGTGCACCCTGTGGAGGTCAATCTGCGTCCATCCAGACTGCGTGGGTGTTCCCCAGCTCTAGTCAGTCATCACCCAGTGGTCAGCAAGCGCCTACAGTTACCTATCCTGGTCAGCAAGCACCTCCAGTTAGCTACCCTGGTCAGCAAGCACCTCCAGTTAGCTACCCTGGTCAGCAAGCACCTCCAGTTAGCTACCCTGGTCAGCAAGCACCTCCATTTAGCTTCCCTGGTCAGCAAGCACCTTCAATTAACTGCTCTGGTCAGCAAGCACCTCAAGTATCTGTCCCTGGTCAGCAGTCTCCACCAATGACTGACAAACAGCCGGTAGGGACAGGGATTTACCAAACTGACACATGACGGGATAACCCTAACAAGTCCTCAAAGAGTCACTTCCCAGTGCGAAGGCAAAACTATCCATATGAATGTCAACATATTTATAGTTATTTTCCTTTTTTGTTAACTTAGTGACAATAATATATCAGTTTCCATTTGTCAATTTGTCAATTAGATATTTTTACTGGATGTGGTATTGAATAAAGTACTCAAAAGACGTTGTGCAGTATTTTGTCACTGACGGAATTGACAGATTTTGTCGGTACTACCGGATGCACTGGACATATTCAAATTACCTTATATTGTAACTTCTTTCTGTACTTGCTTCGCATTGTCTAATGTTTGTAACTTCTCTCTGTACTTGCTTCGCATTGTCTAATGTTTGTAACTTCTCTCTGTACTTGCTTCCCATTATCTAATGTTTATAACTTCTCTCTTTACTTGCTTTACATTGTCTAATATTTGTAACTTCTCTCCGTACTTGCTTCCCATTGTCTAATGTTTGTAACTCTCTGTACTTGCTTCCGAATATCTAATGTTTGTAACTTCTCTCTGTACTTGTGTACTAGTGACGTCACACCACTTTACTGCCTATAACATTATACTCAACAATTCCTATGTGGATTTTTTATCCCGGGGATTATCTCATAATCCCATTGATTGTAACGTTATTTCCCTCTACCCCGGGCAATTATCCTAATAATGTCCCTCTTCAAATATCTATATTTGATACCGAAATGTTAAGTTTAAGATGACAGTTAGTGTTTGTTATGTTTATCTCTATTTGAAAACAACTGTTAATTCAAACATTAATCTGCGGAACCCTAAACATCCATACTCCTTCACACCAAGCGCAGCGGTGCTACCACTGTGCTAAAGGGATTAGGCTGATGAGGTTGTTTCCTAAGTTCTTCTTATACCTGCTGCCTTTCACCAAAGGGAGACATTTTACGGACGATTAGAATAGATGAAACATACAATTTAACCATTGGGTCGGTTTGTAAGCTTGATAAAACATGCCAAAGGGTGTTTATACGATTTTAAACCCTTACCCTTAGCCCTGAGTGTTTATCCCTCGGGTTGCGGGTTTTAAATCTCATAAACACCTTTTGGCATGTTTTATCCTATACATACATGATCCTGAGATCAGTTGATTATTAGTTTCACAAACCTCTACAAACAGTGGATCACCTCACAGACACCTACATTATTAGTTACAGTAACTCCTCTGACTTGTCTTGTGTTCACTGCACGGCCCAGCTCGAGCTCCTTTCTAGGTCGTTATTCTGCTTAGTCATTTGTGTTCGAAGTATGTTCTTTTCATCCGGTGGCCGGGAACTTTCAAATACATTCATCTCAAATCGAAAGCTAATCCACCAGGTAGTTGTCGCAATACTTCGTCTTTTCAAAGGGTTTGCGTGTACCCTGTCTGATACCGACGTTAACAGTTCGTATCAAAACGGCGGGACTGTAAAGATTACATACATTACATATAGGGACACAAACCCAGTGAAGGTGACGGGTAGTGCCCTAATAAGAAAATGACCACCTTACGTTTGGCTGCAGGGGTACTCCTGGCAAGTATCACAGGTAACTTACATAGTTAATGAATATTGATTGTACTGATTATTAGGGTAGGATCGTAAGAGCCATTAATTTATCATCCCAGTTGAGGGCAGCATTAGCAATGGTTCTTATGTAAACCTAAGGTAGATAAATATTATAGTCTTATATATCTTATAGTCATTAAAACAATGTATACAGTATACAGTAAAAATAAATACCATTACATATACATGGATAAAATCAATTGTAGCCTTTCCGTTAACTGATGCTCAGTCTCCAAATGAATTTTAAAGACATTTAAACATTTTAATAACATCTCCTAATTAGGAGTTAATCATATTACAGTTTTGAGGTTTGGTCAGCTTATTTCTGAAAATCCTCGTTTCGAACTGGTTTATGAATAAAATGTTTGGTAAGTGATAAGTGAATATAAGTGAAATTTTATAAGATATGAAAAATGTTGTCAATATACTGTACCTTTTTTTTATGATAATTCGTTGACACAACTATAGGAAGTGATAGAACATGCCGATAACATAACAGGCATAATTTGACTCTTTCATCTCACCTTTAATTACAAAGATAGGATGTTTAAAGACTTGATTTCAGAATTATGAACAGAATAAAACTCCACGTTAGTTCACCTCTGTAAATAGTATTTACCCATGTTTCAGTGGTATTGATTGGCATTTAAATATCAAGCAAGGTAGTTTATATATCTCCCCATTGGTGGCCACATTAAAATATGAAATAATGTTGGAAAACAGATTACACGAAATCTTGACAAATTCTTATGGTAGGGAAAACGTTGTAAGAAATGTAAATATTAACAAACATCATGCACTTTTCTTTCAGACCTCTACAATTAACACGTACTTTTACAATACAAGCAGTCCAGTCATTAGAGGAAAAGAAAACATTTTATTATATAACTATCAATGAAATATGTGATTATACGATGAAAATATAATCCATATTTGCACATAAGCAGTAGAAAGTCATATTTTCACTGCAGTGACTAACGTGTGGCCGGAATTACTTTTCATAATTGTCTCCCTTTGATATGAAATTATCTCCCTTTTTAAAGTGATTACCTCCCTTGCTTTCCACGTCTTACGGTGAACGCCAAAATTGTGATGATTCAGTCAATGACTGTTGACCTTTTGTGGTATTAATATCATATTCAATATTCCTTAACACTCTGAACTTCATTTATTGTTGATATGTTGCATAGTAGTTCATTTACTCGTGAAAAACTTGTTGAGGCGAGAGGTATATGATAGACAATAACGAACATCACTCGCTGTATGATGTGTATCACTATCGTTTGAAATAACGACAAAACTTGCGTTTTTCAATGTCTTAGGCATCTTCACTTGACTAGATGGTACCGTAAATAAACATTCACAACAGATTTATGTTTGTAAAACATTGTCCTGTTTTAAATATCGACTTATTTCAGTCGAATTATTTTATCACTGCATTTACCGTGAACGTATAACGGGGAGTTGTGAGGATTATGACAATCAAGACCGCTTTGAAACTCGTGCTTGATAACTTGATATCTAATTCACCTCCGCTTACAGATATGTTAACTCACCATCACTGATCATGTAACATTGTTCCAATTTGTCAAGTGTCATGTATACCAACATCAGTTGCATTAGGTGCACAGCACCGTTCAGCTGTTGGTATACATGACACTTGACAAATTGGAACAATGTTACATGATCAGTGATGGTGAGTTAACATATATGTGCTTCCACAAGATGTGAAACATGCACAAAATGAATTTGTTGTGGATGATGTCTAATTTGTATGTTGTTGATATGTTGTAGATATCTGGTTGATATCTGATGAAATTTGGTTGATATCTGGTCGATGGCTAGTTGATACCTGGTCGATGGCTGCATATAGATATAGATAACTGATTAATATCTAGTTGATAACCCACTGCCAGCTATCGTACAACAGATATATGGTGTATCTAGCACTCTCAAGATCTATGGCTTGTGGATGTTCCAGGCTCCTGGGCGGAGTCAACATGTAAGCTGAACTATAAAGATGACCTCGGGGCGGACAAGACGAAAGTGTTCCAGTGTGAAGGCTGCTGCTGTGACGAACCACACGCCACACACTGCTGTACCTGCTGGTAAACTGATGTACTTGCACTCTATATGTGCACGGGTTGTATGAGAATCAGGCTTATTCATACCGCTTATATGTTGATGGGAATATCCCAATTAACAGTCCCTTCTTCATGTTTAAATGGTAATCCTCATCACAATAAGACAGAACCTTTCTGATAATTGTATGTATTTGTAATTGAATTCATGGTGAATAAATAATGTATGTTGTTTTATAATCTTTATATAAAGTGACAACAGAAAGTTTGATAATTATATATTATTATATATAAAGCTAATATACCATTCAACAATTATCATCAAACTACTTTAGACTTTAGAGACATTAAACTTTTTTATTTCTCTACATTTAATTAACAGAGGTAACTTGAATACGAAGTTTACGCAATTTACTTCAACTTGATATGTTTCACAGATATGTAATTTCTGGTTTCTGTGGATATTATGAAAAAATATGATTGTTTCCGTCGGTCAGGTGGGTGAGTGTGATAGGTCCATGTATCGGACTTCTGATTGCCATCTGTGCGGCAATCGCCTTCTGCTGCGCCTTTAAACACTACAAGAAGAGGCACAGGCAGACAGGGGCGCTGAAGGCGGGACAGATCCTACAAGTCCGTGAGTACCCTTGCTATCTTACTGACATGGTGTCACACCCGGATCATAGGTGTAGGATAAATGTATATTTCAAATAATTACAAATGATGATTATAATGAAAGATATATTTACCAGCAGGTCACATACATATACATAATTGAAAGTTATCCAGAAATGATACATCAGAAAAGCGTCAAATCTTTTTTTTTAATTCTTACTTTAAAAAAACCCACTGCTTTCTTGCATCATTAGCATTACAAAGAGAAGCTAACAAGTACATTACATCGTCGTCATGTACATTACCTCCGCATAACGTTTCTTTCAGCAACAACCAGTAAGACAGGTGTAGAGAACCCCGTCTACTCACAGACAGGTGCTCCCTTTGGAGGTCAAGCTACGTCCTTCCAGTCTACCTGGACATTCTCAAGCACCGGTCAGCCAACAAACACTGGTGAAGAGGCGCCACCCCTGGCTGACAAGAAACCGTTAGGGCCTGAGATAAAGCAAGCAGGCAAATGAAGGGATAACCGCAACAGAAGACCTTGGTGGACGTGCTTCCTTATCAGCCTTTAACATGAGTTGTGCACAACCGTTTAGTTAACACAGGTCTTACATTGCCTATCCCTTCATGATGTGTAAGTGTTCCGTGCAATCTAGGGATCATCACAATATGCAGATTGTTCGAACAATCTAGAAATAGTGAAATATTCCTAGACTTTGAGCTCACAACCTGCAGATTGTGATATACCCGAGATGGTTCGTAACATACGCATCCATTACCCTTAGTTGTAAAGGCATTTTCCTGATATTATGAACTCCATATTTCTAAAGACTCATTCACACTGTGCGATTTGTATTTACAACTTTGAGCATCAATCTATAGTGTCGACACACATTGGATGAACATCATATGGATAGTCGATATACAACTTCGGTGATCTCACAGTGCAACCAATGTTGGTTACTACAAATCGTAACCACAAATCGTACTATGAGAACATGAGACCTTAAGGGGACCTTTGGCATGATTTGTAAACTACATGTATATTATTAAAAACACATCATTTTCATAATGTGTGTGCCCAGTGACTTATAGACGGATTGGAAGGCTTGAGTTAAATTGGTACGTGTGTTGTTTTAGTCAACACTTTCACTTGAACTTTATAACTGTGAAACTCGTGCTTGATTACTTGATATCTATCTCACCTCCGCTTACTAAACACAAACGCTTTACTTTGATTTCATATATATGATATTAAACGAAACATCGTATAGTATTCTCTATTTATTTTGCCAAAACATGTAAATGCCCTTATTATTAATACTTATTTATTTTATTTGTAATTCTAAATATATAATTAATTTATATGTCTATATATTGTTAAATACGTATTTATGTGAATATGTGTCCTGTATATGACATTGAATAAACTTCTAGAACTGAAATAATGTTCATAGGTTGAAGTGTCAACTATCGTCTCGTACTATGGATATTAAGCGAAACTTGTTATCATTTTGTCACGTGATATTGTAATTTATCGACACTGATACATCCAAATTTGCTGATGATTGCAACTTCGTTCGGTCTAAGCACGTTTTCAATCACGTTTAAGCATGCATACATAACCAATTGTTTTAAAATCACGTGTATGTACACATAATCTAACAAGTAGTTTACAATCTCGTTTAAGCATAAGAATCAAACACGTTGAACATACATAATCTTTCACGTATTCCATATGTATTACCAAGAATGTAACAGTCACGTTAAATTATACATGCTTTACCAAGTATTTAACAGTCAGGTTTAAGGATACATGCTTTAAAAAGTATTTAACAGCCACGTTAAGGGAAAAGTGTTTCACCAAGTATTTAACAATTACGTTTAACTATGTCTGCTTTACCAAATATTTTACAGTCACCTATAAGGATGCATGCTTTACCAAACATTTAACAGTCACGTTTACGGATACATAATTTACCAAGTATCTAATGGTCACGCTAAAAGATACTTGCTTTACAAGGTATTTAACAGTCAGGTTTAAGGAAACATGTTTCCCTCAATATTTAACAATTACGTTTAACGATGTCTGCTTTACCAAATATCTAACAGTCACGTATAAGGATACATGATTTACCAAACATTTAACAATCACGTCGTATTACTCGCCCATGTAAGATACTGCAGTGTAATATTTATATGGCAAATATTAAACTCGTGTAATACCGCCGCACGTGTGACGTCACAGTTGTGCAGTTACAATGGGAGTAACGCCGTCACAATGGTATCGGACTTGCTGGAATCATAGTTTCAGAGTCATGTCGGCTATTTCGCTGGATTATAGGTGGACGAGTAATAAACAGAATACTTAACATCCTTCTATTTAATACCATTTTTATCAAACTCGCTTTCGCTTCTTTTATACAAATTCATTAACTCGTTTATTAAAAATGGTATTAAATAGAAGGTCGTTTAGTATCCTCCATTAAGTATACATGCTTTACCAAGTATTTAACAATCACGTTTAAGGATGCATGCTGTTTTCAATTATTCGTCGGCATATTCAAAGGTGATGAAAAGAAATTATTTATTTAAGTGAAAGGACATGATTTCAGTCAAGAAAATATACCGACAATTACATGTTCATACAACATAATGTACAGCACATCCATTTTATGAAATATGGTCCATGGTAATGACATGAGTACCATTACATCTGACAGGTATTTAAAATAAAACAATGAAAGCTTGCAGATAAACGCACAGAAGCAGAATTCGTTATTAATATCTGTATCAGTTTTCAATAGAGAGAATATACATCACATCCTACAATCGAGCTTCCCTATGATCATCCGTTATACGATAGGCTTAATATTGATTACAATAGGGTAGTGGCCTGAACTTTGCATAGTCACGTTATGCATAACTAAAAGTATTTCTCAAGAGGTATTACATACAATGTATATCCCCTATCAAATAACGTCGGAATCGTTAGCGGTCATGCAGTATTTCCCAATATCATACCGTCGTCAGTGTTGCTAGGACAATACAAACAGTGTGTTGCTAAGCCGGGTAGACACACAGACAGAGAGGACTAAAGGAAGAAGGAGATCCCTCCATCTGGGTAGATGTGGAGACCATGATAAACCGCTTCCTTATCTTCCTTGGGCTCACTGCCGCCATCATAGCAGGTGACTTATCTTTATATACACTGTACCTTACCTCAACGTTTTGAATTCATGTGGTATAGAGCCTTCTTGAAGATACACAGAAAAAGATCTAAAAATAGTGTCGACCCATTTACCAGTTCGATAACGACGATCAATAAGCGCTATACTTCTTGAGTACATTGACACGGGTCAAAAGCTGTGGAAGCAGCAATCATTATTTACCACTTGGTTACCTGGACATTGAACCAAATGGGGCTGAACATGTGGTAAATAAATAAAACTTCATGCTAAATGAAAACATTAGGACGTACTTGTGTGATACCAATTATCACATGCAACAAGAGAGAACGGGCCTGGCCAACGCAACATAATAAGGACAACGGTTAATACACTGCATTACCTCGGCATATGCAATATACAACAGTATTATCAAACTCCTTTCACATAATCTTGAATATGTTCATGTCGGTGATCCATTTGACTGAACCACTTCATTGACACTAAGCTAACTCATTGTGAGACATTAACCTCAATGAAATATGTGTATACATTCTTCCAATGTTTCAATGACTACATGTACTTAAGCTCTTTTGAGATGAAAGAAGACATCTATGTAAATATTTTACTGTCAAAAACAGCTGAACATAGACTTCCCACGTTATCATATATTATGGATCTTTTGTATGATAGATATATACCCGATAAATGTTTCAGGTAATATTTGGATACCAAAGTGTAATCAAATGTTGGAAATATAATTTTTTATGGACAATTATAAATTTAATTTTTAGACAGGCTTATTCAAAGATTTACAAACATATTCACATTGGGTTGCTATTTTTGATTTGGGTCCTATTTTTGTATTGTAATAATTTTATATATTTTAATGCAGGCATATCGAAGTTGAATGAAAGATAGATAGATTATGAAAACGATTATTATTATTAATAAAAAATCATGTTTCAGTGTGTCTATGTGCACGACGCAGTGGCGGAGTGAGGTACGTTAGGTACAGCAGCACAAGATACACACGATACAGCAGCTACTCGTACAGAACATATGGCTCAAGCAGGTGAGATGAACTAGATTGTATGATTGTAAGCGAGTATTGAGTGGAATTATATGAACTGAAGTACAAAAGAAGGTACACACCTCAGTTGGTTTCGATTAATTCAATAATAATTATTTTAGATGCCTTTGATTATTACATGATACAATAAGACATATCTGCAGTAGTTTGAATGAATTACATTTGTGACTGGTTAATTTTTAGTTAGAATATCTTTGTTTAATGTAGACGGGCTAGAAATGAAATTTACAACATGACCCCTACCATGTTTAAAGAGCCATCACGGATGTTGATGAAAATATCGTAATTTCTCCAAAAATCTATCTCCGTGAAATAAATACACTTAATTTTTCCCTAATTTTTCCAACTTAAAATAAGCCGAGAAATTGCATTAATTAGTAAAGGTGTTTTCCAGTCTAAATATAGATCCAGTCTATTATTTTCAAGCGCAAAGCATTATGGTCTAGCTCACACACAGTAAACAAAGACACGAAAGAATAACAAAAAATATGAGCAATGAAAGAAATCGAAATATATAATTTGTTGATGGTTATTTATTTACCATTTCATTTAATTATGTATTTGCTACAGATATTGGAATAATTGTTTTACCCAACTAGGTATTTTTCTTGAATTTTATAATTAATGAGAGTAAAAATTTGTTATAATTTGCTGGTCTTATCTGAATAAAAAGAACATTAAACAGGAAATAATTTGTATATTCTCAGGACATTTAGAAACATAGTTTGTAAAGCAATCGTCACATTCAGTAATGTGTGACAAGGCGTGAAGCACGTGCAGCACATGGGTTGTTATGGCGACTTGCGCTAGAGACGAGCCTTCACGCTTCGGAAGCGCTTGCTGTTTGTGTAGTACGTATTACGCAAAAAAGGGGACTCTGTTTATATACGTCAGATACCCGTAGCGCGCGCTAGTCGAAGTGATACTTCTCTTTGCAACCAAATTGCAATACATTGTCGTGATATGAAAATTATTTAACATATGCCATGTTGTAGATAAAAAAATTCTCTGGCGAATGACGTTATAAGTATATTTTCCAAAAATTTGAAACACTAACATCCGTGATGGCTCTTTAAACTGTTGTAAATGTTTGCAGAACGAAGCACATTTACTGATTTACACAAAGAAGATGCTTTATATGTCGATGAAGAGTTGTGTTTTATCCAATACAATTTTTGAACACTTTATAAACTCAAAATATCATTTTTTCAAAGAAATTAAAAAAAACACGTAGAAGTATTCCTTGGCTGATGACCAAATGCCTGCAGTACGACGTCGAAAACGTTATTTGTAATTGAAAATCATACATATGATAAAACCAACTGAGGTGTGTATTTTCGTTTGTACTTCAGTTTATGTCGGGTATATCAGTTTACAATAAGAAGATGCACACGATACTACAGGGCAGGATCAAGCAAGTGAGATGAACTATGTCGTGTGTAAGTGATTATTGAGTGAATATATATGTTAGGTACAACAGCATATAGATCGAACATACTGATCAAGCAATCAAGTTTGAAAATGTGATAGCGAGTTTCTTATAATGTACGTATAAGAGCTGATGTGTATGAAAGGGGATGTATGCCAAAATGGAGACATGTGAACTTGTAACTTGTAAAATATAAGATGTCGTTCTCAACCATGCAAGTCTCGAAAAGACAAGTCCAAGGATGCAAACCTAACATTTTAATTCTGATAATCTTGAATTTTCGTTTTCAAAGACTTACAAAATTGAAATGTAATTCTAGAAATGCCAAAGTCGAAAATTTAACTTGTAATTCTTAAATTTTAAATCTAAATAATATACATAATTTTTATGATTCGCTTTAAAAATGAAAATTGGAAAATGAAGAGTTTTAAAGTCAGCCTTGTAAAACTGACTTTAGGATTCCGAGACTAAAACGAGTTGCATAGTTACGATTGCAATGTTTACATCTTCTACAAGTCTTCAATGTTGGCACATTGCCTAAATATGGGGTAACTGTGCATCATTTCTACAATAACGGTCTGGTCTCATTTCAGTGGAGGAGGTGTGATAGCTGGCTATGTGGTGGGAGGAATCGTGGGCTTCATCATCCTGGCCGCTCTCATCTACTTCTTCTACAGACACGCACACAAGAACGGACGCAGGGTGCACGTGCAGCAACGACGTCCCCCACAGAACCAGAATCGGTTGAATAAGCGCCAACCACATATAAGTGAGTTATACATTGCACACGGCTCAATACGCGTCAACCACATATAAGTGAGTTATACATTGCACACGGCTCAATACGCGTCAACCACCTATAAGTGAGTTATACATTTCACACGGCTCAATAGGCGTCAACCACATATAAGTGAGTTATACATTTCACACGGCTCAATACACGTCAACCACATATAAGTGAGTTATACATTGCACACGGCTCAATAGGCGTCAACCACATATAAGTGAGTTATACATTGCACACGGCTCAATAGGCGTCAACCACATATAAGTTAGTTATACATTGCACACGGCTCAATACGCGTCAACCACATATAAGTGAGTTATACATTACACACGGCTCAATAGGCGTCTACCACATAAAAGTGCGTTATACAGTCAAGTACACACGGTTCAATACGCGCTAACTTCATATAAGTGAGTTATACATTACACACCGCTCAATAAGCGTCAACTGCACATTTAGGTGAGTTATACATTGCCCACGGCTCAATACGCGTCAACCACATATAATTGAGTTATACATTACACACGGCTCAATAGGCGTCAACCACATATAAGTGCGTTATACAGTGAAGTACATACGGTTCAATACGCGCTAACTTCATATAAGTGAGTTATACATTACACACCGCTCAATAAGCGTCTACCACATAAAGGTGCGTTATACAGTCAAGTACACACGGTTCAATACGCGCTAACTTCATATAAGTGAGTTATGCATGTAAAGACGGTTAAATAACTATACAACTATACAGCAACTCAATAAGTGTCAACCTCATATCAATTGCAACGAGTTAAACATTCCTACATTCCACCAGATGAAGTAGCAAGTATATACACGTCTTATATTTTCACATTAAAGAAGTTGTTATGCAGATAATTTCCTTGTTGTTATGTTTACTTTTGTTTCAGTTTCAGGTCCGGTTGTTAAACCTCCACCTTACCCGGGCCCTCAGTCCACTTACCCGGACAGTGCGGCTCCACCGGGTTTCACCCCCTCCTACTTCCCTCCCCCACCCCCGTACTCCATGGCAACTGTGGGCCAGCCTCTCCCTGGTGACCCCGCCTATCCTCCGCCTCCCCCTGTCTACAACCCCGCTCCTCTCCGCGGACAGACGGGACCAAACCAGCCTGGGAAGTTCTGAAGATATCTCTAACATGGTACCGTTGCTGGTGTTGAACTACTTTTACTCGTTATTTAGCACTCTCTGATCTGTCCTTTTGACATATGAAGCCAGTGAAACTGCATGTGGCTGACGACTGTCCTATTTGATAAGCTAAAACCTACGAAACTTTAATGCAACCGTTTATACAAAATTATGTGGCTCATTGGTTAGACCTAATTCAGATTCAGAGATGATTAGTTCAAATGTCAACCTCCTCTGAATTTTATAATGAATTTAACTTACTTAATATTACAAGCTATCATAAACGTTATCAAAACAGAAATAAAACACATATCTATACACATATAACAACAACGAAAGTAAATCAGAGCTCAAACAAACGTATTTATGGTGAGAAATAATGTGTCACAGATCAGAAATAAAAAACAATAGGTCAAGGTCACATGCCAAGGAGGAAGTCATTTTTATCGATACAACATGAATCAAATCAAAGTCAAATCGTGTCCAGCCAAGAAGGCAAGATGTTCCGTATACAAACATGGCTGTTACATACAGTCGAATTCTCGTCATGGCGTACACAACAAGCAAATCAGTAAATAAGATTAATGTTCATTTGATTAATTTGATGTGATACTGGATAATGTTGTTCGAATGGGTCATCTTTTAATGTGCTTCGAGTCACGTTTAACATCAGGAGTTATAACATGAGCTAGGATATAACTATTGAACTAACAATCATATTCTGTCACGTATCTTCACGTAGAGTAAACCATCTATCAATGTATATTCAAACGTTGTGTGCCTTTCAACACTGCACGGATAACTAATTTATCAGTAGCTGAAGCTTGTATTGTACCGTCAAGTGTCGCTCTAATACTCATAGCTTTAAGTGGTTACATGTGGATCGATGTTTGTTCTTAGGATAAATTTATTATGCCATTTATTATTTCTACT
Source organism: Gibbula magus (assembly GCA_936450465.1). Taxonomy (NCBI): domain Eukaryota; kingdom Metazoa; phylum Mollusca; class Gastropoda; order Trochida; family Trochidae; genus Gibbula; species Gibbula magus. The sequence goes on from OW388294.1 coordinate 5,439,021, forward strand.
TTTAATTTTTGATATTTTACATACATTCGTGGAATATTGTAACAATGTTTATCAACGCAATGTACAGAACATGTCCAGAATACAGTATGCTCACGAAGTACGAATAATGTACCACATAGAAGTAGTGCTACTAAGTTGTACTATCACCGATGTTTTGCTGAAATCCGTTGATGGTTCACATTTGATATTAGTCTAGCTTCATAACGAGACAAGTGATTATCATATAATATGAAGTTCTGTTGGTAAAAGAATGACTTGTACTATAACCATCAGTTTTCAAACAGGTTCCAGCAATCTCTGGGTTTTATTTTACGAATGCTTCAGTTTCTAGAGATCCCGAATTCGATTCCTGTATTAAATGACTGAAGTGCAGTGCTAATTTAAGTCCCGGCGCAGTGCTTACTTTAATCCGGCGAAGTGCTTACTTGAGCCCGCGCAGTGCTTACTTTAATCCGGCGCAGTGCTTACTTGAACCCGCGCAGTGCTTACTTTAGATCCGGCGCAGTGCTAATTTAAGTCCCGGCGCAGTGCTAGTTTGAGACCCCGCACAGTACTATTTGAGACACGGAGCAGTACTTATTTGAGACACGGAGCAGTACTTATTTGAGACACGGAGCAGTACTTATTTGAGACCCGACGCAATTCTTGTTTGAGACCCGGCGCAGTGCTTACTTGAGCCCGCGCAGTGCTTACTTGAGCCCGCGCAGTGCTTACTTGAGCCCGCGCAGTGCTTACTTTAGATCCGGCGCAGTGCTAATTTAAGTCCCGGCGCAGTGCTAGTTTGAGACCCCGCACAGTACTATTTGAGACACGGAGCAGTACTTATTTGAGACACGGAGCAGTACTTATTTGAGACACGGAGCAGTACTTATTTGAGACACGGAGCAGTACTTATTTGAGACACGACGCAATTCTTGTTTGAGACACGACGCAATTCTTGTTTGAGACCCGGCGCAGTGCTCCCGATTTTTTATTTCCTCAGCCTTGCTCTACAACCGGGGCTTTCTAGTGTTCGGGTGTTTATACGAGGAAATACAGTATTAAGCATTTCAAAGTCATGTTCAATATATGTAGGGATGACGAAGAGAAATGAAATCGTGCATGTGGATATTTGAAATAAGGTTATGCAATGATGTTTGTAAATATCCCCCAACATGTTTACATTTTACTTCAAGTTGTGATAACTGATCTCAAACGAACGTGTTTATTTTCAAAATGTATACTTTTATGTAAATATTAAGATGTACAAAGTTTGTGCAATAACATCACTACTCTACAAATCATAGTTTTGTGTGATTGTTTAATGATTAGTTAAAAGTTTTATTTTTAAAAACCTATATAAAATGGTTTCACTCTGAATAGATGTCAATATTATCTTTATTGAATGATGCTCGAGTTTTCATCTTGGTGTTCTCTTATTCACTGTATATTTTTAATGCTTGCACGGACACCCATATAAGGAAAAGTTATCTGTGATATCGACAAATAAATATTGTTTTCTTTATTGAATCTTTCAGAAATAAAACTTGGTAATACATGTGCTTTGCTGTTTGTATTTTATGGGTATATTTCCTTGTTCCTTATGTGTATTTGGTAACGTCTCTAACATGTGTGTGTATGAAAGCTGCACCTTGAAGTTACACTACTTCTCCATGAGCAGAGCACCGGCTTCAACATAAATATTCATTCTTCTTTGTGTATATATTATTTCCAAAAGTTGCAACAAAGACAATCCAAACATGTTTTTAAAAAACTCAATCTCATGATTAGTATGATATCATTTACTACGATTTTAAAACGTTCTAGTTGACTGCTCAGTTTCAATGTACAATTGAAGGGGTTAGGATAACATCGGGGTTATCTGCCATTTTAAAATTTGATTTAATTGAAGTTTTTTTCAAATATCTGAAAATGGATGATTCTTTCGCATGTCCATAGACATAGTATTCATAGGTTTCTTTTAAATAACATCCTGACCGAAAGAAAACAAAATCGAAATATTTGAATTAAATTTATTTTACTACAACATTTTAAATGGCAGATAATCCCGGTGTTATCCTAACCCCTTCAATTGCATGAATGGTGACCGGTGAAAATATGTGATCACTTACATGCAAACGATAACAGCATCTATCATTACACATCTGAGGAACCTGAATGTGTATCACAAGCAAATATACACAGAGAATAACCAATTCCATCTTGACGGATCGTCGTTATAGCTTCAGTGGAACACGATGACGTAGAAGTGAGCTACGTTACATTACATACAGTACAAGCACGTCAAATGCTACATGAATAAAGGAACCAGCACACATACACTCGAATGTCATAGAACGTGTTTCTATCAACTCATTCTCCCTCTATCAATGGGTGGTATACACTGCATAGTTATACCTTCAATGATATCTATATATAGGCTATAGCTGCTCGTACACAAAATATTTTGAACGAAGTCGACGAGGTTGTTATGTGACCCCCTCCATAATATATGTCTTGGCGTCTGGAGTAATCATGTCTCGTATACTGGCCGTTCTCGTGATTACCTTCACCCTCATATCAGGTGAGACATAGTACACCTTGGGATATTGTCAAACTTACCCTCTATATAATGTATGTTTTATAGTGTTCACTGATCATGATCATGAAGTTAATTGAAGTTAACTGTAAATGATATCTGAACACGGATCTCCATGACCATTCCACTTTTTATTATCAAAACTAAAAATGGCATTTATGTGAAGTCGAAAAACCTTAATAATAGAAATCTTTGAAATTGTAAAAATGTTACGAGACAAAATGGCTGTGGTTTATGAAATATCAATCAGTATTTCTCTCATTGTGCTTTACACACTTAAATGTCACTGTTACGTCAACACGTTGTCGAATTCTTATAGAAAATGACTTAACCCACTGCTATGGTACAAACAAATTTATCAAATTATGTATAATACCTTTTGAATTGCTAGAAATTATGTTGATGAAGTGTATATATTTATTTATTGACACTCGATTAACGGATATTTGAGTACTATCAATATATCAAAGGGTTTATCTTCGAGCACCTGTTATATTTGCTAAGTTAGGTATCTAAGTAAGTAGAAGTAGAAGTTAGCTTATCTACATGGTTGATTTCTTCATGTTTCCAGTTGTTGAGGGGGCCATACGACGTTCAGTTCGATACTCCAGGTACACCAGGTATACATAGTAAGTATAAGGGTACCTGCTATTTTTGAGGATTACCTTGATACAAGTCTATTGATATAGAATCAGTTAGATCGCGGTTTTATCGAACACCGTTCCAATCACAGTATTGAACTTCAATGGTCGATTCAGAGCTCAATCAATCAACATACACAAGCAAAGCTGTCAGTGACTGTACATTTCATTTGAATTACATGCCTCTTCTTGGTGAACGACAATGACTTTCGTCATGGGTTAAAATACCTATAGCATAACGTGTAACCATTTCAAAGCTAAAGTAAAGGTGACAGTTTCTTCAGACGTGCGGATTTGCTACTTAGATTCCCCGACACCTAGGTAGGTGTCCCCCCACACCTAGACTGGTGTCCAAATGAAACTATACCATGCCAACTTGTAATCTTTTAAATTCCGTTTTTCGAATGTTTAATTCCGTGTAAAAATATTGGGTTGAAAGAACCATTAATGGTACCAAGCAAAAATAACCAATCTCAATAATTAATTTATTCAAAATGATAGATTTTATTTTCTGGATATAAAACCTAAGTATGATCTTTGAGTAATTTTGCTCCAAATGAAAACATCTGGTTTGATATTAGCGCAATAAAGTCAACAAAATACAGTAATAAAGGAATTATCGAGGTGTTGGCTTGAAACAGAAATTACACAGTTTTGAATAAGTATTGCCAGTCTGGAGCTCCGGAAGATATACATCTGTATCTGTACCCTCAATGCTACAATCCGATCCAGTAAACAGTATTATGTTTACAATTTAAAACATATGTTGCATGCTGTTTTACAAGGCCGTATTATACTATTGTGACATGGTTGGTTGCTGTGTTGGTCAATAAAAGATTATTAGTCGAAAATATGTTGAAAAGTATATTGGAAAGAAGCAATTGTGGTTGCTGTTATTCCTTTTATTTAAAATAATGGAAACACAATTAACTTATTTAAGACTTGATCATTAAAAGTTTAACAAATAAAATCTGCATTTTTAACAAACTTTTTTTAATGTTATATAATGTAATGAACCCAGCCACAACAGGTATGGAGATTTACGCGGACATTAAATAATAAATACTTAAAAACAACTCAAAACTATTCCTAATCTCAAACACACTCGTTCTGACCTTAATCATTAACTTGAAAATAGCCAAAAGTTTATTTTTTACCTTCAAAATGTGAGACCATGTGTGTACGGCTCGGCACTGAAAGAAAATAGAACAAGGGAAGAAATATTCTCTCTTCACAGTTGTTAATCAAATCATTTCTTTTCACCAAACGAGGTTAGTAGGGAAGAAATGATTGGGAGAGCATAGAGAAAGGATGATTTCACTATGATTTGTATGTTCCAGTGTTGGAGGCGGCTATATTGCTGGCTATGCATTCGGGGGTATCATCGGGCTGATTATACTCTTGCTACTCATCTACTTCTGCATCAAACACATCAACTCTAAGAAGCAGAGAGTCAGTCAGCGCCCTGTTGTCTTCCACACTGGAGCCAGTTCCACAGCTAGACCATTCCAAGGTAGGATATCCCAATGTCACCACAGTTATGACTTGTGTGTCATTTCATTGAGAGAAGATAGACTTGCAGGCCTTCAAACGAGTTGAATTTAATCGTAAATGTCTAAATGTCTCAATATGAGTGTCACTTTCCGTCAACAGTAGTAAAGCGTTCATAAAAGGCTATGCGCTGGTCTGTAAACTTCACTTTTGCATATTTTGAATTGATTGAATCAATTACTGCTTGGTGGACATTCGGCAGTTGAACGGCTGTAGCTTTAACGTAGGATTAATATTCAATTATAAAAATTATTATTGAATTTCACAGTTATCTTTATTTCATCATGTTATTTGCCTCAATTTTTCAGTTGAGTTATTAACATAAAACATATTTTATTATGTAGAAAGCAAAGGTAGTTTCGACACAAGATCGGATGCTTGGAGTCACTACAACGTTGCAGCATTCTTACACAAACTCTATTTCTATTCTAGTCTATCTTATTAGTGAGTGAGTTATTGTTTAACGCCGCTTCGGCAGTATTGCAGCCATTAGCGGCTCTATCTTATTACTTCATAGGGTCAGTGCCACAGCCTCCTCCGTACGCCGGACCGCCTCCTGTGTATTCTGCAGGACCTCTCTACCCCAACCACAAAACAGCAGGCGCCCTACCCCCCTACCCGAATCCCCAGCTGAGACATCGTTCAACAGACCCATTCTACACGCCAGGATCAGCTTTCCCTCCCCCTCTACAGCAATACCCGCCTCAGCCCCAGCCTCAGCCTCAGCCTCAGCCTCAGCCCCCACAACCGCAGGACAGACTTCCACTCTCAACTAACCCCCAGGAGGGAGGGGATTCAGTTTCTCAACCACCTCCTTATTCTCAAGCAAATACCCCACAGAGGAGTCAGGATGCAGCATTTCCTCCGCTCCATCCTTCCCCTGGCGCGGCGTCCGCGCCACCTGCTGATGTCTGATGTCGGAGGTCTGGTACAGGTGCCCGATGAGCTCCGGTTTCTGTCGGCCTGGTGTCAATAGTGTTACGTTGGATAAACAACTCTCAAAAAGGGGTATTTGGTAGACATATTAATATGTGAAAAGACATTCTGTTCCGTTTTCTGATACCATATATTGGATGTTCCACATGAGTAGCAAATGTCTAATGACTGATGTTGGATACTGTCCGGTGACATATTTAACATGCGATGAATGAAGTCGCTATGTGACGAACTTAGCCTTACATTGAATTAATTGAATTCAAACTTACAACTTAAACTTCCACTTACATAACTCATGATGTCGGATGATTGAAGTCCACTCTCCGATATCTGATTATGTTTATCTCAGATGTCTGAATTGATATCTAACATTGATATACAGCGTAAAAGAATAACATTGAAAAGTTTTAACATACGACTTCAACGAACGCTTGTGTAGCTGGGGAGTGCATAAAACAAGGATATATCTAAATCCTTGCCAAAAATAAACCAGTACGTACGACGACTAGATATCTGACCTTACTGGAACTGCTGTCCCCTTCAACCCATCTTCAACTGCAGTTGTTTATCTTTATACTCCTAAACACGTTTGATGGTAACTCTTTATAACTTCATTCTTTTTTTCAGGAAACATTTCTTCAATCGACTTTCAGGGTAACCGGTTAAAAAAATGTGAAGGAATATTTAATGTACTTTTAAAAAATGGTATTGAGTGCATTAAACTGAGATGTATCTATACAATGTAAATGTATAAAAAAAGTTTTTTTTATCTACTACATGTTTTTCTGATATCGTTGTCCTATTGGACGACACATCTTATAACCTTCACATACAATAATATACACTCAACCTCAAAGGAAACGTCAGCACATTTCCAACAGTCAACAGTGCAAAAGACGAAATATTGCTACCGTAGATTTTGGATGCTTGTTATAGGGACAAGAGGTGCCCACAATTTCATACATCAGAGTATAATACTTGACTGTATTTTTATGTTTGTTCAAGTACACTTGGGGTGTCGTAATCCCTTTTTAAAAATGTTTGTTGATCCGAATGTTTGGCATTTAACTTAAACATTCATAATGTTTTCGACGTAAATAACTTTTTTGGACTGCAATTTGGTGACGTGTCGTATCTGTGGGTCATCATAAAATAAGTCTAAAGGCCGTTTTCGAGTCTACTATCTCGTCTTGTTAATAGAAAGCGATGATGTCTAAAACGTGTGTGTCTCGGAAATATAAACAGATATTGTTTTGAAATTTAAATATTTTGTTTAGTTGGCTTCTGAAGACAAGATGTATCTCTGTTTCAGTCGTGTTTATCAGCTGTGTACTGAATTATCTTGTGTTTTGCAAGGTGACGTTTCATTTGCGGTTGAGTGTATACATGTAGCCATGAGGTAAACATTACATATAATTGTCTCGAAATGACGAACTGTATATCTAAAATTATCTACATTGAATCGAATAAGAATGTTTTATCGGTTTCATTTTAACTCAGATCACAGCAATCTTATCAAGTAGAAGATTTCAGCGGAAATAACTACACCAACATTATTTTTGAAGACACTTCTTACCAGAAATATATCTTCTATCGCATACATGAAGAGAGATAGACTCGTGTTATCGACTACTGATGTTGCAATGATTTTGGCGGTGCTAAGCTGCTATACATGACTGAGGGAATGACCTGAGTGAAATTCATGTAAATGTGCCTAACCAATGATACATCATTTGCATTCTAATTACTTTCAGAAACGAGTTAATGAAATTTTTTTTTTTAACGGAGACGATATCGATAAAATATACGTTTTAAACTTGTATATAATTCGTTTATTTTTCGAATTAGTTCAGTAAGTTTTAGATTAGTTTATTTGCTTTATGAATAAACGATGTCGGACATGTATAGACGATGCTTCAGGGCAAGTTGCTAACAGTGAGCTCCATGGTAGCCAAAACAATAGGATCCGTACATGAAAGTCCAACAAAAGGGTGAACTCGAGAACTACATTGATTAGCACATAGTGTTAAGGGGCGAAAAAGAAAAAAGAATTCAGCAAAAGGAAAACGAACAAGCAAACAGCTATTTGCTTTGTATTTTAAAGGAGACGTCTTTCTTTGACCGGGGATTGTCTTCGCTTTATAGACAGACCTGGAAATATCCTGACTCCTGGGGGCATTCTGCAATTACGTAGATGTGGGAAGAAAATACATAGAGGCTATTAAAAGAGCTTCAGTGTTAAAGAGGCGTGTCTGTTCTGATAACTTAAGATCCTTTCTGACCAATATTATATTACATAATATAGACAGAATTCTTGTTTTCGGGTGTCCCGATTCAGTTACATAGCATGCACTCAAACACGTACACATCCACGAATTAAAGAAACCACACTGATATCTAGACACAAGTTCGCTTATGAGACACTATACAATAGAACAATGTTACATATTACTCATTTGTGACAATACTAGATTTTTAATTTCACCTGCTCCATTTTATTTAATCATTCTAGTGACTTAAATACGTGTTATTTTTAACTGATGACGAGGCACATATTTTGATGCTGTATATGTTAACATCATTGTTACATTTACAGAATGCAAGGTTTTGTTTGTCCTGAACATTTCCACTATATATTTGTCAGAGCATCATGACTTCGGCAAATAATTCAATTGATGTTTCTAGGAAAACGTAATAAATCATGCATTGGGCAATAAATACATATATATATATATATATATATATATATATATATATATATATATATATATATATATATATATATATATAAATATATGATGGTTACAAACCCACTGCAGAAATGATATTTTCTGATATATAGAGTATTCTACACGCACCAGCGATGCTATTCAATTTGGACAATAGGACCGATCCTTGTATCAACCGCTTTCGGTACACCGCAACATTAGAATCGAAAGTCGATTGATGTACATTTTGTAATGCTGGTAAAAAAATTTTTCTCTTGACAATACATTATCCAGCTTTGTACTATAATAATAATTACTCTTTTCATTATCAGCAAGGGAGTAAACACAAATACGTATTGGCAGAAACACATACATGCTACTATACGACACCAACCTGACAACGTATGTAAATATGTATGTCTCAAATATTGACATTAGCAACGCTGAGAGAACGCTTTTGCATTGAGAACCATATTTTCACGTCTTAGTAGAATTGTGTATGATGCTTACACCCAACTGTGGTCATATGACAGCAAAACGGAAATGAAAAGTGCACAAGTTACTGACAATATTTTGTTCATCTACAAACGGACTACATGAGACAGAACAGAACTTTAGCACGCTCAGGCCGAGAACCTCGGAATATGATGTACAAAATGACGTCTAATACATATTGATAGCGGATAAGTGATTAGCCGGAAGATTGTACAATTTGCATTATAATTTTACCAAGTTTACTAAGTCTTTTTAATATAGATATTCTTTTACACATGAACAGTTTCTGAAATTTAAGAATGTTTGGAATTTTGTAAATACCAGTATTATAGATGTTATATATAACGGAATAAATAATATAAGATATTTTACCAGCTTTATCGGCAAGAAGTTTTGACCAATATGTTAACATGCGAGTGTTCACATCAACAGAGAGAGAGGGACTCTACTTAACCGTTAAGCATATATAATGGCGTACTCTTCTTTACAGGCAATAGTTTTCTCATAAAACAAATATGTAAATTAAGATTAACAAAGCCCCATGTTTCACAACCATACAACAAAATAGGTTTATCGGGTGTCAGTAGTTTAAGGATGCGGAGTGCAAAGAGGATAATTTGAACATTTTAAAACTTTATTATTTCAATTACAATTCGTATAGCGTCATTTGTTTTGGTCTAACATATTATCCTGACATGCACTGTGAGGCAGGCACACGGATATATATTAAAGGATTAAAGGTATGTCAAGCTGCATAAACAACTGCATCCCGAAAGTTTGTTCACTTATTCGTGACTCTCAGTGCAAATATCATGTAATATGGGAAAGCATCGTATCAACGTGATAAACTGCATCAACCATTAAGAAATAGATTTCATAATGTGATTGTTCACTGGCTTATAAACGGTTTGAAAGGTGCAAGTTAAACTGGTATAAATGCCGGAGCATGTCGACGGCATTTATACTCAGTTTAACTTGCACTTTCAAACCGTTTATAAGCCAGTGAACAAACGCATTATTAAATCTATTTCTTATAAATTCAAACTTTGAAAGTTAAGCGATTTCTTATCAGTAAATATACTTTTGAATAAAAAAAAATCTCTTCAAAAAGTGTATAGTGCATGATAAAACAAATGTTTAGTATTGTCTATTATCAGGCGCTAAGCTCCGCCCACAATAATACCTCATCACTTATGTGTCACCACGCGCAAAACATAGTTACACAGGAAATATGATTAAAATATTTAAGTTTTGGTTCTAACATGCTGTTTTAATCAAACTACAATGAGAATTCACGTTGTAAGGTTTTTAAAAAGTTTAATCAAGACAAAGAGCATGTGATAGCAGTGTAATAATTGCGCAATGATACAGTGATAAAGTAGTACCGCAGGTTATTTTATGTAAACGTCAGAGTATGAAGGTTATTCTTTTGAGCTGTCAATCTCGTGTTTATGGGAATGTATACCGGTCACATTACCTTGTTTAATCCAATCAGCAGAGAACATATCGCTTAAATTTCAAAGTCTGAATCTATTTGATAATATATTTCCTCTTAATCTTATTCAGTGTACTTGTGGACAATCACAAGGCAAGTTTGAGAATGATTATTGTAGACGTGGATATACATGTAAGGTGATTCTTTGACGTTGTAACTGATGCAATTTAATGGATGTCACAATGAAAAACCAGACACATGATATATGCACATTCGGTGTCCCAAAACACATGAAACAAGAACAGCAACAGCAATGAGAGAGTTGTCCAACTTTCAGATTATACAGGACACTCTCAGTTTGATTTGCTCTGCACTGTGGTTGTATAACGCCACAGCAGAAACAACAGTAAGTCATAAGTTTACAATTACCGTCTATATCAAATGAAATTATTCCGAATATGTTCAGTCTTTACAAAATTATGCTCTACCGTGTAAGATAAAAACTTGTTGTCTAAATAATATTTAAGAACGAATTCACTCATTAATGGAAATTATCATTTTCTAAGATTCTGAGAGTGACAGACGCTCTCGGCTCGATGTGGTATGTCATGGACGTCCGCATTGTTCGCCTTGGTTTCATCCTCAGTCACTTTCTTTAATTTGTGTTTATGTTTCTTAGAGGTGAGATGAGGTGAGTTTATGACAGGGAGAACACCCACAACGCCATTTGACTATGCGTTGTGGTAAAACCTGCGAGCATTAGCTGGAACTAGCCAACCATGGGTGATACTGCGCTGAAATTCGAACTCTGACCTCTTGAGTGAGTGAGTGAGTTGGGGGTTTAACGCCGCTTTCATGAGCAGTTCACTTTTATCGCGGCTGCTAGTATTATGGCAGGGAGAAAGCCCGCAACGCCATGTGGCTATGCACTGCGGTGAAACCTGCGAGCAGCGGCTGGAATTAGCGAACCATGGGTGGTACTACGCTGAAATTCAGTGTAGCATTGCACCCAAACCTTACTGCGTGTAGAACAGCCGGCGGTTCAACAAAATGAAGCGCTTCGTAGCGCTCATTGATCGCTCAATGTAGCGCTCAATGAGCGATTCTTCTCTCTTGAACGACACAGTGCAAATTCCTCAAAGTTTGCTCGCCTTGTTACGTAGCGCTACATTGAGCCATCGCGTTCAAGAAAGGTTTAAAAGTAATCGCTCATTGAGCGATTACTTTGAAACCTATCTTGAACACGGCACTGTTCTCTACTGCAGACAAAGTTGCCGTGCGGAATTCGAACCCCGGACCTCTTGATCCAAAGCCGAGTTTAATGTGTTCTCCTCGAAATATGCTTTTTGATTTTGTGAAAACTATTGATCATAACCATCCTTATAAATAAAGAAGACCAAATCAGAGATACATACCAAAAATAGTTCATTTGCGTTATTTACACCAGACATATTCGAAGGTCATATGCCTATGAGCAAGACCTTAAGAGTAAAATGCCTAGAACTTTGAAGTCACTCGTTTGACGTGGCCACGGAAGATGGGTTTTGAGTGGTTAACAAACAGGGAGACCGTGTAAGATTCCGCTTTCCACCTCTAGCGGACTTTGCTTATGCTCTCGATTTCAAGCGAAAAACAACAGAGGGTAGGATCGGAAATCTGAAGGGAGTAACCTCTTTTGGAAAAGAATGCACATAAAGTAGTATAACCCGTTCTCCCCTTTGAACAGGGTTGACAAATACATCTTGGTAAATTACGTATTAACCAGAAGAGAAAACAGATAGGTTCATGGATATAAACGTTAATTTAATGCAAGCCAATAATTAGTAATATATTATGAACTAAACTGACGTGAATCAAGGGTACCCGAGCAGTGTCATTGAACTTAATACACTTAGAACAAGAGAGAATGCCAAAACGAGTGAGTAAGATGAAAGAATTAAAGGATCAACAATCAATAAACGAGTCACGGGTTTTGACACTCTTCTTGGATACACAATACACAGTCCAAGTTAGCTTTGAATACAATAACTCGAGCATATGTGCAATAAAACAAATAACCGATACACAAATCATGTAGAAATGACACTGTCACAGGTTTGATCCAATCAACAGTGGCGCGAAGTATAAATTAATTGAAAAGGGGAAGGCTGGGAACATGACACATTGAATATTTACTGCTTGAGGGAAATACACACACGGGATAAAGCAATTTAAGCAAATGTCAATTATAAATAATCCTTATATATCCCAATTAGAGTGATTAAGTAAGATAGGCTAATTTGAAAATGAGATTGACACATTGAGCATTTTGTGTTTTATTCAGGCAGAAAAGACTCACGAAAAACAACGTAGCCTGTGGACATAAGATAGCTCAGGACAGAGCGTACGCTCCACTACATGTACATATTATATATAATCAAATTGTATCATTATACAACATGGAATAAAGGCGCTGTAGCACGCCGTTCTTCCTAAAATAAAGTGCTCTTATGAAAATGTAAATAAGTGTTGCCATTGGTTAAATAAAACTCCAAAAGAGATCTGAAACGAATGTACATGGTTTGGTTAAGCCATCCGAGTCCTTAACACTCAGAGTAGAGTTTAAAATATGGCACAATTATTGAATGACCAACCGTCTTGCTGTCTGAACTCTCAAACATCGCATTAGACCTACAAATCTACCTCTCACACTGAAGAGTTCTTCTACCTATACAGATATACATCACCTGTAAAGCGTGATTATTGCATGACATGAGGTGATAAAATATCGAAGAACTCATAATGATTCAATGAAATGAACAGGTTTTGCTCCATAAAAAATGATGACATGGTAGAATAATATTTTTAATGAGAGTCGGGGATGAGGTAAGAAAAAGTGGAGTTTTATACATTTCAGCTGGATAATACATTTCCGGAAAATGTTTTTTTTTCTTCCTACAAATACTAATTCAATACCCAAACATAGACATATACCAACATTCAAAGTAGTTGCAGTATACACTGTTGACATCAATTTGAATTCAAGTCACTGCTGGTATGAAGAGTTCAAACCATCAATCTACATCAAACGGATTTCTTTTTATCTTCAACATGAGATTCTTTCTTTGATATTTCATCTCTCGATAAATGTATTACTTTTGTCTTCTTAGTCAGAAGCTTCAGCAGATTCAGTCCGTCCATGAAGAAGAAAAATCCGAAAGCTATGACAACACACACTACCCCGCTGTACCCGATACCCTGAGAGGAGGGCCTGTCGTCAGGTATGCTGATCTTGGTGCGCACCTGCTTGGAGAGCGTGTTCTTGTCAAGTTGGAGCTGTGAGCGAATCAGAGCTATCCTCCTCTCCAGCTCCTCGTCTGATTGGTCCGTCACGTAGCAACCACACCCACAGCTGACGAGCAGCTCACACAGAATCCCGGTGAAGTTTGCGGGACACAGACATTCAAACGCGTCGATCATATCCGTACAGGACGCTGAGTTCTGGCACGGGTTTGATGCGCACTCATCTATATCTGCAAAGAGACGAGGAACGAGCTGTATGTCCAAAAGAGAACATTATTATCATGTCCACTGTATTTTGTATTATGTACTGTCATCAATTAACGTTATATCGGTTTTCAAAAAAAAAATATTGATAAAAGGACATTGAGAGTGTTATCAGCAGGGTTAACGAGTATTCCTCACCATATTATAAGTAAGCGCTTACCCTCATCGCACCTGTCGCCCACAAACCCAGGCACACATGTGCAGCCAAATCCACTGGGTGATTCCACACACGTCGCGTTGTTCTCACATGGGTCGGCCGAGCAGTGTACTGGAATGAACATGTGACTTTAAATGTTCAGATCATACAACCATGTACGTGATTGTAGTGGTAGTCGACTGTTCATCTGAGCTGGTTGGAAAAAGTTTCTAAAACAGTTGTGACATGTTGCAATGCCAAGTAAGTATATCCTAATATAAAAGCTGTACATTGTGCATATATAGAGACGCAGCCACGAGTGAAAATGCCACTTTCTCACTCAGATGAGATAGAAATTATATTCGACAAAAACAATGAAATAGTATATTTATTATATAACTTTAATCTGCATTAAAACAATTAAAACGTTACAATGATTGTCATAATCCAAACAACTCCCCGCTATAGATCACGATAAGTGCAGTGAGAAAATTTTCGACTGAAATAAGTGAATATAAAACAGGACAATGTTTTACAAAAATAAATCTGTTGTGAATGTTTAAAAATTTAAGACCAATAATATTTTACGATACCATTTAGTAAAGTGAAGATTTCTAAGACATTGAGGAAAGCAAATTTGTCGTTATTTCAAACGCGAAGTGATACAACGAGTGACGGTCGCTGTGTCTGTCACATACGTCACCAAGTTTTTCACGAATAAAAGAACTACTATTCAACAATAAATGAAGGTCAGAATGTAATGTAATATGGAATATGATATTAACACCACAAAAAGTCAACAGTCATTGACTAAAACAGCAAAACATTGTCGTTCACCGTAAGACGTGAGCAAGGGAGGTAATCACTTTACAAAGGGAGATAATTTTATTTCAAAGGGAGACAATCATGAAAAGTAATTCCGGCCACACGTTAGTCACTTAGTTCTTCTGTTTATAATGTGCAAATATGGATTATATTATCATCATATAATCACATATTCCATTTCTAGTTATATAATAAAAGTATTTACCTAGTTCACAGTTCACTCCCTCCACGCCGGCAGGACACGTACAGTTGTACTGATCTACAAGGTCACTACAGTTGCCTCCGTTCTCACAGGGACTGCTGGCACACTCGTCCACATCTGAAGGTAATACATGATCATGTTCTATCTCAATTAATATTATCAGCACTAAATATATTTACCGAGAGGATAATTTTAATGTGATGTCTGGTAAACTCTTTCCCCGAGATATAAAATTTGGCGCTTTGAATGTTATAAAGAAGAACACTTTTTGCAGGATATAAGTACAACGGATGACAGTGTCATTCCGTGTGTACGACAACTAAACATACATTTTCTTTCAATACTTTTTTCAAGGGATTAATGTTATTTCCATTCGAAGTCCAGCGTGATCAATCGTCTAATGAAGAAACATGTTCAAACACTGTTGATCAATCGGCTAATGAAGAAACATGTCCAAACACTGTTGATCAATCGTCTAATGAAGAAACATGTCCAAACACTGTTGATCAATCGTCTAATGAAGAAACATGTTCAAACGATGTTGATCAATCGTCTAATGAAGAAACATGTCTAAACACTGTTGATCAATCGTCTAATGAAGAAACATGTCCAAACAATGTTGATCAATCGTCTAATGAAGAAACATGTCCAAACACTGTTGATCAATCGTCTAATGAAGAAACATGTCCAACACTGTTGATCAATCGTCTAATGAAGAAACATGTCCAAACACTGTTGATCAATCGTCTAATGAAGAAACATGTCCAAACACTGTTGATCAATCGTCTAATGAAGAAACATGTCCAAACACTGTTGATCAATCGTCTAATGAAGAAACATGTCCAAACAATGTTGATCAATCGTCTAATGAAGAAACATGTCCAACACTGTTGATCAATCGTCTAATGAAGAAACATGTTCAAACAATGTTGATCAATCGTCTAATGAAGAAACATGTCCAAACACTGTTGATCAATCGTCTAATGAAGAAACATGTCCAAACACTGTTGATCAATCGTCTAATGAAGAAAACATGTCCAAACACTGTTGATCAATCGTCTAATGAAGAAACATGTCCAAACACTGTTGATCAATCGTCTAATGAAGAAACATGTCCAAACACTGTTAATCAATCGTCTAATGAAGAAACATGTCCAAACACTGTTGATCAATCGTCTAATGAAGAAACATGTCCAAACACTGTTGATCAATCGTCTAATGAAGAAACATGTCCAAACACTGTTGATCAATCGTCTAATGAAGAAACATGTCCAAACACTGTTGATCAATCGTCTAATGAAGAAACATGTCCAACACTGTTGATCAATCGTCTAATGAAGAAACATGTCCAAACACTGTTGATCAATCGTCTAATGAAGAAACATGTCCAAACACTGTTGATCAATCGTCTAATGAAGAAACATGCTCAAACACTGTTGATCAATCGTCTAATGGAGAAACATGTCCAAACAATGTTGATCAATCGTCTAATGAAGAAACATGTCCAAACACTGTTGATCAATCGTCTAATGAAGAAACATGTTCAAACACTGTTGATCAATCGTCTAATGAAGAAACATGTCCAAACACTGTTGATCAATCGTCTAATGTAGAAACATGTCCAAACAATGTTGATCAATCGTCTAATGAAGAAACATGTCTAAACACTGTTGATCAATCGTCTAATGAAGAAACATGTCCAAACAATGTTGATCAATCGTCTAATGAAGAAACATGTCTAAACACTGTTGATCAATCGTCTAATGAAGAAACATGTCCAAACATTGTTGATCAATCGTCTAATGAAGAAACATGTTCAAACACTGTTGATCAATCGTCTAATGAAGAAACATGTCCAAACACTGTTGATCAATCGTCTAATGAAGAAACATGTCCAAACAAATGATGTAAGAGACCTGCCCCGTGCACCCACACCTACATCAACTTCCAAAGGCAAAGCAACTGTTGCCAGTCTGCATTACTGGCTATTTAACCCTTGCGGTATTTCCCTCGCTTTGTTGTGTCAATATAGTGAATCGCTGCACTAGAAATGCATAGCGGGCCTGGACTTCTAAACACAGATTTCTTAAGGAAATACTGCAAGGCCTAAATCAGCCAGTAATGGGGACTGGAAAGAGTTATGCCTTGCATTGGGAAGTTGCACCTACATATAATGGCTGGCTATATTGCGTCTTGTTCGGTGTCAGCCTGTTGCATCCAGTACTGTCCTGAAACAGGCATGGATTCAACATCACCAGAGATTTGTCACTAGGCCACTGTTCATGGGTGATTACGCTAGACCCCATTGTTGCCGACCTGTGATCCAGCGATTAGAGATTAAAGGCGTTACACAGATACTATGGCCAGTCTGATGTAAACCCAATTGCGAACGTTTGGGCTCAAATTGACCGACCAAATCTTCACACCACCCGAGGGAATTGGGGATAGCCATAGACGAGGGGTATCAGCAAATCCAATGGAACAATTCAGCAACTCTTATGGGTTATGGTGAGAAGAGTGGCTGCAGTATAGTATTGACATTTTGCTGATTCTAAGACACTATCTAAGTCTATTCGATATTTTTTTCTCTGATGGCACATTTCCGGAACCTGTTCTAACCAACACATTGATGTGCGATTTTGTTTAAATTGTACACGTTTTCTTGAGTGTCCCATTGCCAAAGTGCCCACCTTAAATAAACATCAATTACGCAACGAAGAAAACCCCTTTCAATGTTTTTCCCTTACAATTTCTTCTGTAGACGTTCGGTGTTTTAGATTTCAGTAACGACAAAATTCATGGGACGCTTAACATTTTTCGCAGTGTATGTTTAACACCTACATGAACATTTATGCACTTTATGTCAACAGGAAAACGCAGTTCACAAATCCAATTATCTAAAGTTATTTGCTTGGGAAGAATAAATAATGACACAGGATATTGACATATAGGATTAACCCTCAGCTATATGTTAAACAATGGATCCTCTTGAATTCTGTCTGTAGTCTCCCAACAAGTTGACGTGACTTCTTTACAGAAGAGCGTGTAGCATACCAGATTTCACATTTGACTTCACTCTGTGTCATAATTCCATAACATAAATCACCCGGGGCTACTGAAAACGCGGAAACATTGATGTCCTTTTCAAAACAAATTTACAAGAATACTAAATGAGATAACATCGTTGTTGAACCAGAATAAAATCCCCTCATTTCAATATACCCAGACAGATGTTATGTTGTTATTCGATGGTCCGTGCATCTTAATGGAAAACTACCTTGTTACCTAGCAATGAAATAAAACAGGACGTGACAATTGCGTTATTGTATGGTACAATTTTATGCCAACATTCGACTATTTGCAAGATTTATTTTCTACTAGACACTCTAAAACATATACACTTGTCAAAAGAGGAACACGACATACACAACTTTTAGATTTTACTATTGGAAAAACGAGCATACGAATCAAAGTACAATACAGATGGACAAATGATAATATAACTTGTCATTGTCAGATGTATTGCGCATGCGTCGAAGAAGGCAAGTCGCTTGCTGTGTGTCTCCATCACAGGTTGCTCATTTCCGTCCATCTCCACATTGGGGAAGATAACGAAGGCATCGCTGAAACCGGGCCATGTTCAAGAGAGGTTTCAAAATAATCGCTCAATTAGCGATTTCTTTTATCCTCTCTTGAACGCGATTGCTCAATGTAGCGCTACGTAGCAAGGCGAGCAAACATCGAGGAATTGCGCCGTGTCGTTCAGGAGAGAATGAGCGGTACTGTAGCGCTTGATTAAGAGATCAATGAGCAATTATAAGTGCTCGATGTTATGGAACGGAGTCCAGTTCTTCAGATCCCAAACCTGTTCAGTGTTGTACGATCTGACTGGGTGATGTCTATAATTGTCGTCGCACAGGACCAACTACATGTCTCTTGCACGGGTTTCTTCTTTCAGACGATCCGTCGTCTGGTCCTGATGCGATGGTTTGATCTGATAATTTTAGCACCCCTGGCAATGCCCTGCAGTATCTGTAACAGTTGCAAGTCAGTGACCTGGGTGATGCCGGATGTGTCGATCCTGCGCAGACGTGGTGACCTGTCTTCCACATGTTGAATTGATCGAAGCGTGTGTAAAGATCCCACGAACGACATATAGAGCCCCGGTGAATCTTCAAATAACCTGCTACGGCAGTCCGGCATTCTTCAGCTTCAAAACGTCCTATAACCGTATTTCGATCAATCGTGGCAACTTGTCCAGTCCATTAGTTGTCAAACGTTAGATGAAATGTGTAATTCCCTTCGACCTTTCTTAGTCATTGCATCTACTGATGGCGTGTACGTATTGCAAGTGCGTACATACGTTCCATGGTTGCTGTTTCGGTTTGCATATTTCCTGATTTTGGTGAGTTTGGTCAACGTTTCTTTATAAGTTTCGTTACAATAACATGTTACACGAAAGTAACAGTACAGGAATGTTTGTTGCGTTTCTGTCTTTGAAGAATATATACGTTACTTTCATAAGTGTCATGATGTCATAGTTATTTTGGTATCGTGTCCATTACTTCGTCTTGGGGCAGTTACTTATCATTTCCTTTTACTTAAAACTGATGAAGGGACAAGAGCAGTCCCTAAATGCTGTTTGTGATACTAAATATGAAATATGAAGCAATTCAATGTACAGTACTAATATCATTACCGATTACCTGTTTGACACAAAGATCCAACGTATCCGGCTACGCATGCGCAATGGAAGTCACCCACTAGGTCAGTACAGTTTCCTCCATTCTCACACAGATTGATGGCACACTCGTTGATGTCTGCAGAATGAATGAATCAATGATAATGTCATTATATTTTAAAACAACAGGAAAGACAGTGTTAATATACATGTACTTGAGTACATCTAAAACTGAATTTAAAACAAGTCATACAACTAGTTCAAGTTCTATATACCTGTCAAACAATCCATCAATGATATAACATTCAATAACTCTGATGACAGGATCTATGATAGTGGGAACTCTGAGGACAGGACCAATGATAATGGGAGCTATAATGGCAGGATCTGTGATAGTGGGAACGCTGATGACAGGATATATAATAGTGGGACCTCTGACAGGATCTATGATAGAGGGAATTTTGATGACAGGGTATACATGTATAATAGTGGGTACTCTGATGACAGGACCTTTGATAGTGGGAACTATGATGGCAGGACCAATGATAGTGGGAGCTATAATGGCAGGATCTATGATAGTGGGAACTCTGATGACAGGACCACTAATAATGTGAGCTCTGATGACAGGATCTATGATATAGGAACTCTGATGACAGGACATATAATAGTGGTTGGTAAGTGAATAATATGACCTCTGATAACAAGACCTAGTGAGATAGAGAATAGGAATATGCGACCACTATTGATCGATCCACTGATGATGGAATCGTTAACCATGGATCACAAAGCGTAGAGTCTCAATCTGAACATTGTAAAGTTTCGTTCACGCACCCGGAATGAATACAAACCTATTTCACAGTTAATCCCCTCGAATCCAGCAGTGCAGGAACAGTTGTACATGTCGATCAGGTTGTTGCATGTTCCACTCACACAGGGGCTGCTTGCACATTCATCTATATCTATCATAAAAGGGTAAAGAATTATATGATAAAAAGCCATCTTGTATGCAAGATTCATTGTCTGAAGAGTGGCGACACATTTCTACGGTTAGGTTTCTATAAATGAACACGGTAGAAAACTGATGAATTGTACAAGCTATTTTGGAAGCAAAATCGTTTATACCTATTTCACAGTTGACTCCTTGGAAGCCAGCAATGCATGTACAGTTGTACATGTCAATATAGTTACTGCATGTTCCATTAACACAGGGGTCACTTGCACACTCGTCTATATCTGAAACACATTAAGCACAGTCCAAGAGACGTACAACAATATGTAAATGGAATAACACATAACCTATGTGTTGCTTACATAGATATATAAGAAACAGAACAGAGGTTTATAATGTTTAAAGTCAATTTTAAAGTAATGTAAACAGTAGATGAGGGTCAGTGAGGTGACAACAGTTGCAAAGTTGTGACATGTTGTGTTATTAATTAGGTTTATTTAGAAACCGTGTTAAAGAGGCATCAATTGTTTTTCATATCTGCTGATATCAGTTCCAATAATGTCGCTCAACTTGCATATTCATCCCCAATCGCCAAATATATCATAATTATTAGTTTCCAATGAAAATATAGCAACATCATT
Source organism: Gibbula magus (assembly GCA_936450465.1). Lineage (NCBI taxonomy): Eukaryota > Metazoa > Mollusca > Gastropoda > Trochida > Trochidae > Gibbula > Gibbula magus. The sequence continues at coordinate 5,460,345 of OW388294.1, forward strand.
ATACATGTGTAATTAGACACCACATTTACAACATGACCTTTGACGAAATTTATCTTTTTGTTTGATATAAATAAATTACCAAAATTACGTTTGAGTGATTGACGCACGCCAATCGCAGTGCATTGTTCGCTGTTCGATCATAAAGCGCTACTTTCACTTTAATATCGCTGAAATTGTTTGACGAAAACACTGTTAGTGGCTGGTAAAGAGGTGAGGTGAAGTGAGGTGAGTTGGGGTTTAACGCCGCTTTCAAGAGTATTTCACTTATATCGTGGCTGCTAGTATTACGGCAGGGAGAAAGCCCGCAACGCCATGTGGCTATGCATTGCGGTGAAACCTGCAAGCAACGGCTGGAACTAGCGAACCAGGGGTGGTACTTCTCTGAAATTCAGTGTAGCATTGCACCCAAACCTTACTGCGTGTAGAACAGTTCTCTACTGCATACAAAGTTGCCGTGCCCCTGGCGGGATTCGAACCCAGGACCTATTGATCCGAAGCCGAACGCGCTAAGGCTGGTAAAGAAGCCATCAGGCAAAGTAATTGAGTTATATTGTAAGTGTTAAATTTTTAATCAGACTTCATACATATTTCATACACAATACCAGAAACGACAATGAAAACGGCATAAATAATGTTCCACCTGTTTCACATACAGTCCCAACATAGCCAGGCACGCATCCGCACGAGAAAGCGTCAATGAGGTCGGTGCAGGTGCCCCCATTGTCACATGGGCTGCTGTCACACTCGTTGATTTCTGCAGCATACGGGTTAACTCATATGTACTATAAGGGATGTTTAGTTCAAATCAAACATAACACTGCAATGTCTGTAATCCTACATCTTTCTCTTTTTCTGTACAAATATGAAGATTCTGAGGCAATGCCTACATGTACATAGGTAATAACTTATTGCATTACTAATGACATATCTCTCCAAAAATTCTATCGCTTTATTGTCATTAAACACCCAAAATAATCCTAATTAAACGATTTTTCCAAGGCTCATTATTATTGAAGCAGTTAATTAAAGTCGTTAAAATGTATACACTTTATTTCAAAGCAAAAAAGAAACTATATTCGATTAAGTGTGCTATTTTCAAAAGAGGACAGTGACTTATACATGAATAATTCTGGACACTGTAGTCGACAATACATAGATCCGTTCTATGAGACAAACCTATTTCACAGTTGATTCCCTGGAAGCCAGGAGTGCAGGAACAGTTGTACATGTCGATCAGGTTGTTGCATGTTCCATTTACACAGGGACTGCTGGCACATTCATCAATTTCTACACAAATGTATAAAATGGTTCATTGATGACATGATCAATACAATGTAACCATAAACAAATCTTCAAAATACTCATATCAATCTAAAGTACTTGTATAATATCACATGTTCCATTTAAAAATGCTATACCTATCCTTCATACAGACGTTTACACTATTAACACTCAACTAATTTAAATTATGTTGGACGATCGACTTTTTTTGTTAAGGTTGCAAACCTATTTCACAGTTAACTCCATCGAAGCCAGCATCGCAGGAACAATTGTACATGTCGATCAGGTTGTTACATATTCCATTCACACAGGGGCTGCTGGCACATTCGTCTATATCTAATTAATAAAACAATTCATGCTGCAATTGTTATCTCAAAATATACAACAAATTGACACATAGTAAAATAAGATTAATTCGTTTTGTTTAGGACAAAATTTGAAACGGTGTTTACAAATAGATTAATGAGGAAAACATCTACTAATAAAACTGGACTCATAATGATATGGGGAAAGTTTACCTAATATAACAGGAAGTATAATGGTACGAGAAAATGGTGCCTATTATAACTGGACAAATAATGAAATGGAGAAATTCTGCACTTACTTTACAGAACACATACTTATATATATAAATGTCAGCCGTTAGATGCAAGTATCTTCAGAGGAAATATTTCTCATTGGTATCAGGTTTGACAACTTGGAAAAGTGCAATAATAATAAGGATTCAGCATATTAAACGATATCTTTCGATACCATAAATAATGTTCTACCTGTTTCACATATAGTCCCACCGTAACCTGGCACACATGCGCACGAGAAAGCATCGATCAGGTCGGTGCAGGTACCTCCATTGTCACACGGGCTGCTGTCACACTCGTTGATTTCTGCAGCATACATGTTAACTGATATGTACTATTTGGATGAACCACCACGATTTTTTTTATATTCTCAAGTGTACCTAGCACTAGAATGTCTATGATCCTAAATTTTGTCTTTCCTGGTTCCAGTTCCAATATGAAGGATTCATCTGTCTGAGGCAATAGTGAGAGTGTGCCTAATTAGTTTAATGTGCAATTGAAATGCGCTGTATAAGCACGTGGTAAGTTATTGAAATACCTTCAGGTGTATATCTAATTAAGTGATTACTTTGACATATTTTTCCAAATAATTCTATCGCACAAATGTCATTTGTTTCCCCAAGGCATATTGTCATCGATACAACTAATTAAAGTAATTCACGTATGTGCACTTTATTAAACAAGCAACAAAAACATACACGGCTAAGTGTGATCAGTTCAAATATATTCGGATACATGAACAATTCTGGACACTGTAGTCGACAATACATAGATCCGTTCTATGAGACAAACCTATTTCACAGTTGATTCCCTGGAACCCAGGAGTGCAGGAACAGTTGTACATGTCAATCAGGTTGTTGCATGTTCCATTGACACAGGGACTGCTGGCACATTCATCAATTTCTGCACAAATGTAAAAAAAAATGCTTCATAAGTGACATGATTAAGATAATGTAACCATAACCAAATCTTAAATAATCATAACAATCTAAAGTACTTGTATTAAATCGCGTGTTACATTTTAAAATGCTATGCCTATCCTTCATACAAACGTTTACACTATTAACACTCAACTAATTTAAAATACGTTGGACAATCGACTGTTTTAAAAGCTTCAAACCTATTTCACAGTTAATTCCATCGAAGCCAGCATCGCAGGAACAATTGTACATGTCGATCAGGTTGTTACATATTCCATTCACACAGGGGCTGCTGGCACATTCGTCTATATCTAATTAATAAAACAATCATCCTGCAATTGTTATCTTGAAATATGTAACAATTTATAAACAACATGGTAATTCAAAATGTTAATGTTATCCGAGTTTAATAAGTTTAAAATGCTACCGATACATTGGATTACCAATGAATTTAGTATCCAAATATTTTCGGTATATTAACAAGAGTCAATTAGAAGTCACAATAGGTAAATGCAATTAGGCGCCGAGGTACAAATTGTATGAATTGTACACTGGCTTTCAGCTGCATGATGTACACTGTGGCTTCATTAACATACTTGACGACATAGTAAAATAAGATTTAATCGTTTTGTGTAGGACAACAACATTGAAACGGTGTTAACATATAGATGAATGGTGAAAATATCTACTAATATAACTGGACACATAATGATTTTGGGAAAGGTTACCCAATATAACTGGACATATACACAAAGAAAAAAGTTAAGCACCCCCTAATAATTTCATGTAGCTGAATGTCAGAAACAAGTAAGCTCTGCTATGACCCTAAATTAGTCTGAGATTATTTTTTCCCAGATAGAACCGCCATCTGGCAAGACAGAAACCGAAACAATATGTAGCTGTTGTCATTATTTAATAGTGATGACGTCATGTTTACACAGGTACTGTTTTTACCATGAAACAATGTACACAAACGTATGGAGCTGCAAGTGAAACAATGTCCACAAAAGTATGGAACTTTAAGTGAAACAAAACACATTCGCATTGGTATTGTCTCTTCTAAATGTTCTTTGCAGACCCTAGTGTACGTGTTCAATAAAAATGATCAGTATCTGGTAGGACCGCCACGTACCCGGATGACACACCCTACGTCTCATGCCTCCAGTCAGACGTCGGATCTGTTCTTGTGTCAATAACATCCACTCAGTGTGCAGAGCTGCCTCGAACTCATGTACATTCTGTACTGGAGGATTCCGAGCCTGGAGTCGCCGCCCTAGAATATCCCATACATGCTCCAGAGGGTTCAGATCTGGGCTTACTGCTGGTCAGGGTAAAGTTGTCACTGCGTTGGCTCGCATGTAATCGACAACGGCACGTGATCGGTGAGGCCGGTGTAAGATTGAAAACGTACCCACGTTGAAAACACACCCGGCGGCTACTTTTTCAACATTGAATAATGACCCGGGGCCACTTTTCAATGCCTCGGGTCTTTTTTTCAACGTTGAATAATTACCCGACTGCTGTTGAAAAATGACCCTTGCACGGATTGAAAAGGTATCCTCGTTGAATAATTACCCGGAGTGCTACAGTTGGTTGTTGTTCTTCAATTCGATAACAATGCACTTGCTACATGACCACAGTACATGGACGACAACGACCGGTGTAAGATTGAAAATGTACCCGCGTTGAAAACACACCCGGCGGGTACTTTTTCAACGTTGAATTATGACCCAGGGTCACTTTTCAACACCTCGGGTATATTTTCAAAGTTGAATATTTACCCGACTGCTGTTGAAAAATGACCCTCGCACGGATTGAAAAGGTATCCTCGTTGAATAATTACCCGGAGTGTTTCCAGTCTGTAAAGTTTTTAAAAATGTATGATAACAACGACGATTTTCGAAGAGAGACATTGACATTTCAGTAATGCGGTCTCCCAGTATAAATTCGCCCCTGTATATAATCATATAATAGTGTTTAATATACTTGTGATATACATATAAACTGTGCAAGTACAAAAGAAAGTACACACCTCGGTTGGTTTTATCAATAATGATTTTCAATTACAATTATCTTAAGCTTTCGATGTCGTACTATAAAACTGAAAAGTGCAGGCGTTTAGTCATTAGCCAGAGAATACTTCTACGTGATTATTTTTTTTTAATATGAAATTTTAAATTTATAAAATCTTCCGAAATTAATTTGGATAAAACAAAACTGTTCATCGACAAACAAAACATCTTCTATGTGAAAATCAACAAATGTGCCTCATTCTGCACACATTTACAATATTTCAAACATGGTAGGGGTCATGTTGGTGTAAATTATGCCCTGCCCCTGTCTACATTAAACAAAGATATTCTAAGATATAACTAAAAATTAACCAATCACCAATGTTTTCATTCGAACTACTGCAGATCAGTGTTATTGTATTGTGCATAATTATTTCTTTTAGAATATTGAATTAACCGAAAACAGCTGTACTTTCTTTTGTACTTTAGTTTATATAGCAAGCGGGGTACATCTATGCCGGGTGCGAATTAAATTGTCGTTTTGACAACTTTTTACATTGACATTCAGTATAGGAGAATGTCCGAAAACTGGAGATTATTTTCGCACGAGGAGCGGGTTGGAGGCCGTCAGGCCGACAACCTGCTCCGCGTGCGAAAATAATCTTCAGTTTGAGGACATTCTCCTACTTAAAACAAAGTTCGACCGCGTGGTACACAGCTCACGTGCATTTATAATGTTGAGTTGTTTCAAACGGTTGAGAACCCGGAACGATGTGCCCGAACACAACCTTGCAAGCACGTGCTTAACTATGGGAGAGTTGTCGGTATAAAAGACAATGACTGAGCACATTTCATTCAGTTCAACTGTATCTCCGGGATATCAAGATGTCTTCTGAATCCGACGACGGTATCTTCATAACACAAAATAGCTTTACAATTTCTGCTGTTGCAGTTAATTCTGACTTTGAAGATTTGATAAATGAGTCGCCAACAAAAAACCTTAATCTCAATTTTGAACTTGATTCAAATGAAGTTTTCTCAGACTCTGATACGGCTTTAATTGAGGAGAGCCAGAAGATAGAAAATGAGTTCCTTTCGACCAAGCAGGTTGACGATTTAGAATTTAAAGATCCACCCAATAAAGATTCCAGGTTTGGCGAGCCTCTTTCTCCCCAACAATTGCAAAAACTTTGCAACTCAGCATATTCCACGAATACAGAAAACAAGAGCCTATGGGCATATCGTTTGTACAAAGCATGGGTTGAAGAGAGATTGAGGAAGAATGTTGTTTGTGATTTTGAACTTAATGTAGATGTTTTGGAAATGGCAAGAGACGAGAAAAAATTAAACAAAACCCTTGTTGCCTTCATCGTCGAAGTTAGGAATCAAAAGGGGGCTGAATATCGCGGAAACACGCTTTATGAAATAGTAAGTTCGCTTCAATATTACATAAGGCGAAATGGCATTGAAATAAACATATTTGAATCCCCCCACTTTGCTGAGCTGAGGAATACCCTTGACGCCAGAATGAAGAAACTCGCTCAGCAAGGAATCGGTATAGACAAAAGACAAGCCTGTGTGATCAGCATCAACCAGGAGGATCAGCTATGGGACAGGCGTCTACTGGGGGACGACACTCCGCAACAGCTCATAGACACACTCGTCTATCTCATAGGTATACTATTTTACCAGATATACATTTGAAATTCCCATTTTGTACACAACAGACTCTAACGAATATGTCTAAAACATGGCGACTATATGTTTCTATAGGTTAGATCATACACCACTCTTGTACACTGTATCTAATTATATTGCAACTTTCTATTAAAATATAATAAAGTGTATGCACCGTCGATATATCAGAATAGCTACTGTATGTTTTGTTGAAGCAATTACTTTTTTATCATATGTTCAACAGTTGCTTACATTGCAACAAGTGCCCGAGGACCGGGTGATTGTTTCTTGAAATTATACACGTATAACGTCATGAACGTATCACTAAATACATGCAACTCTTTTGTTACCATCATCATAGGACTGAACTGCGCACTGAGGGCGGGAGATGAGCATCGAAACTTGAGGGTCGGGTCCAACTCACAGTTCCAACTCGTTGAAACTCAAAATGGTTCACAGTTACATTACACCGAGGATGTCTCCAAGACAAATAGAGGGGGGCTTAAACACAGACGACTGGATAAGAAAAGCGTCAAAATCCTGCCGAATGATGACCGCCCTGAGAGATGTCTTGTGAGACTTTACCAAAAATACATGTCTTTACGGTGAGTGAAAAGTTATAATTCGTCAGATTACGTATAAACAGTTAAGTTTGTTTACTGCGTCAAATAGAAAACGTTATTCAAATCCTTTAACTGTTAGGTTTAGTAATATAAGCTGTTCTTTGTAGGGTTGTTTAAATTTGTATAAAAGTGACACTATAAGCCATATTCGAAAAACTTTAATTTGATAAATAAAGACTGAGTTTTATTAAGATTTTAAACAACCCAATAAAATTGACAAACTACATGGTATGGACTAACATATATACATTTTCCGTTTCGAATGTTACTGAAAACATGTCATCGCGGGACAATTTTTTAACGATTTACACTGTCTTTTTTTAGACCCAAGAATGGGAAATGCACTGCATTTTACCTCCGGCCTATGAGGTATGTCAGTGCCGACATATGGTTCTCAGACTGTGCCATCGGCACCCATCCACTGAGGGGTACTGTCGGACGTCTCTGCACACAGGCAGGCTTCCCCGGCTTCTTCTCGAACCATTCACTCCGCGCTACCACAGCTACCCGGCTCTACGACAGTGGCATCGACGAGCAGCTCATCGCAGAGAGGACGGGGCACAAGTCTGTCGCTATTCGGGGTTACAAGGTGATTAACAAATTACGTTTGTTGTTCCTATATCTAACCTAAACTAAATTAGTATGTCATGTTTCGAATCACATAAATAACGTTATACGTTTATGAGCATAATGAACATTCAAGATCAAGATTCGTTTTATTCCATGAGACCAACAAGGTTGGTATAAGAATACAATACACGGTTTAATGTAGCATACATAATAAAACATGACAAGTATGAAATAGAAAAATTAATTCGATTGATATATATAAGTGTGGTAGATTACAGTGATGCTGGTTTCTGAGTTATAGACCAAAAGCGACAATATAAAGGTTTAAGTCCCAGTTTGATAAAAACAAACAAACCGGAAAACGAACTACCGCTTCAGGCGTCCCGAAGTAAACAAAACTTGATTTGATTTGATTGTAAAACAGAAATTATCATGTAAATGAGGAAGTGTGATAAGTTTTTCATTGAAAACTAATAAAATTTTGTTATCTGGGATGAATGTGTTTGATTTAAAGTTTACATCGGCAAAATGTCATTAAAATCACCGAGTGTCCCATTAACAAAGATTGAGGCAAATCTCTATAAACATTCCCATAAACAATTTTTATTTCTTTTTTTCCCAAAGGAATATAGCGATTGAAATGCCATTCTCAAGTTGGAGTTCCATGGATGCAATACAGGCATTATATTGCAGCTAAATTAAGTGAATAAACTTATGTTGATAGTATAGATGGTAGTAAAATCCAGATAATTTATATTCAGAATGTACAATGATTTGAAACTAATAAATTAACATTATTCATTTCGAAAATTTAAAATGTAAAACTGGCTGAATAAATTATAGTAGAAGTTTACTAGAAGATCAATATCTCATTAAACGTCTCCAAAAATCGTTCCTAACGTCAATGATAACCTGGTTGCTATAAATTAACACAAAGAACTTAATTAAGCACCGTCTATTTTACAAATTGAATTCTCTTTTTCTTGACATATCTTTATTATTTTGATGTATTGACCTATCGAGATATAACAATTGCTTATTTACTGACTATTTAATGGAACTAAAAATCCCTAATATGCAAAAATAATGGAAATAATAGGACAAATGTGATACATTTGAAATTCGGCCAAATATAACTATTGTCATAGGGGAGTAACTACACGTTCGAATGTGTGCTTTTTAATGAAAAATAACATTTTAGATCCCTAGTTGACATTCATGCTCAAAAACCGTTTTGTGTCATGAATAATTAATAATATTTTTTATCTTTTATTATCAGCACCGGTTTTCGGTTTGAAAAATGGGTGGTGCTTAATTAATTTGTGTGTGTGTATATATATAACTATAATATTGGAAGGGATCAGCGCCATACTTTGAAAAATGTTTTTGCTATCGTTATTTTCACTGTTTCCCCTTTTCCTTTACAGCGAACCTCAGCTGAGATGGAGAAGACCGTTGACGCGATTATTCAGCGTAAGACAGCCCCAATGTCAACACCATCAGCAACTGTGACCTCCTCATCGACTAAACCGACAGCGACGGAAGATCAGCAGTCTCCCGCCGATCATCGAGACTTAAAACTTGTCTTGAAAGATGGAGTCACACTGTCTCTCAAATTTTGAACAAATAAAACTGAATTTATGAAAATGTTGTGTTTTATTTCATATCTTGTTGTCATTCTTATCGAATTTGTCATAGGCGTTTGGGTTTTACAATTTTGAGAAATAGTGGTTGCGTTTTGTTGACAAGATCGGCGTTTCGTATTAGTAACGTTCCACCGAGAACAACCTGAACTATGGGAGGATACCTTGTACTATGGGAGGGTGAACATTAGTTGAAAACTATGGGACACCTAATTTCATTTCGTAAACATATGGGTCACACTGAGCGTCGTCATATTTATGAATGTAAAACTAATGTTTACAAAAGTTTGTTTTAATGGTATGATAATGATCATTTTCATAGTGTACAAATGTTGGTTGTCAACATGATAATGAGCGTTGTTACCTCGACAACGAAAGTTGACATATCAAGTTCAATTGTTAATTTTCATTGTCTACACTATTATATCAATAACGTCTTTGAAAGACACACATCGATAATATACCTTCATTACAGCTACATTTGATGTCAAAATATACGTGATGCAAGTTGACAAGTGTTCATTGTCATTCTGACAACCTAAGAGTTGTCAAATCGTTGGCGCATGCGTCGTCGTTTCTGCATTTCCCTTCAAGGTCAACAGAAACGTAACGAACAAATCAATGGTGAATCAGAAGAAAATCGTTGTCAATCATAGAGTAATATTTTAATAGAAATCCCTTGCATCCATAAGCAATGAGAAAATTATTTATATTTGTTGTCATTTAAAGTCCCATGTCATATATATCGTTGCATTGCAAGCTTTGTTTAAACTTGAAAATATGTATACCTAAATACTCTATAATCTCCAACATGAATAAAAACATGAATATCAATTTTGTTCAGTTTGTTCCTCTACCTATTACTTCATCAAATGATTTGAGTACATGTATACTTCTTCTGTGGCCTTTATACTTATTAATTTCATAATATTTATGTAAACACTATGTATAAATGTGAACCTGTTTGATTAAACAGTAATTAATGACCAGAAAATTATATATATTTATATATATCATGCAATAAATTAGGGAAATTATAATGGGAAAAGGATCAGCACACGAATAAGTTTATAAATACATTTGTGGAAATAAATTTAAATACATACACATGTGAATACGGTACCGAACTCGATGCGAAACAGTTGTCAAAACGGTATCATGTATGAAATTATTATGTGAGAAACATTCGTCGCCGCTTAGAATAGCACGTTAAGAGTATTTTTAAAACATATTTTTTTACAAATCTAAAAGTATCATATAGAGGAACATGTACGGAACCTAATTCCCAACAACTTTAACATTTTCTTTATATATTCAACGAATTGATAATTTGAATAGGCCCTTTTCCGCTGGCAATGTTTTTTATTGAGTTATACATAAAACACTGTTATCAACATTATGTATTGCATATGTACATCACCACAGTAGACATGGAAACTGATATCAGGTAAATACAAACAATAAATTGTAAAGCTCATAGGCAAATTAAAAAGATAGAATCAAAAACAAAGTTAGATATATAAAACATGGGATTGGACAGGATTAAACAGACGTTCACAATATAACATTCATTTTTAGAATCAAACCACAATTCATTGCATTTGTCTACGAAGATCATGAAACTGTGTAGTGTTGATAGGTAGAGTGTTTTCTTTAAGAAAGATACAGGCAATTTGAACACAGACCAGTAATGTTAATTTTTAAGACTTACACCGATTATAGAACATGATCTGATATGAAGGTTATCGTCTTGTAACATTTGTTTGATGTATTATACTCCCGCTACGAAGAAAGCGGGGTTTATAGCGGTCATTTCGTCCGTCCGTCCGTCCGTCCTTGGGACATGTTTTCTCGGCAACTATGACATCTAGGTGAATGAAATTTAACATGTAGGTAGTCCAGATGATAGTCTTCATCGAGTTCAAAGTCCAGTTCTGAAATATTATTTTTGTTACAGAGTTATTGCCCTTGAATCTGTAATCACCACTGAGATGCCATAATGGGAACATTTAAGTTACCTGAAAAGTATTATTTCTGGGTGAATGAAATTTTGTAATAACAAAGCCTGTTCCCAAAAATATTTTGGACAATATTATCATGCTTGAATCTGTTATTCAAACATAGTACCCTTGACATCTATAATACGATAGCGAATGGCGGGGGTATGTAAGACACTTTCTCTTAAAGATAATAGAACCTATCAGTTTTGTTCGATGTTAATTCTTTTATTCATATAGACAATACTTTCAAGTAAAAAAAACACTAACTATTATTTCGAAGCGTCACCTACTTAGCCAGATATCGCGGTTCAAAGTGAGTAAATTTGGCCTGCTCATTATCTCATTCTTCAAACAGTTTTCCGCGGCCCCTCAGTGTAGCGTAACCTTCGTAAGCGATGTGACATCATACACACAGGGGCTTGTATTGTCGTAACTAGCGATTACAACGAATATGAAGTCGACGATCCAGCCCCATGTACTATGTTTCGAAACACACTTGAGATAATCTAAAACCCCTGGTATGTCAAGTACAGTGTCCCTCATGTTATAATTCTTGCGCGATCTGATGCACCATATACTGGGCTTTGTAAATGGGTCACTATTAGCTGACAGGATATTATAAAGTATTTTATAATAATTTTTTCAAGCGAATATTTTATCATTTTGGTGGGCTACGCAAATGGCTAACATGAGAAATGTGCTTATATTTTTGGCTTTGAAAATTCATATCCTTGTTATTGTCCGTTCGATTTTTACGTTTGATGGCTTGTTTTAAAGACAAATGTATTTGGCTTTGGCGTGGTATATAACATTGAATGATAATATGATGACAACATTCTGAAATATAATTTAAAACGGACATGGGGTGTTGACCCCGTTACATCCCTTTACTTTTTAGTATATGGGGCTGGATCGTCGACTTCATATTCGTTGTAATCGCTAGTTTCGACAATACAAGCCCCTGTGTTATAGGCTACAATATGCTTTGAAATGAATAATTTCAATTGTAAACGTCACTGCTATTTTTTTGGTGCTTGATTTTAAGTCTCAAGAGGCCTGTATAGTTTGAGGTCTACTGAGTCAATATTTCTCATGGTGACTTTTTATTCATAATAGAATATAATTGTATTATAACTTAGAAGTTTTCAACATTGTTAATGGTTTTTGTTAACAGTTTTTAGTTGGAAAATAATCGAGCTATCGTTAAATTTATAATCTTGTACATTTACAATTACTTACATTGAGACATTTATTTTATTCAGTGTAATACAACTGTAGAGAAATGTGACGGGTGAAAATGTCAAACGATTTTAAAGCCTACAATGATATATATTTATGATAAGGAATCGTGATTAATTTCAAATCGAAATGAAAAAGGCGTTTTCTTTTTCGGTACACATTTTCATTCAAATTCTGTTCTATCAATATCATGTTATTTGGGTAAAATCGATGAAATATTAATGTAGAATGCTGAAAATCTATCTTTTAAATTCTATATTGTTTAGAAGTTAGTCATGAAATCAACACTCACTAATTGCGCTTAATGCATGCATTAACACCTTTTCTTTGATGCAAGATATCGGTCACTGGACCGGTTCAATTATATAAGATGTGGCGCGTCAAGATATTGCCAACGTCCTGTCATATGATGTAACTGGTGATACTGAACTGGTTGTAGTTAAAATAAAGATACACATATAGGCGACATTCAGTCTGGACAAAGTGAGCCAATCAAAATTAGGAATGTTATATTCAGCCAACGAAATTTAAGAATATTATGTTCTGTTGTTTCATCGGTGATAGCAGCCGGTCATTCACTATTATGTATGATGCACACCGATGTACATGGATTAGCAACCATATGGTGACAACAGGTTAGTTATTTAAATCAATAAGGACATCGTTAAGTGTTGTTTACATGCGAACTAGTTAGAAAATCATTAGAATGTAGTGCAACAATTGATATGTATTTCTTTTAATTTGTAAAATGATATAGACATATACGTCGCATAAGTCTCGTTTTTCGTTGAGTAGGATTAGCATGAATTCTGGTTTGTTTGCCGATCCAATTTTGTATAATTGTGGAAACACATTGTTTAATGAATTGTTTTATTGAATCAAAATACTTTGAGATAGTATCCTACATATATGCTGTTATTTCATTTCAACTGTTAAAAAATGGAATTATAGATAAACTTGAGACATCAGTCTGATTAAAATCGACCTTGTTCCGAAGATGAAATTTGCAAAATTATGCAGAACAAGTTCTGTAGATTCCTCTCCACAAGGTCTGAGAACACCCCATGTTCCGAAACAGTTTAGCACCACCAAAGCCCAGTCAACTACATGTAGCTGACCAATCACAACGTAGTTTTTAAACGGTCATGTTTTAAAAGCATTCGGAACAGACCAAAATAATAGCTGTTTGGAGTTATCTGTCCCTAGCTTCTCGCACCGAAAGCATTTGTTGGGCGTCTTTTGATTGGCTACTTGAATTGCGCTCGAACACGCCAGTCTACGGGCTGTTTTCAGACGGTTTGGCGTGGAACCTACGACCGATATGAGTTCGTATCCCCGTAGATGCACTATTTTGCAATTTTTATCCACGGAAAACCGTCGATTATAATCAGACTGCGTGAGACATAGTAACGAGATATATATCCCGATCATTTGGTACATTCGCTTGTCCTTCATTGAAATCTTTGTTATCGCTTGACTTACGTTGTTCAAAGCGAGATGTCATTGCTAGAATAAGAGTCTGACATAACGTAAATGGTCAGTGATGGACATTCGCGCAGTAACTCTAAAGAACTGACACTTCCAAATGACACAACGAAAAGACAATGGCAGTAGATAACGCTGAAAGTGAAATATCCACTCGGCATTATCGGAGACTAAACAATCTAAACACATGTGTACAACAACCAAAGTAACACGTCACACCTCTGCTAGCAGATGATTTGCTTATGAATCGTTTTGCGGCTGTAAAAATGAAGTATTTAAAAAAAAAAATTCTACTATTTTGGGGTGGATTTGTAATCCAATACTTTTGTTTCGTTATTCTTTACTGTTGTCAGAATCATTTCCGCGAAGCCTACCCCCTGAGGTAAGAATATATTTAAGAAACAAGCATGTTCTTCTTAAATTCGTTCAAGATGTTTAACTGGGGACATCCAATATACACCACATTCAACCACGTGTAATCAACAGAGATTCTAAAACACAGACCATGCAATGCTTATTTAATTCTATATTTTGTTTTTAATGGCATTTATATATAATGTCAAAAAGGATGTAAAAAATTAATTTCGCAAATTGTGTCAATTTTATGTTAAATGCGGTACCTGCATCTGCATGACTACCTCTTTTGAAAACTCGTTTGTAAAATGAATGCATACTATATCGCTATATCGCTACTATTCTGGATTAGACCCGATTAAAATGTAGTTAAATTCACAATATTGTATTGTCATTATAATAAAGTATACATCATATTGATTAAATATGTATTTATATGCAGGTTCATTATCCCAGTTCATTAATTATGTTAGGTACATGTCATGAGGTGATATGTGAAACCATAAGTTGATAATCTGTATTTCAAGTTTACTGAATGATAATAAGATTTCTTAGTGATTGCCTCATTGAATGAAATCATCCTTGTGCATATTTAACATACATTTTGAGTTGAAAAAATACCATTGGTTCTGTAGCTGATCAGGCTATCAGGCTTTAAACAATAAACCAATTAAGTTTCAAAATGTATGTCTTAAATTCGTGGCCCCTGTGATCCATATTTGATGCGACACTGTCACCAAATATTTAGTTTAGATTGAAAATTTGCCAATGAGTCTGTACACAACATTTCATCTTTTTATAACTTTCACACTGTATAGCAGAGAATGAAAACAGACTTAATGCGGTTTCGCCAGGTTGTGACCCCTGTGACCAATATTTGGGATCACAGCGTCACCAAATCGACAATTTAGAATCCCCATTGACCAAGGACTGTGTGCAAAATATCTCAGCTCTCAATAGTCACTGGTTCTAGAGACGAAATCGAAAAAGAGAAAGTTTACAAACGGACACCAGGAGCCATCCCATACCATAAGCCCATCGGGCCTGAAAGTACATAACTAAAAATCAGATAAGTGTTGCCACTTCTGTCAAAATCAGAGATTCCATTTTATGAATACTATGCCTATTTGTCCAATTACACTATTTTCACACAATAAGTCAATGTGCATGTTAGATAACATTAATTTCAATACTCAGGAAATGAAACTGAATGTTGTTAAACATTTATCCATGTGTATTTTGAAGAAATACATTTTTTATTAACATATCAGCATAACGAGGAACTTATTAAGACGAGTAACCCATCGTTTATTGCCATTCCTTTGAAACAGTATCTTAAGTAAGTATAAAGTTGCACCAGAGGCACAATTGATTTCTTTAACTATCTACCTGACGTTATCTCTGAGAATGTACAATATCTTACATTTGAAGTGAAAAGTTTTTATTCTAATGTTCTCCACAAATTGGGACTAGAAGCATTAATATTTTGGTTTGAAAACATCCAAAGTTACTTCGTGATAGATGAGCTAAGGCTTTTACACTTGAAAATGTGAAGTGTACTGAACAATAATATTATGTTATTCGATGGTGTACATTGCAAAAAAAATCAAAAATACAAAAAAATACCCCGACATACGCAGATTAACTACTTTGATATCCAGGAAATATAGGGTGGTTTGAGGAAACATTAGGAAGTATAATTTGTAATTATTTTGTTGATTTATGGCGTGTGGAGTTTTAGACGTCCCCTTTATATTATGGCCATTTACAAATGGTTAACAAGAGACATTCCTTAAATGCATCATGTTGTATGTACGATAGAAATACGTGGTAGTGAAATTTCTCTACAGGGCATTGTTGAGGGACATTTGGAAACGGATATATTCCACAACCAACCGATATTAAACAGTATTTAGATGTTTCATCGTGTCACTCTTCAGGTACGAAGAGAACTATCCCTGAGAATTTAGCCAGGCGTATTTGCACGGAATGTTCCAATGAGGTTGCAAATACATCCATGTTCATGTGAGGTGAAAGAATGAGCGTAATTAACAAAAGTGTGAATGTCATTAATAGAAGCAGAGTTTAACATGAAAAGTACTGTAGCACGCCGTTGTTACTGAAATAAAGTGTTCACGCGAAAAAGAAAATATGTGTTACCAATGGCTAAATTATGATATTCCTCAATCAATAAAAATGCTTAAAGGATAGATGAAATGACATATGGTCAAAATCGGATTCATTAAAATGGGATGTCAATTTGACAATTGCTCGATTTTAAATTTCTGAAATCGGTCTATAAATTACTTATATACGGCTTTTTAAAAAAACGCCTTATTTAGCCCCGGCGACCAGAATGAAAATCTGCGGGGGTGTGGCCCCTGAAGGGATGACTTCTGTGACGTATCAGGAGGAATCTGATTTTCGGCGATAGTCATAATTCAACGTAATTTCGGAACATTTTGATTGTTAATTTCACAAAGAAATCTTCAATAAACCAACTTAAATTTCCCATATATCGAATGTTTAGATATCAAACTAGATAATTCCGCAGATGACAATTACACAATTATTACATAAACATGTCTTTTTGGCGATGTAATACACCTCATAAATTCATTTAGCGGCAGTGATAATCATCATTAATTAATTAACGAGACTCGGCGGAGTAGCTGTCTAGCCGGCCCCGTATGTCGCTTATCACAGTCACACCTCAGTGAGCATTTACAAATTGAATCGCCCAACTGATTGCGCTCGTGTTAAAATTGGTGAATTAAAATCGTTTTAATTATCAATTGCAAGTGTATATTGTCTCCATTTTATGCTCAATTGATTCCGATGTACAATATACGTAGAGGTAATCATCTGTCATTCTTGAGAAAAATGCATTTCATCAAATTAATGTACGGTCGATTTCTCTTCAAGCGAACTTTATAAGTTGTTCACGTCAAACTGGCAACTCGAAGGTACATTGTAGTTGAAGTTATCTGACTAATGGAGGGATACCTAAACACTCAGAGTCGAGTTTTAAATATGGCACCATGATAGAATGGGCAACCATCTTGCTGTCTGAACTTTCAGATGAGAGCAAATCTACCTCTCACACTTTCCAAAGTTCCCATAAAATTTCGAATTATACGTCGTACCTTATTTTAGAAATAAAGATGACCGTTTCTATGCATACAGCTTATCAGATGTGTAATGAGATGTTATACCTTCTACCGTAACAATATATAGTACATGAATTTTAGAAAATATTATATGTCAAAACATGTTGCATTGCCTTTAACACGATCGTTAATTAATGCTGTATGAACCCTCAAAATCGAACGAGACCTACAAATCTACCTCTCACATATGCATGTAAGATATCAGTAAAAGAGTTGCTTCATTATACGGCGCACCATTTTAAACCAAAACGGAAAAAAACGTTGTCTACGGATACGCCTATGGCTGATCGGGTCATGGTATTTAGATGTTTTGAGGGTTTACATTACACGTGTTTTGCATGCGATTTTAATACGAATATCATAAGTGCGATTGTTTTAGTTTCATATGTTATAATGTAATGTATATGTATGTACAGATACATGTAATTACTGCAGGTGCATGCACAATGCGTGTATGTTCAGGTTTTATGTATAGAATCTGATGTATGTATGTATATATGTATTATGTATGTATGTATGTATGTATGTATGTATGTATGTGTGTGTGTGTATGTATGTATGTTTGTATGTATGTATGTATGTATGTATGTATGTATACAAGTCTGAATGTATGTTTCTATGTTCTAATGTATAGTATCTGTTTTTTATGACTGCTTTGCCTACACGTGGTTGGAATACCCCTTTCAGATAATGAAAATATGACGTCAATGCGATTTTGAATCAAGGTTCTATTTTATTCGCATCGCATCGCAACACATGGAAAAAACGGATGTAGTGAATGACATCTCATTGAAAATAACGTGTTGCGTTCTTGTGCGATTATTTTTAACGCATCGCATCCAAAACACGGACGTATAGTGTAAACCCCGCCTGAGTTTCAGATACACTACTTCAGACTACAGAGTATCAACAATATAAAAATTTTGAGATCTGTCCGTATTTATTCGAAAATAACACTTCATTTTATAAACAGAACATTTCATAGGATAAAGGGAGTGCTATAGAGACCGAGTGCGAGTACATAAAGTTCATTTTTATATTTAATAAAATAGACTCCAACGATAGAAAAAAATATTTAGTCATATATTGATACTTTAGTTACGTTCTTCAAAATCCCAGCACATAAATATAAACATAATAATAACTAGGATTGCCACAGGCAATACTTAGGTCTTCAAGACTTCTGCTTGACTTTGAACTTCATGTTGGACAGTTATTCATCAGTTTCTCTGCTTTAGAATGAGCTATCAACCATGTCTCTATCTTCAGCAGAATTTTTACAAAAATTCTCCAAAGAAGGTACCCCTCTGAAAACCGAAAAATCACATATTCATTGACCCCTACATGATCTACATGATTAAGACAAAACGGTCAACATTTTCATGTGTAACATAGGGGATGTTATACTTTGATTTCCACATAAGTAGATGATATCATCATTAAGATTGCATTCATAATTAATGCGTTATGTTCTTCTGAATATTCAGGAAAATACTCAAAATGCTCATTTTCGGACCCCTTGACAACGCTCGCGATGTTCGAGGCTTAACTATTAACTTTTTGATGAAAGCGGTCTACATAAAATGTTGTTTTCCTTGAAATTGTCCATAAGAAGTTGTATGTAAAATTTCAATAGCATAAGAAGTTAAGCAGTTATGAACCTTTCAAGTTTGTTAAAATGGCGATTTTCGAAAAATGACAATCTTCTATGACTTTTCACACGTAAATTATGACAGATACATGCTTGTAAGTTATTTTCCTTAATGAAATGATATCTCTACTTCAAAATAAACTTGTTTGTATTGTTAGTGGTTTACGATAAAAATTTCTTCAAATAATATGCCCCTCAAAATTTCTCAATATCCCGAAATTCCATATCTTTTGGCAAAAGTTTAATTTGTGACCAAACTATAAACTTTTATATGGTAAAGATCTAAAACAGAAATGTCAGGTAATGTATCAGATTGCAATAAGTAACTTTGAGATATCTTTATTTATTATAGAGTTACGTCCCTTTGAACATGAAGCCGAAATTCCAACTTGACCATTGACAAAATGACCATGTTAAAGGGCAGATAACTAGAATTCAAGGACGAAATTTCAAATTCTGCCAAAAGAGCGCTCTACAAAATAAGCTATCAAACATAGCTGTACTCATATAATTGAAGAAGGATTACATTTTCAAAGACGCATACCCTAAAAATCGCGAAATTGCACAAAATTTTCAGTTTTTGGAAAATAGCAAATAGGCCTAATGTTGTTGCGCACATTTTGGTGCAGGTTTTGTGAAATTATCTTGATTAGTTTTCGAGCAATAAGGTCTGAAATTTTGACTTCAAGGGGAGATAACTCACGAAAGAAGTCGAAAACAAAATGCGACCGACTTTATAGGGCTAGTTTTTGTCACAGTCTATATAATCCATGTAGATTTCATGCAAATCAGTTCAGCCGTTTCTTCAGAATCAGACGCACAAACAAATGTACAAGTAATAATAAGAAGAAACAGGATAATAAACATGATAATAACAATACGTCATTGAGACATACGTCTTGGATACCTATTTAATGGAAACGTTTCTGGATTGGACGGACTCTACAGTATGCATATATGTATTTATGTATGTACAATTTTAACTATCGATTATAAATTTTCATTTATATTGTAAAGAATTGAAGGGACAATATAAATGTAAACAGACTCTACAGTACGACTGTCTTTGTTAATTATGGAAATAGTCTTTTGACTGAAGCAAACAAACTGATTGTCCCAGACATACAATGATCCATTGCAGCCAAGAACAAAACCGGTTAACTATGAATGCAAGAATTATGCGACAACTTGAATCCTTAGAGTCATCTACTTATCAGATTAATGTGTTTTCTTGTGTTGCTGTATTTCAATATGCCAATAGAAGTATGACGCCTTACATTATGCATGCCACATCACGTCCGTGTAATGGAATAAAAAAGTAGTTGTCTACGTTGATTAATGAGATAAATGTAAACTTGGGACATGTCATGTTAAAAAAAGAAATGGCTTTGTGTGCGGAGAAATAAGATCTGAGTGAGTACGACGTGTCTTTGTTAATTATGGAAATAGTCTTTTGACTGAAGAAAACAAACTGATTGTTCAAGACATAAAATGATCCATTGCAGCCAAGAACAAAACCGGTTAACTATGAAATCAATGCAAGAATTATGCGACAACTTGAATTCTTAGAGTCATCTACTTATCAGATTAATGTGTTTTCTTGTGTTGCTGTATTTCAATATGCCAATAAAAGTATGACGCCTTACATTATGCATGCCACATCACGCCCGTGTAATGGAATAAAGAAGTAGTTGTCTACGTTGATTAATTGGATAAATGTAAACTTGGGACATGTCATGTTAAAAAAAAAAGCTTTTGTGTGCGGAGAAAGAATATCTGAGTGAGCAAACCGAGAGTAAAACAGTCAAGCGCACCTGTCGACTGCGAAAAATTTATAGACAACTGTACAATACCCTTTCTGAATACAGTGTGAGATCCCAGTCATCATCTGGTTATTGACATTTTATTTTAACGACGTTTCGAAAACCATATGGCTGATAATACCTAGGTATAATCAAATTTCCTTTATGAAATGTATTATATTAACAGAAATGATATAAGTTTTTATACTTTTATACATGCATGTTGCAAAGTGTGTAATAAGCTTCATCCCATACATTTGCTCAATACTAAACCCATCCTCTTCTCACAGAGGTTACTCCACTCAGTTCTTCCATCCTAACCTCTGTTGCGAAGGAGCATATTCCATTCCTGAAAAATTCCCTGGTGGTGATAGTTTGCAAAAGTGGTTATATCCTTATGATTATCCAATAAAACATGGTTTTACATCTGCACCCGACTTCGTTGTTGCACAGATGAATCAACTCTGGTCATTTCAACAGTTATGAAAAGAGACCTTTTCAAACAATTTCTTTGATATCACAACCACGTTTTGATGCTACCAATCAGTAATCTCTATCTCAATCCAAGAAAGTGTTCTATATGCAACATAGGTTAGGATTGAAGAACTGAGTTGAATAGCCTCTCGGAGAAAAGAATGGAAAACACCATACGACAAAAGAATTGTGTATGCCTATGTCATCATTACTCACTCAACCACACTATTATGTAATGGCATCGTGGAATGAAGGGGTCAAATTTAAAATAGTATTTGTTATATTAACTTCATGAGAACAATGGCACACAGACAAGACCTATCTGCGGTGTTAGGTCTATATTTCTACAGATTTACTCATTGGGTAGGTAAGTGGAGAGGAAAATGAAAAATGGATATTTCTTAAATGTTACCCCAATCACTTAAACGAGCTGCTAAAATCTGTATGATTGAATATGCTGTTCGGAATATGACCATATTGTAATGTCTGTTTTATATTTCTACAAAAGCGAAAACAAATATTCATCAGTCTAATTTTCACTTTTCTACGAATGGTGAAAGTCAGCCCAAATATAAATTTGTTTCCACTACATTAGTAGGTGAACATACCATCTGGGATAGAACTTTGATATATTTGCAAATATCTCCATAACAATCAACATATGTTTGTAAAACACATGATTTCTATGTATCCTATTGTGACATTAAAAGAACGAAGGGTTCATCATGTTCAACTGTGCAAAAATGACATCTTTTGTCCCTGGATTTTTTATACTAGGTAATTATTGTACATGTAGTTGAATATACATCAACAGAATAATAATAATAATAATGATAATAATAATAATAATAATAATAGTGCATATTTATATAGCGCACATATCCACTCTATGAGTATGCTCATGGCGCTCACTGGATATAGTCTGTAAAGTCAGTCTAGTCAAAGTATTTTGTAAAAAGATATGTTTTGAGCATGTTCTTAACAGAATCTATACTCTCGGCAAGTTTTAGTTGGATGGGAAGGCTGTTCCAAAGAACAGGGGCAAATGAGGCGTAAGTCCGTTTCCCAAAAGTTGTCAGTTTGTCAGTTTGTACTTGGGTACAGTGAGGAGATGTTGGCTCTGTGTTCCGAGTGCGCGTGAAGGAGAATACGACTGAAGCAGATCTGATAAATAGGAGGGTGACAGTCCGTTTAGAGATTTGAAAGTCAGGCGGTGTATTTTGAAGTAAATTCTTGCCTTGAATGGCAACCAATGAAGCTGTATCAGAAGAGGAGTGACATGTGTGTAGCGATTTGTTCGACACACTATTCTGGCGGCATTGTTTTGAAGCTTTTGTAGAGACTCGGGGAGGCCTGTGTATAGACTGTTGCAGTAGTCTATCCTGCTTAGAACTTAGAAGACATTGGTAAGTTCTTCTCTATTTCCTCGTGGATCTTTGAACGTTAGTAAACACTGCCTGAAGAAGAAGTCGCCATTGCTTAGCAAGAGCACGTTGCAGACCGTGCAACGTTTATTGTGGATTGACTTGTTGACATGTTCATCGACCCAGCTTGTCCCAGATGTGTTTTATAGGATTGAGGTCGGGGATTGCTTCTGCTTAAGAACTGCCATATGATATCTAGCATTGTCTTGCTGGAACGTTAGTCCAGGGTCACATCACAGGACAAAAAGTGGCGGAATTCGCTTTCCGGATTCTTTCTATATTTGGGAGAATCCGGAAGGAGACGGCAAATTGATTCCACCACTGTTTGTCCTGTGTATGTTTCTGCATAAACGGAAGCTGATCCCTAGACAACGCTCGCGATGTTCGAGGCTTAACTAAAACAGAAATGTCAGGTAATGTATCCGCATCAGATTGCAATAAGTAACTTTGAGATATCGTTATTTACTACAGAGTTAGGCCACAAGAGCGCTCTTAACAATTTATTTATCTACATAATAAGCTATCAAACATAGCTGTACTCATAAAATTGAAGGAGGAGTACATTTTCAGAGACGCATAGCCTAAAAACCGCGTTTTTAGGCCTAATCGATGGGGAATGTTGTTGCCCACATTTAGGTGCAGGTTTTGTGAAATTATTTTAATTAGTTTTCGGGCTATTAAGGTCTGAAGTGTTGACTTCAAGGGGAGATAACTCACGAAAGAAGAACGAAAAAAATAGAGCCATGGGATCTGTAGCTCATCAGGATTTCATTTATTTACTATCTAAAGTTGAATATTTAAGTTATTGTTTACAAGCAAAAGATAGGTTCTTAGATCATGACCACAGTGACCCCATATGGGGTCACGGGGTCACATAATTTACAATTTAGAATCCCCATTGGCCAAGGAGTCTGCACACAACTTTTCAGCTCTCTAGACCTTTTGAAACTGGAGAAGAAGATGAAAGTAGGTTTTTAAGGATGTGACCCCTGTGACCCCATTTGGGGTCATGGGGTCACAAAATCTACAATTAAGAATCCCCATTGGCCAAGGAGTCTGCACACAACTTTTCAGCTCTCTAGACCTTTTGGAACTGGAGAAGAAGATGAAAATAGGTTTTTAAGGATGTGACCCCTGTGACCCCATTTGGGGTCATGGGGTCACGAAATCTACAATTTAGAATCCCCATTGGCAAAGGAGTCTGCACACAACTTTTCAGCTCTCTAGACCTTTTGGAACTGGAGAAGAAGATGAAAATAGGTTTTTAAGGATGTGACCCCTGTGACCCCATTTGCGGTCACGGGGTCACAAAATCTACAATTTAGAATCCCCATTGGCCAAGGAGTCTGCACACAACTTTTCAGCTCTCTAGACCTTTTGGAACTGGAGAATGAGATGAAAATAGGTTTTTAAGGATGTGACCCCTGTGACCCCATTTGGGGTCATGGGGTCACGAAATCTACAATTTAGAATCCCCATTGGCCAAGGAGTCTGCACACAACTTTTCAGCTCTCTAGACCTTTTGGAACTGGAGAAGAAGATGAAAATAGGTTTTTAAGGATGTGACCCCTGTGACCCCATTTGGGGTCATGGGGTCACAAAATCTACAATTAAGAATCCCCATTGGCCAAGGAGTCTGCACACAACTTTTCAGCTCTCTAGACCTTTTGGAACTGGAGAAGAAGATGAAAATAGGTTTTTAAGGATGTGACCCCTGTGACCCCATTTGGGGTCATGGGGTCACAAAATCTACAATTTAGAATCCCCATTGTCCGAGGAGGAGAATGGAAAACACCATACGACAAAAGAATTGTGTATGCCTATGTCATCATTACTCACTCAACCACACTATTATGTAATGGCATCGTGGAATGAAGGGGTCAAATTTAAAATAGTATTTGTTATATTAACTTCATGAGAACAATGGCACACAGACAAGACCTATCTGCGGTGTTAGGTCTATATTTCTACAGATTTACTCATTGGGTAGGTAAGTGGAGAGGAAAATGAAAAATGGATATTTCTTAAATGTTACCCCAATCACTTAAACGAGCTGCTAAAATCTGTATGATTGAATATGCTGTTCGGAATATGACCATATTGTAATGTCTGTTTTATATTTCTACAAAAGCGAAAACAAATATTCATCAGTCTAATTTTCACTTTTCTACGAATGGTGAAAGTCAGCCCAAATATAAATTTGTTTCCACTACATTAGTAGGTGAACATACCTTCTGGGATAGAACTTTGATATATTTGCAAATATCTCCATAACAATCAACATATGTTTGTAAAACACATGATTTCTATGTATCCTATTGTGACATTAAAAGAACGAAGGGTTCATCATGTTCAACTGTGCAAAAATGACATCTTTTGTCCCTGGATTTTTTATACTAGGTAATTATTGTACATGTAGTTGAATATACATCAACAGAATAATAATAATAATGATAATAATAATAATAATAATAATAGTGCATATTTATATAGCGCACATATCCACTCTATGAGTATGCTCATGGCGCTCACTGGATATAGTCTGTCAAGTCAGTCTAGTCAAAGTATTTTGTAAAAAGATATGTTTTGAGCATGTTCTTAACAGAATCTATACTCTCGGCAAGTTTTAGTTGGATGGGTTCTTAGATCATGACCACAGTGACCCCATATGGGGTCACGGGGTCACATAATTTACAATTTAGAATCCCCATTGGCCAAGGAGTCTGCACACAACTTTTCAGCTCTCTAGACCTTTTGAAACTGGAGAAGAAGATGAAAGTAGGTTTTTAAGGATGTGACCCCTGTGACCCCATTTGGGGTCATGGGGTCACAAAATCTACAATTAAGAATCCCCATTGGCCAAGGAGTCTGCACACAACTTTTCAGCTCTCTAGACCTTTTGGAACTGGAGAAGAAGATGAAAATAGGTTTTTAAGGATGTGACCCCTGTGAACCCATTTGGGGTCATGGGGTCACGAAATCTACAATTTAGAATCCCCATTGGCCAAGGAGTCTGCACACAACTTTTCAGCTCTCTAGACCTTTTGGAACTGGAGAAGAAGATGAAAATAGGTTGTTAAGGATGTGACCCCTGTGACCCCATTTGGGGTCATGGGGTCACAAAATCTACAATTTAGAATCCCCATTGTCCGAGGAGTCTGCACACAACTTTTCAGCTCTCCTGACCTTTTGGAACTGGAGAAGAAGATGAAAATAGGTTTTTAAGGTTGTGACCCCTGTGACCCCATTTGGGGTCATGTGGTCACGAAATCTACAATTTAGAATCCCCAATAGCCAAGGAGTCTGTACATAAAATTTCAGCTCTCTAGAGTCATTGGTTCTGGATAAGAAGTCGAAAAAGCGAAAAGTTTACAGACGGATGGACGGACGGACGGACGCCGGATGCATGCCATGCCATAAGCCCATCGGGCCTTTGAGGCCTGATGAGCTCATAAAAAATCGGCCGACGTACAGGGCTAGTTTTTGTCACAGTCTATAATCCCTCTTAATTTCATGCAAATCAGTTCAGCCGTTACCTCAGAAAGCACAAAAAACGTACAAATAATAATAATAAGAAGAAAGCAGATAATAACAATAGGTCTTCCAGACATATGTCTTGAAGACCTAATAATAATAATAGGAAGAAAAAAACGGATAATAACAATATGTCTTCCAGACATACGTCTTGAAGACCTAATTATGTCTGTTAAATGAAAAATGATCGGGTAAAATGAAATAATCTTATTAAACAAATGCCTAAATTATTCATTTACTTAAATTATCACATTTATATATCTGTACTTACATGAAAAAAAGTATTACTCATTTCCTATTGGTTGACAGTCGTTACATTTCTTTAATATGTACCCCGTCAGGTTCACCGGGTAAAAAAAATTATGTACCCCGCTGCCATAGTAACAACTCCTAGCCAAGAGTAGGTGTTGCATAACGGTAAGATGACATTATATGATGACGCACGCTGTGTGCATAGTTTTGAATTGTTCGATCAGCTGTTTTTGATCCATTAATTACAAACATATTTCCCCAATATTCCCTGTTATGTTGGGTAACAAATTTCACATTTCAATATTTGCACATGCACTTAAATACACTAAGGTTTACCCGTTTTAAATAATTTTAAAGCTTGTATAGTAAAGTGCTAAACGACAGTTAGATTTGAGTCGAGGCGGATGACGCCAATTTGTTTTGATTCAAATTTACGTTTAGGGTTAAGGTCATTCAAAAGTTATAACTGTTATGATATACTAAAAAGTTTAAATGAACAATTAGTTAATTCAATGAATTAAATAACGCATATACTATAAACAATCTACATACCCTTAATCACCTCAAAATGTTTGCACTTAAAAAAGAAGAAACACAATGCGCTCTTCCGGTTTGGGGTGTATAGAAACATACCGGGTACTTATTCAACGAAGGTACCTTTTCAATCCGTGCAGGGGTCATTTTTCAACAGCAGTCGGGTAAATATTCAACTTTGAAAATATACCCGAGGTGTTGAAAAGTGACCCTGGGGCATAATTCAACGTTGAAAAAGTACCCGCCGGGTGTGTTTTCAACGCGGGTACATTTTCAATCTTACACCGGTCGTTGTCGTCCATGTACTGTGGTCATGTAGCAAGTGCATGGTTATCGAATTGAAGAACAACAACCAACTGTAGCACGTCCCGGATGTATTTAGCTCCCATTAAGTTGCCCCTGATGGTGACCAAATCCAGCTTGAAGTCATAAGACAGGAATACCCATACCATAACAGAGCCGCCTCCATACGCAACGGTTAGCTGGATGTTCCTGTCTCCAAACACGTGCACTCCCATCAGTAACATAGAGCAAGAATCGACTCTCGTCAGACCAATGGATTTTCCGCCAGATCCTCGGATTCCAGTGTTGTCTATCCAAACACCATGCCAAACGTTTAAATACTCTTCTTGCCTTTAGTCCTGCCGATTTGAGGCAATTGCCGACTGATCTGGTGCTGATGTTTCGATTTGGTAACCACAGACGTTTCAGCTGAGGACTTGTCAGGAACTGTTCTTGGCGTAGAAGGTGCCGGTTCTCTCGAGGTGTAGTGGGAGTAGTTCTTCCAGACCTTGGACGGTCCATTGCACTTCCTGTCTGCGCATGCTTCCGGGCTAAACGACTAACAACAGTGTAATGGTAGCCGAGATTTCGTCCTATCGCCTTAAAGGACATTCCTGCAGAGATTTCTTAAATCCATCAACAAACGTATGCGTGTCATGTTCAATAGATATGCTTGAAGGGCTATGGAAAGCAACTTTACATACCACCAAATGCAGTTGGGCCATACTGCTTTTTGTGATCCTCGAGCATAGCATGTTGCACGTGCATGCCCCGAACATGTAGGCGCGACTGTCACGCATCACTAGTTGGAATGTATCGCACAAACACTACTCTTCTCATAAATGAACCTTGTTTAACTATTTAAAATTTTCTCGAAAAGATATCATCACAAATATCAGGGGATGCTTACCATTTTTCTTTGTGTATATAATGGTATGAGAAAATGGTGCCTAATATAACTGGACAAATAATGAAATAGAGAAATTCTGCACTTACTTTATAGGACACATAATTATATATATATATATACAAATGTCAGCCGTCAGATGCAAGTATCTTCAGAGGAAATATTTCTCATTGGTATGAGCTTTGTCAACTTGGAAAAGTGCAATAATAAAGATTCAGTATATTAAAAGGATATCTTTCGATACCATAAATAATCTTCTACCTGTTT
Organism: Gibbula magus; assembly: GCA_936450465.1. Classification (NCBI taxonomy): domain Eukaryota; kingdom Metazoa; phylum Mollusca; class Gastropoda; order Trochida; family Trochidae; genus Gibbula; species Gibbula magus. Next base: position 5,489,024 of record OW388294.1, read on the forward strand.
CACATAGAGTCCCACCGTAGCCTGGCACACATGCGCACGAGAAAGCGTCGATTAGGTCGGTGCAGGTACCCCCATTGTCACACGGGCTGCTGTCACACTCGTTGATTTCTGCAGCATACAGGTTAACTGATATGTATTATTTGGATGAAACACCACGGGTGTTTTATTCTCAAGTGTACCTAGTACTAGAATTTCTATGATCCTAAATTTTGTCTTTCCTGGTTCCAGTTCCAATATGAAGAATTCATCTGTCTCAGGCAATTGTGAGAGTGTGCCTAATTAGTTTAATGTGCAATTTAAATGCGCTGTATAAGTACGTGGTAAGTTAATGAAATACATTCAGGTGTATATCTATTTAAGTGATTACATTGACATATTTTTCAAAATAATTCTATCGCACAAATGACAAGTGTTGCCCCAAGGCATAATGTCATTGATGCAATTAATTAAAGTAATTCACAGTTGTACACTTCATTTAACAAGCAACAAAAACATACATGGCTAAGTGTGATAATTTCAAATTCATTCGGATACATGAATAATTCTGGACACTGTAGTCGACAATACATGGATCCGTTCTATGAGACAAACCTATTTCACAGTTGATTCCCTGGAAGCCAGGAGTGCAGGAACAGTTGTACATGTCGATCAGGTTGTTGCATGTTCCATTTACACAGGGGCTGCTGGCACATTCATCAATTTCTACACAAATGTGTAAAATGCTTCATTGATGACATGATTAAGATAATGTAACCTCCACCAAATCCTTACAAGTATCTTTAAATTAAAAGTTCTCGTAAAATATTTATAATTACAAGTGTCACATTGTAAAATGATATATCTATCCATTATTTATAGTTGACATTATGTACACGCATCTTATTAAAATTATGTTGGACGATCGACTTTTTTGTAAAGGTTGCAAACCTATTTCACAGTTAATTCCATCGAAGCCAGCATCGCAGGAACAATTGTACATGTCGATCAGGTTGTTACATATTCCATTCACACAGGGGCTGCTGGCACATTCGTCTATATCTTTAAAAAAGAATTATGAATTTTCCCAACTGCATTACAAATTGTAAACGATATGGTTCTCACTATGTCACTGTAATTCGAGTTTTGAATTGTTACCGATACATTGGAATACCGATGAATTGAGTATTTGTTTTTTTAAAAGAGGAAAATTTGAAGCCAATTGAAGCTAAGGTGCACGTGCTTGTTTCTTACCTGGTTCTCAGCTGGGTGAGGTAAACTCTGTGTACCTATATCATATAGTCATTGACGAAATGGCAATGGACAGGTGTATTTTAATGTAGTTAAAATATATAGATGATATTGAGTACATCTGTCTTTGATTGACAAGTGTCGTGTTTATTTCATCTCGTGATGTAGAAGTATATATTTTATATTTCACGAGTGGCGACTGCCTAAAATAACTGGACACCTGATTAAAAGGAAAAACTTTGCATATATATTCTGGAATAAATAAGTTAGATATTAGATGTTTTATGAGTAATTGTTCATCAGGTAGGTATAATAAATTTATCAGTATTTATAATTTCAAAATTTTGAAATATCTCTAATCATTTTTGTCCAGTATACACAAACAGGACACTCATAAGGAGAAACGTCGTATCTAAATTGACACATGCAGACACCGTTTTTCCAAATGCCATTTGCCAAATGCTCTCAGTGAATATTCACACTTGCAAGACCGTTTGACTATGCCGAATAAATGATTTAATTGTTAGCAAGTGTGAGTATAATGACAAGGATTTAAATACTTACCACTGTCACAGTAAATCCCGTCATAGCCTGCAGTACAGTTGCAGGTGTAGGAATATATCCCGTCCACACACGTGCCGTCCACACACATGTTACCAACACAGTCATCGGTTATGTCTGCAATGTCAGGGGGGAGAAGTAATGAAGAGATGCATGTACACCATATTTATACACTGAACTCCAAAAGTAAAGCGACACTCAGATGTTAATTTGATTGTAGCACAGAGCATGTGTAAGTCAGCCTTCAAACTAATAAACACTGTAATTGTTTTAGAGGATTCTCGAAGACCTTTTTGGGGAATGTATTAATGTCATTGATTATGATTTTCGGTTCATTACGTTGTTGTGACGTCATTCCTAGGTTGCAGATCTCGGCAGTTAAACTGACTATAAAATTCAGACACAAAAAAAGCAAGCCATGAAGAGCGCAGGTGACAAATCACAACCCTATGCACATGCATGTATAAGTCATGCACAAAGCCCTCATACAATCTCATTGCAATATCTTGTAACATTGGTCGCGTTTCTTTGGGAGTTTAGTGAAGATAACTTTTACTAAAATTCCATTCAGTCCGTAGTTCCAAGGGTGAATAATTCAGCAGTGAAATTCTATTTCTGCCAGATATTTTATATCATAATTAAAAAGCTGCTAGTATTTTATTTAGATTTGATTTTGACTTCATTTACGTATCGCTATTACTCACTCTCTAAGTACCTATTTGTGTTGGTAAATTAATGATTAAATAAATATTATTACTTCATGCGGAACTAAATAATATCTATTGGGGAAATATATGAACAATGAAACATATAAAACATACTTTCATCAACGTTAAGGCATGTATAAGGTTGATACATGTTTGTTTTCAGTTAGTTTAGTTTTCAGTTCTAGTTACTAATTGTCTCGGTTAGTACTGACCGTGTTCACAGTGAGCTCCCCCTGTACCGTTAACACACTGGCACGTGTAGGAGGTGGGCGTCACCGTGTTGCACGTGCTGCTGTACTGACAGGGAGTGCCGCTACATCCTGGGTTGGCTGCAAGTGGCTTAGAATTATACATTTGTTAGAGACTGGATTAAACGAAATTGTTTTTCCACAGAAACCCAGTATTTTTGCACATTCTTTTTATTACTGACATTCACTCAGTACATACAAATGTTTTTATATCTGTTCAAACACACATGGAGTGCTGAATTTGCTGTTTCGAAGGGATTTTATAGACATAATATTTGGTTTTTAAGATAAAATGTTGAATGCAATTCAATGTATTGAAGTGATGTTGGTATAAGATTAAGTCAGCATAATGAACCGCCCCGAACTTAGCTGACGTATCATTACATTGTTTTAAATGTTTTTAAAAAATATGAATATGAATATCGAATTATCATTTCATATTTACTTACTATCTGTGTACTTACTCAAATTATCATCTCACAATGTCATATATATGCACTATCATTGAACATAATCAAGTTCACAGATATCCAGTATCATTGTACAGACACTCAGTATCGTTTCACTTATACGGACTTTCATTGTACATACTCCAATATCCATCTCACATATACTAACTAACATTGTACAGACACCTATTATCATTTCACATACATGTATGCCCACTATCAGTGTATCGACATCCAGTATCATTTCACATTTACTCACTGCCATTGTACAAACTCCAATTATCATTTCACATATACCATTGTACAGACAACACGTATCATCTCACATATACTCGTTATCATTGTACAGACATCCATCATTTTTTTCAGATATACTCATTATCATTGTACAGGCACCCAATTTCATTTCAGATATACTAACTCTCGTTGTACAGACACCAAGTATCATTTCACATATACTGACTATTATTGTACAGACTCCAGATATGGTGTCATGTATACTCACTATCATTGTAAGACTCCAGGTATGGTGTCATATATACTCATTATCATTGTACAGACTCCAAATATGGTGTCATGTATCCTCACTATCATTGTAAGACTCCAGGTATGGTGTCATATATACTCATTATAATCGTACAGACTCCAAATATGGTGGCATATGTACTCATTATCACTGTACAGACTCCATATATGGTGTCATATATCCTCACTATCATTGTAAGACTCCAGGTATGGTGTCATATATACTCATTTTATTGTACAGACTCCAAATATGGTGGCATATGTACTCATTTTCACTGTACAGACTCCATATATGGTGTCATATATCCTCACTATCAGTGTAAGACTCCAGGTATGGTGTCATATATACTCATTTTATTGTACAGACTCCAAATATGGTGGCATATGTACTCATTATCACTGTACAGACTCCAAATATGGTGTCATATATCCTCACTATCATTGTACAGACTCCAGGTATGGTGTCATATATACTCATTATCATTGTACAGACTCCAAATATGGTGTCATATATACTCACTATCACACTCGTACACAAAGTAGCCAGTGGAACAGGAACAAGGAAAGGGCGAACCATCCACACAGACTGTCGACCCTGGACAGGTTGCCTCACCTTCAAATGATTATAAGCTCATCATCGACGACATATTATGAAAACAGTATCAGAAAGTCGCTATCATATGTTGACCTTCCTGTATTCTAATGCCAGGATCGGTCATCTATCAGTTCATAGATCTATGGAAGAATGATGCAGCTTAGTTGTTTTGAACTTTAAGAGAGGTAAATAAAGCCATGTTTATATGAAAGTAAAATCAACTAGCAGACATAGTCGACTATATCCCCCGCCAAATGGGAAAAGTTTAAAATGATTATGGACCTTCTTTTTTTAATAAATCATTCAGTAATAACTTCATTTAAAATTCCAAAGCTGAATTTATCTCTACAAAATAATTTTTAAAATCTGTTCTAGAAGTGAAACTGTAAAAATGATTTTGAGTTTTGTTCATTATAAAGATGGTTTCCCATGGCCTCAAATGAATCAATTTAATCGCCAAATGCTACGTAAGTGAGACATATAGATTATATAAGTGATCATCACGCATCTTTTTAAAAATATTTTATATGCCATTTTTGGTACTGCATTACATTTCCAAATGTCTACCCTCACGTTTCTGTAAATATCTAAAGTAACAATGTAAGCCTGATGGAAAAGTAAGATAATAGCGATGTCTATGTTTCTAATAAATATACATTACTATGTGTCATATACATGTACAGTACCGTGCCAAAAGTGTTGCAAGAATCGCATTATCGCCGTTTTCCCATAAGGTCCCATGTTATGTAAGTGTAGCTTAAATAATTTTCATGATCGTGACAGTGAACGAAAATTTATAAAATTCAACATAATTGTTATCTAACACCTTGAGATTATGTTTATAATTTTCAAATTCGTTCATTTTGAGCATGTTTTTTGGAAAATTATGACTGGGTATCTTTACAGTAACGTCACTTCCCCATTGCCACCATTATATAAGCAGACCGATAGGGCTGAAAAAATGGACATACCTTAGTAATAATTTAGCCGTTTTGTCAATTAACGTTGTATCCAAAATCAGAAATTTGATAAATATTGCGGAGTAGATTTCCCGTTTTCATGTAAATTTTCAGTGAAATATTTTGAAAATTGAGATAATGAAAATTATCTATGCTACACTGAAATAACATGGGACCTTATGGGAAAACGACTATTCTTGCAACACTTTTGGCACGGTGCTGTATAACACTTTTCATTGTTACGGAAATCAAAACTATATCAAAGGAACAAGATTACCTTCTGCATCAGTAAAATTGTACCCAGCTGCATATGCATACACATTATTGCTACCAAGGGAGTAAGGGTGTACAACCATCCCGAACTGAATATCATCGCTGTGAGTGACTTGGAGCAGTCCATAGTCTACAATAGTACTTGAATAGGAGAAACAGCTGTTTTCGATGACAGTAAACTGTGGGAAGATATCAGGTTCGATTCCAAGCACCATTTCTGTTGGAACTACTACTGACACATACATGTCGTTATTATTATTGCCGAAGTGACCTGCAGGGAAGTACATGGCTTTAGAAACTTCGTAGCTCGTTGCATACAGGTTTGTAGAGGGAACGATCAGTAAGGAAGGTTTAGTTTTGGTGATCTGAGCTACCATCACTGGTTTGTCCGACTCGATGTACAGAGGATCTGTCGCAACGTCAAGCTCGTGAAAGTCCCCTTCATTCAGTGAAAACGTTTGCCCATCCGATGTTCTCACTGAGGTCGATGTTGCTGAACCTATGACTCTGAATAGCGCTCCTGCTGCCTCATTCGGCGGGGGGAACAAGACATAGTTCACTCCTAAAGAATCAACTGGCAGCATCATGTCAACAATGGGACTGGTAGAAGTAATGACCTGTTCATCGTTGTTCCCAGAAAGCACTGCAACAGGTTTATCGCTCTCTATAACGGTTCCAGTGATGTCATCACCACAGTATGCACCGATAACCTCAGACTCATCCAGCAAATAAGTCCGTGTTTCACCGTCGAAAAAAGTTCCATTGCCACACCCTTTTGACATGTATGTTCCAGACATTCGCAGTGTGATCGTGACTTGCGTATTGTTTTCAGAGGCCATGATGAGAAATGCAGATTGTCTTTCTTCCGTAAAAGGTAAACTGCTTCCGACGAAATTGTCCAAAACTGTATAGGAGACAAGAAGGTATTTAGTTGAGAGTACTGGTGTTGGTAGAGCGATGTAGATGTCTCCACCTGTGATTCCAGTGTAGTATCCATATAGTTGAATATCATCATCAGATGTGATCCGGAAACACGTCGTATTCACCTGTAGATGTCCGCGGTAGAAAATACTGAAATCTAGAATGTATTGTGTAAGCTCGCCTGCAGTCACAGACACGTCATCGGTAATATCAAACCCAGCACTCCGGATATGAACTGTTGTGTTAACCTCCGATATGAATCCGAAGAATTTTCTGTACAAACTGTCATTTTCATACATTTCAAAGAAGGATACGAGGAAATCCTTTCCTTTCGTCATCCCATGTGAACCTGAAACACATGGTAGTCATCACGTAGAATATTGACCATCATAAAGTTAATATATTGGAGATATCATCACATATTTCAAACGATCAACAATCAATGTTCTACTGAGCACGAAGTCTAAGGAGAATGATGGTACACACGTGTGTGCCATTGGTCTCGCTTTACAATCTATAGCTCAACAAGGAGTTGCAGTTACTGGACGTAACATCGATGTGTCAATCAGGCATTTAAAAATCAAGGATGTTATATTGTAACCATTAGTGTATCAAACTGTCTTCATAAATTATGCCTGTACCTGTATCGTTTTATATAAGATACCCACGGCAATAAAACACAGGCGGTCAATGGGACCGACAGCGTACTTTATGAGACAATAACACATGCTCGTGGTTTTAGACGTCAATTAGAGCGTCGCTTAGCAAATGACGTCATATTTAACGTCACTTTGATTGTTCAATGCTAGAGAATGTGTTCTACGACGGGAGGCACTAATATTTTCAAAATATAGTTTATACAAACAACATGATATCTCCACGGTTTTTATAGAAAAGCGAGTAACCATTTAAGGACATCTCATATAAGAAATAGAAGACTCGTTGTGCTTTATCGTAGAATAAAACATATCAGAGAGCATAAAACACTCAGGGCTGCGCCCTTCGTGTTTTATGCTCCCTGCTATGTTTTATTCAACGATAAAGCACAACAACTCGTCTTCTATTTCTTAAATATGACATTATATTCAAGTAACACCAGCAAATAATGAAACAATATCCAGGAATGATATCGGTAATGTGTATTACGTTTCTGACGATAGCTTTCAGACATCATTTGATTTTCCCTACTTTATATAACATCCAATTTAAGGCAATATCAGGATGAAGATACTTAATATGAATAATCAATGAGTTGCGAGGAAAAACGCGTTATCTGTCCTGAGCTTTAGCGAGTAATTTGACATAATACTTCACGAGGTAAAGATGATACGTAATTTCGAGCACCGAGTAGGTTATTCTTTTTCTTACCCAAGTTCATTTTAATGTGTAAAAATCGAAAAACAAGACGCTAATTCAAGATCTTTGATTAGACTGTTAAATTGTTCTAAACACGTTACCTCAAGACGTCATGCTCAGTGATGTCATAGAAACATGGCGCTACGATAATACAGCCGGCCACACTTGCATGCTGCTTCCTCTTACAAGTTTAGTACTGTAAATATGGTCTCGAAAACATAGATTGAACATACTTTTCTCTTTTCTATGTTCACTGACGTGTGACGTGAAACAGATAAGCTCGAAATTGTTCATCTATGTGATTTAGCTAAAACAGTACAGCTTAGCAATTCATGAATGGGTTCCGTGAAACAACAAAAAATTCAAGTTATGTTTAGAGAAATGGTAATTCCCATGACCATTATGAAAACTTTAATACCCGACATATCTTTGCTCGCTTGGGTAGGAGTGGGACAAGATTTAGTACTTAGTACTTAATATCTCCTTATTAGGACATAACATCTTCTAATTAGGACATAACATCTCCTAATTAGGACATAATTGTATAATAATTGAATAATTGTGATTGTTGCTTTAAATTTAATTGTTGCAGTTTTAAAATCAGTATTTGTAAGCTTCTTAATCGTAAGATTTATCACTGGGCCAATGTTCTCATCCCAGTAAAAAGTCTGCATGAAGCCTTCATAGATTTATCAGTAATGCATACTTTTCATAAGTTTAATCTTTGATGACTATAAAATCACTATTACGTCTACAGCTAAACAGATTCAACTGGCATTCTTGAAGTTATAATTGTAATAAAGTACATTAAAACAATGGTATTCGACTTCTTTATTACTAGACTTTGACAGACAGATAGATACTGTAAAATCTTTAAATCAAGCATCCGAATACATAGAGATTCCTCCATAGAGATTCCTCATGTCTTCATTCCGAATTAGAACTACAGAATCTTATAAATACGTATAAAGGGGTTCATCAATAGTAATTCATTTGATATAGTTTTGGACTTATGAACGTATTTGATGTCTGACATGCACTTAATAGAATGTTTGAATCACTTAAACATAAGTATGAACAATATACAACTTTTCAAATGATATTAAAAAGACTGAATCTGCTTATAAAGTACAATTTGTTAATGATAATCAGCTTCAACGCGATTACATAAAGCGCAAACTCATGGAATCACTACACATACAAATACACACACGCTCTCTAAACAGGGATTAGCTTTCAGAGTTTATATATCCCCTTTTATTCATCACCTTTTATTCATCCCCTCTGCTAACAACTACCTATTCCAGACCTAATTAACTATATGCTGGCTTCTCTCTAATCCCGTTGCTGTTCTCTGATCTATCCATAAACAAAGGGGCAAAAGAAACGGTACCAAATTTTAACAGAGCCAAACAGAAACATTTCTTCCTGATAAAGTCGGCTTTGAATGTCTGTGAAGAGGATGTATTTTTTAAATATGTATTACAAATTTCATTCATTAGAGTATGATACTTAATAGTTCATATCTGTTTAAACACACATGGGCAGGGCATGGGGTGCTGATGTGGCTATTTAAAGGGATTTTCTAGAAATAATTTATGGTATTTAAGGTTACATTCTATGAAATAGGGTATATTTTAACTACGGGATGATGTCGACATAATGTACCTTCTTGGGCCTACATTTCTTGACGCCACATTACTTTCAGGACGCCATAAAACAAATATAAAAGCGCTTTTTGATTTGAAATATGAAAATAAGTTAAGGTGGCTTATGAAGACACGGTGAATCTCTATGTATTCATATGCTTAATAACATAAACAAAGTCTGTGAATAAAGAAGTTGTATGCCATTTTTTAAAAATGTACTTTTACTTAAATGTAGAATTGTGACATCTAGAGTGCCATTTGAATCTGTTTAGTTGTAGACATAATAGTGATTTGTTTATCATAAATTGGTTAACTTCAAAGATTTAACTTTTGAAAATTATACATAACTGACAGATATAGGAACAATTGATGTTGATATTTTTCCAGAGATGAGAATAATTACCATAATGATGAATTGTACGATAAAGAAAAATACTGTTTTTCAACACTACTCCAATTAAGTTTGAAGCAACAAAAACAATATTTCAGCAATAAAGTGATCAAACCTCAAAACTGTACTATGATTAAATCCTAATTAGGAGATAATAAGTCCTAATTAGGAGATAATAAGTAGTAATTAGGAGATAACATTTTCAGAAATATTTTTTCATGTGACCCTAATGCGCTTCCATAGAAATAAGCTGATCAAACCTCAAAACTGTTCTATGATTAACTCCTAATTAGGAGATACTAGGCCGTAATTAGAATATATTATATATAACCCTAACCCTAATTGGGAGATATTAAGTGCTAATTAGGAGAAGGTATGTCCTAATTAATAGTTACTAAGTCCTATTTAGGAGATACTAAGTACTAATTAGGATAAAATAAGTCATAATTAGGAGAAAATAAGTCATAATTAGGAGATAATATCTCTGTGACCCTAATACGCTTCCATACGCTTCCTTTTGGGAAATGTAAGTTACGGATATAGAAAGTAAGTATCCCCACCTGAGAGTATCGAAAGACAAATTATTGCACAGATGCCAATCTGAAAGAGAAAACATGCACATTAAAACCAATTCAATGACGTCGAAAGAAAATGTAGGCCGATTAAGTTATTTTGTACACTAATTATCTGTTGCTGTCATATTTAACCACGTTCGTTTTTTTATTTATTGTTGCATAACCTTGAAGCTGAAAACTCCGCGAATAGAATACATTTATTCAATTTCATATTTTTTATTTCTTCATAATTCTTATTTCAGACTGCTTAGAACTGTTTTGTATGATAATAAAATATAATAACGTAATACAGCCCATGTGTGTAACGCTTTTCCAGACTAAACAGTTTCGAAGATATAGAGAATCTCACCCAAGTGTCTTCTGATATCAAATATATCAACACGAGTTGATAAAAGTTACAAATATCCGAGGCTTGCCTGATTTATCATCCAAAATCATTCTTATTACGTTTAATTGAAAATAGTGTTCATCTCTGAGCACATCTCTGCCATTTGACTTGCAGTGCGGCGAGGTCATAGCATTGGTTATGACGTCATAGCATGTTGATGTCATTACTTGATGATGTAAAAGCATTGGGATGTCATGTAGCTGACGGTGACAGGGCATTGTGCAAAATATACTGCCAAAACGATATCTCCTAGGAGATATCGCTTGATCTCACACAAGCGATATCTGCTGTGGAACACAGTTTTGGATGATAAAGAGTGTTGCCAGACGGGGCAGTGTAGGAGAAGGATATACCAACAGATCGTGACACCACTTAATATCCCAGCTCATCAGAATGAGAATGGGGGCTTCTGGTTAGGGTATACAGTGTATGGATGACTTGCTTCAGATTTTGCCAAGCTGATCCATGGAGACACATGTTTTGAAAATGACGCGTTGCTTGTGGTGAAGTCAATGAATATCACCTCAGAATTGGGTAATATGGTCGTGCCTTGAACATCGGGAAACAATCCTCTGCAGTGTTCTGAATGTGCTGGCGCTTGTCAAGGTGGGCCTTGGGACTATGATAGGCAGGACGTTGCAATAGCCGAGTCTGGTCGTGAGCATTACAGACACAGAAGCATGGCAGAGTCCACGGTGAGACAGGACCGTATCCTCCCAATATTTCTGAGCTGTAGAGAGCACATCTTGCTGCTGGGTTTGATGTGTTCCTGCACGGACAGTCCAGAATCCAAAATAACACCAAGATCTGAACCGGGCTGATGTATTTGTATGGATGTGTTGAATCGTGACCGATCCCACTGCACACTTCTTCCTTCTGATGAACGGTCCAAGAAAGGTCCAAGACAGACTTATTATCCTGTCTGGATTTAATTTCAACTTATTTGATCTCATCCAGGTTTTGTTTGTCCATACAACAGGTAGACAGATAACATGTTGATTCCAATAACGTGGCATATACGAAGTAAAGCAACCATGGCTCCGTTCCATTACAGCGAGCGCTTATAATCGCTCATTGATCGCTCAATGTAGCGCTCAAGTAGCGCTCAAGAAGCGCTCAAGTAGCGCTCATTCTCTTCTGAACGACACGGTGCAAAACCTCAAAGTTCGCTAGCTTTGATACGTAGCGCTACATTAAGCAATCGCGTTCAAGAGAGGTTTAAAAGTAATAGCTCATTAAGCGATTACCGTCAAACCTCTCTTGAACATGGCCCATGTGTTATAGCAGAAATAAAACAGCAATAAGTGATAGAAAATCCTTTGAAAGATAATAAATGAAAATGAAGGGATTTATGAGTTTTACTAAAATGCTCATAAATGAAGCGTACTTACATTTGTTGACTGTTTCGGTAATTGAAATAATGCCATGATTCGCATGTACGTATTTTAACTCTCTACAAACATTTACTTATTCCTGTCCCACACTTCTAGTCGACCGTTCAATGTGCTCATCTTCAGACTACGTTGTAAGAAATGAAGAATGTATTGATGACAGCGCGGAGACGAAACCGAGAGAACAATGGGTTGACGCCAGTAGGATTCTGAGTGGTGGGTATATCAATCGATGGTAACAAAGCTGGATTACATTCTCCTATGGGAGGGAGTCAGTTCAAGGGTCGATACTCATGGTTGTATGTGTTTGTCTTTTCAGGTATTCTTGTCTTTCTGCTAAAACACAATATGAGGTAATCGCGAAATATGACACTTATACCTTTGCACATTCATTGATTCACTAGCCACAACTATTGTTCATAAAGCGCTTTCTATTTTGTAGATCTGGTGAAATGAAGATAGAATAATGTGATTACCAATGTCTGTTTTTTATATTGAATATGTCGCATTTAAATACTTTAAATTGATAAAAACTTTTATTTTTTTTACACATGGAAATATGCATAGCTTGAAACATATAGCAGTCTCTATAAATATCAAAATCTTATTTTAAAAGTGATAAGTTTCTTTTGCCGGTGAGTTTATATACAGTCTATCCTTTACAGATAGATCCCCACTACATTACCCTGTCGCATTTATAGATAATGATAAACGACGAAGGTCTAAAACAGACAATTAAGATCGTGAATGAATCTGTTCTAATTTACAGTAACGTTTAATCACGATAACGGATCAATTATTTTCTGAAAGGGATTCAGAGCCTTGTATAGTGGCTCGTCTTTGCAGGTTAATGTGTCTGATTCTCTGTTTGGGTAAAGTACATTTACGTTAAATAGTGAAAAAGTATAAAAATGACATTAACGTACGTATGTAAACAATGTTAAGACATGAACTATATTCAATTATATACAAATGTAGGATACTAAACGATGTCCCGTTTGATAACATGTTTATAAAACGAGTGAACGGTTTGGTATTTTAACGAGCGAAAGCGAGCTTCATAAACTTTTTATAAAACGGGACCGAGTTTAGTATTTTATTACTCAATGATGTAAATAGCGCTTAATTGCAAGAAAACCATTTTAGTGACGGTCACTTGAAAAATAAGTCACCCGCTATTGCAGTCGCGCGGTTAGCATTGTGACGCAAACCAAAAACGACTATGCCGTCACGCGTCGATTATGACGTTACGAAAGCACACCTTGGTATCACACATGTGTATAACCAACTCATTGTCATCTAATGAGTAATCTCACCACGGTTGAGTAATAAATAGAGAATACTAAACGATGTCCCGTTTAATAACATATTTATTAAACAAGTGAATGGTTTGGTATTTTAACGACCGAAATTCACGAGTTTCATAAACATGTTATCAAAAGGGGCCGAGTTTGGTATTTCATGTATTACTCAAGGATTTAAATAGCGCTGAAGTACAAGAAAATCGTTGTTAATGACGCTCACTTGCAAATAAGTCACCCGCTCTTGTAATCGCGCGGCTAACATTGTGCCATTAACCAAAAACGACTATGACGTCACGCGCCGATTATGACGTTACGGCCGTAAGCGGTGGTTTATTACACTATCGTTGAAGATACTACTGTTGTGAAACATCGAAATGTTATTCAACACTCTTGTGAAACATTGCACGCGAAAGCGATCGCAGTCGGAACTGCTTTCCAGTAGTCACGTGACTTTTTGGATAGCACTGGATTTCTACCTACACGGTTTATCACATAAAGTTTTATGATTATATATTGTACCGACGCTTCTATCACAATTTACTGTCAATCAGTATCACTTGGTTGATTCAGAGTTCGTTCCCTTGACATGTAATCTCGTTAGCGCTCTCGCGATTTGACCGCCATTTGCATGGCTTTGTCATGCAACTTGACGATTCTAAATTCATAAGGAATACACTTCGTGTTCAACCCACGAATCCTGTGACAATCGTCAGTTGAGTATTAGGTACGTTTTGATATGTTCTTCTCCTTTTTTTTGCGGAATGGGTTTGATTATTTAGAATGTAAACAACTACTGTAACTTCGTGTCGACATGTAAGTTTTCCAGGTTGTGGAGGTATTGTCCATGTCTGTCCATACCAAGATATATGAATAAAAAATGCTTCAAGGTAACTGTCAATGTTGATATAGGCCTAACATTTTAACGTTCGCTAAAAATGTCGGAACTCCATTTTCGGCGCTTCGGTTAGCAATTTGTGCCGTCAATCTTAACTTCATCGGCAACAAGGACACTGAGCCCCACAATTTCGCTAGATAAAACTAGCAGCAGAACTGTACCTTTACTCCCCAGTATCATTGTCATCTGGGTGTTACGGAGCCTATTTTGGCAAAGCAACCGCAGCTACATACAGCTGTAACTAGCCTAACTGAATCGCGCTTGAGAACAGTCGCATTCCGATGACGTCACAATCACCTGACATCATTAATAAGATCTAGTGAGATTAAAACGGGTTTTTTTACTCGCCAATTTGCACTTCTTATCGTTTCAACATAAAGACAATGTAATGAGTGTTGTAATGAGTTTAAAATTGTATTGTTCAAAATTGAAACTGTTCTTAACGGACATTTGCTTGGTCTATATTTGGTGTTTACTGTTTAGTGAGATGGCATTATGCGTCCATGGTAAGAGATGTATCCCTACGCACATCTACGTGAATGAAGAGTGTACTTTAATTACATATTTCTTAAATTTAGAGCGTGTAATAAATAAAATACCAAACTCCGTCCCGTTTAATAACATATTTATGAAACTCGTGGATGGTATTGGTATCAAACTCGCTTTTGCTCGTTAGATACCAAATCTTTTTTGCATGTTATGTTTTCTAAAAGTT
The DNA here is from genome assembly GCA_936450465.1 of Gibbula magus. NCBI lineage: Eukaryota > Metazoa > Mollusca > Gastropoda > Trochida > Trochidae > Gibbula > Gibbula magus. The sequence continues at coordinate 5,504,153 of OW388294.1, forward strand.
GCCATTTATAATTAAAGTTTATACAATATACAATTGAACGTCAATGGGTAAAACATCTCATTACACGCCCCGATAAGCCATTTCCGTAGAAAACGGTTATCTGTATCAAGAAAATGATGCGACATATAAAGCGTCAGTGATGTGTAACTCTTGATCTTCAGTAGGAGAAGTATAATTTTAGGTCCCGTGAGAATTTGAGAGTTCAGACAGCGAGATAGTTGACCATTCCATCAGTGCACCACAATAAAAAAAACTCTACTCTGAGTGTTTAGGTATCGCTACATCAGTCAGATCGCTTTAACTACCTTCGAGCGGCCATTTTAATTTGAACATTTTTAAATGACCGCTCAATGGGAAATGGACTTGCTTGGCTTAACCGAGCCATTTATATTTGTTTAAGGACTCTCAGGAGTATTTTATGTCATTGGAAACACTTATTCAGATTTTTAGAGCACTTTATTATGGCAAGAAATCGTGCTACAGCACCTTTAACGGAACACATGAAGGCTAGAGCACAACATACTATTAGCATGACTGTGTATTGTATACAACTTTGTATCTGCTACTTTCATTACATTAATGGAGGTACACCTTCTATTAAAAGTGTATACGGATGAATGCACAATTCAAAGATATTTCTTCATTCAGAACATGCATTGAATGTTAAATTGATATTTTCTTGCCTTTATGTAAAGTCTTTGTGTACAGCGTTCAAGATCGTGGATGAAGTACATTAGTTGGAAGCGGCAAGTTCTGATTGACGATTCAATCGGAGTGGTATTCAACATGACTATTCATAGTGTTTTTCATTATGGACTCGGTTCCTTTCCCGTCTGAATGAGCTCTCTAATCTTCCTAGCAACAGATAGTGCACTAATGTGTTTGGACAAATGTGATAAGAAGCTAGGCACGCTGCGTGATAGCTATAGCTGTCAAAGAACTTGATTCTGGACACATACAATCAACTTCATGTGTTCTTCTCTTAGGGTGAATGTACCTTACCTGTTAGATGTTCCTCGTTCAGATACAATCAAAAGGTTAAGTAATTGTTGTAAGAATTACTAAAGTCATGTTTTATGTAGTCAAATGGCCCAAGTGTTTAGCGTTATTGTCTGATAATGATCCACCGGCCAAATGTTAGAGCCCAGTCCTAGGGAACTCGTCAAAGGGAAATACGAGTTGTGCACTTTAGCAATCCAAACCATCTGATGATGTCATTTAGTATATAAATGTATAGCACGTATTATGACATTTCAGTACCGATAGGAGAATAAAAACATAAAATGAGGATACAATTATGAATTACATTTGAAGTGATAATTAGTAGTACAGTTGTGGTTTTCCTTTCTCGTTTATTTGAATTGTATTTTAAAATCATATTTCAAATCATAGTCAATGACAGATGTCATTACATTGCCATTTTTTTCAAAATGATGCATAATTTGTTGGTAACTTGATATATATTATTTGAATAGCTATTGAATAACTTAAAATGAATCATAACAAATATCTACAATTAATCTTATTATAATTATGGTATTTCGTATTGACAACATGATAACTGCTACATACCGAATTAAATTGTGTAAAAAGTATTTGAAGATGTTAAGAGTTAAGTAGTTTATGAGGACGACGCCTGCAAGGAACGAACAGTCATGTTAAGGAGGCATAACTAGCATCTTATTGGTTCATCGATTTCACAACAAATTGTTTTAGCAAGTATATAATCCTGTTTTATACATATTTTCCTTAAACTGTTATGGGTTACACATGTGAACTGTTCCTTCCATATCAGAAAGCACATTCCATTCAAGGGCTATACAGCGAAAGTGCCAGTTTGGTTCTCATAGTCAAGCGCAATTCATTTAGTGAAGGCAATATTTAGATATTTGCCAGACATGATAACTTTACTCGATTTCTGACTTGTTGACTTTTTATGAATAAACTGAACTACCTTGACACATGCTGACATTAATGTTTAATCATTGTGACGTCATGGCATCAAGAATTATCGGGTTTCACGTTTTAAAGATCATCAAAGCTTATATTATCAATAACTGATTGATTAAAAACATTGGGTTATTACATAAGACAATAAAAATACAAAAGGTGTTTGATATTTCCTGATAATAAACACTTGGTACGTATTGATTGGTTCAGAATTCATTTGCTCCTTTATTCAACGCTTTTGCAGTAGAGAAATGATTGAAGGAGATGTTGGAATATGGAATTCAATTTCAAGGATACAACGTTTTCTCAACAATGCTAAATGATAATCGACACCGACCATCAATACAGGAACCTAAACGACGAAGGCAGATAGCGAATACATTACTTCTGATATGTAGCCTTGTCCGGGAATTGGATAGAACTGTTTCTCTACTCAATGTTAACGATTCACTTATGGGTTGAGAACAAAGCCGTTGTCTTTTGTAACTTTACAGTAGACGAAAGGTGTGGTGCCTTTTTATTTGTATTGGTACACTATTGACAATGAACTGATATTAACATGCAAGGACCACTTCGATATTCAATATCCAAGTCCGACATGGATTTTAGATGCGTTATGCAGTGTTACAAACAGTATTGAATATTTGGGTGGTTCATACCTTTATAAATATAATAGTATCGATTTGCAAGTGTGTGTGTGTACAATATGTTCTATAATGAAGTGCTTTGAAGACAAAGAGCCATTCAATGAAGCTGCATATTTCCACAGCTATCTCAGAAATAGTTTTTTGGTGTTGATACTTGTGCACTAAAGAGTGTAATTTGTTTTTTAAACTTTCGCAAAAGGTGAGACCGGATATTGAATTATTTACAGAACCCTTTTAAAACACATACAGGTAGATAGTGTCCTTCCCGTTGCCTGTAGGTATGTTGCTGAGAGGAGACAAGAGGCAGACTGATATTAGTTAAGTACACATTTATCAATTCAGAATGTGTTTCATGTGTCGTTCTCATTGTCTGTATGATGTTATTAAGCAGGACAATCTTCTTCAGAATAAACAAAAGATTGATTATCATTATTGATATTGTTAATAGTTATCAACTTGTGTGTAAATGAATGGTAGTATCATATCCTAGATGAAAGGTGAATTGGGAAACTGAATGTGTGGATTTATTTTGGGATTACTAACAAAGCCCAGAGAACAATTGGATGACCAGTGGTATTTGTGTCTGGTAAACTGGATTAATGACACGTGTACTTTGCTGATAGTACATCTTTCAGAAGCTGAAAATCAGAGACATATTGTTTTTCAGAAGATTAGAATAATGTTGGACGTGCTGTCTCCCCATCTACAACGACACTCGACTCTACATCTTTGCAATGTCATCTTTTCTCTGAAAGCAATATTGTTTTTTTTATAAAAAGATAAAATACCAGTCATCGTATTCTCAAAATGCTTACTACTTAGCATAACATAAAGACAAACGCTTTACAGAAAGTAAGTTGCAGAGAAGGAATATCATACTGTACTATATTTATTGATTGATTGGTGATGCTACACTATCTTATCAAAGCATTATTTCATTAAAACATTATTCTTTTCTATTCATATGAGACAAAAACGACATAACACACAATGGCATACTTCAACGTCTCGATTCATTTATTATTTCATGTTAAACACTTCCTTTGATCCTTTTCTTATAAACTTTATTAGTAAACGAATGCCTGCAGGAAACACACATCTGCCCGCTCTCAAACGTCGTCTGAAGGAATATGTTGTCAGCTGAAGAGAATCAACGAACGGAGACAATAAGTCTATAATTCAATAATTCAATGATTATTACTAACGTACAGATATCAACGCGTTTCTCTGAACTGCCAACTGAAATCATTAAACCATTCTATGTTTGTCCTATTTGTTAACATGCTTTATAATAAAAGAAGAAGTGTCCTGAAAGAGAATCCTCCTTCAGACATTAAACCATATTTCTTTTATATTCTATTCTATAATATGTGATGGGAGCTGCTACATATGTTGTCGACCGACACATACAGGTAAATAAAGGCGTTCTTGTGGCCTGCAGGTATACGAGTACGTGGTCATGAGTATACGTGTGGACACCATGCGTTGTACATCTACTTGCTTATTAATATCCCTCTGCATCAGTTATTATTATTAATTCTTATGTAAGTGAATGTGAGAAAACACATTTGCACTCAGTTTTGCATAACATTAAAATAACAGTGTATTGGTAAATCAGCGGCATATAGACCCCAACCCTCAGAAAGGTAGCTGTAGTTACCCACCCCGAAAAAGGTCCCTGAAGCAAACAATTCTATTCACAAGTTTGTTTTCTCATCTATACTATGGTATTTTCCTTCGTATTATTCATGCCCACGTCTTGGGCATTTACGAAGGAATCTTGCCATGGCACATTTTCCGTTAGGGATTGTTAAAATGCATCACACTATGTGTGTAGAAACCGAGAGAAGGTAATTGGAAAACCATTTTGTAATATGAGAAAAATAACTCAAAGAATGTAACTTTGAAGGGTAGGGGATGTAACATTATAATTATAAGTTGATTTTGAACGAGTTGCGCGGGGCTTTAAATATGAAGTAAGAAGTACACAGAGGTCTGTATAATCAAATTATCCCATGTAACCAGCTACGATTATTTCGTAAAGTTAAAGTAGAATATGTACACTATTCTAAACACATGTATATTTCAATCATTTATGATGCGGGCATGTCTCCTTCACAACAAGTTATTGTCACAAACGTGACCATGTCCCCCGCCGCAATTAAGAAATTAGCTAAAAGGATGGATACACAGCTTTTACCGAGTCATGACCTTTACATGTTTGATTCAATTGTTATTATATCAGCCTTAGAACATTTAAAAAAGCGATATTGTGCTAACAACATTTGACAAACAATCAAAGTCTCGTAGTGACTTTGAAAACGTGGTCAAGGTCACCCCATCGACTGGTGTCTGCGTATCCCCAAAATGAAGACTGGTACTAACTTTGATATATGAAGACTTTAGCGGTTCATGAGATATCGTGGTAACAAGATATTTACCAAAAAAGTTCAATGTCTCGTATTGACCTTGAAAATTAGGTTAGAATCTACACCGTTGTATATCCATTGAATTCGTTCTCCTTCATCTAACCAACTTTTAAATGCCATTGAAAGAAATGCATGTAATTATCGAGAGTATAATGTTTCTTGCTTTTTGAGAAACTTCTTTTAATGAAGTCAAGTTTACTAACAATTGATTTTCTCAAGTTGCTTTCAGTGATTGGTGAAAATGTATTGTCACTAAAAATACTGTTTGTTTCCTCTGTTGTGAAACAGTTGTGGAGTCCCTCTCATATGAAAGATTGATTCCAGTTTGATATTAGGGGTCCGTGGACGGGACTATATAGGGGATTAATTCACAGTCATAATCGGACTGGACACTAAATACAACGGTCGAAATGAGCTGATCGTATTAAAGAATTGATCCAGTCAAAACCATCTGATGTTTACTCTTTTCTATGTATACCATTATTTCAAATAGTATATATATATATATATATATATATATATATATATATATAGCAAGAGTTGTTTATATATATATATATATATATATATATATATATATATATATATATATATATATATATATATATATATGTCTTCCATTCACATCATTTGTATAATAGTTGGTTGTTGGGTAAGGGAAGAAATTGCCAAAAGGTCATTTAGTTACACGTGACGGATAAACACCAAATAGGTAAGCTGACTGTCTACCGACCTACACACCCGGAACATACAGTGTATCTACACAACGTTAAGAGAAATACCAATACAGACTTCTAATAATACTAAAAAGGTCACATATACAATCAAGTGAAGTAGACACACGCGAGTGAGAGAGAAATGTGACAAAGAATGAGAGTAATGACGGAGAGGATGATGAAGTTCATTTAGATAAAAGTTCTTCTCAAAGATGAATTTATAATTATGTTGTCATGATGTTCATGAATAAAAATAAATTTAGTTAAAATTCTTACTAATATTTGACAAAATAACGTCATTAATGATTGAAATATTTTTGTAACTCATGTCGACGTGACATTACTAAGTGTCCTGCTTTGCGTCTTCAGTAACGGCCTTTATATCAGTCACTAATTGATTTGAGAAAGAAATCCAGCGAAACAAACTGCAAACGCGGTATATCAAGGGAGATCTACTTGTGTATATTGTTTAGTCAGTCTCAAATCGATACGGTCAGACATGTTTTGATGTGTTTTCGTTCTCTACCACTTCTGTCTACAATCAGATCTTCAAACCGTGTTTCTTTCATACTTGTCTATGAAATGTGATATGTGACAGTGAATTTTGAGATCTTGTGTTCGACGTCCGAATACAAACATTTATTTATAATACTTTTTTGGTTTTCATTTTAATCTGGTATAAAGTTGATTTAGGATTCCATTACAATTCTGAAACAACATAGAATACACACTCACACACATACACACCGGTAGCATATACACACATGTGCAAACATACATGTACACAGACGCACGCCGATAAATTTTAAAGTGCATATACTGGTACTTGGATTACCCATGTTATAAAGAAGGCAATTGAAAGGTTTAGTAATGCATGACTGTAAATTATACCGACTTTATAACCATTTGATACTCAAGGTATAAATACATGTACATGTACGCTGGGTGTCTATGTTCAAATGGGATACATACACAACAATTCCCAACACACCAAGTTATGTGTATGTCGCTGGCAACAGATGGAGATAATATAAACAAACGCTGGGATGCTGCAGTGTTATCAGTGTATCTGTGGTGTGGAATTTCCTTCATATTTATTGGTCGTGTATCTATTGGAACGTCCCCTTTGCACATTCAATTACTTTGATCATACATGTCATCGAAGAAAATAAAACACATGAAATAACAACTCAAACAAAATTAATTTGGTAATAGTAAACATTGCATACAGTAATTCTTCGCTTATTGTGAGGTAATTGCTATGTGGTTAAATCTGTACATATGACAATAGACATTTTAGTCGATATTCATATTATATTTCTGACATACGCATTCCCATTCTCTTCCTTCAGAGGTTACTCCTTTCATACTTTCGATGATAACCTATGTTCTATTAGGGCTAAATTCGCGGCTATAAACAGAGAAACGTGATTGGTTGCACTGGACAATAGTTGTCTAAATCGTTGTAAAGGTTGTTTTGGAAACAGAAACGTTGGATATGCAATTTGAATGTGTGAAAAGAATTTAACATTAACATGCTGATAATTAAATAAGACCAAATCAGAGACAAACATTTAGAATAGTTTATTTATAGATTTATATCAGACATATTCGAATGACATAAGCTAATTATACAGACTTTTTCCAGTCAAACGCTAAGATCTTTGAAGTATCCCGAAGATGAGATTGATAAGTGGTATCCATTCTCGCCGCAAGGGTATTTTGCTAGAAACGAGAAAAATGGTCCTAATAGAACAGCGGTAAAGATAGAAAATTTGAAGGGAGTAACCTCTGTTGGGGAGGAATTCCCCATCAATATGTGCACATGGACAAAGTTTATATTTTACAGGTGCTTCATTCATTGTCGAACATTTAAGTTTAGGTATGCTTCGGTGCATTTACGATGAACAGTGTGTAATGATACATCTGATAGGGGCTCAGCTAAAAGGAACATTACGTATTTTGTTGGAATCACATAACGTCAAAGGGTATAAAGGGTGTTATTTTAGCGCGATGCTGTCTGCTGACTGAAAATTAACATTTATACTAACGGTAGTTCATTTTGAATATGGCAAATACAAAGATATTTTTTAATAAGAAACAACATTACAGATGTGGGTTGGTAATGTTTAATATGTAATATATTGTTCTTGTAAATGGGACGTGTAATATTCGGTTTCTGAACATATATATCAGGCCGATACTCGATTTTAACTAAAAACAAGTTTGTAGCATACATTTGGCGATAGGGTATGAAAATGTATATGGAGTGACATTATCTGAACTTAAACATATGTGGTATTTCGGCAATTATGAAAGCTAAATGAAATATTATCAAAAATATTTAATGTCACTAAGACAGATGTAAATTTCCTGGTATTCACAAAACAGATTAACTTTCTTGCACAACAAGAATAGCAGAATTTGAAAAATAAACACGTGGATTGGTGGTCGAGCAGATTAAATACTGGACAGATACAAATCGTGGACAAACTACTTATTAATAGAAAGGTGCTATCAACAATTACAAGATGGCGTGTTTCACTTTCCTTGTTCACAAGAAAATAAAGCGACACATCTGAGAAATGTACAGTTATCTCCCTTGGACTGTAAATGATCGTTGAATCGGAATGATTGTGTTTGTATCGTCTAATATATGTGTAGCTGCATCCTAAACAATTGTTCACCAACTTGCGAATCTTAGTGTAATTATCATGCAATTAGGGATGTATTTGAGGCATACTAGCAAGTTTGAAAAAAAGATAAATGTGTGTACTTTATAGACGTGACTATCGGGTGCACCATACCATAATCTTATTTCATAACTCACAGATAAACGTAAACTGTATCAACAACGTCACCCAACATTGTACTTTATACCCATTCAATTTCATGAGATAATAACATTCATATTAAGTCGATGTGGAATTATATTTTATTTCAAAATGAAGGAACTCGGAATGGTGAACCTATGAATCCTTCTGTTTAGTTCATCTCGCCACAGTTCGTCAACCTGCCCTATTGAATTGGTGAGCATATGACGAATTTGAGAATGATGTACACGATGATGTCAACTTGGGATGCAGCTGTCCGTATAAATTGCGTTTATGAACATCGTTATACCACAGTTTGAAGGTGTTTACAAGGTGACGAAGGTGACGAAGTGGACAATGATTATGTTTCTACTACATGGCACATTAATTGTATTTTCATTCAGTTGAATACCTAGGACTCAATGCATGAAGGTGTTACATCGAATACACCACTAACATGATTAATTTATTCGTACAATCTGCAAGTAGTTAACATACGTTTAAAGACCAGTTGTATCCAGCGTCATCTTATGGATAAACGTGCAGTGCTGTTATAAGATGAATATCAGGAATGTGTAACGATTAACCCATATTCCTCCTGACAACAATAATGGTACTTAATATCAATAGGTGACGGGATGGTTATTGGCGATACGCTCATGTAAAGAGTTATACAGGTTGATAACACATGTTACAGAATCAGTTAGCTGGATGTAAAAGTGAAAGTTAATATATACGGCGTTTGGTTTTCACTCTCAATTTGTAGTTATTTAAGTGATGTGTACTGGCTGAAAAAAGGTAAAGGAATATCTCCTAAGATACTGTAAGATATACGGAGTAAAAGTCTCTTTTAAGATGATTATGTTAGCAAAATCAAAGTTTTGCTATTCACTGAGCTATAAAAGAGAATAGACATCCAAGCTTAAAAAATGCATTAGCAAATATTTTTCGAGACTTTGTCATTTTTTTAGACAAATGTCAGTTTCAAATAGATAATTGATTCCGACGTGCCTGACAGTTGGGGAGGCGACGCGTCCACGTTGATTACTCTGCTTCTGCATGAGTTCATTAAAAATGTTATTTTTTAAGCTAATTATTCTTCATAAATGGTATTTACTAATTGGAAGTGACAATAAGGCCCCTGAAGTGTGTGTCGTGAAGTCCTGAAGCTAGATGTCTTATTTCTTCTTCGTGTTGTTTATTCAGAAAATGACTCATTATGCTATAGAGACAAAATACTCGAGAAATCGAATTTAGATTATTTTTTATATATCTTTATATATACATATAAATATAAGATAAGGAGAAAAAGGTTATGCTCACACGAATTTCTATTATGCACGTGTTTATATGACGAAGGTAAGAAGACAAGCGATAAAGTTAACAAGTAAAACATAACGACGTCATGATCAAATATTACAATGATGTTTTCCAAATTAAACAGATCACTGCACCATCTCACAGTAGGATATAACAAATACTGGAGTAACCTTTGATTAAATATTAACCAAATAAAGGAAGAACAACATACAACACATCAGTTCTTCATATTTTCATCTTCTGAATGCACTTGATTTTATAGAGGTAATTGATTATGACAGGAGAAGCAATGTTCAAAGCGCCCTTCTAACAGTTAATGATGAGAGAACAATATTCATCACTGACTAATTCTGTTTGATAAAAAGAGCAAAACTGACACGAGGATCAATAAGAGAGAAGATTTCACGCTGTTTGAAGCCGGCTCGTTATTCACAGCGACGTGTCACGACCAGACTTAGGCTTCACCTGACGCCATATTGACCACACACTTCCGGCCTAGATGAATGTTGGGATTCCCCATCAAGCCAAGTCGACTTGCAGCTTATTAATTATTTACACCGTATTAGTCGTCACTGGTTAATTGCTGCACGCTAAGGACAGGGGAATTAGACTCAATAATATCCTTATGTAACTGAAATTTGGTCAGATGATTGCACATAAAAACACAGTTACGTTAATGCAACGTAGGATGGTATTTCTTATCGCGAGGCTATTACAGACAGTAGATTCATACTTTGCAGTTCGGACAAAATGATATGCGTCACTATTTAAACGAATAAATGGCTCAAATCAAATCACGTGAAGTGAAATCATAATGTTTAAACAGTTTGACACAGGCACGCCCAAATGGTTTCTTACCAACTATAGTGTTAGTTGTTGTTTTTCATTTGAAACAGTAGGTCAAAGGCCATGATACAATATGCGCATAATAAATGTGTTACAGAAGGGATTTCTTAAAAATAGAAATTGCTAATTATTGCTTAAAGGTACATGGTACATGTATATGAGGGATACATTAACGCATTAAGTTCACGTGTAATGCATTTTTCACAAAAATGACAGAAAATTACCTCTACGTACATTATATATCGGAATCAATTGAGCATAAAATCGAGACAATATACACTTGCAATTGATTATTAAGACGATTTTAATTTACCCAGTTTAACAATGCCACAATCAAAATCGGCGAACGCTTTGAGGTGTGACTGTGATTTACCACAGACGAGGGTCGTCTGTGACCCGCCATACAGCTTGCGTCCGTGGAGTCTCATTAAATAATGTATGATGATTATCACTACCGCGTGATGAATTTATGAGGTGTGTTAAATCGCCCAAACGCATGTTTATGCAATTATTATGTATTAGGGTCGCCATTCTGGTCGCCGGGGCTAAATTAGGCGGTTTTTTTTAAAAGTCGTATATAGGTAGTTTGTGGGCCGATTTCATAAATTTAAAATCAAGCATTTGTCAAATTGAAATTCCATTTTAATTAATCCAAATGTGACCATATGGCATTATATCTAACATTTAAAGCTTTGAACTTGTGCCTAGTTAGGAATTGAAATAAATATTTCGAAGTAATTCTGCCCATAAAATATTGTAGCATTGCTCACTATCATAAAGTAACATATCATAAATAAACGAGTTGGGAACAGGAATATACAATACCAGAAGAGAGACTGATACATTTACATTCAGGAACAAAGTATCTAACTCCGAACCGGGTACACTTGATATAATTTATTTATTTCTGTTATGAAACGGATCCTTCTATAAACATATATTTCTCCATAACATGTCTTCTAAACACCAACGTATATTTTGAAGGTCTTGACGGACTAGACATCGGAACTCTGGCAATATCCGTGTTTAACTAATTGGAATGCACCTGCATAAAAAATAATCACACCTCAAGCTGCTCAAATTAGTAAAACAGGGAATGTCTAACTGACTTACGTGAAATGTCAGATATATGCCTTTCAGGCGCAGTCTGTTTCAAACGAAATCAGAGTGAGGTAATCACAATAACCTGTTCGCGTTATCTAAGTTGTTATAACGTTATTGCTTTATGGTAATTCAATATTTTCACTTTATGACATTCTACGGCTCTTTGCAACATGATTAGATCAATGCATGCTGCAAATTGTTTAGTTGGGTTTACATAGCAAGCAAGAATCAAGTTGACATATATATCAATATATCACTTTAAATATTTATGATGCTTACATAATAACAGACGAATCAGGGACCTCTAATCTCTTGTTGAATAATTCAACTACAGTCTTCCAAAATCTGAATTAAATGGAGATCGAGAAATGTATGGCATTACGTGCACCAAAAATGTCTTATACTTTTTCTGATCATACGGTGTCATGATGAAGTTAAACTCAATAAAGGTGTCAATTTAATTGAGTTGGGATGCTTAAATGGTTGAAGAAGTATATGCATCTTGCTGCTTTGAAAATTTACAAACAACTTTGCAAAGTTGAAAAGTTGCAAACACATTGCGCTTCATCCTGTTCCTCTTCTTGATGTTCACTGATGTTCATCAATTAAATAAGGTACAAAGGCATTGTTCCCAATTACTGAATGTACGAGGGAACACGAGTCAGTGATAAGGTCAGGCCTGTGATATTTGCTGCGCTTCCCGCTCCCTTCTTATTGTCTTTCTCTGAAGATGGAGAGTTCAAATCAAAGATGGCTCCCCTTGTTAGATTTTCTGTCTCTGCACAGCAAAAGAATCTTCAAACACGTCACTACTAATTAATCCTTTTGTTGTGATTGAAACCAGAGAGGCATCTTCTTGTAAAAGTTATATGCTGGCGGCAGAACAACATGGACTGATGATAATATTCCTCTTAGACGAACCAATATTTATAAAGGGCACTACTTGTTAAGGAATTTCAGAAAAGTACAATATTAATTTTCTGTTTAGAAACAATTCTTTGTGATATTACTTTTTACAACTGACGCCTTGTGACACCTCGTATGCCATATATATGTAATATATATAAAAATATATTATGAGTAGAGATGTAAAAGTCAAAATTTGTTTAATGGAATCAAAACTACATAAGTCTGAAGAAATACTTAGGGGACTGAACATGAGTTACTTTGGCGTTTGTATGTTAAGCCCATCCTGCGAGGTGATTGTCATCAGATACCTGGTCATCTAGTTACCATTCTGTAGATAACCATAGTGTAATTGTTACATGTAGTCCCTTGTTCAATATTGTTTGTGTTGATTAGCATATTAAATTATTGTAACGCTGCTTTCTGCTGACAATAGAATGATGAAGAGAGAAACAAAATTTGCAATTTAACATTCCACTTAAAACAGTGAGTGTTTTCACAAACGCAACGTCCGCGTCAGTTCGTGTTAAGGGAAATGGGTTTTAGTTATTTATTATACTGACAGTTTTTAACTTAGACTCGGGAAATGACAAAAACTTAGATAAGGGAATCATGATATTTTTTATTATCTTTAATTTTCTTTAGAACTTTCGCGTGTTCACGGTGTTTATGAGGAGAGGTTGATAAACAGCTTTATTAAGAACAACAAGACCGAGGCTATAAAACATTTTACATATGCGTTGCATTATGATGTGTGTCATCTGTTATTATTTCATTTACCTCAAAAAGGCTTTTTAAAAATAATTGTACTGATTCACACCGGATATCAAGCCCAATCCCTTACATGTATAGCATACAACGACATACAAACAAACCCGGTGGAATCGCAATGCGATTCGGAATCCCTGTTGGTACGTAGATGGGAACAACTATGTAACAGACTCGCTAACAACTAACTGCCAACTGTTATTGTGTAATCACGAAGTTGAAACGAACTTAACATGACTGTATAACATCGCATGATTTTGTATGTAAGACCACTGCTGAGTCAAACGTGACGTTTTTGTTTCTCACGTGTTTCTCATTTGTTATCTCAATAAGTGATTGATTCCAATTGCCTTGTATGATCAACCGATATTTGTTCTGCAGCTTAACAGTCTTTTTTACAGTCTCTAATTGCTGAATCTAAGTTTAATTTTTCTAATATGGACATTGATTTATAAACTGAAATTTTTTAATGCACCCTATGTGATTGGAATACACAATATATACAGTGTATTCATGGTACGCGCTCTGTACTCGGTATGACAACATTGGTATGTGGTTCATTCAACCTAATTTTCCGTATTCTACAAATGCAAATAACTTTTTAAATCTTAAATTGACCATCATAAGTTTTAGGTAAAAAACCTTTCACAAGTTTGCCATTACTAGACGCCAACATTTTTAATCAAAGTATAATAGTCAGAAGTTTGTTTTAAAGTTTGTGAGTAATTTGTAACAAAACACAGGCATTAGAGTATCACGTGATATATGTCATATCAACATGAGCATCTATTAATGCTGATATTATTGATTGACGAAACAACAACAAGTGTGTTACTCTGTAAGTCGCTACATTGAAGCAGCCACGTAATTACTGGTCGTCTGTTTATCATCACCTGAACTTCCTTTGTATATATTGTGTCTCTCTAACTAACCAACTCTTCCATTAAACTGGTACTAATCTTCAAAGTCTAGACCCATGAAATAACTACTGTCTGATTGCATGTTTGTTATTCTTCCCTAAGAGCAGCTCCGTTTCACATACCGTGTGTCAACTTCCAATGCAAACGCAAGGCACAACTCTTGCCAGTCTGCATTACTGGCTGATTTAACCTCAGCCAGTAATGGAGACTGGCAAGAGTTATGCCTTGCATTGGGAAGTTGACCGTGTGCATGCCTGACTTACTTCTCCCCTCCACAGTGACCTATTGTTACTTACTTACTTATCCCCTCCACAGTGACCTATTGTTACTGACTTACTTCTCCCCTCCACAGTGACCTATTGTTACTGACTTACTTCTCCCCTCCACAGTGACCTATTGTTACTGACTTACTTCTCCCCTCCACAGTGACCTATTGTTACTTACTTACTTATCCCCTCCACAGTGACCTATTGTTACTTACTTACTTCTCCCCTCCACAGTGACCTATTATTACTGACTTACTTCTCCCCTCCACAGTGACCTATTGTTACTGACTTACTTCTCCCCTCCACAGTGACCTATTGTTACTGACTTACTTCTCCCCTCCACAGTGACCTATTGTTACTGACTTACTTCTCCCCTCCACAGTGACCTATTGTTACTTACTTACTTCTCCCCTCCACAGTGACCTATTATTACTGACTTACTTCTCCCCTCCACAGTGACCTATTATTACTGACTTACTTCTCCCTTTCTCAGTGACCTATTATTACTCACTTACTTCTCCCCTCCACATTGACCTATTATAACTTACTTACTTCTCCCCTCCACAGTGACCTATTATTACTGAATTACTTCTCCCCTCCACAGTGACCTATTATTACTGACTTACTTCTCCCTTTCACAGTGACCTATTGTTACTGACTTACTTCTCCCTTCCACAGTGACCTATTATTAATTTATTACTGACTTACTTCTCCCCTCCACAGTGACCTATTATTACTGACTTACTTTTCCCCTCCACTGTGACCTATTATTACTGACTTACTTCTCCCCTCCACAGTGACCTATTATTACTGACTTACTTCTCCCTTTCACAGTGACCTATTGTTACTGACTTACTTCTCCCTTCCACAGTGACCTATTATTAATTTATTACTGACTTACTTCTCCCCTCCACAGTGACCTATTATTACTGACTTACTTTTCCCCTCCACTGTGACCTATTATTACTGACTTACTTCTCCCCTCCACATTGACCTATTGTAACTTACTTACTTCTCCCCTGCACAGTGACCTATTGTTACTTACTTACTTCTCCCCTCCACAGTGACCTATTATTACTGACTTACTTCTCCCCTCCACAGTGACCTATTATTACTGACTTACTTCTCCCTTTCACAGTGATCTATTGTTACTGACTTACTTCTCCCTTCCACAGTGACCTATTATTAATTTATTACTGACTTACTTCTCCGGATCCCCTCCACAGTGACCTATTATTACTGACTTACGTCTCCCCTCCACAGTGACCTATTATTACTGACCTACTTCTCCCTTCCACAGTGACCTATTATTACTGACTTACTTCTCCCCTACACAGTGACCTATTATTACTGACTTACTTCTCCCCTCCACAGGGACCTATTGTTACTGACTTACGTCTCCCCTACACAGTGACCTATTGTTACTGACTTACGTCTCCCCTACACAGTGACCTATTATTACTGACTTACTTCTCCCCTCCACAGTGACCTATTATTACTGACTTACTTCTCCCCTCCACAGGGACCTATTATTACTGACTTACTTCTCCCCTCCACAGTGACCTATTATTACTGACTTACGTCTCCCCTCCACAGGGACCTATTGTTACTGACTTACGTCTCCCCTACACAGTGACCTATTATTACTGACTTACTTCTCCCCTCCACAGGGACCTATTGTTACTGACTTACGTCTCCCCTCCACAGGGACCTATTATTACTGACTTACTTCTCCCCTCCACAGTGACCTATTATTACTGACTTACTTCTCCCCTCCACAGTGACCTATTATTACTGACTTACGTCTCCCCTCCACAGTGACCTATTATTACTGACTTACGTCTCCCCTCCACAGTGACCTATTATTACTGACTTACTTCTCCCCTCCACAGGGACCTATTATTACTGACTTACTTCTCCCCTCCACAGGGACCTATTGTTACTGACTTACTTCTCCCCTCCACAGGGACCTATTATTACTGACTTACGTCTCCCCTCCACAGTGACCTATTATTACTGACTTACTTCTCCCCTCCACAGTGACCTATTATTACTGACTTACTTCTCCCCTCCACAGTGACCTATTATTACTGACTTACTTTTCCCCTCCACTGTGACCTATTATTACTGACTTACTTCTCCCCTCCACATTGACCTATTGTAACTTACTTACTTCTCCCCTGCACAGTGACCTATTGTTACTTACTTACTTCTCCCCTCCACAGTGACCTATTATTACTGACTTACTTCTCCCCTCCACAGTGACCTATTATTACTGACTTACTTCTCCCTTTCACAGTGACCTATTGTTACTGACTTACTTCTCCCTTCCACAGTGACCTATTATTAATTTATTACTGACTTACTTCTCCCCTCCACAGTGACCTATTATTACTGACTTACTTTTCCCCTCCACTGTGACCTATTATTACTGATTTACTTCTCCCCTCCACAGTGACCTATTATTACTGACTTACTTCTCCCTTTCACAGTGACCTATTGTTACTGACTTACTTCTCCCTTCCACAGTGACCTATTATTAATTTATTACTGACTTACTTCTCCCCTCCACAGTGACCTATTATTACTGACTTACTTTTCCCCTCCACTGTGACCTATTATTACTGACTTACTTCTCCCCTCCACATTGACCTATTGTAACTTACTTACTTCTCCCCTGCACAGTGACCTATTGTTACTTACTTACTTCTCCCCTCCACAGTGACCTATTATTACTGACTTACTTCTCCCCTCCACAGTGACCTATTATTACTGACTTACTTCTCCCTTTCACAGTGACCTATTGTTACTGACTTACTTCTCCCTTCCACAGTGACCTATTATTAATTTATTACTGACTTACTTCTCCCCTCCACAGTGACCTATTATTACTGACTTACGTCTCCCCTCCACAGTGACCTATTATTACTGACTTACTTCTCCCCTCCACAGGGACCTATTGTTACTGACTTACGTCTCCCCTACACAGTGACCTATTATTACTGACTTACGTCTCCCCTACACAGTGACCTATTATTACTGACTTACTTCTCCCCTCCACAGTGACCTATTATTACTGACTTACTTCTCCCCTCCACAGGGACCTATTATTACTGACTTACTTCTCCACTCCACAGTGACCTATTATTACTGACTTACGTCTCCCCTCCACAGGGACCTATTGTTACTGACTTACGTCTCCCCTACACAGTGACCTATTATTACTGACTTACTTCTCCCCTCCACAGGGACCTATTATTACTGACTTACTTCTCATCTCCACAGTGACCTATTATTACTGACTTACGTCTCCCCTCCACAGTGACCTATTATTACTGACTTACTTCTCCCCTCCACAGTGACCTATTATTACTGACTTACGTCTCCCCTCCACAGTGACCTATTATTACTGACTTACTTCTCCCCTCCACAGGGACCTATTATTACTGACTTACTTCTCCCCTCCACAGGGACCTATTGTTACTGACTTACTTCTCCCCTCCACAGGGACCTATTATTACTGACTTACGTCTCCCCTCCACAGGGACCTATTATTACTGACTTACGTCTCCCCTCCACAGGGACCTATTATTACTGACTTACGTCTCCCCTACACAGTGACCTATTATTACTGACTTACTTCTCCCCTCCACAGGGACCTATTATTACTGACTTACGTCTCCCCTCCACAGGGACCTATTATTACTGACTTACGTCTCCCCTCCACAGGGACCTATTATTACTGACTTACTTCTCCCCTACACAGTGACCTATTATTACTGACTTACTTCTCCCCTCCACAGGGACCTATTATTACTGACTTACGTCTCCCCTCCACAGTGACCTATTATTACTGACTTACTTCTCATCTCCACAGTGACCTATTATTACTGACTTACGTCTCCCCTCCATAGTGACCTATTATTACTGACTTACTTCTCCCCTCCACAGTGACCTATTATTACTGACTTACGTCTCCCCTCCACAGTGACCTATTATTACTGACTTACTTCTCCCCTCCACAGGGACCTATTATTACTGACTTACTT
Source organism: Gibbula magus (assembly GCA_936450465.1). Classification (NCBI taxonomy): domain Eukaryota; kingdom Metazoa; phylum Mollusca; class Gastropoda; order Trochida; family Trochidae; genus Gibbula; species Gibbula magus. Next base: position 5,522,887 of record OW388294.1, read on the forward strand.
CTCCCCTCCACAGGGACCTATTGTTACTGACTTACTTCTCCCCTCCACAGGGACCTATTATTACTGACTTACGTCTCCCCTCCACAGTGACCTATTATTACTGACTTACTTCTCCCCTCCACAGGGACCTATTATTACTGACTTACTTCTCCCCTCCACAGTGACCTATTATTACTGACTTACTTTTCCCCTCCACTGTGACCTATTATTACTGACTTACTTCTCCCCTCCACATTGACCTATTGTAACTTACTTACTTCTCCCCTGCACAGTGACCTATTGTTACTTACTTACTTCTCCCCTCCACAGTGACCTATTATTACTGACTTACTTCTCCCCTCCACAGTGACCTATTATTACTGACTTACTTCTCCCTTTCACAGTGACCTATTGTTACTGACTTACTTCTCCCCTCCACAGTGACCTATTATTACTGACTTACTTCTCCCCTCCACAGGGACCTATTATTACTGACTTACTTCTCCCCTCCACAGTGACCTATTATTACTGACTTACGTCTCCCCTCCACAGGGACCTATTGTTACTGACTTACGTCTCCCCTACACAGTGACCTATTATTACTGACTTACTTCTCCCCTCCACAGTGACCTATTATTACTGACTTACGTCTCCCCTCCACAGTGACCTATTATTACTGACTTACTTCTCCCCTCCACAGGGACCTATTATTACTGACTTACTTCTCCCCTCCACAGGGACCTATTGTTACTGACTTACTTCTCCCCTCCACAGGGACCTATTATTACTGACTTACGTCTCCCCTCCACAGTGACCTATTATTACTGACTTACTTCTCCCCTCCACAGGGACCTATTATTACTGACTTACTTCTCCCCTCCACAGTGACCTATTATTACTGACTTACTTTTCCTCTCCACTGTGACCTATTATTACTGACTTACTTCTCCCCTCCACATTGACCTATTGTAACTTACTTACTTCTCCCCTGCACAGTGACCTATTGTTACTTACTTACTTCTCCCCTCCACAGTGACCTATTATTACTGACTTACTTCTCCCCTCCACAGTGACCTATTATTACTGACTTACTTCTCCCTTTCACAGTGACCTATTGTTACTGACTTACTTCTCCCCTCCACAGTGACCTATTATTACTGACTTACTTCTCCCCTCCACAGGGACCTATTATTACTGACTTACTTCTCCCCTCCACAGTGACCTATTATTACTGACTTACGTCTCCCCTCCACAGGGACCTATTGTTACTGACTTACGTCTCCCCTACACAGTGACCTATTATTACTGACTTACTTCTCCCCTCCACAGTGACCTATTATTACTGACTTACGTCTCCCCTCCACAGTGACCTATTATTACTGACTTACTTCTCCCCTCCACAGGGACCTATTGTTACTGACTTACGTCTCCCCTACACAGTGACCTATTATTACTGACTTACGTCTCCCCTACACAGTGACCTATTATTACTGACTTACGTCTCCCCTACACAGTGACCTATTATTACTGACTTACTTCTCCCCTCCACAGGGACCTTTTATTACTGACTTACGTCTCCCCTCCACAGGGACCTATTATTACTGACTTACGTCTCCCCTCCACAGGGACCTATTATTACTGACTTACTTCTCCCCTACACAGTGACCTATTATTACTGACTTACTTCTCCCCTCCACAGGGACCTATTATTACTGACTTACGTCTCCCCTACACAGTGACCTATTATTACTGACTTACTTCTCCCCTCCACAGTGACCTATTATTACTGACTTACGTCTCCCCTCCACAGTGACCTATTATTACTGACTTACGTCTCCCCTCCACAGGGACCTATTGTTACTGACTTACGTCTCCCCTACACAGTGACCTATTATTACTGACTTACTTCTCCCCTCCACAGTGACCTATTATTACTGACTTACGTCTCCCCTCCACAGTGACCTATTATTACTGACTTACGTCTCCCCTCCACAGTGACCTATTATTACTGACTTACGTCTCCCCTCCACTGTGACCTATTATTACTGACTTACTTCTCCCCTCCACATTGACCTATTGTAACTTACTTACTTCTCCCCTGCACAGTGACCTATTGTTACTTACTTACTTCTCCCCTCCACAGTGACCTATTATTACTGACTTACTTCTCCCCTCCACAGTGACCTATTATTACTGACTTACTTCTCCCTTTCACAGTGACCTATTGTTACTGACTTACTTCTCCCTTCCACAGTGACCTATTATTAATTTATTACTGACTTACTTCTCCCCTCCACAGTGACCTATTATTACTGACTTACGTCTCCCCTCCACAGTGACCTATTATTACTTACTTACTTCTCCCCTCCACAGGGACCTATTGTTACTGACTTACGTCTCCCCTCCACAGTGACCTATTATTACTGACTTACTTCTCCCCTCCACAGTGACCTATTATTACTGACTTACTTCTCCCCTCCACAGGGACCTATTGTTACTGACTTACGTCTCCCCTACACAGTGACCTATTATTACTGACTTACGTCTCCCCTACACAGTGACCTATTATTACTGACTTACTTCTCCCCTCCACAGTGACCTATTATTACTGACTTACTTCTCCCCTCCACAGGGACCTATTATTACTGACTTACTTCTCCCCTCCACAGTGACCTATTATTACTGACTTACGTCTCCCCTCCACAGGGACCTATTGTTACTGACTTACGTCTCCCCTACACAGTGACCTATTATTACTGACTTACTTCTCCCCTCCACAGTGACCTATTATTACTGACTTACGTCTCCCCTCCACAGTGACCTATTATTACTGACTTACTTCTCCCCTCCACAGGGACCTATTGTTACTGACTTACGTCTCCCCTACACAGTGACCTATTATTACTGACTTACGTCTCCCCTACACAGTGACCTATTATTACTGACTTACGTCTCCCCTACACAGTGACCTATTATTACTGACTTACTTCTCCCCTCCACAGGGACCTATTATTACTGACTTACGTCTCCCCTCCACAGGGACCTATTATTACTGACTTACGTCTCCCCTCCACAGGGACCTATTATTACTGACTTACTTCTCCCCTACACAGTGACCTATTATTACTGACTTACTTCTCCCCTCCACAGGGACCTTTTATTACTGACTTACGTCTCCCCTACACAGTGACCTATTATTACTGACTTACTTCTCCCCTCCACAGTGACCTATTATTACTGACTTACGTCTCCCCTCCACAGTGACCTATTATTACTGACTTACGTCTCCCCTCCACAGGGACCTATTGTTACTGACTTACGTCTCCCCTACACAGTGACCTATTATTACTGACTTACTTCTCCCCTCCACAGTGACCTATTATTACTGACTTACGTCTCCCCTCCACAGTGACCTATTATTACTGACTTACGTCTCCCCTCCACAGTGACCTATTATTACTGACTTACGTCTCCCCTCCACAGTGACCTATTATTACTGACTTACTTCTCCCCTCCACAGGGACCTATTATTACTGACTTACTTCTCCCCTCCACAGGGACCTATTGTTACCGACTTACTTCTCCCCTCCACAGGGACCTATTATTACTGACTTACGTCTCCCCTCCACAGTGACCTATTATTACTGACTTACGTCTCCCCTCCACAGTGACCTATTATTACTGACTTACTTCTCCCCTCCACAGTGACCTATTATTACTGACTTACTTCTCCCCTCCACAGGGACCTATTGTTACTGACTTACTTCTCCCCTCCACAGGGACCTATTATTACTGACTTACGTCTCTCCTCCACAGTGACCTATTATTACTGACTTACGTCTCCCCTCCACAGGGACCTATTATTACTGACTTACTTCTCCCCTCCACAGGGACCTATTGTTACTGACTTACGTCTCCCCTACACAGTGACCTATTATTACTGACTTACGTCTCCCCTACACAGTGACCTATTATTACTGACTTACTTCTCCCCTCCACAGGGACCTATTGTTACTGACTTACGTCTCCCCTCCACAGTGACCTATTATTACTGACTTACGTCTCCCCTCCACAGGGACCTATTATTATTCACTAACGTCTCCCCTCCACAGTGACCTATTATTACTGACTTACTTCTCCCCTCCACAGTGACTTATTATTACTGACTCACGTCTCCCCTCCACACGGACCTATTATTACTGACTTACTTCTCCCCTCCACAGTGACCTATTATTATTCACTTACGTCTCCCCTCCACAGTGACCTATTATTACTGACCTACTTCTCCCCTCCACAGTGACCTATTATTAATGCCTTACTTCTCCCCTCCACAGTGTATTATTATTATTATTAACTTACTTCTCCCCTCCACAGTGACCTTTTATTACTCAATTACTTCTCCCCTCCTCAGTGACCTATTATTATTCAGTTACTTCTCCCCTCCACAGTGACCTATTAATACTCACTTACTTCGCCCCTCCACAGTGACCTATTATTACTGACCTTCTTCTCCCCTCCACAGTGACCTATTATTACTGACTTACATGTACTTCTCATCTCCACAGTAGCCTATTATTACTCACTTACTTCTCCCCTCCACAGTGATCTATTATAACTGACTTACGTCTCCCCTCCACAGTGACCTATTATTACTGACTTACTTCTCCCCTCCACAGTGACCTATTATTACTGACTTACTTCTCCCCTCCACAGTGACCTATTATTACTGACTTACTTCTCCCCTTCACAGTGACCTATTATTACTGACTTACTTTTCCCCTCCACAGTGACCTATTATTACTGACTTACTTCTCCCCTCCACAGTGACCTATTATTACTGACTTACTTCTCCCCTCCACAGTGACCTATTATTACTGACTTACTTCTCCCCTCCACAGTGACCTATTATTACTGACTTACTTCTCCCCTCCACAGTGACCTATTATTACTGACTTACTTCTCCCCTTCACAGTGACCTATTATTACTGACTTACTTCTCCCCTCCTCAGTGACCTATTATTACTCACTTACTTCTCCCCTCCACAGTGACCTATTATTACTGACTTACTTCTCCCCTCCACAGTGACCTATTTTTACTGACTTACTTCTCCCCTCCACAGTGACCTATTATTACTGACTTACTTCTCCCCTCCACAGTGACCTATTATTACTGACTTACTTCTCCCTTCCACAGTGACCTATTATTACTGACTTACTTCTCCCCTCCACGGTCACCTATTATAACTGACTTACTTCTCCCCTCCACAGTGACCTATTATTACTGACTTACTTCTCCCCTCCACAGTGACTTATTATTACTGACTTACTCCTCCCTTCCACAGTGACCTACTATTACTGACTTACTTCTCCCCTCCACAGTGACCTATTATTACTGACTTCCTTCTCCCTTCCACAGTGACCCATTATTACTGACTTACTTCTCCCCTCAACAGTGAACTATTATTACTGACTTACTTCTCCCCTCCACAGTGACCTATTATTACTGACTTACTTCTCCCTTCCACAGTGACCCATTATTACTGACTTACGTCTCCCCTCCACAGTGACCTATTATTACTGACTTACTTCTCCCCTCTACAGTGACCTATTATTACTGACTTACTTCTCCCTTCCACAGTGACCTATTATTTCTGACTTACGTCTCCCCTCCACAGTGACCTATTATTACTGACTTACGTCTCCCCTCCACAGTGACCTATTATTACTCACTAACTTTCCCCTCCACAGTGACCTATTATAACTAAATAATTCAATATCTTCTGAATTGTACCAAGACACAAACAAGCAATAGTATGGTTGTTGGTGAAATTTCATGTATTGTTGAACTCGTTGTTCTCTGCTTCCGTGACATCTTCCCGTTCAAAACAAACTACCCAAATGCACAAGTATGCTGTTTATTTTTTCTTTATTTGTGTGCAATTTTACAAATTTACGTTTACGTTTAAATTACATATTTCAGATGTGTAGACATCTTATTAATGAAACATCAATAGCTAACACCTGGCGAAAACGATTTTAACGAAAGCATACAAAACCTGAATAGATTAGTTTGTCAATCAAGCGGAAATAAATGTCCCACGAAATAGTAAAATAAAATATCATCGGTGACAAGACATACAGGTTGAATTATGTACATCGAGAGGGACACAACTTTAGCACAACTTTAGCACACGGCGTGTCACGTATAGAAGCAAATTACATCTATTTACAATTAAGGAACATTGTAACATTGCAACATTACATTAATCAAAAGAGAAACATAATATATGTACAGTAACAAGTAATATATGTAAGTTTATTTATTAAAACAAATAATTAAATGTCTCGATTACGTTTGACTTCAAGAGGACGTATGGTCTATTTTGAGAATTATTTTTATTCATAATTTTTTTGGTAAACATTGATGAGCTGTTTCGTCATGTATAACGAGAATTGCAAATCTCAAGCTTAATATCAAATTAATAGCAAAACCGTTCATGTAATTTGCCGTGAATCACATATGTCAGTTAAATGTAGAATAGAACAGTAGAACACAACGCGTGTATTTTGTAATGTATGAGTTGTAGATAATGCTGTTTCAATGTATTTTAATCTGTGATATTTGTTGTCAGTAATAAATAAAAAAAAACAGCATTATTAAATGAACAACAAAATGTCAATGGCACATATGACATCATGTTCATATATAATACCATGAGCAATGAATAACTGTTATCAGTGAAAAAAATGGCTATCAAGCTACAGTGGCCAGATGCTAGAACTGCAGAATGAGATTTGCAGTGTTATAGGTAAGGACTTTTAACAATATTTATTGTTAAATTTAAAAGATAAAATAGAATACGCAATGGTGTTGTCAAATACCTGGTTCATTTCATTTAGTGACATGGGCAAATTTGCAAATTCTATTCAATAGAACTAGCTAATTCAACAGTAGCTTTTCTTTTTTGGCAAACTCCAAGTACACACTACATCTTGATTGCCGGTAGTATGTGTTGTGTTTATGTACATGCGCAAGGTTGAATGGTCATTTTGTAGTAGGGAAATGATCTATTCTCAATCTCACTCAAACATTACAATCAGACTACATGAATACTATCAGCCGATTTTAAAATACGTCTATGTGTTTAAATGTGCAGATGGTCAATCCTTCGATAGATATTAAAATAGCATTTTCTAATCTCTCCACAACAGTCACCCAAATATAAATATGTGATAATTGTTATGTTGATTTAATCAAACAAAAAGCCGAGGACAGTAAGTTTAATCATAAAACGGAAATGAATGCCCCCGGAAATAGAGATTAAACTACAACACGCTGATAAGGCACACAAGGCAGTAGTAACACTTTATTGTCCTCATTACAATGTAAATTCGGAAATTCTTACTGTACCGTTGGCACCTGGCAGCCACTGTGCAGCGCCAGTTCAAGCGTTGTTCTATCCTTATAATGTTGAGTGCCAAGCAAGGAAGCAACAACTCCCATCTTTAACGTCTTTTGGTATGACGCGGCCGGGAATCGAACCCCGACCTTCCGGGTGATGAGCGGAAGCTACATCCCCAGGTCAATTACACATTGAGAGGAGCGTCGGTCTAGAACACAATCTGTCATCTTTGAAACAAATTAAATTATTCTCCTTTCGTAGGAATGTGTCTTTTTAATGTTTCAACACTCTTTTATGGTGGGACCGCCCCATGAATCACAATACAACACCAACAAGTAACGTATTGGTACTTGAACTTTTTTCTTGCCACATGTTTAACTAATAAATGAATCTGATCGATTCTCATTATTCATGTTCTATATTTATGATTTTTCTCTGTAGTTATCGTGCATGGGACAAACATATGTTTGATAGAATTATTATCATACAATAGACACTGTTCTGTTCTGATATGGTATCCAAATCTGAAAAACATGCAAATCAAGGTCAAAGATCACTTACAGGAACTACTTAAAAAAATAACAATTCATGGGAATCGTAAAACAGTTTACCAATCATTAAATATAAAATCATATATGGTAAGGTGCATTCATATTTCTAAAAAGGTCTAGATGATTATAGATTTGTTCAAAAGCATACCAAACTTCAGTGCACCATTGACCAACAGCATGCAGCGAGTAGCTTCAATTCCCTGTGCAAAAATAATTCTTTATTTTGTAGCCTAGTACCGATCTAACGAACCATTTAGCAATTCTTGACGGACGAGCACAAAATATATATAAAAAGATAACTAAATTCTTCACAACACCTTTGAACATTCCTTGATCGGCCTATACCTTCGGCCTATACCAAAACTTGCCTAGTTGATTTATTAGAATTAAAAGGGATGAATAAATCCATTAACTGCGACATGGAAAAACTATTCAAATAGAAGATAACTAATTCACACTTACATGTCTTTTGTTGCCGTCGGCAAGTTAGTGTAATATTCCTCCAGGTTTGATGAAACCAACTTCAACCAATATAATAATGCGTATTTACAGTAGACATAATTTTCCTGAAGGTAATTAGATATTTTCCCAATTTCAGAGTTGGCTAGTTTCTACACGGTCTGGCAACATCGAAGTAAATTTAGAAAATTACATGTTACAATTACCTTCTGATGCCTATGGACGATCTGATTAAGAATTACAGTTTACAACTGAGTTGTTCAGCTACATGTACATGCACTTACCTATTGGAGCAATATTGTTAGCTACGGCGAGAAAAGGAACATGCGATGCATGCACAATCGACTCCAGAAAAGTAAGTTATTTCAAATAGTAGTTGGAATGCAGATTTTAAACAGAGAGTGTTAAATTTCTGAATGTACGAGAACACAACTATGGGCGAGAAGGTCGGACTCACGACCTTGGTTCCCCTTTCTTGTTATTGTCTTTCTTTGAAGATGGAGAGTTCAAATCAAAGATGGCTACTCCCCTTGTTAGATTTTCTGTCTCTGCACAGCGAAATAATCTTCAAACACGTCACTACTAATTAATCCTTTTGTTGTGATTGAAATCAGAGAGGCATCTTCTTGTAGAAGTTGTATGCTGGCAGCAGAACACTATTGGCCGGTGGAAATATTCCATATTATGAAAAAAATGGCATTACTTGTTAAGGGATTTCAAATGCAGTAATGTCGACGCTTTGCTCAAAATGAAAAGTGTGATTTCAACGAAAACATTATTTACAATGTGTCTTTAATTATAGGTGAACACGACTTATTTAATCAGACTTTTTTAAATGAATTGTTGAGACCTCAAAATAATACTTGCCTGAATAAATACGTGTTCTAATATGAATGGAAAGGAGAGCTGAGGAGTGACTATGTAAATACTCATAAGTCTGTCTACTTCTGATACTTGTTATAATGTTGTCAAGAATCATATTAAGATTCAAATTGCGTTGTTACGTTCTGTACTTCAGCAGTGTTTGTGACTCTAAGAATATAGGCCCACTGGGTAGGGTAGTATTTCCTTAAACATCTATTAGAACAATGCAGCCATAACATTTACAATTGAGGTTTTGAAGTTGGAGTTAATGTATCTAGGAAAACAATGTACTAGATCTACCCCAATTCACCCGTTGCGAATACGCGTTGGTCATCAATAAATGCGAGGTTTTCAGATTCTGATAATCTATGTAACTTAACAGGGAAATGGTTATCCTGATCTCACAAGTGCCCACTCAGTATTGAGCGCATTGCACTTTAATGTTAATATGTAATCCGCGTTTCAACCAAATTTGTCTTGCAAGAATAATTTGTAGAACTAACATTCGAAATGGAGACAAAGTAAACGATTGAAGCATTGTTTTTACCTTGAAATTCATCAAAAGTTTTTTTTTAATGATTTTAATGAACAATTTGTTGAAGGTTGTCACTCACTGCAATTAACACAAACATAAGTAAGGCTTTAAGAGTTTTAAAAATGACACGTATTCTTATGGGACAGAGGTTATTTGTCAGATATCAAGGGTTCTTTGTACAAAACCTACTTCACAATGGTACAGATCGTGTTACATAAATCCACTGTTAGAAATGAGTTTATAGCTATGTCCTTTGGGTTTGAGATTATATAAAATTCGCTAAGAAAAGACCTGTGACGTCAATTTAAGAATGTTTATGTGATATCATAGTAGGCAGTTTGATTAAAATCTACCCTATTCCGAGGATTAAAATTTGGAAAATATCAAATCTAAGATAGTACCGATTGTGTTACATAAATTCACAAAAGTTTATGCCATTTAATTTGGCAATGTGAGTAAATTCGACCCTGTTCCTTCGATTAAAATTTCAAAAATATCTACCGTCATATGAACTCATATCACTCTGGGGTTTCCTCTCCACACGGTCGGATGATTCCGAATGCATTTAAAGGGGCAGCAGCACGTTTTTGGCAATTAAAAAAAAATCCCATTAATTTGATAGTTTATGTCATTTGTATTTACTTTAAAGGGTAAAACATCTTATTACACAATTATTGTTTTCTCATTTCCACAATCGCCCTTCTTTCGTGACATGAACTTCTGAAATTCAAATATATAAATCAGAAATGGTCCAACTTCATTATGTTATAATATTGCTAAACTGTTCATAACAGTTTTTACAATATCTGATAAGATATCTAGTAGGCGTTTCTTTTGGCCGGGGTGTATTTGAACGAAAAAACGTGCTTCTGTCCCTTTAAAATAACATTAAAACATAAATCTGATGTGATTGGTGTGCTAATAACTCGATATTTGCCTGCACTAACCTTTCCAAATCCTGAAAACCCTTCTGTTGGCTAGTTTTAAGTCATGCATAAGTGGCTGATACATAACAGATGTTTGACAGGGCGGTATGGATGACAGTAACATGTAGAATAATAAGAAACATAGTAGATGTATTAGAACTACAACACACGTTCAACATAAAATTAAATTAAAGCATAAGCAATTACTCAAATCATTGAATTCATCCCTCAGAAGATCAAATAAGCCTTTATCCTGATTTAAAAAAAATAATATCTCAACATAACAGGAACTGTTTTTCAGCTTTCTTACATAAGAGAGTTCTTTACTTGTGATGCTTTGCACAATGGAAGTTTTTTGAAAATCATATTCCTTTGTTTTCTTGAACATCCTTTCCCCTATTTGTGTTTGACGCTATTGCAGCATAAACATTAAAAGTGGTAATTAGTTTGAAATCAATTTGCATGTTGTGTAAGACAGGAGACCAAATTAAAACAAAAGCGAGAAAACACGAACATCTCAGTCAACAAAAAAGAGCAACAAAGTGATACAGTCAATGGGTCGTAGAAGTACTTCCATTACAGAACTGCCAGTTAAATTGCTGACACGTCTAGCTTAATTGTTGGACTTTGTCTGATTGTGGTAGTGGAATTATTAGAGAATAACCAACGAGGTACGAGTGATTACGGGAAATATGCACGAGTCGATATGATGTTCACAGTCGCGAGCCTTGGCGAGCGACTGAACATCATTTCGACGAGTGCATATTTCCCGTAATCACTGGTACCGAGTTGGTTATTCTATATATGACTCATTACATTCAATTAAATACACATTTACGAACGGCAAACGTTTCTTTTTTGACAATGTAGTAAGTGACATTGATCAGCTGATTTGTATTCGTGCGCATTTTACACTGAACATCTCCAGTGGTCAAACACTATACAAAATAGTTCTTTAATAAAACGACGAGAAAATAATATATTAGTGGTCTGTTTGTATAAACCACAACATAGTTGTCATGTATGACGCACATTTAAATACATGTACGATACAACCTGAAATTATGTTAATAAGTACATCGTGATCATTACGCCTTACTGCAGTACCTACAGTATGAATGACTTACATATTGTGCACGCTTATTCTGATTCTTAAATTACACTTGTGACGTCATCCTATTGTTCTTTCACTCCATAATTTTTCAGTAATGGAGAGTTACACATCACATTATATTTTTTAAGTAGAAATTTAATTTCTTTAACTTTCTAAAGCAATTTTGATAAAAGAGCTACACTTTGAGTGTAATTTAAGTAGGGTAATATCCTCGTATCTCTCAATTCTTTAAAAATAATGTGAAACACAGTGAAACTACAGTAGTCGATAAGCCGTGAACGAACTGGTTTCGGTTCGGATACAATGAAGTCATAAGCTCGATCAGTTATGACGTCACAGGAATGGTCGCGTCAATATGACTAGTTTTAGGGGAAAGCTTTCAAGGCGGAGATACGATAAGATTTACAAACTTGTATCTTCTATTTGATTAAAATCTATGTTGTCACTTAATTATCATATTCTAATAAGGATGAATTTTTAATTTCACTAGTTAGTAAATTTCTACCGTATCGAAAACAACGGAAATGTTATGCGTCACACCTGAAGAAAAATGGGTTCAACCGATTACCGCATTAATCAGTTCACTTCCGTATGCTGATAACTCGTCGTGGTAGAATGGAGATAAACCTATTGTGTTTTTAACTTTTTGTGAGTCTAACGTAGATTCGATACCGATTTTTATCATTCGGAGCCGAACGCGTCATGTTTATCTCCTAAATACATCATAATTTCGAATACAGAACATGGTACAGAACATAATAAACTAAATATTTTTATATTCTTGATTTCATATTAAAATCGAGATGTTAGACCGAGTTCGGCACGTTCTATTTATCAATGAAACAAGAAAGTAGTACCGTCAACCAATCGTCGTATCATTCTCTGGCTACTGACCAATCAGCGTTGAGAATCACTAAAGACATGTGCAAAATAATCACCTGTGTATCCTTACCCGTATGGGTAATATCCTTTATCACTTTTTATGGGTTATTGTTGAAGATAATGTTTATTCCAAGAAAACCATGGCCAGAAATTTTAAATAATGGCAGGAATAAACTCAAATCAAAAGTTTTTAACAGCAACAATTAAATTAAACTTTTTTCGCTTGATATTTTTCTGTAAAAGTTAGCAATTTGCGAAATACATATTTACTGCTAGGGATGGGTATATAGTGAAAAGTGAAATATAGTTACAAATTCATGTTTCTATACATATAGAGTTAATACACATGTTACATTAATAAGGCTGGTTATCTTTGTTGAGCAATGCGCCAGGGTAAAGCAGTCACTTAATACTGATTGGTTGTTTATCACCGCCAGGACTTCGTTTTTTATATCTTGTGTTACTCTAAATAGACAGCCTCGTCCATTAAAGCCATGATAATCTTCAAAGACTAGACGCCATGAAATAACTACTGGCTGATTGCATGTTTGTTATTGTTTCCTAAGAGCATCCCTGTTCCACATACCGTGTGATTACCTTGCTTCCCTCCTCGTGCTTTAAATAATCCTCGGTGATCGCCGTTTTACACTCATCACGTCAAGCTGTTTTTGTAAGGAACGTCTTAAGTTAATTCCGTCCTTGAAATCAAGAAAAAAACACATTGAACCAGCATTATCACTAAGTCGAAATTAACCTGCCTTGTAGTGAAGGCCTCTGTACATATTGCAATGTATTAACAAATCCCGAGGATTCATGTTGTGCACGAAAGTGATAAGCACATGGCTAAAAATAAGAGGGATATATCAAGACTGATGTTTGTGCACGTTTTGGTTTTACTCTATGCAATATCATCAAGAATCTGTTATTTTGTCAACTGTATGACCTCAGAGAAGTATTGTCTCTTTGTTCTTGTTTTATATTAATCTAAAACAGTTTACTAAAATATTGCTCCTTGCCATGTAACAAGAACGTATTTCCAACAGATACATCAATAGCACAGGCACGGCGAAAGAGCTCAATATATAAAGCTTAACAGACCTGGATGTTGAGTGTTCACTTGTCACGTGGAAATGAATGCTCCACGAGTCAGTAATAAAAACACAGCATCACGTTGATTGGACACGCAAGGTCAATTATACACATTGAAGGGGACATAAGTCCAAGGTCGGGACTGTCCATGTTTAGGAAGAATTTTAACTGCTTTACCTTTTGCAGGGACCTTTAATGTTAATGCCGACACATGAACCACGAACTAAAGAGTAATGTAACATAAGTAACTACAGTTTTACCATTTTCTCCACTTTCATCATACCCAGTTTCTCAAGACCTATAAATAAAGTTGAATACAGGTGAGTCTGGCCGACTTACCCATGCATGACATTTGATGACATAAGCCTGGTGTTTTACAAAATCCACGAAGAACCATTTACATCTTTGTTTCTAATAGTATGGGCTGTGTTCGTACAAGGTTGAATGGTCAACATATAGTTGGGAATTAATTTATTCTTGATCACACACACACACATTAGAATCATACTTTATGCTCTATGCTCAAATATAATTTGTGTTCAAATGTGATGGTGGCCAATCTTTCGGAATTGATATATAAAAATAGAATTAACTAATCACCCCGGTGACCACAACATTCCCCCAATGAAGATCTGATAATTGCTTTGTTGAATTAACCGAGATAAAAAAAACCCCAAAAGAATATAAGTTTGTTCATCAAACGGAAATGAATGTCCCTGGAAATAAAGACAAAACTACATCACGTTGATTAGGCACATCAGGTCAATTATACACATTGAGAGGGACGTCGGTCGAGAGCACTATCTGTCATCTTAGAAAAACATAAAATTACCCACAGTTTGTAGGAACGTGTCCCTTTAATGTTTCAAAACTCTTTCACAGGGTATTGTCCCATGCATCACAATAAAAACTGTGTCGTTACTTACATTTTTTCTAGTAACATGTTTAACTAACTAGTGATTCTCGTCATTGATGTGCTATTTTCTATCATTCTCTGTTTTTTGGTCAATGTAAAGTACTGCGCTTAACACCTAAAGCCTCTAGTATATAAATTATTTTAATACTTTTCTTTCAATGATTTATAAAACATTTTGTTTAGGAAATCATTTCATTATTAATAAGAAGGAACCAATATTTTAGATAGAGGGACGCATGCCATAATTCAAATATTAATGTAAATTCGGTATGCGTGGAGGTTAAGAAAGATTACAATGCATTCTTCAAACAAATTTACAGTAACGTGTTTTTCTCTGTTTTGTGATCTGACGTTCTGACTATTCATCTTAACATTGATGACAATGTTCTCGTCCAGTATAACAGATATCATAATTATCAGACTGAATATTAGATTAATCGTTAATCTGTAAAATCTTTAGTTTGAATTTAATCACAGAAGTCAGTTAACTTTGAAATTGTACAACAAGAAAATCCAAATATGTATTAAAACCTACACTCAACCGCAAAAGAAACGTCACTTTACAATGTCAAGATAATTCAATCAACGGATGATAAACACAAATAAAATAGAGATATATCATGTCTCCAGAAGCCCACGAAACTAAATTTGAAATTTTAAAACATTACCTGTTAAAATTTCTGAGAAAAACATGTTTTACAAATCGTCGTTTTCGAATCTCCTTAACTAGACGAAATTGTAGAGTCAAATATAGCTTTTTGGCTTGTTTTATAACGTCCTACAGTAAAGACCCGTCAACAAATTTAAGTCAAAGAAGGTTATTTATGTCGACTAAGTCATTCATTAATTAAACAAAATGTAATTTTAGGAATTTTAAAGTTAAATGCCAAACGTTTTGGCCAAAACCTATTTTGATAAAGCGATTTCAGCACCCTATATATATATGAAATTGAGGGTACCTCTTTACGAATAATGTCCCTTCGGCAGCAGTATTTCGAATTCTAGGCTGTTGAAAATGTGGTGACGTTTCTTTTGCGGTTGAGTGTACGATTTGTACCTTTAACTCGTTTAGTGTAATTAAATCCTAGGTGTGGTTGGCACATATATGAAAAGGTTAAATGCTCGACTTGCAGTAGTAGGGAATTGTTCAAGTGTTTATCACACACATACACTAGAGTACAATGTAAGACGTTTTGAATACTATTTGCCTAATGCCTTTGCCGAATGTACTTTTTGGGTTTATAAATGACTCAGTGACAACATTTTCAAAACTCATAATTATAAAATAGATTTCGTAACTCTTCAAAACACAGAACCATCATCCTGGGTTCGCATGTTTTAAACATTGTCTTCTTTATGTAATCGGTATTTAACAAAATGATGAATATAGAGAATACTAAATGACGTCCCGTTTAATAACATATTTATGAAACGAGTAGATGGTTTTGGTATCTAACGAGTGAAAGCCAATTTTACCAAGATACCAATACCATCCTTGAGTTTCATCAATATGTTATTAAACGGGTCAGAGTTTAGTATTTTATTTATTACACGCTCTAAATTAATGAAATATGTCGTTAAAGTTTAAACTCTTCATTCACGTAGATGTGCGTAGGGATACATCTCTTATGATGGACGAATAATGCCATCTCACTTGACACCAAAAATAGATCCATAAAATATCCTTTAATAAAAAATTCTATTTTGAACAATACAATTTCAAAACACTCATTTCATTGTCTTTATGTTGAAACTATAACAAGCGCAACTTGTCAAGTTGACAAAAACATTGTATTAATGTCAGTAAATCTTATGAATGATGTTATGTGATTGCGACGTCATCGGAATGCAACTGTTTTCAAGCGCGATTCAGTTAGTTTTAGCTTTATGTAGCTACATTTGCTTTGCCAAAACAGGCTCTGCAACACCCTGACGACAATGTTACTGGGGAGAGAGGTTTAATCAGTGCAGTGCATTTCTGCATCTAGTTTTCTATCAGGTACAATTGTGAGCACAGTCCTTGTTGCCGATGAAGTTAATATTGATGACACACATTGCTGACGGAAGCGCCAAAAATTGAGTTCCACAATTTTTAGCAACCGTTAAAATCAACATTGACATTTACCTTGAAGCATGTTTTATTCATATATCTTGGTATGGTATCTTCTTTAACAACAGGGTAAAGTTTAACATTCTAAACAATCAAACCTATTCCTCAAAAGGAGAAGAAAATATCAAAATGTACACATAAGGATTACAACAAAGTCGCAATAATAATAATAATAATAATAATAATAATAAAGTGACGACTATCACAGGATTCGCGGGTTAAACATGAAGTTTATACCTTGTGAATTAACATAAAACTAAGGTGACGTCGGTCAAATCGCAAAAGCCTTAACGACATTACATGTCAAGGGAACTAACTCTGAATCAACCAAGTGATACTGATTGACTGTTAATTGTGATAGAAGCGTCTGTACAATATAATCATACGACTTTATGTGATAAAACGTGTCCGTAGAAATCCAGTGCGATCCCAAAAGCCATGTGAGTACTGGAAAGTAGTTCCGATTGCGATCGCTTTCACGTGCAATGTTTTACAACATTGTTGAATAACATTTCGATCTTTCACAACAGTAGTATCTTCAACCAGAGTGTAATAAAACTTTGTTAGCTGCTCCATGTAAAACTACTCGAAATTAAAAACTCAATACTATACTATACTATACTATACTATACTATACTATACTATACTATACTATAATATAATATAATATAATATAATATAACTCATTTACCTTCAAATGTCTCCTGATGTCTTCTGCAAGTAAGCATAATTACCCAGAGGCTCTATGAGACCAAAGTCAACCAATGTAATGATGAGTACATAACGTAGACATAATTATACCACCTTTTACCTGAAGGTAATCAAATATTCCCATTTTTCAGAGTTTGTTAGTTTCAACAAGATTTGGCAACATCGCCTTAAATGGATGCCCAAATTGATGCACTGACGACTTGATGAAAAATGTACCATACAATTGATTTGCTCAGTTACATTTACATGCGCTGTTGTTGTAAAGCCTTTATTCCTAGCGAAGGCGAGAAAAGGAGCATGTAACGCATACACAATCTTCTCTAGAATATTAATAATTATTTATTCAATACAGCAGTTTAACTGCAGACATTATACCCTGGTACACAACCCTGTAAAGGTTCCCTTTCTCTTTTAATTATTTTTCACTGATGACGGAGAGTTCAAATCAAAGATGGGCCCCCTTATTAGATTTTCTGTACAGCAAAAGAATATTCAAACACGTCACTACTAATGGGGAACCCTGATACGAAACTGCGTCATAGGTGGCGCTGCGGAATTTCCGTCCTTGTTGATAGCTCTGTATGTTGCTTTTTACCGTCTAAAGCCTTGACCGACAGCGACGTGTTGCGTGATGCAGCTAAATACTTTGTCAATGGAATAATTTTAGCTGAAAATTCCAGTTGTATCAGCTCAAAAAGATTATTAAAAAATGGGTTTCCATGGAATAAAAGTATGTTTTCAATGAAAACGTTTGTCATTAATTATTTTTAATCGCTGGCACGATTGTTCCGAACCCGGAAGTAAATTCCTTTTCTCGTTTGCATTGACCATCATCTTCGACACGGCGAAATATTGTTATAATATTAAACTATTTTTAATTTATGATTTTTGAATATTAGAATTGCCACTCTATGTTAATGAAATTTAAGCAGATTTTGAAAAATGATATACATGATGTTTACTAATAATTTATATTGATCAATACAGTCATGTTTATTTTCTATCCGTGTGTTTACTAAATTTTAATTTGTGGCGTCCATTTACTTGAAACTTAATCTAGATCGTAATTTTTATATAATAAAATTATGATACTTAAAATACTATTTACTACACAAATATTTCGATTGTTTAAATGTAGATAGATAATAAAATAAAATATATAATAAAAAATAACTATTATTAATTAATTATTAATGTACTATACAGCATTTGAACTTGTTCGTTTTTTATATATATTAATTTGTACTTCTTATTCAATTACGTTCATTTAATATTTTAATATTCCTATAAAAGAAACATTTTAAAATAAATAAATATAACTATAACTAATTCATTGATTTTTTCCTCCATCAGATGTCCTTTGAAAAACTAATAATGCAAACAATTATAATAACAATTTATATAGCACAGCAAGCCATTTTTCTGTTGAAAGATTGCTTTTTTAAAACCCTAATGCTGGTGTTTCCAAAAATATGGAGCCGCTGTGAATATTCTAACAATAAATGCATATTTATTAAATTATGCATTATAATATTTATTCAAATCATGAGTTCTCATATTGTGATATATAAGTGAGCCATTGCAAATCCCAATCCTGTTTGTGATAAAATTAATTTAAATTAAATTAAAGTGTTGGCCATAATTGAAATGTCGTAGTTTAAAAATTCTAGAATTTCTTCAACTTTCTGATTTATAATTTTATGAATGTTATAGTGCTCTTATGCCCCACACAAAATATTAAATCTTAATTGTAGAGACTTTGTGAGTTTGAGCATACCTGAGTGTTTATTAGAGTCTTGTTAAACATGCATAACACAAGACAGTGAAATATTTTCTTGGCCTATAATTTCCATTGTGTTAAATCAAAGTCCCCATGATTTGAACTGGTGATGTAAGGCACCAACACATGTGCATAATTTTAAAGGTTAGTCAAACTAAGGTAGAGGTGTGCTCAATTTTTGTTTTCATTGATAAACTGGAAACTTTCATATAAGTGAAAATTGCAAAAAAACATTAGGCAGATCATTTTTTTAAAGTATTTGACTACAATGTGGAGAAGTATTAGATTCCAGGGATCACTTTAGACAGGGATTTTGGGATATTTATCCATTGATGTACCAAGATATCCCATAATAATAATACTGACAAGGGGGGGAAATCTCATTGCAAAAATGTAAAATTCTTAAAATCATTATTATTATTTAGAAATATCCCAATACTTAATCTGAAAATCCTATTGTGAAGGCAAAGAAGAGATTATTCTCCCTTTGACACTGTGCTCCAGCGTGATCCCTGAGATTCAAATTGATTAATTTAAAATCAAGTCATATGAGTCACACTATTTATTTAGTGCAATCATTGCTGTAAGATAATAACAAATTTGAATGTATGCTTTTTATAATCACATTGGCAGTGTTGTTCCTGGATGCTCAGGAGTGGGGTTATTTTGGTCAATTCAAATTTGAAGGGACACAAAGCCAAAAGAGTAGGCAAATTTCCCCAGAACCCCCTGGAACAACACTGGAGTGGAACAAACAATCCTATAGTATGTAATGGATAATATGAATATTTTTCTTATTGAAAAAAAAAAGTGAATGACACCAACACTTATAGTTATTTGCTAACTTTACTGTGAAATAAATGTTACAGTTGATTTAGGGAAATGAATTTCCAATTTGTATCAGCCAACTTGGTATCATTTTAATCAATACAAAGGGAGATTATATACAATGAAACAAAGACATCTTGTTATTTGATTTTATTATCTGCAAGACATTTTGCACATGTGTGATCTTTGTTTCTCTACATATTCTGCTGCTAAATGAAGCTGTCTGTAGATGGAAATTGGATCTGAAACGAAAGACAGTTATTTTTACTACCTGTTGTTTCTTTAGGGGAAGAATAGTACATACCATGTCTATACAATAGAACTAAAAGCTTATTTGTCATTCTAATAACACTCAGATAATTGTTGTTTTCATGTAAGTTCCCCCAAGTTAATTAATTTCATTTCAATATTCTAATTTACCAATTATATATTAGTTTTTGTCTTGAGAGTTAACGTTCATATAAAACCCCACTCATAAATATAACCTGCATGTGAAGACATAACTGGACAAAATTATGGAAGTCCTAATAATCTAACAAAAGTCCTACTATATAGTATTAAACAGGCCAAAATTCAGAAAAACATACCTCCCTGACCACTTAATGACAAATAAGGATGGATTATTAACCAATTTAACAAGCAAAGTGCTTGTTGAAGTGGTTTATCACCCCTGCATTCATATATAATTACAATGCACCAGATAAACAATTAAAAATTTGATAGAAAACTTTCACAGGATATTGTCAAAGTCTTAATTAAATATTCTCAGGAAATTCAAGAAAATATTCCATTGCTGTCAAAATATTCATTGCTATGGTTTATAAATTATCATCAATGGAAAATAAAAATGTGGTCTCTTTTGTATGTAAATGTAATTGTTTGTTTTGAATAATTTATCTACAGTGCACTCTGTTTACATTTACAACAGCATAAAATAGAGAGGTGGGAATTTGTTGGCATTATTTTTTTAAGGGATACAGTACAGTTCAAAATTGTAATAATTCCAGTAGCATTTTATACAGACATTTAACTGTTATTTTATTTGTGAACAATGGTGTGAACTGCCACATAGACATCCTTGTATTTGCCAATTATTATTTGATTAATCTGGTTTTGAAATAAAATTCAATTTCGAGCTAAAAGGGAATTTAATTTCTAGTAGGCCTATAACGCTGATATCAATATGGATTTCAATATTAACAAAATACATAGTGGAATTCTAGTGTCTAATACAGGTTTACACAAACCGGTAAATATTTCATGTGTAAAATTCACGTTTATCTTTATGTTCCATGATTTTTCTTAATGAGTTATTTTAGGAAACTATAAAAGATATGATTTCGAATGTCATACAAATGCTATCGATACGTGGTATTTTAATCCGTAATTATTAAATAAGCGCACTAGACAACAGTCAACAGCACTTCTGACGAGTGTCCGTGCATTTCGATTATCGTTGAGTTTTCCTACGTTTCTAACATTATTACTGCTTGACAGTTTTACATGAGTAACGTAGATATTTAATTACCATTCCTGATGTCGTTGTCATGTGTTTTATTTCTCCTGCACCCTTGTTATTCTTGAATTTTCGTCGGTCAAAACTTCGCTCACAATGCCATTTTGTTTACGTTAGCGATACTTCCTGGACGGATATTCCGACGCGCCACCTGTCGGATTAGTACGTCACGGTTCCCCATTAATCCTTACGTTGTGATTGAAATAAGAGAGGCATCTTCTTGTAGAAGTTATATGCTGGAAGGTGAACACTATTGGTCGATGGAAATATTCCATATGATGAAAAACAATATTTAGCAATAATTGATAAGGGATTTCAAATATAGGAATATCGATGCTTTGCTCAAAATGAAAATATTGTGATAACATTATTTACAATGACACATTATTTGTCCTTATTTATGAGTAAAATTATTAAGGTTTCAGCCATTCTATTCAGATAATTCAACCAAACTTTACAGTTTGACAGTCCTTACTGAGCACAGGCGTAGCTTTTGGGCTCAATCGGTCAAGCCATGAAAGGTCAAGTTCGAATCCAAATTGCTATTGTTTTTACATGGGAAAAGTTTTCAAAAAGCACCTAGAGACTTGAAACTTTTTCTAAAAGATCCGCAATGACCTTCCGAGAAATAAAGTAAATCATGGCGAAGTCGTCAGTCACGTGGTTTAGCCGCCATCTTGGATTTTAAAACATTTTCAAATTTTCGGACCCCATGTTCTTTTATGGAATCACCATTCTGAAGATATAAGCATCTAAGGGCTGACACTTGATTTGCTATACAGCTGAATCATTGGGAATAACAATTTTGTTCTTTTTTGTTAGCGAACTCCTAATACTTTCTTCACAGTGACCTTTCAAAGTCAGGCAATTTAAAAAAAACACGAACTTTCAATGGAGATAGTTAAAAAACCTACCCACCGAATTGAAAGTGTTTTTCAGGAAAGAAAGACAGGACTACGACCTTTATGAATCAATAATAAAATCGCTCGCGAACATAATGTCATAATGAAGAAAACTTTAACATGGTGACAATTTTTTAAATCCACATAGAACCTTTTTGCAAATAACAATACGAGCAAAAAGAAGTAAATCATGACAAAGTTGCAGCTCTCGTGGTTAAGCTGCCATTTTGATTCTATACAATTCTTTGATTTGACATGTACATATTGGGCATCAATGATCCTAGAGACATGCTAGAGACTTGCAACTTTTTTTAACAGAGGCACAATACTAATGGTACAATGGCATAGTTGATATTATTTCACTGCGCTGAATCGTTTTATCGTCGCTTGCGACTACATTTATCATTATCATTATTATCATTTTATGAGTTAACCTGACGTAATTAATCAGATATTTTTAGATTGATTGTTGAGACGTCAAAATCATACTTGCCTGAGTAAATACGTGTTCTAATTTGAATGGAATTGAGAGCAAATCATTTAGAAGTGAACTTGTTAATATTCCTTCTATCTACTTGTCTATTGGAACAATGCAATGACATTAACAAATGAGTTTTGAAATATGTTCAGAGTGAATTGCATTTTACTGCATCTTCCCACGGCAAGGTGAAAATGCATCGAAAAAAATTCTATGCATTTTTTACCTTGCCCTCAACATCACAGAAAACTGTGATCACGAGTTACGCCCCTTACCAGCTGCTTACAGACAGCCAATGAAATCACCGTTTACATTCGGTACTGCAGAAGTGATAATTCTAAAAAATTTATTTTTAAAAATATACGTTGGGTAAACGTTTCTTCTTGTACATTGCAATACTCGTCATATAGAACTTTACTACATGAAAATATATTATCATAAACATGCTAATTAAGAAAGACCAAATGCGAGCCAGGAAGTGTTATAAGTTGATTGTTAAGTTTATAACAGAGACATATGTAGTTCATATGCAAATGAGAAATACCCACGTTCAAACAAAGTTAAAAGATTTGAATACAAATCCTAGCATTGAATAATACTATTTCAATTAATAACGTGCTTATTTAAACATTTTAACGTTTATAAATAAGAGTTAGAGTTAGGCACAATTTATCGAACAATAAATCAAATCACAGTTTGTTTAAAAGCGTTATACAGCCTGTATTTTCGGTATGTAGTTCAGTATTAAATAATTGAGATTGTTTAATCGAAATACCATGATGCCACACGAGTTATTTGGTATTTTGTAAAACAAAAGTGTAAAATAATTAATGATAGTTTCATTTAAACTCAACACTTGATTTCTTCGATTTCGGAGTGAATAACACATGCTAGTTATTGTTTTAACTTATAAATGACTTTTTAAAAACTAAGACAACCAACTAAATTGATTCATTCAACCTACTTCCAGCTGCAAAATTGTGAATTTAACAATCGATACCTGATAACATGCGCAAACTCATACGCGAAAATTATGAATGTATCCAGTTTGGCAGTCATCATACAGTAACAGCGTAACAGTTCGTCCACTCCATGTGCCAACTTTATGGCTTTTGAAGCTGTCCGCTTCGACGTTTTGATTATCGATTACAGGTTTATGTAAGCGAATTGTAATTATTTTATTGACTCAATTGAAAGTGTGTACAAGTCCTGGACTGATCAAAATACTGTCAAAAGTGTGCTACAGTTTACGACCCAAAATTAGCGGAGAAATTGGACGAATTAGAAAAGGTGTTTTCCAGTCTAAATATAGATCAAGTCTATTACGTCAGAAGTTCATATTGCAAGCTGTCTTCTGATTGGCCTATCAGATTAGCCTGCAGTACGTTAAAATCTTAGCACTGAAAATAGGAAGGATGAGGTCAAGGGCGGAGTGAGAAGATATGGAAATCTTTTCGTTACGCCCGTGACGTTGTGAAGATGATTTTACTGTTAATATTATTAAACTTCCACGTTACAACCATTTTTTTCTTGCAAGAATAATTAGGAGAATTAACATGGGAAATGAAGAAAATGTAAAAGAATGAACATTGTTTTGAAATCCATCAACAGTTTTTTATGCTTTTAAAAGATCAAATTGTTGAAGGTTGTCACTCATTACCATTGACGAAAACATAAGTAAGGCTTTAAGAATAGAAAAAAAGTATTCCTTTTCTTATGGAACAAAGGTCATTCAGGTTCGTTGTTCAAAACTTACATCACAATGGTACATATATTTGTATGTACAGTATTTATTTCTTGAAACAAAACTGATTGTAATAAGACTGCATGAGAGGGAGGCATCGAGTAAGTTAGTGTTACATGCATATGAAATAAGAAGACATCCATGCTGTCGAAAGGTTAAACGTTGAATATCATCTTTTAATACCAGTTTCTCAATCTTTATACAATGAATGTTTATTGTTGTAATAGAAATGCTAAAATGTGTATTATTTGGTTTGTCATGTGTACAAAAGTACCTCACAATATATTTGAAGGGCATTCTCTCCCAACATTCATTACTCAAGAAAATTTCATATACGGTTAACTCTGTTGAAGAAAATTGAACACTTCATCACCTGGAAATAGTAAATCCTGATTGCAAACTGAGTCGTGTAACCAGCGACGCAGTTGTTCAGGTGTCATTTGTCAATGACAAATCAAAATGTTTGTTTTGGAAAGAGAAATGTTGGATAAAGAATTTCTCGTTTCATAAGGTATCTTTCGATGTTAGCTATTTGGATTTGTAAAAACATATATGCCATAAACATACCATAACTAGAGATTGAAGATCACATCAGAGACAATTATGGTCGATAAAACAAGACATTAGTTTGAGTTATGATTAAAAATCAATTGTTTTTTTTCCTTTGCTGTTTTTCATTTAATGGAGTGATGTCGGGCTGATATTGTGGTCGCGGGCTGATATGGCGAATGGTATGAAAAACTGCACGTTGCAACCTTTTTATCATAAATCATTCTTTTTTTCTAAAGCAAGACAAAAGGTTTAAAGAATTAGGATTAAGGATTAAGAATATGATGTTTCCATGCGAAATTTTAATATTAGGGACCTACAAGACGAATAAATTGAACTCTCCAATATCATCTTGCCTCTTATTAAATTTTCAAATTAAGAGTATATTTAATCATGTTGAAACAATAGGTTTAAAGTGTCAACAGCATTCTTGTTTGGAGACTACTCTTCGCTTGTGATGTAACCTTGTGTTAGCGTGCCTGTATACAAAGGGAGATCACTCTAACCTAACGTCACCAGGCTGATATTGATGTGGATTTATGGACTGGTCTGATATGGCTGATAAGGAGTTTTGGGGCTGGGCAGCAATATGAGTTGGATTGCTAAACTCTATCACGATCACATATGTAAATCATCCCATATCTTTGATTGGTATATGATAATAATAGTTATTCCTTTATCTTCGTCCAGTATATTTTCTAAGTCACAAAGACAATAATTATGGTATTACCCATCTAGTATCATAGTATCATATAAAACATAAATCCTTTGTTTGCTAGTGCTAAGAATGTCCATTGCATTTGTGGTTTAAATACATTTATTAAAGAGGTTAGACGGAATGATTTGAATAATAACAAGCAGACAGAGTCTTCTATATACCAATCCAAGTGGGAAAAGTTTAAAATATATTGAACAATGATTATGGAGCTTTATTCTTTAATAAACCCTAAATCACTCATTTGTAATAAATTCATGCTAGTACACAGGAATTTATCTTTCTCAAGATGTATTAATCTCTGCTAAATAGTTTTCAAGAACTGTTCTGGAAGCAAAATTGTAAAATACATTTTGAGTTTTGCTTTAGAATCAAGATGAAGATGGTTTTCCATGGAAATGACTAAAATATAATTCCAAAGTAGTTGAAATCCTCAAAACGGTGTATCTATACATGATGATTGTTCCACACAATAAGGTTTATTAAGCTAGGTCCTACAGTTTTTGAGTTCTGGTCCGGAAACAAAATGTCAGGTAATATTTCCATGGAAAAGCCTAAAAATAAAATTCCAATGCAGTCGAAAACCCACAAAGGCACATCTACACATGATGTCTGTTTCACATACCAAGTTTCATTGAGCTAGTCCTTATGATTTTTAGTTCTGGTCTGGAAACAAAACCTGGACGCACAGACGGACGGGGTCATTTCCATATCCCCTGACAACTTCGTCGGGCGGAAGATAATAACATGTCCAATAATATCAAACATGGTTTGGTTTTATTAGATATATAAGACACATTTTGGTTACAAAGGCCTACAACTGGTTTCAACATAAATCGTAGAAATTAAATCATGAGAAACTATTCAAATCATTAAATTCATCCTTAAGAAGATCAAATAATCTTTTATCATCAAATAATTTAATAATACGATCTGAACATGACGAAAACAGTTTTCAGCTTTCTCACCCTTACATAAAAGAGTTATTTGCCTGTAATGCTTTGCACAATGACAATCTTTTTCAATTGTATTCCTTTGTTTTCTTGACCATCCTTTCCCCAATTATGTTTGACGTTGTCACATCATAAACTTCAAAAGAGGTAATTAGTTTGGACCCAATTTGCATGCTGTGTAAGAGAGAAGAGCAACTTAAAACAAAAGCGAGAAAACACGAACATCTCGTTCAACAAAAACGGCACAGTCATCGAGTCATCATGGTCATAGTAGCGCTTCCATTACAGAGCTGCGAGTTAAATTGCTGACACGTTTAGTTTAATTGTAAGACTTTTGTAGGATTTGGTTTTAGAATAATTTCGTTTATCACTTTTTTATGGGGTATTGTGACTGTTGTTGAAGATAATGTCTATTCCGAGAAAATCATGGCACAAAACGTTAAATAATGGCAGGAATAAATTCAAATCAATAGAATGTCATCCATCAAAGAATAAACAGCCACAATTAAATTGATGCTTTTTTTCTGGAGGTTTTTTTTAGAATAAAACATATCACATTATATTGTTTGTCAAAGTTTGCAATTTGTGATGTATATACTGACAGGGATGGGCATTTTAAATATATGAAAGTTACAACCGCATGTTTCTGTACATATAGAACGCACCGATAGAATACACACAGTTAAGGACATGTTACATTAATAAGGCTGGTTATCTTTGTTGAGCAATGCGCCAGGGTAAAGCAGTCACTTAATACTGATTGGTTGTTTATCACCGCCAGGACTTCGTTTTTTATATCTTGTGTTGCTCTAAATAGGCAGCCTCGTCCATTAAAGCCATGATAATCTTCAAAGACTAGACGCCATGAAATAACTACTGGCTGATTGCATGTTTGTTATTGTTTCCTAAGAGCATCCCTGTTCCACATACCGTGTGATTACCTTGCTTCCCTCCTCGTGCTTTAAATAATCCTCGGTGATCGCCGTTTTACACTCATCACGTCAAACTGTTATTGTAAGGAACGTCTTGAGTTAATTCCGTCCTTGAAATCAAGAAAAAAACACATTGAACCAGCATTATCACTAAGTTTGAGTTCAACTGACTGCTACACATACATGTATACTACGATATTTAATCATATCCAGATGTGCAGGAAAATGATAACTTCATGGTTAGATATAGGCCGATGCTTGTGCAGTATTGTTTGATAATTTAAAAACCAATGTTGTCACGAATCTGTAATATTTGTGAAATATATGATCTCAGAGAACTATGATATCTCGATTCTTTTATCCTACCTGTGTCATATCTCAACAATTATATATACATATTTATATATTTAAAAATTACTCATTTATTTACTTATTTATTTCCTTTTAAACTGCAGAATAGTGTTCCGTTGGCTATACTTGGCCGAGCAACATACAATATTTTATCTATAAAAATCTCCTCATTTCCCGATGTTGTATGGTGTGCGACACTTTTGTTTCTTCTTCTTCTTATTCGTCTTCGTGCTCTTCATATTTCCTTAAATATACGCCCCTAGCTCAGGCACGACTGTAGAGTTCCATAAATAAAGAATAAAAAACAAAGAGCGGGGTTTTCGCGTGAGAGTGTTCGCTTGTCAGGAGGAAATGAATGCTCCACGAGTCAGTAATAAAAACACAGCATCACGTTGATTGGACACGCAATGTCAAATATATACATTGAAGGGGACATCGGTCTTAGGTCAGAACTGGTCATGTTTAGAATGAAATTAAACTGCTTTATCTTTAATTGTAGTGTCAATGCTGGCAGACTCATGATCTACTTACTGAAGATTAACATAACATTTGTAACTAACATTCTCCACTTAATAGGGTAATGCCATTGTATTCGACAAACATAACTGGTCCTATACAGAAGACTGGCAATCTGGGAGTGGTTCAATAGTTTCATCATACCCAGTTAGAGAAACGGAGAGATTTGAGGGTGATTCCCTGTCCCACCCATAGTTGAAAGACGCATGGTGTCACAATGTACATTCTACAGTAAACTGCATGGTACGTGATGATGTGATGGAGGTGACCTTCGAGATTTATACAAATAACACCCATCAGTAACACTATAGTAGCTTTATACAATATGAAATATAAGAAGATTTTGATTTACATCTATAGGAACCTGCTGGAAGGAGAAAGCAGCATAACCATCAACAGTCATAAATAAGTTTGTGAATGATTGATTGCAATTGCCATTTGCAATTATTGGTATTTTCATAAAATGTTTAAGTGTTTTGTGTAAAAAAATAACTGATTGTATTGACAATACACTTAGCATCAGCTAAGTAATTACATATTTCTATCATTTAGTGCTCATTATCATATTTTCAAAAAAAAAAAAAAACATATTTGAAAAATAACTTGATTTCCATTTGAAATATCATGCCTGTTTATCAAGTTAGTCATTATAACAAAATTTTCAGATACAATCTTATAAACTGTCCTTCTTTGAAAACAGTTCTCTTCACAATATCTTGTGAAAACTTTAAAACACCAAAGACGTATACCTTATTCCTTGTAAATACTTATGCATGCCATGTAGCTGTAGCGACAACGAAGTTACGTTGAACTGGCATGTTGTATGTGATAGTGCAATTTAGGATTCTTTAAGCACTTCAATTTGTTAACGTTAAAATATTCAACTTGTGCGAATATTATATCTGTTTATAAATTGGTAAATCAAAGCTCTTTTGTAAATGCAATCCACGCTCCCCCACCTTGGAGCACAACTCAAAGAGGTGTCAAGATCTTAGAACCTCTTGATACTGATAATTTCTACATCTTTTAAGTGACTGTCTGACTGCCTAACATTTAATTTTCTTTAGATCATTCATGATGATCCTTTTTGGACATATGCTAATAAAGAACATGCGCATTAATTTTAAAGCAAATATTGTCTTTATGTTGGCAATACACACTAACATCAAGAACATGGACTTTAATCATGACAAGATTTCGCGTGAATCACAGGCCTCTATGCGGCCCGGCCAGTTCCCAGCTTTACTGTTCTTCTTTCTTGACGGAGATGTAACTGATGTCTCCCTTTTATTAGATTTTCAGCTTCTTTCTCGAATTCTCAGTAACAGGTTCCGTTCTCTTTGTTCTATATGGTGACAAGACAGAGCAATATGATATTACATTCACACAAAGAAAACTATCGAAGATAATATGAAATAATTAAAGACTTTTACTTTCATGGAAATTAGACATAGAAGGGAAATAACAGAAAGAGAGAGATAAAAGTTGAAATGCGTGTATATCATAATATGTGATTATGTCTGTATGTTTATTATGATGTAGACAACACAGACACGCCATCGTCGTCTGAAATCTCCAATCACTATAGCACATAAAGTTCAGGTCACCAGAATAACGCTTTAAAGAATATGTTTTCTTTGTACCATCCACATTTGTTCAGTTGCATATACCATTCAGTCAAAATATACTCATGGTAAAAATGGTTGACAATATATACCTTATAGTTATAGGATTGAAAGGGGGGGGGGGGGGGGGGGGGGGGGGGGGGGGCTGTATTTATTATATTGACTTTAACGTGTACACCCAACTCCAAAAGTCTTATTTAATAAGCCAACATTTGGCTATGAGGTGTTATTTAAAGAAATATTTTTCAAATGCATTTGCAGTTTGCATATAACCATTTCAAAATTAACATTCGAACCAAAATTGTATATCACTACAATAACTAAAAGCGGAAATAACACTTTTGACCTTATCTTTTACAAATTATCTTCATCTTCCAAG
This sequence comes from Gibbula magus, assembly GCA_936450465.1. Taxonomy (NCBI): domain Eukaryota; kingdom Metazoa; phylum Mollusca; class Gastropoda; order Trochida; family Trochidae; genus Gibbula; species Gibbula magus. Next base: position 5,553,694 of record OW388294.1, read on the forward strand.
TAGAACCCGAAATTTTGATCTTTCATGTAGTTGTTAATATTCCTCAAATCTGCGAAATTAATTATGATAATCGCCGATCGTCAAAACGCGAACTGAGAGTCAACCTCCGACTCATTGTAAACTGATCAAATATTCAGGCTGACAAAAGAAAGCCCTTTGTCTTCTAAAATAAGTCTTCCAATTGTTTACATGAAGAGGAGGTCAAGGAAGGTAAAGTATTTTTTTATGTTCAGCGCAAAGGATAACGAATTGGAACTTTTGACAATTCGAAATACTTTATTTTTTATTATAAAAGCATGGCCGTTGTTTGACGCCTATTCCAGTAAAAGGATAATAGCTCTCAACCTCTTCTTCATTTCCCACGTTAGTTCTCCTCATTACTCTTCAAGGCAACATCTTCAATAAAACAGTTGACTCAATATTACAAAAAGGCAATTCCCGTAGCATGACACGCACTGCATTGGCATTTGTGGCTGTAGATTTTCTTTTGAAAACGAGTTGGTCTATTTAAGATTATATACACGATCGCTCTGTTATTCCTGAAGGAATTCTTTTTCACTTCACAAATGGTGTAATAGTGACCTATTACACAATGTAGAATTGTACACAATAGTCACACCTTGTTCTTCTATGACAATATAATTCTTTCTGAGTCTCTCTGTAAGGTCATCACTGTACTGATTCCAAATGATTCCAACAGTACCTGTCTTAAATAGGTTATGTTTGCTATGTATTGCTATTAATGCGCAATATCCTAAGATAAAGCATTTTCCCTTGAATCGCAGTAAATCTATTAGTAAAAGCTCTTTGTAATAAATATCATTAATCAAGCTTAATCTAAAGGATTTAAATGAAGGCAACTTGCAATGAAGTGCAGCTATTTGGTCATACATATATTAAACTTATGTTTGAGAGTGCAGTCTATTGTAGCCCTGGTTTATTGTGTCATCTTGCAATGTAATTCGACAAATCAACGTTAGTATCTATCAGTTTATACAGCTTCAATTATTACAAGTCAGTGCTAAATATAGAAGTCACTGCTAAATGTAGATAGCAACATGGCGTTGCGGGCTTTCTCCCTGCCATGATACTAGCAGGCGCGATATAAGTGAAATACTCTTGAAAGCGGCGTTAAACCCCAACTCACCTCACCTTTATGTAGAGCAGTTTTTACTTTGTTTCTGGAGAATGTGGTGTGTTTGGCAGACCTATATATTTGACCTCTCGTGTTCTATCTGCGTGATGCAGACATGTTTTGTCTTTGTATCATGGGGAACTCATTTCCACTTGACAAACACATGCTCGTTCTCAACGTATTAAAGTTTTAATGTCTTTTCTTTATCGGGCCCTTTTATAACCTTGTTACAATCCCTTCACACTAGGACAACGCATCGACAAGAAAATATAAATTGGAGGATTCGTTGTTGAATCGCCATCAGTCCGTCAAGTACTTAACTTATCCCTATATATTACTAGTTAATACTTGCAATTTAAAGGGACATTTCTCTAGGACAAAATTAGCTGTTCAAAGTGTTGAACTCTTATTCCCCATTACCAAAAGTACAGATTCGTACACTGCACGTACGTGCAATCAGTATCCGTATAACCATATATAATTTTTTAAGTACACACATTGATATGATTTATATTGTCAATGGTGGAGTGTTTATCTAAATGTACATAGCACATGGTGGCCGACTATGGACAGTTTTAAGAAAGATGGCACCTTTTTGGATCTACCTATAACCGTATTATATATTGAAGGCGTGCCAATGCACTTTTCAGGAAAACTTCGTTTTAATAAATCGTTGAAATGGTACTCGTCTATTATTAATACATTCAGTGTGCATAATGTACACATAGCCATATTCATAATATTTAGCCACAATCGATATTGAAACATTTTCCACAGGGAGACGGTGATTTCAAAATCTAAAATGTAACAGGTTGAAAATATATTTTTGGCAGATGCTGTAAATAAAACTCAATTTTAGTATTAATAACCATCTTCATGTTGTCATTTCCCTCCGATTGAGTAGAATCGTCACTGGTGACCTTTGTTCCAGCGATGTCCATGACGCTCTTTGCACTCAGCCTGTTAGAGTCTGATTCTGTTTGCTGTGACTTCAATCCCTCTAAATAACCCTTCAACATGTCTGAACCTTTCCCAAATATGTTTGCTAGATGTCCATGAGTGTCGTGCCATGCTTCGGTCACAGCAAACGATACGATACTATCAACGTCATCATCACCAACATAATCGTCATCAACAAGTCTGTGTTTTTCAGATCCTTTTTTGCTGTGATTTCCTTCTCTCAAAATAACCCTTCACCATATGTGAACCTTTCCCAAATAAGTTTACCACATGTCCATGAGTGTCATGCCTTGCTTCCGTCACAGCTAGGGTACTATCAACGTCAACATCATCCTCATCCAGCTGTCCCTGCGTCGTCAACATACAATTGTGGTTCATCGATGCCCCCAGCAATTGGTGTCAGTCCACCAATCTTTCCAGGTCATTTCCAGCAGCATCTTGCATTATTTCCTCAGGCTTGTCAGAAATGGTTTTAGGACTGGCACCAGAGCCAGTGATGGCGATCAGCAGAAATCCACGTACAAGATAATTCAACCCTTTTAACTGTGTTTCTAACATACTGATCTGTATCAAAACAACTCAGATCTTCCATATGTCGAATGCTAAGATATACAACTAGTAGATGACAATTGCATAATTATTGCATAAACATATAGTTTGGGTTGTGTCTACCAATCATAATATAAATAAACGATGTCAAAGGGGTATTCAAACTCTCACGTGAACTTGCTCGCAAGCTCGCCTCATTCGAGTTCGAATCCCGCTTCGACATCGTTCATTTTCCAGTGCAAATCAAATCAGTTCAAATCAAATCAGTTTATTCAGTATTTAGGCCATCCGGCCAGAGTACAATTGAATGTGACAACATAAACACGTCACGTGACAGAAATGTTCATTATCATGTTTCATATAGATTGCAACGGATTTTATCAATTCAATTTGTGATGAGGTAACAAGGACACACACTTTCTTTGATTTACATTACCCAAATACTTATGTCTGAGGTTTGCATATCGTTCACATACAAACAACACATGATATTCATCTAAAATTTTTCCCAGATTACAATTTGTACAAATAGCAAGGTTTTCATCAACACATTTGTTTTGTCTAACAAGGTTTACTTTAAAGGAGTGTAAGGCGATGCGTAATTTACAAAAAGAGCGTATTAAAGTTTTATCACTAAGTGCTGTAATATATAATTCAGGCTGCAATAATGATTTAAAAGATGAATAATGTTTCAGAAAATTGAATGTATATAGCGAGTCGTGCCAAATGTCCAGTGCAAAGACACACACTGACATTCAATTCTTAATTAACCCCGTCTCCTCTCCTCTGCTTTTCTTTGGTTAGACGTTAATATAAAACATGTCGTTTCCGAACTTCTCCTATAAGGCATAACCGCCAGTCTCTATCACTGGCTGATTTAAATCTTGCTGCAAATATAACTTTTGATTACCATTACTCTACGAAACCAGTTGGCATCAGAAGGAAAAATAGAATGATTACATCTTGTCATTCTGTGTCATTGTTTAGCGCTAAACTTGTGTCCCAATAAAGATAGACATGCATCGTAAGAAGAACATGGTGTGTAAGTGTACTGCATGTGGCGACTTGATCTGATATAGACACTGTTTTGAGCATGTGATTAGCTTGTACATAATATACTTTTTAAAAAGGAACACTGGGTGTTAACTAACTTATGTAACTCCTAGTGTCGTATCATTCCTTTCGTTGCCCATGTGAGAAATAGTGACTCAGCTCAATTTCAGATTCAAATATAAACAGACATCCGAATTGTTTCTACCGTTCATAAGTTTGACTTCAAACTGCCAATAACAGCTAGTTAGGAATGAGTCTGACACTCTATCATGAAAGCTAAACATATTGCGTATGGTATGAAGAATGAAGACATTTTTTTATGGATACACAACTTCTTTATTCTTTGAAGGCGACGTTTCGACATATATACTAATGTCGTTGTCAAGCAGATGATAATTAGGTACTAGGTAGCCCGAATTAGGTGCTACATGTGGGAAGGGGGCGATGATGTCCCGGACGTATGACTCGATATTGATATTTTCAAGTTATGTGACACGATCCAGCTTACAATCATGGGAAATGCATCCAAAAACCATAACTGACACTCATCCGGAACTGAAGCTTCCCTGTTTCCTGATGCATATGCAGTATTTATGGTCCCCCAAACCCGTTTATGATAGGGTTTCCAATAAGGACAAGTGTATGGATGACAACGTCTTTATTCGGAGGGTGCGACGTTTCGGTGAGATTATTGTACCATTTTCAAGCATGAATATGAAAAGTTTCCACTTGGGCTGCTCATTTCGTTTTATACACGTCATTATTTCATATCATTTTTTTTAAAACTCTGGTTAAAACGAAGAATACATTTGGAGCAGCGAACCTTTCCAGACACGTTAATTCTTTTCTTTAATTCACTTGTTGAGAACGATGCAAATTTAAGGTCACACTCTATCAACTAACCGTTGATTTTGATTTTGCCTGAGCGTAGACAGCTGTTTCGATAATATGAATACATCGCCCCTTATTTGTATTTAAGAAAACCTGTTCCTCTTAAAATCGAAGTAGTTTTTCTCCCCCAAAATTCTGATTGTATAAAAATAGTCTAGTTTATTTCAACATCATTTATGATCCTTTCCTATACAGGACTGTCTCAACTCTGAATTTATGTTTTATTTTTAAAGTGCTTGTTTAAATGAAGTTTACTACAAAGTCATCCACATATTAAAGTGGTTACTTCATGTTGGTAAGGCAAATATGTCGTAACGTACATTCCAAAAAAAATGATTAAGTGGACTAACTTGATTGCTTGTAAGAATAGTCTCTCATTCCGATGGCACGTGATTTCTCAACAGATCAATGAACTGGTCCCTAGGAGGTATCATTTCGGTAATGTCTTATTTCAACATATATGATAATATATATTCCAATAATCCGGGCTGTAATTACATATTTTAATTAACCCAGATTCGAATAATTACATTGACACAGTCACCAGTAGTAGGGGAATTGTTCACACCATGTTATATTTGAAAGTACGTAGTCAATGATGAGAGGAAAGAGTTCAGTGTGTCAAGGATATTAGACCATAAATCCAGTTCATAAAGTTTATTTATGATTGGTTATGAGTCTGAACAGTAGTTTCTGGCTTCCAATACATTATCGTAGTAATTTCATTTTACATCAACATCTTATATCAAAGGTTGATGATAAAATATCGCATAGGGAAAGCAGGTTTTTACTCAAATTCCAAACATTATATTCATTATTTAGACATGCCAATGCACAAAGTATTGACTGTTTAAACGACTTATTTTTGTTGCTCGAGTTGCTTGAGACAGAACTGAGATTGGAAGTTCCTAATTATAACAATGAGTAAGGACTTGGAAACTATGCTTCCTGACATAAGGGCTGAATGTCACACTATCAGCTACATTTTAAATAAGCAGCCGTGATTGAATCGTAAACAATACGTTGGTAAAATATCACAATCATGGTATTTGTCAGATCTTGACCTTTATTTCCAGACTCGATTTAATTAAGGAAATTGTTTGTTCATAAATGACTTCATGAAAAACGTTATGATAGTTTACAAACTCATTTCAGAGTTTTACACTTTCATAAGTCTGCGTCCTCTAACGTTCATGCGGTACATGTATCCTCGCCGATGGTGTATCACACAGTACGGAACCGTAGATGGGACATTTCACGAGAAAATGCATTTCAATATTAAGTCTCAAGTTCGGCTACAGCGATCTAAACGCACATAAAGTCAATAGATATGTCAAGACTGAAGCAGCCGGACCGCTATAGGTAAAGTCATCTCCCAGGATTACACAGGTGTCTCTGCGATAGACCAGCCTCACATGGTTTGGGTCTTTAAGTCCTCTGAAATGAGATCTGGTGTTATGCAGGGATGTATTCATTCATTCATTCATTCATACTATTACGTATAGTGATAGCCTGGATACAAAGAATAACAACGTTTAGAAGGAAACATGAGTTCAGTATACACTGTAATTCAGCTGGAAGACCCTGCATCTGCTGGTGACCTTGCAGAAACATCCACAAGGGAAAACAACCACCGTGAACACGTTTGTACAGATAACTTGAAAGATATATGACCGTCACCAGACCAAAGTCATGGTGGTAAACCGCAAACCAATCGAACCATTTAACGGAGTCATCAAAGACAAACCAATGGAAAATGTTGAAGAATGCACCATCTGGACAATTGCAGCACTATGCTAAGCTAAGCGTAAGACAGATAGGAAGTGAATGGGCGCATAACACTGTGAGCACAGTGGTGTAGTGCTTAGCGTACTGGCTTCTCACGCCAGAGACCCGGGTTCGATTTTCCGGTGGAGAAAAAATTCTGACCTGAGTCTCATGCTGTGTTGTGTCCCTGGGCAAGTCCACCAGCTGTTTAAAAGGGTACATGGACACGAGAAGTACGGACCTATACGGTTATTAGCAGCACCAAAAGTACAATTTCCTTCAGGTTAATAATATGTTTAGCGCCTTGAGCAAGCATTAAATGCATGGAGAGTGCGCGATATACATAATATCCACTCTAATTATTATTAATATTATTATAACAAAACTGAAAGATTCATCAATTAAACATTCACGCGAAGGCGTATCACATTTACTATTACATACATTAGTAAATTTACTGTAAGTAAGTGCAGTTACGTGTAAATGTTTAACATGTGAACAAAGCATATTCCCTTGACGAGTGTATTCAAAATTTGTTATATTCCTCATACAATAAATTCATCATTAATTCACTTCAATGTCTTTTTATCCTACCTCATGTAAGAATGTCGATCTATGATTGGTCGACGTGACCCTGAACAAATAACCATATTCACCCTCACCCAGGTGGATAAATGTCACCGAGGGTGATGAATGCCTTATACCCCGCTACCGAAATAAAGCGTGCGTCCACGTCAGTCAGTCCATGTCACAGATTTGTTGCTTCTTTGAATAAACGATGTTCGAGCATTTCTGTTTGTTTTTAATGATATTTTGAGACATTCGGTAGGATAAATACGTTATAACATTCAGTGGAGGTTTACATCGTGAATTATAAGACCCTTATTATTTTTTATTCTAATCGCCTCCGGCTCGTAGAATAAAAAATAATGCGGGTCTTATAATTCATGATGTAAACCTCCACTGAATGTTATAACTTATAATAGCTAACGTATCATTTGAGAATAACTAAAGTGTATGAGGAACCGAGCATGTTACTTGAGTGAGCACAGCGGTAGATATGAGGGCCGATTCTTACATCTTGCATAACTGATGAGATACTAACTGCAAGATGTCTCAAATACAGATGTAACTGCAAAGAATGAAATGAAAGTATTAATCACGCTTTGTGTATCACCATCCCAGCACGTGTCTCCTAATTCTGTTCTTAATTTAATTGGATCGGAGAGTGTCAGCGGTGGCTTTGTTATAAAAAAAACCCCTGAGATTTCATACGGCGTTGCTGAAGACATTTTAAGTCATTAATCCCTTGATATAAAAGTTTTAAGACTTTTAGACATATGTGTCTATTTCCAGATTTGCATTGTCCTTTGAAGATTCAAAAAGGTAAAGAAAGTGTTAGGATTTGTTTTAGTTGTTTAACGAACGAACAGCCGAACAAAAGAGAGGTTATTGACATCGTTGGCAACCATATCTCATTAAATTGTATTACGGCTCGACATTTACAAAGCAGCTAAAATTAATTGGTTTTGTTATTCAAAGTATACATCTTCTAACGAATTTTCCCAGAATCAACTGGCACTCATCAATGTTAACCACATAAAAAGTGCGCGTTATTTCACATTTACAGTTACTACAAACTACTAATTTGCAATTCTTATCATATTTTATTTTATTTATTTATAAATATGAATATGACACCTTCATATTGAAATGGGTCATTATATATACTCATGGTAAAAATGGTTGACACCCTCTAATAGGTATAGGAATGAAATGTTATATAAACAACCTTACGTGTCAGTTTCGGTTAAATGTTTTGGTAAAACATGTTACTACTGAATGTCTTTTTGTGAACAGTGTCCTTGAGCATTTCCTACTTCTCCACTCTCCAAATAAAGAGGAATATAAGGAACATGCAAATTATTCAAAAGAATTCATTCCTTGTGTCGTGACATCTTGGCATTGGTTTATTGTTACAGAGTTTGAGTGTTATCATTTTGGTTATGATAATTAATGAAAAGTTGCATTTGAAAAAGAAAAACAATTCTTCTGAACCCAAATATACACACAATCTTTCATTGAGTCTCATTCGCACACAATACATACATTGTAAGTATCATTTTGTTTACATCATGTGTTTTTGCCATTTGATTTCGAAAATACCATATTATCGAACAATAAGAATTGTTCATGCATTTAATTTGTTACAATCCATTTTCTGTTCAGTGGTGTCACCCACTTTTACCTTGAGTATATATGGAAAATGATCACGAACCAATACTCACACATTACTTATCATTATTTCTGAGCAAGGTGGTCGAATCCAGTGACATCTGCACGATCAACTGCATGCAATGACATGGGTATGAAATATAACAAACAGATTGAGTCGGCCATATCGCTGACCCTGACAACGGTCTATGGGAAGCATGGGGGTGAATATTGAACAATGGTTACGAACTGTCTTGTGTGAAATCACAAATAAACAAGTATGGAGAATAGAATTTTGCGAAATATCAAAATAGCAATTAATAGTTGAAGTGAAGCGCACATTCAATTATGCATGTCACACTTTTCTTCCAACTGTGCGACATAAGTAGTAGATGCCATTGTGAGCAGCAACATGTAACACACCTGTACTTACATCTTGTCTGGTGGCTTGCATGCATAACACATGACAAACAAATACAATAGAGGTGAATAGTAATCATGCTAATGTTTTCCATGTTAAACACTTTTTTATTTGAGAGAAAGAACACAGGTTGATTTACATCAAATAATTCATTTTATCGAAATATGGCTGATGGTAGTATAAATTGTGAAAATATAATAATGTTACAACTTCAAAGCCTTTCTCGCTCGATGTTAAATTTTGCATTTTGATTATTTTCTAACGACATGAATTTCACATACATCTTTCATATTCCCATTTCATGGATTTAACAGTTTATATTCCGTCTGCACCTATCCACCTAATCCATAAAGTTAGACGATGCGACTTCTCGATTCAGGCCGTGGTTCGGATCTTTGTGTAATCTGGCCACCAAACATAGAAAAGTACGGTTACGTTTCCGAATCAGGTTGTTGTAATTCAAATGTCATATAGTTCGACAAAATGTCATTAAATTGTATGTCCATCATTATGTACACAGATCACATGCCGAATATTTTCATGGCAACAAGTAACTGTAGAATGGATATCAACGGTATGAATATCCCTATATACTCTCGTAGAATCAATCACCACAGACTTCTCACTGATCAAAGCGTCACAACGATTCCGAATGGTAATATTCACATCTAACGCTAGCAATCTCAGCTCTGGTGAATTATCAGGAAATTTTGAATTGGCACAAACGCGGAGACGCAAAAAGTCCATTTCAACAACTTTATTCAAGTAGTCTCTTTAGCTAAAAGAAGTATAAAACAAGACCATGGGACGTTTCTATAGATGGAACAATACATATGATATTCCGCATTGCAGGTCTCGTATAACTCATGACTTGCATTGCAACATCATGTACAGTTCGTAATAAATTCAGTAATTAAATGGAAGGGTGTTGTAACATGTACATGTGTGACTTTAATAACATAGTTTTGTCAATATCCTTTTTTGTAGCTTACCCGAATATAATTTCACATTTACCGCATCCAGTCGTACCTTATTAACTATGCTCTAAATATCACATGTTTCATCAGCATAACTGTTATTGGCTTTAATGTCACAGAATGTCAAACTTTCATATTGTTCAAATACAGTTATTAAAGTTTATAAATATGATATTTAATCACTTCTGTCTGAATCTGCTTGCTCCTTGTTAAATTAATATGATCTTGTTAAGCTGGGAGTTAATATTAAACAGTTGACTTTATTGGGATTTCTGAAAATCGAATATATCTCAAGCGATCTATGAAATATTACCCAGTAGAATATGCTATTAATGTAACACCCATTCGCATTGTGAAATGTAAGCTTAACGCTAGTCTCTGAAAAGTATTCTCTTATCAAGTAAAGCAAAGGTCATCTGGATTGTGTTCTAAGAAACCATGCTGGCAAGGCGTGCTAGAAGAGAAGTCTATACTAGACTCCCGGCTACTGCTGTGGATTACTAGGTAAAGAACGACTCTATAGATCAGCTTCGCTTAATTATATAACCATGTGTTGAGGCGTGTGTTGATAACGTTTTCAACGTTTTGATTCCATATCATAAGAAAATGCCTATCCAATCATCGCGTATTAACAACGAGCCACATGATTTTAGTAATCCTGTAGATCTTTAGTAATATATAACTGGAAGACGATAAGCAAATTATGGTTTTAGAATAATTGAAGCTTCAACATGTGTTTTAAATGAAGCCATATCATCTCTCATGGGTCATAGGTTCCTTTTAGTCCAATATTAGATAACCCCCTTAACTTTAACGCATATTGATAGCTTTTGAACGGATGCCAAATTGAGATACTGAGTCTGGGAAAAAACTATCGTGTTCTTTAGTCAATGACAATCTTGTTTCTATGGATACAAAGAATCGTCACTTTCTGATATCCCCAATGGCAAAAAACATATTCTGCTTATAAGATAAATGTAAGAAACTCCATTGAACGGTTTTCAAGCTCTGGGTAAACTAATTAACTCCCTTTTTCCAACTGAAAAAGTGAGCAGTACAGTCAGTATAATGTTTCATATATTCACTCTTACAGCACCACGGGGGCTGGGTTTCCCTCAGCAAATACCACGTCGCTGTAATTACAGCCCCGGGGCAATTTCTCAACTCCTGAATTCCGATTGCCATTCGAGTCCGCGCTCTCGTGATTTATTTGATAAGTAAACTATAATTATAGTCAGACACATACGTCAATAGAAAGGATTTAAATCGTACAATTACGTCGTCCACGATAAGCAAATTGGGCAAAGGATTAAATTATCAAACTTAAAAAATAATCTTTAAAACAGTCAAAACGTTATTATACATTATACCTGATATGATGAAATATGGGACTTTGAAATTTACAATTATATTCTCAACATTTATTCTTTTTCTTATTCAGGTGACTACTTACAATTTGGTTGGTTGGGGGTGGGTTGTTTGGTTCGAATCTCTGAAACCCCCTCTATATCCGCCACTGAAACGTATTACGTGTATAAGCGATTTTTTGTGTCTATTTATCCTAACGTTCCAAGTCCACCTATTTATGTTTTAAACGAAGGGGTACTCTCTATGAATATCTTACAATGAACAATAACCTACAATAACAATAACCGTTTACGCATTTCAGACATAGACTGAGAAAGTATATAAAACGACCACGTGTTTATTTTTTTAATGGAATGACGAATTTAAATCAATATACAGTTATCTAAACATAACCAGCGTATTTAAGCCCTTAGCTATATCTACAGTTTATGTTTGCAATAAAAAAACAACGATAAAAGCCATTCTTTACATCCGGTCATTTGAGGTAGTACCTAATTCATCATACAGGAAAAGGCTTCTTTTAGAATACAATAAAACTTTCAAACAGCCCGTTTCGATGTCATGGCGTCTTCCAGTCATATGAGTCTATAAGCTACATGTATAAGGTATAAGTCTATCTATGGTTTAAATGAGAGAGTGCCTATTTAGAGAATGAGAAAATATGATATGAAGTGATGCTAAACCAATTAAGAATATATCACTTCATTGTTCAAAAGAGGAAAGCCGTTTTAAAAGTTAGCCAACTGCTTCAAGTTGTCTTCTTGTTTCATAGAAAGCCATTCCTGTAACATCAAATCCATAACAGCTATAACAGAAATACTTGCTCATACCGCATCTCGTTGATCCTTTAGTTGCAATATTGACCAGTAGGGACAGTTTTATTACTTTGAAACTGCACATAAACATGAGGATCTATCCAATGTGCAAACTATATGTGCACTTGGTGAATGACATTTTATCTCATATAGGTATATTCTTACCACCTACATTAAACTCAATTTTACCAAAACTATACGATACCTGTCAGCTAAGATTTCTATATCCCCAGTACTTCAGAGACGTGATGATCTGAATGATGTTGTCATAATGTCAAAATTTAAGTTGAGAATTACGTGATAACGGTATAGATATAGATCAAATCTATGTAAACTTATTGAAACTGGTGTATATACAATGTATTGCGTGTGAAATGGCAAAATATAACAATAACAGGAGACATCTGAACAATATCACAGAACATACCTATGATACACTGCAATATCATGAACATAAAAGTACACCATGGGTTTAATAATGATAATAAATCAATGTATGTTTCAGATAGATGTATGATATGTTGTAGCTTTTACTTGGAATTATAAAGGTGTGAACTTTATAAAAGCCTGACATCTTAGTTTTACTAACAAACATTAAATACATTGTTTAGCTTCATTTGCGAAGGCGACGCAAAACAGAGTTACCCCCCTTTGACTGATACATGGCAACATGGTGAACTACAATGTATTTTCTGACATATGTGCGTGTATATTTCTAAAATATAATGTATAAATGTCATTTGATAAACAACGGGGACATTAATCGTGACCTTTTAGAATGTTGAAGACAAAAGGCAATATAGGTTTTCTGGCTATAAAACAACTTAAGAGTGTAATCATTATGGCATGCGCTTTATGGCATGTGCATTAAGAAACTATTATTCAAATGTCACAGCGACCAAGTTATTTCACCGACTTTCTGCTGATTTCTGACATTGTAAATGACATAGGCGAGATAATAATTTATGATTATCCCCCGCCAAAAGAAGTTGTATTTCCTTGTGTCCATAGAAACGCAACTTGGACTCTTGTTTTCAGAGCATCATTGTATTAAAAATGTTCTTTTCGCATGTTTCAATATTCTGAATATTTTCGATTGTTATTTCACGTTAGCTTCTTCAGTTAAGATCTGTAAATTATTTCCAATGAGAGGTAAAGATGATCTGAATGGATAGATGGAAAAAATATAAACAAAAGATAACGGCATATCGTTACTACACTTGCATTGGTATATCAATATGATGCAGATACACACAGTTCATCAGGAAAATTGATTTAACAAACCAACAATAACAATTCTTAATTTGGTCTTATAATATACCAAGCAATTCCAAAGTGTAAAGGTCAACAGCATGACGCTAACGACATAAATCATGGAAGATCTGTCGACACACTGAAGGAAAACAACACGGCAGAGAAGCCCTACATCTCCTCATTACAGTATCAGACGCACATAAATAGGTAACTACATATCAACATGTCCTTCATTAAATCAGGTAGATGTGAATCACAGGTCAGGTGACAACGTGAACCCGTCATCAACGACGATCTGGTGACGGTTGCGAGGGATCGTGTTTCATTTCTCAAGGACGTATCTTCCTACTGATTACTGCGACCATTACAGCGTACATGTACATGCAGCCTCACAAAGGGCACAATCATGTCATCAATACCGTAGTAATAATTGAAGGGACTATTTGGGGTCTAACAGATAGGATTTCTTATGAACTCTTTCATTTCTTATAAATAGATCGTTTAATGTAAAAAGAAAATACAACGTCATATTCTTTCTCCCGATATCTGTGATATGTACATTCTCAGTATCACACTACATACCTGTTTTACTTTAAAATAGAAACATATATAGGTTATATTTTCTTATCAGGTTAGGTATTGTTAATTATATCTATATGGTTTGTGTAGGTATTAAGTTGATCTTTGTGTATTTTACTTCGAAAAGGGTTGATAAATAGCTTACTATATTACAATACTGATTATGCTTATTGTGATAGTATGCGGTGATGGACATGCATTTAACTGTTGCAACCCCGCCGACAACTTGTTTTTAACATTTAGTGTTCACCCCGGGAAAGTCCTTGAAGGTTCGGGAAAACAAATATTTACTCTTTCTTGCGTCACCTCAACTACTTGCATTTTAAATACGTGGTTAGCATTTCTTTGTACAGTTTTGACGTATCGTTCACTGCGTCATGTTATAGGATTCTAATGATTCATATGTCAGCTTATGAAGTTATATTTTTATATCATTTGGTTTGATCTCGTTAATGACGTTACGTGTAGTTAGATTAGAAATATTTAAAGATTTAATCTGAATGTGAAACATAGAATATGCTTCATATAAGCCTTTGATCAAGCGACGCAATACGGGATACTAAAAGGAAACTTGTCAATCTCAAATTTGCTAATTACGTTAAATGTCGCTCTCCGACCTGAAGATGTCCAGGCAGGAATATCTAGTTTCTCTGATGATGTAATAGCTTTACCTAATGCTACAATCTGGTTTCCATGCTTAGTTTTGTATTTTCCTCGCTGTATTCGTACACCGTATTCATCCAGAATCATCATGGTGAGGTGGATAACGATTCAAATCACTTTACCGTGTACGATTTGCAATTGCAAACAAAATCGAAAGCAAAAAACTAATCCTTCTTTTCTCTTATTCAAATATAATCGCTCTCACATTTTCCGCCTCAATATGAAACGGAAATGGATTGATTGGCTTTATGGAAATACAAATTCGTCATTCACTGGTAGCGAGTTTTCGCCATAGTTCCAAATGCAGTCAATACGCAGTTTGAATAGAGACGTGGTATGTATCCTATGCCATGTCAAGTAGTTAACTCTTCACAAAGTCTTTATGTCATAGTTACCAAACGCACTGATTTGCAAAATAATATTAACTTCCTAATTGAAACCAATTTTTCCATAACTATAACGATTGTGACAAAAACTCGATGCTACCTTCACAACGTTATGTTATTATACCGTACGTCTAAAACAACAGTTACCTTCTTCCATTTCTGAGAACATTGTAATCACTTAAAAATCAATGAATTTGGATCGTGTCTGGGGAATGGAAATTACAAGTGTCTAAGGAAAAAGTTCCAGTATATCGTACTTCTTATCAATGCCATGGAAATCTTTGTACCGTCCAACTTCCCAATGCAAGGCATAACTCTTGCCAGTCTCCATTACTGGCTGATTTAGGCCTTGCAGTATTTCCTTAAGAAATATGTGTTTAGAAATCCAGGCCCGCTATGCATTTCCAGTGCAGCGATTCACTGCCTCGACACAAGAAAGCGAGGGAAATACCGCAAGGGTTAAATCAGCCAGTAATGCAGACTGGCAAGAGTTATGCCTTGCGTTTGGAAGTTGTGTACCGTCATGAAGCACATACTTATCTACATACGTATCGGAAACAAACCCGTGACATAACATTAAAAACATGTATTACGTTTACGAAAGACAAACAACAAACGTATGTAATCTATGTTTAACAAACATGTGTAATCTAGATTTAAGATAACTTTATTTCTGATAGTCACAATGTCACTTTGATATCGTACATTACAACAGGACATGTCAGACAATCATCTATTATAGCATAGTGCAGCAACTAGCAACACGAGTTGTTATACGGATTTAACAATAACAATCGTTTTTGAAATACAAAATGTTTATAATTTGTTGAGACAGCATACTAATAGCCGTGCGGGATTGATGCCAAATTTTAAAGATTTATAACAGCAATCCTTATTCTTCTTTTGTTGTTGTATCATTAATTGGACAGGTAACATACAAGCGGATATGTTCTCAAAGGAATTTTCACTTTCCCAATAGTGATTTGATTGTATAAATGAAGTCTTGTTGTCTTTACAATATTGTTTAGTTTAAAGTCGCAACGGCATCAAAAGATGTTCCTCGGCTAACGGTTACGGTAAACATACGTCCGCTACTGGTGCGCGCCTGAGGCTATCGTGTTAAGAATATCACTATAGTTCGTGAAGAGATCAACTACTGCTAGTTAGTCTCATCTATTGTGTGGACAGATGTGACCAAGGTCACGTGACAAGATGGTCAGATAGTGGACGGGTCGTCAGAAAGGGTTGACGCTATGAGTCAAATTCTAGCAGCAGTATCTACTTGTCCGTCCAATTGATTCACCAATAGATCGTGTTCACGACATTATCTCTCTCCGCGACACGATTGTCAACAGTATATATCTGCATTACAGACGATATAGAATAATTATTGACATCAACGAAACTAATAAAGTAGGTTTGCTTTAAATTTACCTCAATAAAAGTAAAACGAATAAAGAAATGTTAGAAGATTTATTGAATTTAGCGAATACTTTTGAAGCAAAATTGTGTGTAAACTCTATTATATTCGACAGATATTTGAACATAGTTCTTCAAATACAAAGCAATGGAAATAAATCTGCTTTCCAAACAAACATAATTGTTAGCGAATAAGAAATACATGCCATATAGATAATGAACAAATGTAACATTGGTATATTTGGGGTCACACTATCTGCAAAAGGTCGAACTCATATTTACTATTTGAGGACCCAAATGAACCGTGTCTGCCAAAAAATATGCTCTATAAATGTAATTACTAGCCAGAACAGTTTCTTCTTAGTGCCAGTCCCGTCTCAGTGGACACTAGAGCTGTACTCGCTCTGTGGCCACATCTGTCACCTTCACAGTTGATGATTAACAGGATGTGTGTGTCTGTCTGGTTCAGGAGCAGGTGCTTGTTCTCCAAGACAAACGAACTGCCTGAGAGGAATATCGTGTTCTTCTTTCTGTAACCCGAGTAGAGCAGAAACTGTGACTTTATAACCAAACTATACCATTGAAAACCTCTTTAATCGCAACTTCAGTCTTTCCATTTTTTGGCTTTTACAAGGACACATGTCAGTGTTTTGAATATCTGATCTTACCCAGACGACAATTGGTTTTTACTATGAAACTCATTTGCTGTTGTTTCGCCGAGGTTTATACAGATTACTTTCTTGGCCTATACTAATATCGGAACTTTATATTAAAATAAAGCAATCAGTTTCTTCAGATGGATATTCCGGGCATGATATGGGCTTACTAAACAAAGCGGACTTGGTACTATTTGTCTCATATCGTGCAAAATAATAGTTTATGCCATCAACAAAATAATCAGAAATTGAACATCTACAATACCAGATTTATAAATGTCTAAAATAGTTGGAACCCTCTCAAATATTGCATATAAAATAATCCAATCGATCTTTGAAAAATTAATGACTACAGAAACAAACAATAAGATAATTGCACATATAAGAACATATTGTTTACTCTGTTATTACTGCATGACATCTAAATTGCTTGAACTATTTACTAACACTTCCAAACCAGTTCGTGTTCTGTATAAGACTTAGTGAAAGATGTAAGATTGTTAGATAGAGATAGATATTATTTTAGTCATACATACATTCACGTATGCTTACGTCAACATACTAGCTCTGTGGTAAGGGAGTTCTTCAACTGATGTGTTGCGTTTAATGCCCAAACATTTACAATATATATACGCTTGTAGATATCGCGTGATATCCCACAAGCGATATCTACTCGGGGAGCCAGTTGTGGATGATAAATTAATTTATTACCCATATGATTATAAAATAATCGAGTTATTTTTTTCCGATATTAGCACATCTGCACACTTTTGCAAACAACCATTGTTCCGAATTTCTTCGTCTGTACAACAATTGGTCGTCGGTAGGTGCTGGTCGAAGTGGTCCGTTTCTGGCTGTGTCACTAGGATTCACATGGGATAGGAGGGTGATATGGCTTTTGCGAATCTCGTGCACATTTGTTAA
Organism: Gibbula magus; assembly: GCA_936450465.1. Lineage (NCBI taxonomy): Eukaryota > Metazoa > Mollusca > Gastropoda > Trochida > Trochidae > Gibbula > Gibbula magus. The sequence continues at coordinate 5,571,725 of OW388294.1, forward strand.
TAAGCTTCGCTCTCGCTAGGGCAAACCAAAAATTCACTTTCGTTTCGTAAAATACATGCCGCTATTCCAGGGGTAATAATCGCTATGTACGGAATTATAGTTGAATGCATACATGTACATAATATCTGTCTTCAAATATTAATAAACTCCCTCTATGACAGTTGCGCACGTATGTTGTACTCTAACTTCTTTTCATAGATTGCAGTATTACACCAGGAATACATATAGTTATAAGTTGAACTCTTCAAGCATAAATTGTGAATTATTTCTACGTTGCAATGCAGCTCTGAAAGTTCAGGAAACTATTGTTTAAAAGTGTTTCAACCTACATGTACATTTGTCAATCCAAAATAGTCTCTTAATCGTTGTATTTGTTCAACTGGTTCCCATTTTAACTGTTGTCTTCCGTCCATGTGCAAGAATATAAATAATATGTATGCAAATACTTAAGAGAGGGTGTTTCAAGTTACATATCTTGTAAACAATACTTTTCTCATGAATAAAATATGTTTGAAACGAAAAAAAACTTCAAGCAAAACACAAACGCAAAGCACAAAAGTGTGCGAGGTTGTAGGTAATCTTTCGCAGCATGAATCCTTGTTGGTTAGCTTACATGTGTGTGAGGATTTGTACATAGTGTATGCAACACAAGTGGACTAAATCTAATTTTACTAAACGATGGTTGCATATAGAGTAAAATAAAGTTTAATTTGTATTGAATTTTATTGAGAGACCGCATTATAAGCAACTCGATCTCCATTTAAACTTGACTACACTCGAGTCTTGCAATGTGGGTTTCAAGCTTTAAGGTTAGTTTCCATGAATCTATTTCAGGAATAACGTTGATGTAAGTTGTATTCAAATCCTTAACTAATTTTATTTGAATGAGCATATCGATAAAATATGTTTGTTTCTAAAGCATAATATTTTCAATGCACTTGAATTAAAAATTCAATTGTACTATTATAAAAAAAAATTCACTGAAAAAGGTATGAATAAATACGTTTACACAACTATAAATATGACAATTAACTGTATATGTATAAGAGCTATAAAAGAACGTTCACGAATTGCCGGGGAACCTTTCACAGAGATAAGTCTTCTATCTGCCACAGCTTTATGTTAATGCACAGTATAATTAAAAGGAATTCGTTTCCAAATTCTCTCCAAATTACACACGTAGAATCGAACACTGGCTCTCATCTGTACCCGATTCTTAATATACCTTAGAGTATCGTTAGGGCCTTGTCCTCGCTCCAGTTAAGAGTTCGAACTCCCAGCCAAGTCCCCCAGGGCCATATTTAAAATTGCGGTGCTAGCATGGGGTATAATGTGAGTAATTGAGAAAATAGTCGTCTCCTATTTTGTGCACAGTACGCGTGTGAGAGGGCAGGTTGTCATCAACTATTAACAGGAAGTATGTCCTGGCACCAGCACTAGACAATGGGTATAGAAAATCAATGTGACATGTCACATAGCGTTAATAGTAAAAAAATGAGGGAATTGGCCAGTGTCATCTCCGACTATCATATTAAAGAAATCATCCATTGGAATATTTCGAAACATATGTATTCTTTTGCGTTCATTAACGTAAGATACTTGTTAAAGTTGTCTTGAATCAAAAGAAACATACAGTACGACAACTATAAAAACAAAAAAGTACTGATTGCTCTCTCTGGTACGTGGTTTAGCTCTCCATCATAGAGCGTCTTATCTGTATGATATGATAAATGATGTATGTACCTGATTAATTGAAATAAGAATGCATACGGTCCGTTACAGTAATGTCTCAACAAGATAAAATGAACAGCCAATGTGAATTTAGACTTGGCAACATTTGAAACAGTTCTAGAATTACATTTCTATTTTGGAACCGAATCTCACCCTAGCTTTTAAATCCAATCAATGTATTACATCACAGAGGCGCATTATAAAATCATAACTCACACGTCTATACAATGTTTGACTCCTCAGTAGCCACAGGTCAACCCATAGATCGATCTGCCTATTCTACAAGACAATACAGAGGTCAACTGGCCGTAGTGAACGTCGGTCACTTTCAAATGAACAAGTCAATTGCCTTTGCCAAATTGCCTTAGACACATTAGCTGGACGCTGGTCAGTGCGATCACCCACGTGGTCAATTGTGCTGAAACCTCTTCCGTCCCTGAAGTCATTTCCCCTATAGAAATGCACTGACCGGCGCCGCGACAAGATGCTCTGCACATAATGAGTGAGTTGATTTGATGTGTCATAAGGTCCGAGGATACAAGCGTTCTATTGAGAGTTCATCCACAACAGTCAGCTTACATTCACACTTGTCACGAACTCTCTTGTATTTTCTCCCTGTCTAATTGCGCCTCTATCTCCGGAGAGCTGGAGACCTGGCGTCCATGTCACCTCTGCTTTGTGGATGTTGGAGGTGTCCACGGCAGACTCACTCACGTGCTCTATCACACGGCGGTATGGGAGTGCGGCAGGGCTCATTAGAGACAGCTAGGTCTGTGTCAAGTGCAGTTGTTACCGTCGACGTCGAGGTCTGTGTCATGTTCACGACCTTCTGCTCATAGGTTAACCTAAATTCTGAAAAATTGTCATTCACAAGTTAGCACAGACGATGAAAATTACATGACCCATATTTGGTCAACTGGACATCATTGAATTAAATGCAATATTCCCACAGTCTTTAGATAGCATTACAAGAACGTGTCGGGCTGTTTTTAAAGAAATTAAAGGTGCGGTAGCACGTTTTTGCATATTATGTTTTCTCAAATGTCCCATTTATTATTAAAGTTTATACAATACATTGCCATGATAATGGGAAAAAATAACTCATTACATAACCCGAAAAGCCGTATTCACTGAAAACGGTTATCCGCAATCGATGATGCGACGTTTGAAGCGCCAGTGGTGTAGAACTCGTCAGTGTGTGAGGCAACTCTTTCGATGTCATTAAAAGATGGTAGACCATTCCATAACTGTACCATTTTTAGAACTCTACTCTGGGTGTTTAAATATCTCTACATCAGTCAGACAACTTGAACTACCTTCGAGTGGTCATTTTCATGTGAACTCATTAAAATGGCCGCTCGATGGGAAATGGACTCTCATGGCTTATCCAAACCATGTACATTCGTTTTAAGAATTTGTTTATTGATTCAGAAGTATTATGTAGCCATTGGTAACAATTATTTATATGTTTGTTTTATTTCACTTTATTTCAGTAAGAAAATCCTACAACAGCGTCTTTAAAAATTAGAATCATTTTTTTCAAAAGATCAAAGCCATTTTCCATGTCACACGGATTTTAAATAAAATGGAATTTTGTCCATGTCCTACATTAAAAGTATGTGGTTAAAACAAAACAAAACCAAAAGTTATGCAATTGATATGGACACATTACCTACAGGACAAATGGAATTTAACTTCGAACTCTATTATATACATGATATTTCCCTGTAATTGTTAAATACGATTGTATTTAAACTACAACTTTAAACTTACCATCGACAATTAATTTGTATAATTATAGAATTGATATCGTATTTACAACATCGACCGAATTAGACTTGGTAATAAGTCACTTCCTGCGAATCAGCATACAATGAATGCTAAGTAAATAGCGACGTAATTACAGGCGCTCTGGTCTGACTGGACACAGTTTAATGATAGATCTTGACCACTTCCCCATCTGCGACCCCTTTATGTGACCACCTCGTTAGCTTTGTATGAGAGAAAAGACTCTAGTTATAGTGTGTGCGAGAGAAACCCTTCACACTGAAGCGATTTTATGGTTGTTTACTTTCCTATAAACCATTGTCCACCGAAGTACCGGGAGTGGACATCACGTGACCACCTTAATGAAGCATGTCCATTACAAACACCATCTTCTGAAGACAGCCCTTCTCTGGTAGAATTAAGAGCAATAAAGCTAGGACCAATGAATACCAAGACGTATGGACGATATGGCCCATCTCACTGATTAAGTTAATCCCATAATTAGCATCGAGGAGGTTCTTTTGAATTTTGAGTTTTATCGTCACACTTTACCGTCTCAACCTTTCAGCCGTAGACAAAGGGTTGTCTCAACATATCCTATATCATCGTGTTAATGTGGAGGGTCCTTAGTGTACAATCGGGGGATAATGATAGGAATTAAGTCCAACTTTCAAACAATGTAATATATTCATAAATGAATTTCAAATAAAAAACATTGCCATCGCTGTTATTATATTTTGAGGTTCACATTAAGAAAATCATAATAACTTATCGTGATAAATATCAACTGTCATAATTGCCAATGACAATTTTGTAATCCAGAAATGTTGCTTGGCCTGGCCAATGTAATGTTAACAACCCTATACGAGTATACATCGAATTGCCATTTCAATATTTTGTCGTTTTAACAATATTTATTTCAAGACATCCTTTCGTTTTAAAGGATACAAACGTATTATCCAGAATCTATCACGAGTTTGAGAATTCGTCACCTTGCTCCTAAAAAACTGGACTGGAAAAATAATGGCTTATTCCTTTTCACTTATCTATCTACAGAAAATTCACCAATCTCCGCTTATAATGACTGGGAGAATCTACAGATTACTCAGATGAGGATATGTTTATAGCTGGTGACAAAATTCACGAACTAAATATCTTCTTCATATTCAAAATGATGATATTGATTTTATTCAACATGACACAGATGCTTACCCAAGTGATGAATTTCATTTCCTTAGATCTAACAAAGATCAATGCTTGAATAAGCCTGGGCGCACTCTACGTCCGTTTTTTCTTGCGATGCGTCATGCGATGCGATAAAAAAAACGCACAGTTCATTTTCATAGGCCGAGGGTAGTGTGCGCGGAAAAACGCAACGCAACGCATCGCATGACGCATCGCAAAAAAAATCGGACGTAGTGTGCACCAAGTCTAACTATGGGGAAGAGGTTTTCGAACTGTATAGAAGTTTTGGTATCCATAAATGATAGGCTGTTTGCAGATAAACATCGGGAATTCACCGGTTTCATCTATAATGGACTAAGAGTAGTGGACTATACGATAGCTTCAACAAATTATTTCCATACATATCCATACACCCATACAAGTTGAATATATTGAATATTACAGTACACCACACGACTGTATCCTACATAGCGGTTGAGAATCAGACACAAAACTACCACCTACTACCACTGTGCATGAACAACCTTCTTGTTGGTTGATTACGTTTGTATGGAATCAGGATTATTCAGAAATTGTCCTTTGAAACTCTGTGTGATAAGATAAATAACAATATTGACACATCGATATTAAATATCATAAATATATCTCTATAAATGTGCAGACTCTGCTCGAATTGTATTTTTAGACCCTACAAGGGAAATCTAAAACATAACCTTCATTGTGGGACCAATAATTATATGAACTTAAACATGATAAATTTTATTCTCTCGGCGCAGTCGATTCACTGTCTCGAGCTCCAAACACATGCTACCTTAGCGGCGTTGATCCCCTACTGTGGCTATAATACAGGCACTTGCTGGACCAGTGACCCCTTGGGCTAGGGCGGAAGTCTAAATAAGGACCAGTCTCAATGGCGTGTGCTGGATCACTTCTTAACAGTATTCTAGTTTCCTGCCGGAAGTCTAGTTAAAATTATTACCTGCCCCATCTCATCAGGATGGTAAACTTCCGGACGGGAAGGAAGTGGTCAGCACTGACCCTGCTGCCATCTGATGTACCCCGACATGACACTGTATTCTCACATCACAATTTCTCACGATAATATATACAGTCGGAAGTCTACGTATCGTAAAGGCTGCATGCAACACTTCCCCGTGTAATAATGTCTTCGTGTCCTATTTGTTTCATGACCTCACGTTAAACTAGGTGTCTTCTGGCACAGACAGTGGTTGATATATGCGTAATCACTTCACGTAACTCTTGCACTAATTATTGTTCACCATATTGGTAATGTAATATTACGTATGCGAGGTTGTGATTGTCAAGTTAACCGTATTGAATAATAGTTCAACTTGGTCGTCGACGACTTCTGAAGAATCAAGACTCGACCTGGTGAATACTTTCTTATGTGAATATAATCACATTTTCCTTTGTTTACATCTCAAATAAAAAAAAAAAAGAATTCCCCTTCTTACACAATGGCATAACTTTATCAATATAAACATTGATTTCTAAAAGACATTCCATGTATTTTTTTTAATTATTAAACGAGTAAATGATGTGGTATCAAATGTTCAAAAACAGTAGAACATCGACTCATTAATGAGTTATATAGTAGAACAATGACTCATTAATGAGTTATATAGTAAAACATTGACTCATTAATGAGTTATATAGTAGAACATTGACTCATTAATGAGTTATGTAGTAGAACATTGACTCATTAATGAGTTATATAGTAGAACATTGACTCATTAATGAGTTATATAGCAGAACATTGACTCATTAATTAGTTATATAGTAGAACATTGACTCATTAATGAGTTATATAGTAGAACAACGACTCATTAATGAGTTAAATAGCAGAACATTGACTCATTAATGAGTTATGTAGTAGAACATTGACTCATTAATGAGTTATATAGTAGAACATTGACTCATTAATTAGGTATATAGTAGAACATTGACTCATTAATGAGTTATATAGTAGAACAACGACTCATTAATGAGTTAAATAGCAGAACATTGACTCATTAATTAGTTATATAGTAGAACATTGACTCATTAATGAGTTATATAGTAGAATAACGACTCATTAATGAGTTATATAGTAGAACATTGACTCATTAATGAGTTATATAGTAGAACATTGACTAATTAATGAGTTATATAGTAGAACATCGACTCAATAATGAGTTATATAGTATAGCATTGACTCATTAATGAGTTATATAGTATAACATCGACTCATTAATGAGTTATAGTAGAACATTGACTCATTAATGAGTTATATAGTAGAACATCGGCTCATTAAAGAGTTATATAGTAGAGCATTGACTCATTAATGAGTTATATAGCAGAACATTGACTCATTAATGAGTTATATAGTAGAACATTGACTCATTAATGCGTTATATAGTAGAACATTGACTCATTAATGAGTTATATAGTAGAACAACGACTCATTAATGAGTTAAATAGCAGAACATTGACTCATTAATGAGTTATGTAGTAGAACATTGACTCATTAATGAGTTATATAGTAGAACATTGACTCATTAATGCGTTATATAGTAGAACATTGACTAATTAATGAGTTATATAGTAGAACATCGACTCAATAATGAGTTATATAGTAGAGCATTGACTCATTAATGAGTTATATAGTACAACATCGACTCATTTATGAGTTATAGTAGAACATTGACTCATTAATGAGTTATATAGTAGAACATCGGCTCATTAATGAGTTATATAGTAGAGCATTGACTCATTAATGAGTTATATAGCAGAACATTGACTCATTAATGAGTTATATAGTAGAACATTGACTCATTAATGAGTTATATAGTAGAACATTGGCTCATTAATGAGTATATAAACAATACTGGCAGAGACAGCAATGGAACGTGAATCTTATATGATTTCTACTACCGAAGTTTGTGTGATCTACAGACACATACATTAATCCTATTTGAACTACTGTATTTAGTTATACTTTTTAGGGGACGTTTGAAAGCGATCAGTTTTTATCAAAGTATATTTATGACGAATGATTATGAGGTTTTTTTTAGATGGTGTGAATTTACCATTTTAGACAACATCAAAAGAATGTTTGTTAAAAGAACTAGCACCACAGAAGTATTTCAAACGAAGTGGGTATTACATTTTTCGAAATATTTCAAATTGTCTTTCGTTTCCAGCTTTGTTGTATTAAGACAATTACGTTATCGTTGGCATAGGATATTTGATCAAAGGAAAGCGTACATCTTGTAAAGAAATGTATGGACTCAAGTCAGAAAAGGTGATACTTATCAATCGTGACAGTACTGATTTCTTTTTTTACTTTAAAAAACCCCAAACGATTTGAATGCAACGTTGAAAAGTCATGGAAGGACGTTGTGCAACGTTTTGTTTTTGATACATTTTGAAAAAGAGAAATGTGATAATGATCACATCTTTTCATAACATGGTATATCCTGTTACATGTTCAAACGACGGACATGTAATAAGAATGAAATGTACTTTTTTATTGTTGGCAAAATGTCATAAACCTTGTTTCCTATTTAAAGCACAAAACCTATTGTAGGTATATAGTGCAGAGTCGTTCTGCAAGTTGTCAAACAACAATTTCACACAGGGAACGTCATATAAAATAATTATATTCATTTTCCATATGAAAAGTTCAGTCATCTCATTATTCAAATCAGAAGATAAATTTCCTGTATTAATTTTGATTCCAATAAGAAGACAATTGGAAAGGTATTTTTAAGGGTAATGTATTGTTTATGCATTTTAATACAAACCTTTTTTGACATCATAGTTTCCCCCTCGTTCCCCTAATAATCTGATTTGTGTGGTCTATGGTTTCATAGGTGCTCTAATTGAGTTATTTAGAAATGGTATATGGTAGGAATAGGAAGATTCAGGAGTGAGCATGTACTCCAAAACGTCGTGTATTTTCACATTAAAGAAATTATTATGAAGAAAATTGTCGTGTCCTTATGTATGCCACTTCTAAATGCCCTCCAAGATATTGCAGGATAATTAATTCGAGGATTAACGTGATGATTGCTACAAACCAGCTGTACACAGGAAACAACATATGTTATGTATGGCCCTGTCTCAAGGATAATTTTAGTAATAGAATTTCGTGTGATTACAGTACGAAGCTAGACAGCATCGTCAAGTCAAGCTGTGTGTTTGGAACACAGGGTGTAAGAATATCTCTCCCTTGATGATAATCAGTGATCATTTGACAACATGAACATTGATGACTGTTCAGGACACGTGCAAGGGGTGACGATTAAAGCTGTAATAGGTGAGATATAAAGGAGAAAATTCTATGAGGAATACAATCATGTCCTAAACAGTGTGTTGCTTTAATGTTTGCAAAATTGAGATAGACCACGCACAGTCTATTTAGTTTGCTATCAATCTGATGAGCAAATGTTGAACTTATAAAAATAAATATGATATTCCGATTCCAGTCCATTCTAGACATGCATGATTCACAAATAAATATTTATAACTTCAAATTTAGATAAAATAAATGGTTTCATTCATGGTGCTGTGCAGTGCAGACTGTTTAATGGGAGGTTGTTTTTTTCAATAACTTAGTCAAACACCAAGTAACGAGATTTATTTCTATTGACATACTGCAAACTGACAAGTTCAAGAAGATTTCAAACAAAAATGTAATAAAGTAATGTAATTTTGTTGTTGGAAGTTTGTTCTTGTTACAGGAAGTCTAAGAGTGAATATCGAACCAACGGTTTGAGAAGAAATCTAGACCTTTACAGTAATGAAGCTTATAGAAGATCAACGACTTTATTTTAAAAAAAATCAACGTTCCGTCCTATTGGATAACATTCTAATGAACTATGTCGACATACTGTTGTGATAATATAGATATTGATAGAATTTGAACTTTTCACTTATGTTATTTATGTTGGTCAGTTATGGAATCTCGGGTTTCCATAATAAAATCGGTTCGACTTTAATACAGACGTTGATTTTCAACAATATGCTCTTTACCTCATCTCTTTACTGGCAGTACATGAAACCACACTTAACCTGTCTCAACACGGGCTGGTTTATATTGTTAATTTCTTCATATACATGTTTGGCGTAACATGTCTGTAAACATTGACAAAAACTTACTATTTCAACCAATTTATATGTGTGTTTTATGACTTCTTATGATTCATGCCGTTTATGTATAGATGAAAGACCTGAGGAAAGACAATGTTTTGCAATATGTCCATAATATAGAAAAAGTAGATTCTGTCTTATTGAGTTAAACAGAAAACCAAACAGGACGACATATCAAATTGGACGACAGTTTAAATGTTTTTCTAGCCGATTAAAACACAAATTTAAATGTTATAATATTATATACATGTATTGTAATGTGTTCCGGTGGATATACTATTGTATACTAATACCGTGAATATAACTATTGACATTGCACTATAGCGTGCTGTACTTTGCTGTGCTGCGATGTAATGTATTATGCTGTGCTGTGCTGTACTGAACTACGATGTAATGTATTGTGCTGTGTTGTGCTGTGCTGTACTGCGATGTAATGTGTTGTGCTGTGCTGTGCTGTACTGTACTGTACTGCGATGTAATGTATTGTATTGTGCTGTGCTGTACTGTACTTTATTACCCATATGGTTGAAAATAATCGAGTTAATAATCATTGATATGAGCACATATCACGTTTGCCTAGCAACCATTGTTTCACAGCGACTTCCCGTCTGTGACGTCATAAAACGATTGTTCGTGACGTCACTGTAGCTTGCCGCCGCAAGAGAAGTGGGTCGTTTCCTGGCTAATTTTACGCGATTCAAATGGAATAAAATGGGTAATAAAGAAATTATTACACTCGAAAGTGTGTCATATGGATTTTACGAAACTCGTGCAAATGTATGTATAACGCTCGCTCTCGCTCGGGCAATACACACATTCACACTCGTTTCGTAAAAGCCATATGACACACTTCCTCGGGTAATAATATCTATGTACTGTGATGTAATGTATTGTGCTGTGCTGTGCTGTGCTGTGCTGTGCTGTACTGTGCTGTACTGCGATGTAATGTATTGTGCTGTGCTGTGCTGTGCTGTACTGAACTACGTTGTGCTGTACCGTGATGTGCTGTGCTGTTGTGGTGTACTGTGTTATATTGAGTTGCATTGTGTTGTACTGTGCCCTGTTGTACCGTGCTATGCTGTGGTGTGCCGTACTGTACTGTGATATACTTAGAGAATAACCAACGAGGTACGAGTGATAACGGGAAATATATATTTCCCGTAATCACTCGTACCGAGTTGGTTATTCTATATATTACCAATTATGAAATTAAATTGACAAAATTACGCTTGGTTATTACATTTTCATGTTGGACGGCCGCTGTGAAGTACCCGTCGCCACAGTAACATTGTGACGTCATAAGATAATTCGTCGCGTCAGACCATTGTTTTATGACGTCATAGTCATTCTTTCTCCGGGTAACCGACCAATCAACGTTGAGAATCACTTGAAAGCACATGTGCAAATATCACAAAACTAATCACCTGTGTCTTCTCACCCGTATGGGTAATATTGTGTTATACTGTGCAAAACTGTGCCTTTGCTGTGTTGTGCTGCACTGAGCTGTACTGAAATATACTGTGTTGCACCGTACTGTTCCGTACTGTGCTGCAATGTGCTGTACTGAACTCTACTGTGCTGCAGTGTACTGTGCTTTGTTGTGTTGCGCTCAGCTGTACTATAATGTAATCGACGTAGATGTGAAGACGACATGACGTAATCTTTTCCATAAACATGTTTCGCTCAAGGTAAGAACCGGCTGACCCGACCGTTTGTCGTTCAATATATAAATGCAGTCCAGGAGAGCCACTCGAGCGGTTTCATAATCACACAGAATTATCGGGATAAGAATTCTCAAGGCAAAATTGGCAAACTAAGATTAAGGTTTCAAAAGTTTATCGAACATTTAATTGTCAAAAGGTGTCAATTCAGATACAGATTTGTCAAAAAGGTTATGGAATTTTATCCTCAGAAACGACATACATGAATGCTAGATACGAACAAATTGTAACTTGCTGTATATCTAGTTTTAAAACATCAAATGTGAATTTAATTATATACAGTTTTTTAGTTTTGGTCGAAACTTTTTAAAAGATTCTCGTTATTCTTTTGCCGAAATAACCGCAGGGGATTGTGAGCTGTCTGCTCGGGAAATATAATTCAAAGTAGTATAGCAGTATGTCGTTTCGAAAGACAGACGCTCTTATATAACAGTTACACAGTGTCTCTGGGGACAGTGGTGACTGTCAGTAGCAAGTTAACAGACAAGGCAAAGGCAGTTATACACCACGACGTTAAATTGCATGAAACAGTGCAATCAACATGTGAACACATGCCGTACGTTTAAGCTGAATCCTTTTTTAACCACAAGGATACCGTTTACAATATATTTTCTCTTACTTCAAAATGATACATTGACTCAATGGTTTCCGAACACTCTTTTGTAAACATGCATTTAGCACTATGCATTATATCTCGTAGTAGTAAACGTGAAAAAAGTTCATTTTTTACATTACGGTAACTGGAACAAACATATCAATTATATACATTTAGAATTCAACAAATTATGATGTCGATTAAAATGTCACTTCTTTACTAATTTAAATTAATTTAATTCTCAAAAAGGTTTGATATTAAACATCAGTCAGGGACACATCCAGGGTTTGTCTGTACGACAAGTGAGCATACACTACCTAACAATACCAACTGTTTGTCATGGATTTCTAACTTTTTTACATCATAATGTCGTTTCGGATGATATTTGTGCAGGGAAGTATCGCGAGGCAAACCGTTCACGCTTACCGGCGTAGTAGTCCAACTGGAAGAATGTCCGCTCATCTCCTGGACCATCAGAGGTCGTTGGTAGGCCATATCATAGCAAAATACGTCAGCAATTTGGCGCTCTGCATTTAAAGAATAAAACAACTGAATTGGCTCTGCAATGTGTGTGTCACATGCCATGAGCAGAAGTCCATTGTACGCAATAACAATGCAATGAGTACAATAAAGATATATCAGAATTAATATAAATGTCTTAATCTGCTATATTTTCATTCGGATAGCGAAAGCGAGTTTGATACCAAATCACTCACAAGTTTAATATTCCGTTTATTAACCGCCCTACTATAATCCAGTGAAATAGCCACTCAGATTCCCGCAACCGCAACCGCAACCGCATTGTGACGTCGTAAGTTATTAACTTATAATACTAGTAACTATATTACACTGACTATATTACACTGGTGAGTATTAAATTGATTATTACTCGCCTGCGGAAGATACTACAGTATTATATTATTACGGCAATATTAAACCAGTGAAATATAACTGCAAGAATGACGTCAAAATAGTGTGCATGTGTGACGTCACAATGGTCGTATTGCCATCACAATGGTACATGAATCGCGGAAGTCTTAATATCAACATACTGTCGGTCATTCGCTTTATCAATATGGGCAAGTAATAAACATAATACTAAACTTGCTTCCATATAATACCATTTTATTAAACCCGTGAATGATTTGATATCAAACTTGCTTTCGCTCGTTTAATGCCAACTCATTAACTCGTATTATATAAGTGGTGTTAAATGGAAGGTTGATTCGTATATTATATCTATTTAGCGTATCTATACATCATTGACAGGACAAGGATACTATCGGAGCAAATATTCAAATTATTTCAAATAAGATTTGTGTAAATTATGAAGGAAATCCAGTGAACCGTTCTTTAGATGAATCGCTGCCATAAGGGTAATAAAAGTCTCGGCGTGACCTTGTAATGACATTAGGAATTCGTACGCCTAGATAATGACAGGTTTTAAGTGGTTTAGTGTCTAACTCTCACGTTCTTGAAAGGGATATATGCGCATACTTTAGAAATTCTTACAAAATGTGAATGTCTCCATCATCATCATCATCATCATCATCATCATCTGACCTTAATCCTTTTAGCTATGAGCTGTTACTGTGGCAGCTGGGTACATGAAATGTATACACCATGAGACGGGGTACATAAGGGAAAATGTAACGACCGTTAGCCAATCAGAGACGAGTATTTTACTGCAAGGAAAGATACATGTATATACCATCTGAAAGTTTTGAGTAGAGTCGTTATCGTGAAGCTTGAGGGTTTGTAAGTTTTTAGTGCATTAAATGTGTACTCCGTTTAATCATACATTGAACATCATAGAGGTATTCTGGTTGCACAAGATTGTCTTCCCAGAGGCAATGTTTTGCATTAATGTAATTATACTCCAATTTCGTCTACCAAGAAAAACGACAGTAGATGTCATATACAAATTGATAACCTTAATTAGTTCATATAAATGGAACTTTGATATTAGAATAGACAAAAAACGGTATAACATTTGTGCTGACATATTCCTCCAATGTTAGGAATGCAATGTGAATCACGATTTAGGTTTGAGTTAAGATTTAACAAATCTATTAAGATGTACATAACAGACCAGTACTTAGCGTAATAATTTATTTATTTAACCATTAATACAGCAACAATTCACATGAAATTTGTGCGGATATTATTGACGTTACATTGATATCATTGCATGTACTTTATTTCGTTGAACGTTGAAGTGTACTGTCAGCTATGGAACTATGTGAAGGTGGTAAGATCCATCCGAATAAAATATTGATGATCCACGGTGTAAATGCTTCTCAATATGACATTCAACTTCAACACCTCTTAATATATTAAAACTTTTCTCATTTCCCTGTCCCTTTAGAACAAGAAGATAAAGTCATGCTTTTGAAAGTTGATATACGTCAATAGTATATTAATTAGATTTCCTCATGTACTTACATGTTTGACACTTCATACCCTTTTCAATATGAACGGTTGTGAAAGAGCAATAGCACACATATGTATATGTGAAATTTATAACAAATCTAACCTTTCATGTGTAGCTGTGCTAATTTAAAGGAATCTCTTGACAATGAGAGCAATGAATGGACTTTATTATTTAATGCTCACACATTCAACAATTAAAGGAGTAATGGTTGTCAAAGCCGTCACTAATCTCTCTCGTGTGGGCGCGTTCTTTCATTAAACCACTGAAACAAAACCTCATCAATTCTCAACTTTGTGGAAACTTCAAACACAGGAAGATTTGGAAACAGATAAAGGGTATTAAATCTCCTGAAATCAATCTCGAATGATAAATGAGTTAAACTGTACAGCAACTCAGCGTGGAATTTATTTGCATTGATGAAACCATGGCTGCACTGCCACGATATTGAATTATCTATTTATTAACAGAATGCATATTTAACCACACCTGTGTGATTTGTATCAATTGAATACATTTTAACATTTTAAAAGTTAATTATGTTTCATATAAATAGCAGATAGAGCGTAGACGTATAGTGTATCCCCTCTGACCGAATGAAACACAGGGATAATACACCAACGTGAGATTGTTTCGTTATGTATTTATGTTTTAACAGGAACAATGAATATTTTAAGCTTGATTACTTGCTCCTGACTATTAATATGCAGGAAACAACTTAGCATCCTGACAAAAGTTTGAGTATCTAATCCTTAGCATTATCAACACAAAGGGACCAACAATGTACTGTTGTATCAAATGTAACAGTACATGTAAAAGAACAAGTTTAAATATTGTACAATTTGCTCGGCTTTGCTAGTGAAGACATACAGCTGATACACTGAATATTACTGCTCTATAACTTAACACACAGACATTTACATGACATTTCGTTATATACCTTGTGATGTATGTGTGATTATCTCAGTACATTATAGGCATATGAGACACAACCACAACGTAACTCTATGTAGATATTTATATATATATTGACGTAAGCGCACCCAACTGATATACGAACGTCAGTCTGAATAAGTCACAATTGAGATTTGTTTCTGGAGATCATTCCACCAGATGTCCAAACATTTAATACAAGTACATGTATGTGGTCGTATTATGAAGTGAAAGCAACCATATGACTACACAATATACATTGATCAATTAAACTTTTGTTGAGAGCTCAGGAAAAATATACATCTACTTTTCAGTGGTAATGATATGGTCAGAGTTCGCATTCCATTGAATAGGTATTTACCTTTTTTGACAAGATATCTCGACATCACAGATCAAATCAATTATCCCTTTTATTTCACACTAAGCGATCAAATCAACCCTTTTATATTATAACCTAGCAACGCCATGCCAAGTCTTCTAAAAGGTCACACGTGATAAGGAAAAGGTGAATGTGCAAATCCTGACATATTAGCTAATTATTAATATATACGTGAGTTCACATATGATGACATCAAACAATGCATTAACTGTGCTTCGTCAGGGGTCCAGTTTCTCGTCAAGGGTCTTGGTCATCAAAGACATTATCTAGTTCAACCTTCACTGGTCATTTCTGTCCAGTGCAGGAAGTGTAATGTCCGCGACAGACGCGTCTGGTAATCAAGCTAACAGAGTCCCGGATGAACCAGACACCGACGGATACAGGAAGGAGACGGAACTACCCATGAGCTTCCTTATTGGCCGTATTTCCTTGTGTAGGGCTACACTGTAAAAATTAAATAGAGAACTTTACACTTAATTGAAGGGCTTTAGTATGAAGTTATTATAATGTCACTATTAAACAGATCTTTCTTGCGTAAATCTGCTCTTTGTGACTCTGGACACTTTATAGCCTGTAACCTAAAATAAGCGATACGACTACATTTGTATGCCAATGACAAAAACAGATCGTTATTTAAAAGTTATTAAAACACATTATTTCCTTTATTTGATTATTTAGTTTTCATCTTATTATCACATTGATTGCTGATGACTTGAGTTTGTTGTTGTGTGTAAACATCTATAGCATCGCCCTTCTGATTGCCAGTGCTATAACACAGTTACAATGATACTGAATTAGATACATTTCGGACAATGATTAACACATTTAACAAATCTCGTTTTCGTTCAGATGTCCAAATGTAATCAAGAGATCACAATCTAACTGGGAGAGGTCGTGAATAGCACGGCTGGGAATTCATTGATAATGTATTGATGTTAGTTCTACCACTTTGAGGAAAGAAATAGTTATCTTTGATTGTATTGATCTCATGGTTACAGGGGCTAATGTTCAGAATCCTGCTGAGTATGTAAACAGTAATGCAAAGTGTCTGGATGGGTGTGGTTGATTGACAGAGAATGCAGACAATTCTACTGTCAGTCAAACTTAATGACGTGGACAATTGTTGGGTCACAGATGCGCTCTGGAGATCGTTATAATTTATTATATCAAATTAAGGAATTCAATGTATGCTCAATTGAATTTTAGGAGCCTTGCTGAAGACGTCATCATGACGTTTTGTTCGCCTAATGTATTAAATAACAAAGACAACTACATGTATCTTCAGTGTTAGATCTGATACTATCAAAGAAGGATTTTGAACCTTTTTGCAAATTCTTTTCTTTAAAAACATTTGATAAGGCGGTTGGTGTCAGATAAATATAGCATTTTGACATTTATAAATATATATTTTATGTCACGTTCTCTTGTAATGCTTTGTATGGGACTTGCACTTACCATGTTAAGTAAAGTGAATAAGGCATCCTTTTCTTATCTTTTGCAAATTTGTGTATTTAATGAGCTAACTTGTCGTTGTTAGTCTACATGTATGTGTGGTCAAGCTACTTTTGGTTTGTTTTGCACACGTCCTTTTCAATACATGTATGCATGTTAGTATATCAAGTCTACATTCTTAAAACATACTTTGGGAAACAATTGAGATGTTGTGAATATGTGGACACACACGCCCAATGGATTGACAACTTCTCACTTTATAAATCTGCATCGAAACGAATGGAGAAAGAACTACGATTGGTTGATGGAATTACTTTGACATTCCATATAGAACGTGACGAACTCTCACATCTCGATAAAAAAAACCCCACTTAAACAAGGCATTTACTTAATTAGAAACCGCATATTAATCACGAACTTCTCTCCCTTACATGCCGTTTCACACAGCAACAATTCTCTGGAGAAATACTGTGAGTTTACATTCATTAACAAAATGTGAGTAGCGAATTTCCAAATATTAATAGTCCAGTATCGGAAATAAAACGTGTTGTTTGTTGAAGTTTGTGACAAGCTCACATCACCCATTTTACTTGCGAACATCCTACATGTACTTAAAGCTATTTTCCTGATATGTAATAGTAACTGCCGTCTTTCAAGTTGTTTCGGGAAATGTAAGGACACTCTTTAGATAGATATTTACCTTATATTTCCGGATATTTTGGTATTTTTATCGAGGAATTGATTGTAGTAACTGACTAACATATGACTTTTTCCGAAATAATGTGAAACAAATAAAAGTTTGTAAATTAATAAAATATCCTCAAACTTGTTGTCGCTCCTTCACTAGTTCTGATTGAAGTGCATTTGAATGTTAAACCAGAGCGATCTAAGCACCTGTTTCTCGTGTGTCAAATTGAATGCTCGAACTTAATATACGAAAATCGAAAATCGTGCGATCCATGCAGTCCGTTGCCATCTTGGTAATTTTCGGCATTTCGGAATCAGGATCAGGTAAATCATCTGTGTTGCACAGCGCCAGTGAAATAGTAGAATCATAATAGGAATATATTCGCTCGGAATTTGAATATAAAGGTAACTGAAACTTCTCATTCCCTTATTTCATATGGAATATTATTATTCATTAAAACGATTTATGTGTTAAACTAGTTTATTCATTTATTTCTAGATAAACATTATTAACGTTGCGAATATTGTGGATCAAAAGGTTATCAGAACATAGGTAATTTCGATACATTTTGTTCAGCGAAATATCTGCAATATTTAATTTACTTAAATATATTTGTTTCAATATTATTCGTAAATGAAGCATTACAATTCGTATCTTGCGTCATGATCTTATTCAATATATATTTATACTTCATTGTTAATGTTTTTGACGTTTAAATGTTTTCTTTTACCTTGTTTGAAAATAGTTTTTAAAAAGTGTCCGTGTATCAGATATCAGGAATCTTTCGCCCAAAATGTTCCTTATATTGATAATGAATAGGACACTTTTTTTATGAATGGTTTGTACCGACAACGAGGTTATTTGAATTCCAAACCTCACGGTATCGTAGTAGTGTTAAGTTCACCCCGAGGAGACTTAGCTCAGAGGTCGGGCACTTGTAGAGAAATGTGAAAAGGCTGTAATAATACTCTTAGGTGTATTTAGGTCTGAAAGTTGGTGTCCAGTTGCAAGTGATGAATTTATCACTTAAAACATTTTTTGTATGAATTAGGAAGTACTGTGATGAAATGCCGACACGACACCTGCAAATTAGAACAAAAGTGTCATGATGACTGGCAGTATACGTATATTACAATGAAATATGGTCATAAATATCAATATCTCAAATAAACGTTGTCGTCTTCAACGTTTTGTAGGCATGATTGCGGCTGATTTGATCTTCTTCAAAGCATTGGCAAAACTCAGAAATCAGTCTAACAATGTCAAACCCCAGTGCACAATATCAACACGATATCCTCCTGTGTCAG
Source organism: Gibbula magus (assembly GCA_936450465.1). Taxonomy (NCBI): domain Eukaryota; kingdom Metazoa; phylum Mollusca; class Gastropoda; order Trochida; family Trochidae; genus Gibbula; species Gibbula magus. The sequence continues at coordinate 5,591,068 of OW388294.1, forward strand.
AGTGATGTCAGCAGATGAATAATCCAAGAAGGTTGGTGCACACTATCGTGTTTCCCCAGTACTTATCTTTTTATATTTACAAACACGTTTTGACTGTTCTTATGTTGATGAAGTTTTCTAGTTAAATCGTTGACGTCAAATACTCACTCTGAACATGATATATTCTAAAATAGGTCTATCGTGAGCACTTTAGTGTTTCTAGCTGGATTGATATAAGCTTTACGACACACTTCCTGCGGTTCTAGATTCCAGTTTTAAACATCGTTTAGCACCATAAACAACTTGTTTTACTCTAAATTGATTGTTAGGTAATGTGATTTTTTAAAACAGAAACATACAATCTCCTCATCATATCGCCAATGAAGGGACTTCAGTGGCTGTATAACAGTTATAACATTTCATTAAAAATATGCATGTACGTGGTCTTATGTCCCAAAACATAGCTTAATGATTACACAATTTTCGTTTGAACATAATATGGATTCTGTATGATATATTTTATAACGATATTGAAATATCGACAAGAATGATATGAAACTATACAATTCTTTATAGAGGGGTCGTTAAAACCATAAGGTGTGATTATTGCCATATCTCTATCATAACAATATTGCTTCTTTATTTATTGGCTTTTGGGGAATACGCTGTAATATGGCGTTATTAACGTGTCAAATCATGGTGACATTAAGAGCAATAAATCGGCAGCTTTGGTACATCAAATTGTCAAGGGGGAACGATTATGATATAAAATTTTCACAACAGTTCGTAAATATTAAACAAATGAGAGAGATTCTTGTATATGGATGCCAGTGTGAAGGAGAGACACACTCGTGTGGGGGATGTGCGTGTTTTCATTGAGTGAGGAACAGACAGAATCGTTTATAGAAAAGTACTGTAGTAAAGATCACTTGTTGTCGCCACGCCACGCAGAAACACACATAGATGTTTGTGATGTGGAAAGTGAATAAAAGTTTTAATAAACAACATATTCAAGAACGATATAATGATTTACATACACTATACACAGGACAAAAAGTGGTGGAATCTGCTTTCCGGATCCTTCCGGATTCTTCCGGATTCCTCAGGTTCCGCCAATATTTTGGGGAATCCGGAAGGTTTCGACAAATGGATTCCATCACTTTTCATCCTGTGATTGATACTTCAGTGGTACTCTTATGCTGCTGTTACCTTTGAATATGCAGTTCTGTTGACTGGAAGAATACGCCCTGTAAGAAACGTACAAATTTCAGTTCCATGCGTTCTGTCCTATTTCACTAATTCACCCAGACTTCCTGAAAATATATTGCTTGAAGAAAACTAAGAAAGTATTCACCCCATTCGCTACAAGTGGATTGTTCAATTGGTTCATACAATTAGTTAGTCACCTATAGTTGATAGATACGAATCACATGCACTTATCATTGAGACATGTCCACAGGGAGTAGTAGAGAAGATAAAGTTTGAAAGTTATATAAGTTCTGATATTTTTTAACAGGAAGGCAGCGACAGATATGTATCTTATTCAAGCGATAATCGGTAAATGGAGAGGGTGTAAAGTAATCACAGCAAAAATGACTGAGTATCCTGCAATCTGGAAACCAACTGGAAACTGGGTAATAGGAGTATCCACTTGGTATCCATCTGCTGAAACTAGGTAACCTGGTTTCCAACTAGAATCCATTTTGGATTCTATAACATTAAGTATTTCCGTGATGGAAACCAACTGGAAACCATGGTTATGTGTTTCATGTTGGTTTCCATTCCTGGAAATTGCAATCAATGTTTCCATGAAATGGAAATCAACATGAAACCATAATCTGAAGTTTCATGTTAGTTTCCATTCCTGTAAATTGCAATCATTGTTTCCAGAAAATGGAAACCGACATGAAACTATCAAGTGAAGTTTCATGTTGGTTTCCATTCCTGGAAATCTGCATTGAAAGATTCCATTAAATGGAAACCAACATGAAACTACCACAGCAAACATGACTGAGTATCTTGAAATCGGCAAACCAACTGTTAACTTGGTAATAGGGGTATCCACTTGCTATCCTATCACTGAAACTTGGCAACCTGGTTTCGAACTATAATGTGAAGTTTCATGTTGGTTTCCATTAGTGTAAATTACAATTATTGTTTCCCGAAAATGGAAACCAACATGAAACTATCAAGTATAGTTTAATGTTGGTTTCATTACCTGAACTTTACAATTACTGATTCCATTAATTGGAAACCAACATGAAACTATCAAGTGTTATGTAGTGTAATGTAGTGTAATGGAAACAGATAATGAACTAATTAATAACCCGTGTATCCATTTGTTAACAATTTGTTCAAATCAAAAGACCCATAGAAACCAAATTAGTTATCCAATATTTCAAATTGCACATGTATTCAAAGCAAAGTAATTCAATATCAATGATTATGATAAACATGTTTAAATCAATTTTTCAGATGAAGCTTTAACAAAGAATGGTTAACTGTACTTTTGAGAAAAATAAAGTCTTGCAAATGTTATATTTATATAAACAAGTAAATAACTGAAACCCTTGATTGATATGATATGATATGTACCGTATTCCTTTTCATTTCGACAATGCCATAACCTATATCAACCATGATATGTTTTTATTGTATTATTCATTGTATTGCGTGTGTAATGTTGGACTTACTATTTAACATCTAAACAATAATATCAATTACAAACCCTAAGATTTAGTTAGCCTTAATTTATTAATTAGATGTAGGTCAAATGTATGGGCCGGCCGTATCGCCGGACGCTCGCTGTCCACCATATGGTGTTTTATAACAGCCAGACCATGTGCTCTCTCGGACAAAGAGCTTTGTTCATCATCCACATTTTGGCGCGATTAAATTGCCAGTATAACCCGTGACTGATTGAAGAAACAGAATCGTATCTGCCGGGTGTACGTGAACTTCAGTGGCAGCAACTGTTTTCATTCACATTGAGGGCAAAACAACATGATATTTCTACAACTGAATGCAGGTACAGTGCGTATTTCATGTAATACTTACAGTTCATGTTTTTCTTATTGTGTGTGTCCAATATGCTAATGTTTGAATAACTAATTAAATAAAGTTGATCAAATACCTTCGAAATATTGTAACATTGAAAATAAAGTAATTGTGTTTCTGAAAGCAGTCAGGGCACGCCCTGTATGAAACTTTTTCATTCTTACGGAATAAAATAAATCAAAACTTGCAAAACTGAACAAGTATGAGCTAAAGTCATTTTAAAACGTTAACCATGCGAACAAAAATCAAAAGTACGTCATAACTCTATATAGACAACCTCATTGATTTTGGACAATGGACTTTTTTTCTAAAGTTTTGAAACTAAAATTCACACTATTCATCTATAACAAATTTATTATTCAAAACAACATCACGTATCTTCCAAATTGATAACAAATATAGGGACAAGGGAATATATTAGAATGTAAATACCACACGACGTTCAGAATTAACAGACTTCAAATACATTATATATGAGAATATGTACCATTTTACTAAATTATAGAAATATCATTATGTAGAACATTTCTTTATATTTACTATGCCGCATGATATATCAGACAGATTTTGTTGTGATATTTGTTATGAAAGCATAATGGAATTTTTTCAATTTATTATAAAACCATGTCAATGTTTATTGTATCAAGACAAACAGTCTCTTCTTTCTTGATTCATTATAACATACGAATACATAAAAATAACATTCAAGAGTTGCTGTACTGATGTATTTTTTTTAATATCATATTATGACCTTTATATGGAAAATAAAAAAAATAAAATAAAATAAAAGATTATGACCTTTATATTTAGTTAGAATATGAAATACCCCTTCGATATTCATGTTTCTTTTATTAAATTGATACTTTTATAACATTTCAGCATTCCAGCATATGGGAAACTTCAAGAAAGCGATAGATGACCTCTCAACGTAGCATATAACAGGTACATGTGTTTCAAAACTTAACCTAAGAACTAATGTAATAATTGCAGTATACAAAATAATAATATCTGGCAAATCAGAATGTATGACTGTGTATTTTACTAAATCACTCCAAATAAGTAAAACTGAGGTTGTACCAATTTCGATTTATGTTGGTCATTAATATCATGTTTATGTTCGTTTTACTTTTACAGCCTAGAAGAACATGAAGGAACCATGTGGTCGGTCAAAGACTTGAATATGAGCATACCATTTGGTTGAAATATCATTCCCATTGAGGACACAGACATTTTTTAAGCTGAAGCTGAAGAGTGAAATCACCCCGGAGGATTAGTGATGTAATTAACCCAGGGCCGTTTACCCGAGGAAAATAAAATCACCTGTTCCTAACATATATTGAAAAGTAATGGCCGGCAGCACAGTATAAATCGAGAATATAACCACAGAATTATCAGTGATCCTCTTTCTTAATCAGCAGCAATGCCCTGTTATTTTACCTCGTCATCCAGTTTTTTGGCATTTTGCTGGATGATTTATGAAGTAATTTTAAATAATGCAATTTGTAAATGTATATCTAGGATCTTCATAAATAAGATTACTATATGGTATTGTGTACTTGATATCATTTGAATACATTCCTTAGATTTGATTGTCAGATGTCTTCTCCTAGTAAAGTATTTGCTCTGCAATTGACACTTACGTAATAAACTAAATAATGCAACACACTTGTTTTGTATTACTAGTACACAACAGGCAAAATGTCTTTCCTTTTTTTGCAATTAGTTAAAATAACATTCCAAGATTGACTTTGCTATTGGCACTTTATGTAATAAACTTTATAACAAAGTACAATTATTTTTGTCATTACTAGAATTATTTTCTCAGAAGCATTATTGCTCTTGATGAAGATAGCAGTTGATGGTGTAGATGTTGACACTGTATTCATTTAAACCATAACATGCTTGTTATGCGTGTTTAGAACAACATGCAAATGTCAACTGTGGACACCAGGTTGAAACCTACAGTAAACCATTACACTGAAACTTACAGTGAACCTTAACATGGAAACCAGACTGAAACCTACAGTAAACCATAACACTGAAATCACACTGAAACCACACTGAAACCTACAGTAAACCATTACACTGAAACCAGACTGAAACCTACAGTAAACCGTTATACTAAAACCACACTGAAACCAACAGTAAACCTGAACATGGAAACTAGGTTGAAACCTACAGTAAACCGTAACATGGAAACCAGACTGAAACCTACAATAAACCTAAACATGGAAACCAGACTGAAACCTACAGTAAACCTGAACATGGAAACCAAGTTGAAACCAAGTGTAAACTAAGAAATATGGAAACCAAGTGGAAACCAAGTGGAAACCAAGTGGAAACTATCACATGGAAACTGAGTTGAAACCTACAAGAAAGTTATTCATGGAAACCAGATGGATACCACTTGGAGGAGTGGGTAATTATTCGCACTGGATACCATCCGGATACTGGTGCAAAATTCAGTTTCAGTGTTGCTGGAAACCACATGGAAACTGTGAAAAACTATCTGGATACCAACTGGAAATAATGCTTTCCATTGGGTATCCTGTTAGTTTCAGTGTTCTGGAAACCAGCTCATTTTTGCTGTGAATGTATTAAAACATTAAATATATTTATGAGCAATGTCTGAAACAGATAGATTGATGTATAAGCTACATTGCAAACAGATCTCAAGCTCTTCCTGGTGTCACGTTGCTGCTATCCCTGTTTCAGAAAAAAAATAAGCAAACGCCAAACTAATAACGTATTCTTCACAGAAGCTGACACTGAACGATGACCCTCTCAGTTTATGTGGCAGATATATGATTTAAGGACCTGGCAGTTTTCAACCAAACATACTATATGTAAAGAAATCATTCTTCATGCGTTTACCCAATAGACTGTCATACATGTATGTTCTCCCCTTGAGGCTTGGAGAATGTAAGGATGCAATCATTATTTGACAACGGCTGGTTAAGTTAATTACCGGATATCTGTTAATGAAACTAAATGATACCCAGGTCAGCGTGACTCTCAGAAAACAATGCATAGTAGCATGGATCAATATGGCTTCCGCTCAAGCTTGTCTCAGGTCTCATGAACATGTAGAAATTAGGCGTGACTTGTCACTATGAGTTAAGTGTCATAGAGTATGATTAGTTATGAAAGATGTATTTTTGTGTTAGCATTCTTTATCATTCAACACTTTTAGGGTTTGCGGTAACATTATGCCGGCATCAAAAACAAATAGCTCAATTCATACAAAAGGAAACTGTAAAAGGTTTTGTCCTGCTAATGGCAGTCGTTTTAACTCTAGGGCAATATCCCGAAGATAAAATTCATATAAACAATGCAGCTATGACGCTGCTAATGCTAAATAAAAACGTTAAACGATAATTTAATGAGGAGAATTGCACCAAAGTGAAAGACAAAGACTTCTTTCAGCGTGTGTAAATGCTCAATTTCAATGAGGTTAATTTGGGTTCTTATGTATATTTGATGCCTTTCACACCAGAAATCTGTTCTCATTGGACTTCCTGCTTAAATCCTAAATAAGCAAGGAAAGACACCACCGAGATCAATTGAAACTCTATTGTAAAGCAGGGGAGCAGATGAGACGTCAGTTTGTTTTCATTTAACATTAACGAGATGCTCTTGCTGACTTACTATTTATGACTGGGACCCTTTTCATAAATTCTAGATAATATTATCAAGTACATAAATATATATGAAATGTAGTAGCCAATATCAAAGATACAGAAACATATAGAGGCCATGCGTTATAACATTTGGTGCAATAAGTCAACACATGTGATATATCTGGTTGTGTGCAACACACATAACATATCTGTTTGCATGCTTGGAGACGCAGAATGCGAGGTGATTTATTGTTTCCCTTGACCTGTCCGACTGTTATCGGATGAACAAATCCAGTTCCAGTAGCAGACTCGTGGTTCTTCTTAAAATGACGGCTTGACCTCATTTTACATTTGTACTTCAGCTCTTTGTAACTCAAACCAGAATAAAGCTAATATCTGTCTATGGTGAAATACTTTATATGCCATTGGGTCCTCTTTTCTGTGAGAGTTTGACGTTATTACCGTGAGTGTTAGACTCGTCTTCTTTGTCTGTCTCAATTACCGAACATTACTGAAGGATTTGGCCATTGATGTTCTACTTGGCCTGACATTGCTGTACAAATCTCCTTAGATATGCATAATAGATCGTGACAATGATGTTGAACTTATGTTTTTCATTATTTGTAGCATTTGCTTTGTTTCAACTTTCGGTTGAGGATGTTAATGTGCGTTATTCAAACAGCCATGCATCATTAGTGTTATAGTGAAGATATAATGTAAAGTAATGTAATTAAGATATAATTGTTTATGAAATATTTTCCCCATAGTGCTCCTTCCTTCAGATCACTCCTTGTTCACTGACATAGGACTATGAAATTATCAAAAGATGAATATCTGTTTTTAAACTCCGAAACAAGTGGGATTTTGTTAATAATCTACTCATCTTATTTAATCTAATCCACTAATTACAGAAAGTAATTGGCTTTAATAGCATAAACATTACCATAAGCACTTAATATGAGGAGTTTATAATATATAATTATACATGATTATTGATTGAGCAGTCATTATAATGTCGTGTGAAATGAATACATGTATATTTTTAGTACTTAGTATTCTCGTGTCAATATTTCTGAGCATCATGGCTTATATATATCTCACCAACCATGATGAAGTATTACTGATCGAACACGAATGGAAAACACTGTGTGACCTTATTAAAACCTGAAATAAATATGTTGTCGTCTTGGTCGATGACACTAAAGGAACAATTCCAATTTCATCACAGTTTTCTCGGCGATTTATTGGACAGTGATCATTAAACAAGTCGAATAACGCTTTGAAGACAGACAAAACCAATGGAAAACAATTTCAATATCACCAAGAACTATCCGAACATTGAGCAATGTTTCAAAGGAAATTCGGGTAAATTCTTCAGTGAAGTTCAATTACGCAAATATTTGTTTCTTACAAAAGACAACATGTTGATTATTTTTGGCAAACCAGACTGTTTGAGGTCGAGTGAAAGATCATGAACAGCATGTTCGAGTTTCTGAGAATACACACAGTTTATAAAACAGTTACTCTCACATTGCCGAATGAATGTATGCACCCCCATGGAAATTGATAATTGTTGATTTGTTATTTTATATTTTATGATATAATCTTTAATCTATGCAGACACATACATTACACAGTTACTTTTAATCGGAGACAAACCTCATGCTTTTAAATTGGCCAGAGTGAATAATTACCAAACTGTTTATATCGATCATAGAGATTATTTAATATCAAAGTTACATTTACATTTAAATAAGTAAAAACATTAAAATCCAACTTTCATGTCCATCGCGCAATGAACTGGTTTAATCGGGTGAATATCGATAATAACAATAATTGATAATACCTTGTGTAAACTAATTCTTGACAGAAAATCGTGAACTTAAAATCTAAAGCCAATCTCTACATATAAAAAATACAACCAATTCTATATTTTCCGCATGATTTTATGCTGACTTAAAATTAACTGATGGTATAGACTGGTGTCATGTACAATTTGCGCTTATTGCACACTCAATGAAAAGAATTTAACCACCTGTAGAGTAACAAGGGACATTTAAACAGACTATCACTTGCCTATAAAAATATGTGAATCAGATGCAGTCAGTGATGTTGAAAATATTAAGATGCCTGTGATGCCTTTCTTAAATAACAACGAAAGTAACGATTAGCTCATTAAATGCTAAAAGGTTGATAAAAAATCTGAAAGGCGCATACGGCGAAGGGCGTCTCTGGTCATCATAAAATAACATTAATGTACAGCGTGTTACGCCTAATGTTTGCAGTGGTTTTTTTCTTAAAATTCAAACACTTTCGTACCGATTTTAAAAGCGATTCGAAAAAATAAATATTATTACATTCACATTTATCACATTTATATTATTACACCTAGAGTGCTGTAGGTCGTTAATAGTACACTGAGGAGTGACCAAGGCCGTTTGTATCCAATAAAGCCATGGCATCACACTGTCTTGATATGATGATTTCCACTTTGATGTTAAAGTATATTTGCTAGAAAACACACATGTCTCAAATATGTAATTTCACATAGAGGTTGGGGACATACTTTATATATCAATGTTTCATTAGTTTTCAGTAGTTACAATCAACAATATACACTTGGAAAAAGGTTCAGCTCTCTGTAACTCAAACCAGAATAAAGCTAATATCTGTCTCTGGAGAAATACTTTATATGTCAGTGGGTCCTATTTACTGTGTTAGTTTGATGTTTTTACCATGAGTGTTAGACTCGTCTTCTTCGTGGGTGTCAATCACCGTAGATTACGTATACTGAAGGATTTGACCATTGATGTTCTACCTGGCCTGGCATCCTTGTACAAATCTCTGCCTCTTAGTCAAAAGTCACTTGTTACAACACTTTGAGCCTTCAAAACCACAAAGTTTTCAATAAAAGTAGCCTACTGACGAAATTTGGTCAGTGTTAATTTCAATGACCACTATAAAAGAAAAAAACCGGATTCAATAATTATTATTGTATTATTATTATTATTATAGCCTTTTTGTCAAAGTTGTCAATACTTCCTTATTTTGCAAAATAAAAGATCTGTTGATGTGTGAAAGTAAACTTGGTAATAAAAATGTACATGTAGTTTTTGATATCAGAAACCTAAAGTTAACTGTTCATCGTGTAGTTTTTGATATCAGAAACCTAAAGTTAACTGTTCATCGTGTAGTTTAGGCACAATGCCATACTTATTTTGGTAAAAAGTCATAATTTCAAATTGAGTATTTTTTCCCATTTTGATTAATTCAGTGAAACTCAAAATTCAATACATTGAAATGAAAAAGATATGCATGTATCAGATGCAAAAACCAACCAAAATGTCTTCAAACGTATAATTGATTGTTTTACATAAAAAGAGTTAATGGAAAAGTTTCTATACATTTGACAATGTATTTAATAACAAAAATACAAGAGTAGAGGGCGTGCTAGTTGAGCTTGTTGAAGAACAACACATGTTTCTGTCAATAATCATTTGTTTCACGTGCCAAACACACCAAGAACCTGGTCAAATACTGTGTTGCGTCCTTGGGCAAGGCACTTCATCCAAATTGCACTCAGTTCACCCAGCTGTACAAATGGGTACCTGGATATGGGAACGTATGGACCTTCTGAAAGTACGATTCCTTCAGGGTAATAATTGTGTAGCGCCTTGAGCATGCATTGTGCATGGATATGTGCGCATTATAAATATACTATTATTATTATTTTTATTATATATTTATTATTGGTGCAACAATGTCACATACACCATGAATATTCATATCTGACAAGGGACATCGTGGTCTCTAATCCAATAGTTTAAATAATTGTATTTGTAAAAGCTAAAGCATCTCAACCAACATACATGTAGTGTGTATCATACCTTACAGTGAGTACTCTTAAATTGCGTGTAATCTATACAACATAATCTCAGGGGCAGAATCAAATGATAAAATTTAAGTTTATGAGAAATGCTTCTGCAAAATTCCCATTATCCTCTCGTAAGCTCACTAATTTTGTTGCCATGTTTTATGAATGTCGACTGTCACAGGAGATCTATAGTACTTCCTTGATTACAATTGAATTTGCTTTGCAATAGGAACTCGTCTCTTGTACAAGTAAATCATAGCAAATGTTTTTGCAAAGGCATTTCCATAATGAGTAATATAAATTTGGACAAAATAGAAAACTTAAAGCATTATTTGAATAATACTTAGTATTGCATATCAAACAGACCAATATGCTACAATGTAATGTTGACAAGAAATGGTAAATATTTTAGATATCTATATGAACATATTCATTAAACATTGTATTTTTTTGATACGTGTAATAATAACGATGAATATAAATGAAAATTATCTTACATGTTTGCACCCGTTGTGAAATGTTTTTTTGTAGTGATAATTAAACAAATTACTGTAGGGTCGCAGCAACTCTACATAACTAGAAGGTTGACAAACATATATTCTTCATAAACAAGGATGTTAACTTGATATCTCTTTGATAATTTGACATTATATCACTTATAATCCTGATCAAGGACAGAGAGGATGAATAAACACATTCCCAAGACAAAGACCATGTTGCATTAAAAAGGCGTTACAGTTACAGCCAACATGTATCATTCAAAAAAAAAAATAATACATGCACCTTTAGTAGATTTATATATAACATTTAAATGTAGTGAAAACGCTCGTATGTACGATTACTGGATACCTTCTCTCATTAAAAAATATGTTCTCTTTTAAATATCCTTCCAATCTATCGCATATTAACAAAACCGTAATTTACATACAAAAACAACTGTCATGGTTTTGGTGCACAATATAATATAATGATCCAGTAAATGGATTCTAAACGAGGTTTCTAATGTTGTAATTCACAAAACTATTACACTAAAACGAGCAACGGCTGCTAAAGCTGTCAGTGATCTTTCTATTGTTGGCACTTTGTTTCATTAAACAGCTAAAACAGCTCCTCATTAATTTTAAACTTCTTTTAAAAAACTAAAATTGTAGATTTGGAATGAGATAGACGGTATCAAATCTCCTGAAAGTTCAATCTCAAGTGATAGATGACTTCAAGGTTTTTCTGCACTGAAACTTCGTGAACCTATAAAGACATGGGGGTTTTCAAGGTACATTTACAATTTATGTCCATTTGAAATGTTAATGCACTAGTCTTATATGCTCTGTTTCTGAATATTTTAGTGCTAGTATATAATTTGTGTATGTTTTTATCAGTTTTGATGCATATTCTACTAAGGTTTGAGAACAATATCTTTCTCATTCTCATTCTCCTTCATAGTTTTATTGTCATTACTTCATCATTAACAATGACGTAAAGCCGCAGTAGCACGTTTTTGCATTTTCAATTAACTTCCATTCAAATGAATGCATGTTAGCTTCCCAGGTTAGGACATTGATCCTAACAACTGTATTACATGTACATACAAATAAATAAATAAAAATAAATAAATAATAAAAACACAAATGAAACATTGATTCACCATCACATGAAGATGTGGTTCTGTTTAGTTACAGAATTGTCTGTACAATTTGCAAAACGAACTGTTAAATCGTGAAACATTATTATATAGTAAAATGTACTTTTGATTAGAGTAACCATTAGAACTGACAGTGCAAATTTAGGACTTATTGTAAGAAACATACTAAAAGGATCACTGAAATGGTTCAATCTCTTTTGACTACCATTTAAAGCTACTGAAATTATATTCATCACGTTATCCAGACAAAAGTAGTCTTCTACTTAAAGACTCCAAATTGATCACGAATTCCGGTTGTATCCTGAACTCCTCGTACCATAAAGGCACCTTCACAAGGCGACAGTTGTCAGGAGAATATCGAACTTTTCCATTCATTAACAATATGCGAAGGCTGACTTCGTTTTTCAAATAGACATTGTCCAGTATCGGAACCAATATGTGTCACTTGTTGAGAGCTTTGACAAGTCAGCCTATCCCTGGTCGCTCATGAAAATAATACACCATAGCCATTTTCTTGATTAGTCTCAATGAGCACGAAGGTGCCACAGCAACTTTAAGACGGCCCCACGAGGACTTGGCTAAGAGGAGGAGTACACGCAATGAAACATATAAAGGCCGTCATGACACTCTCACGTTTATTTAGATCTAAGGGCTTGAGTCCAATTGCAAGTGAGTACTTATGAGAGCATTTAGATACACGTGTGCACTAATTACACAAGACACATTGACGTTGGATTTAAGTATTGCTTGTAATCTAACTCAGTCATTTGATTGATTTCTCCAGACGAGTCTTAAACTTTTCATGACATGAGGAGTTAAACGGCATTACATTTTTGTTATGTGTTTAGCCTGGATAGTAACCAAAACAAACGTGTAATCAATTTGGTCAAATATCATTAATAAACTTTATTTCATTACGATTTGATTGTTCCTGTACACAATCTATTGCAAACTTATTAGTTTGAGTAGGGACGCTTTTGTTGTATTAGATGTAACATGCAACTTAACTTATTATCTTCTCACAGTGGCACAATACATAACTTTGTATTTGTTCATAATTCAAATACGCTTACCCTTATATGAGATCAAGGGCACTGTAGACATATTTCATTAGATCAAGTGATAAAATGTGATTTGATTGTTGTATTTTACCAAATATGATGTCGATTTCGATAACAATTCTGTTTAACATGTGTGATGTATGTAAGGAGTCCACTCAGGAGAATCCCGCCAGGGGCACGGCAACTTTATCGTCTGTAGAGAACTGTTCTACACGCAGTCAGGTTTGGGTGCAATGCTACACTGAATTTCAGCGTAGTACCACCCATGGTTCGCTAGTTCCAGCCGCTGCTCGCAGGTGTCACCGCAGTGCATAGCCACATGGCGCTGCGGGCTTTCTCCCTGCCATAATACTAGCAGCCGCGATATAAGTGAAATAATCTTGAAAGCGGCGTAAAACCCCAACTCACTCACTCACTCCACTCAGGATATCAGAGACATTTTTAAAACAAAAGTGCTCGTGAATTTAATAGGCATGTGCTTACAACAGTTACCCTATGATAGCAGTCAACATTCAAACAACGATATGGCTATCATAACACATGTTTTGGTTTTCTTTTCCATTCGCCACTTATGACTGCAATAGTGTCCAAGTGGTGTTACAAAATAACTGACTCACTCACACTTCTGCTTCAGAACCAAAACGTCCTAAAAAGCTGAAATCTTATTGCCAATATCGATTATCATTGTAGTTTCTGGCTCTTAACAAGAGCTATTAAAACCACGCTCTAAACCCTGTATATCAGTTCGTCAGAGTGTAATGAAAGCCTTTAGAAATTAATGGGAACGTTGTTTTCGAGCTTCTCGGCCAATATAGGTTATACATGTAAATTGAAAATTGAGACTTTGAAAGGCCTAGAAAGCTTAAATCGTGTTCCACTAGACATTATAATTGTTTATGTGTTACCTCTTCTATAGGCTTTACATTGTCAACATCCTGAAGAGCAACAGAGCCCATGGCCCTATCTGTATACCATATTGAGGCGAGACTTTTCTGTCTGTGTCTCTTTGCATTGTTCACTTCTATGTTGGAGCATATCGACACCGCAGCACCTTCTCTTTCAGTATTTTTATTGACATATTCATACTTTTGTGAGCATTTTCATATTACATTTTTTCTTAAGTTTGCATAACTACATGTAGTCATGCCATTTTATTATCGAATATTTGTGCTGAATTTTATGTCCAATATTGAGATATCGACAGGTTTACTCTAATGCTCTGCAACTATACCATAGCTTCATAATAAAGCCAGTTTATAGCTGTGGTAATAGCTGGATCTCCATCATACCAATATTGCTTCTTTAGTTATGGACGATTTAGGGTCACATCGTAATATATCATTATTAACTGTTATCAACTCTCGATGACGTACAAAGCAACAACTCGGCATATTTGGTACATCAACATGTCCAGGGAGATGATTATGAATTTTAGATCATTTCATATCAGGTATGTAAGTTAATAGTTCACACAAACGCCTGTCTGTATCTACAGATTACATCTTAAATGCTCTCTTCATAATTCAGGGTGAAAAACTTCCCATTTAATACCAAAGACATGTAAGTTTTAAATATGACTTCCATCTTGACAAAAATTAACACCAAATCACATTATTGACTGTCAACAGAGGACGTACTGAAATACAAATTATTCGAATTTATTTTACGTATATCTGAACACATGAAATTCGTTCAAAAGAAAGGTTAATCAAAATTCAAAATTTAATTTATTATTGCAAATGTTTGAAAGATAGGGAATATAATGCCTGTCAAACCAACTAAACATGTCTAATGCTTTTCGGAAAAAAAATAACCATAAGGTAGTTGTTGCATAATTCAACACCATGA
The DNA here is from genome assembly GCA_936450465.1 of Gibbula magus. NCBI lineage: Eukaryota > Metazoa > Mollusca > Gastropoda > Trochida > Trochidae > Gibbula > Gibbula magus. The sequence goes on from OW388294.1 coordinate 5,606,146, forward strand.
CACCATGACATCCAACAGTTCTTCCAGTCCTCTAGTACAATTAAGTATCTGTACATAGTGCAACACTTCGTATCGTGCATGTATGTGCTGTTATATAAACACATTGCAAACACGTTCCGTCCTGCATCTGTCCTTCAGAGTGATCTGTGACAAGTTGATCAGCTTCTCATCATATCAATGAATTTGTCACGCCACTGTTGTTGATGGTCTCATGATGACCCGTCCACTATCTGACCATCTTGCCACGTGACCAGGAGGTCACATCTGTCCAGCACAATGAAGAGGACAAGGAGGTGTTTTGTTCATTTCATGAGCCAACGATAGCATTGAGAACAATAATGGCTTCAGGCAAAGATCAGTTACCCTTTGTCTGTAATAGGATAAGCGTATGACTTATGTTTGGACACCATAATTACAACAGACTGACAGGTTTATTTAGCAAGGCTACCTTGTGTGTTTGATGAGGATATTATGTTTCTATTAACGTGGCCATTGACATGTTTATTAGGGGGATTATTTTCATCATGTTTACTGTATTGTGGATAGTTCGTGGAAACTTAATTGAATCATGAATCATTATAAAGCTTGTAATGTTTTATGTATGACCAATATATATTATATATTAATATTATTGTATAAATATCAATAATATACTACAAGAAAACAATTGTTTATAATTGATGGAAAGAATTAAATGGACACCCAGTATTTTGTCCCATGTGCAAAACGTTATAAATTGTTTTAATGTAGCGAGAAATACTGACTGTTGTCATAAATTACCGTTTTAATGCTAGGCGATTCTGTATAATGAAGACATATACATGTTAGGGTGACAGAAAGGTGAAAAAAACTGGAAAATAACAGTGGCTGAAGAACGTCAATTAGTCAAACTTAATTTTAGATACTTGTCTACGTAGCAAATATTTGTGAAAAGAAGTCTCATAAAAAAAACGTTGACTTGTTGTATTTCTCAATCAAGAATTGGTATTTCTTCGACGATTCAAAGTGGATCTTAATGAAAAGCTGCAAAGGGGGTATAATTATACATGTATGTTGTACACGAACATTAAAAACTGAACTTCATAAAGATGATTCAGCTATATCTTGTATCTGTAGACATTAATTGTACACTACAGGTTTAACATACCGTATTGCCTCTAATAGAACCCGGAGGGTAAGGGGTGCTGAGGTAAATACAACCCGGGTCTCCAATAGAACCCGGGTCTCGAATAGTGCCCGGGTCTTAATAAGAACCCGGGTTTTACGTAACAACTGAATACCCCGTGTTGCAATATAAAATAGTTATACCCTCGTTTTGAGGAGAAATATTGGTGTGACCGTGTGAGATTCAGCATAACAGGTTCATGATAACAAATATCCACCTTGTTCAGTTAATTTCCCTTTAACAATAATTGACCCCAAGAAGGTTATAAAAGTCAATTTATGTCTGAAGAAATATAACCCGGCCGCCAATACAACCCGAGTCTCTAATAGAAACCGGGGGATAAGGGGGTGCTGAATGAAATAGGACCCCGGGGTTGTATTAGAGGAAATACGGTATTAAGTCTCAATCAATCATTTTATTCTCTAGAAAACATCGCTGTTGAGCACAAGAGTTCATTAGATGAGCTTCCTTTTGTTGACATGATAAATAAGCCAGATTTACAAACAATATTAACGTTGATCATGAGTTTGTACTAAAGTTATTTATTAAAATGTGACACCATGATCTCATTATACACTGGTATATGATACTGAACAATTAATGTGGTTTTTTTTATTTTATAAAGATACATATAGTTTATTCTTTTGCTTAAAAGACCCGTCATATTCATTTAAAAATGAATGGAAAGATACTGATATTTGTGTTTACTCATGTAACAATATACAGTATTCAGGCACGGATGTCCCAAGCATTGTCCTTTACCCTGTCTATTTGAGTTGCTCATATTCCTTGGATATCCCAATCATATTATTGAATGTATTCCTCTGCTTCAAGTGGACAGCTAAGCGGAAACGTGTAACTATACAGCCAATAGATGTACATGTAGGTTGGAATAGGAGTCGAATGTGATTGGTAATGCATGGACAATTAAACATGAGTGAAGGTCCTTATTGATGGTAAATTATTGAGAAATGTTAACAGATAATGTAAAGAAGCATATACAATTTCACTTAGTTTACCACTTAGGTTTGCCACAGCAATCTGATCTGTGCAAACAGAGCGCTGTTCTTTGCCCCGTTCCATTCCAAAAGGTGTTATGGTGATAATTGCATTACTGAGTTAAACTACTGTGACTACATCTTGTTAATCTAATTAGCTTTATCTGTTAATGAATCAGAAGTAATTATTACATGCCAGTTGCAGGTTAATGTGACACAGAGAGCGCCAACACAGAGATCACAGACTATCCCGGCCTCTAGTCAAGCTTGTCAGTCGTTTAATGAAGGGGAATTAATAATTCGTGATTTGTCATTGTGTGTAGTTGAAGCAATGAAACATGTAATTGTTCTTCAGCACCTCATAGCAGTGTATGATCTTCAATAATTGTGGACTACCCTTTCTAGATCTGTGGTGATGTTATTTTTTCACAATTGCTGATTCGGGCCTAGTTTCGAGAGGTCCTTTTAGGGCTCAAACAGTCGTAGACCTACAGCAATGTAAGTTTATGAATAATGTTAGCTTATTAGTAAGAGATCTTCGTCGTTAAAGGGGCAGTAGCACGTTTTTTGCCAAATTTATTTTTTCAAATTTCCTATTTATAATGATAGTTTGTGCCATTTAAATTTACTTTAGAGGGTAAAGCATCCTATTACACAAACCAATTGTCCGTAGTAGAGTTAAGGGTGTTGCGTATAAAGCAAAAATTGCATGGCGGCCATTTTATTGTGAACACAATTTATTATTTCGAATGACAAAAACGATCCCCATTGCTTTACGGAACCATGTACACCCATTTTAAACTTGATTTTCCAAAGACAGAAGGGTGTTTTATGATTTGTGAAATTATTTTTTAAATACATTTCATAGACTTATTTGAGCGAAAAAACGAGCTTCTGCCCCTTTAAAGGAAGGCGAGCTTTGTTTCATCATGTTTTTTCATTGTGAGATACTACAAGTGAATACTTTGGTTCGTGTTTTAAACAGTTGTGTGTGTATGCAAGTCATACCAGGCTAGATTAAACACTCACAGCAATATTGAAGGATGAGCCACGAGGTTCAGTATTACGACCCGGAAAATATTTACACACAATTTTGAATTGGTTGTTTCGCTGGTGATTGGTGTCAGAGGATATTTGACGGATACTGTTTACTTTGGTAACTTGCATTGCGAAGCTACTTTTTGATAAATTAGTAAAGTATATATGTCCACAAAATTCCGAGATTTAATCATATCATAAGTGTGTGAAACATTTATCAAATAAAAAATGTCTTCAAATGGTGCAGTGTTGAAGCGACTGAAATCAATGAAAATCATTAAATCTTAATGCAATTACGACCGCTGATAATTTAATTAGTAAAGTTACGTTCAAGTAAAGACAAAGACTTCTCTTAAGTGACGAAATCAGTCGTTGCAATGAGGCTAATTCGGTTGCTATGCATATTTTATGTCTTTCACAGCAAAAATCTATTCACATGATGGAATAATTAAGTGGCGGAGGAATGTCATCACCGAAAGCAATTTAAAATCGTATTGATTAATGAAGAACATGTTGAAAACATGCGTTGCAAATAATGTTTTGAAGACAGAAACCTTACCTTACTTTTCACTGGGTAACGTTAGTATTGAAATGTACCTAAAGGTGATATTCAATAATAAGTGAGGATTAATTTGTTTGCATCACTGCATGTCAAGTACTTGGTTTCTAAGACTGTAAGATCTTAGATCTCAACCTGTCCGCATTGATATTACAAACATGATGCCTGCTCTCAGAATATAGGTGTGCCCTGTTCTTAAAGAGATAATTTGAGTATTCATTGATATAATCCATGTAAATACCCATCATTCACATCCTTTAAACAGCAAAATACATATTGTAAATGAATTAGAAACACTCTTATTTCATTTTTAAAATGACGCAGCCAACACATTAAGTTGATTGGGATTAGTCTCTGAATACCTGAGCATATCTGATGGATAAATTTGTTGAATGCATCTTCCAAAGTGTTTCAAACTTGAACAAGCAGAAAGTGACTACACCAGCCACAAATGGGAGTGTAACATTCTATTGATTAACATGGGCGACAACTACGCACATAAACATGCGCTTCTCGTTTGCGAACTCCATTCATGTTCTAAAGATGTCCATAAAGTTTGGCTATCCTATTTTAAACAGTTTTTTTTTTTACCAAACACAACAGTTTTAAAGGCAATAATTCTGCAAGAACATAACCATGCTTCTCATTTTCAACTCCAACAAAGTATTAAAGGTGTTTTTGTCCTTAAGCCAAACACCAAAGTTGGTCATCCCAGCCTCGACAGTGTATAAGAAAAGTTGTCCCTTTTGACGATACCAAGGACAGTCCCAAGAACAATATGGAACAAGGGCAAATAACTCCAAGAAAGGTTATCACGTGCTTATTTTAATACTTCATCGGGTAATAATGATTAAGCTACCCACCAAATTTGGTTATTCTGGCTCTTAGAAATACTGTCCCCTTTATGTTGGGCTGGTTTCGTGACGGAGGATAAAAAGTAGAAACCAAAGAAGAAAGTTTTGCAAAGCGAAAATCCTTCGTGATGGGAAACATATGTTTTCCTCCTTCTTGCCAGTCGGCTCAGAAAATACTTCCTCTTTAATGTTCAACCAAGGGAAAACAGTAAATATAAGCTAAATTGTCAAAGTGAGAACATACATGTAAATAGAGACATCGATGGCTATATCAGATTGTTTAAAGAACTCCGTACAAGCCACTGTAATGTTTGTTGAACGCTGCATGGATGGTATTGATGGTTATAATATCATCGGACTTTGTTACTGTCTTAACCAGCCTCATTTGTTTTCATTTGTTTTCTGACTCCAACGACTTGACAACCTCGTACTTCAGCTGCCCATAAGTTAAACCGCAAAACCGAATTACGTCTCCCTTTTGTCTGCGGACATTTGCTTTATGTACGTGTCATGGATTCCCCTTATTTGTGAGAGTTAGAAAGTATTGCTTAAAAGTAAAGACTAGTGTTCTCTGCCTTGTCTCAATAGTTTGACATTTACAGAACCATATGACTGCATATATATATTATAGTGAATATCATTGAGCAGCATAAGTTATGATTATTATCAACGCAGAAGTATTGATGTCCTGTGTACTGCAGTCCTAATCTGTTTCTTTTGTATATGTGGTGTCTAATGTGTACAGGTATTTCATTTTAACTGTTCCATTGAATCATTAGCTGTGTGAATGCTGAATGAGAGGTTAATGCAAACATGCAATCAATCTGAAGAGACACAACTTGTTTCTCAATTGACAACTTTATTCTGTCTGATTGGCTACTGATTACTCAATAAAACAATGACTATTGTTATGGCTCTCTCAAGCATGTTTTAGTTTAAACATATTTTATTCAATAAGAAAAGGATCAGGAACAAGTTCTCCAACTTAGAACACCTTCTCCTTGGTATGTACATAGATAATTTACATTATTACAAATAAAGATGACAGAAAATGGACAAGAAAGGAGAGAAAGCCAAAAAGGCTGACATAGATTATTACTAATATAATATGCTATACAAATCGTTTAGTTTCACTGATAAATAATTGCACTGATTTAAACACATTTGTATTTTGACATGGTGATAGGTCTGCACTTCCTTCTAGCATAATTGTAAGGTTAACTGGAATACGCGCTGATGTACAAATGCGCTCTAAAGCCAACATAAGATTCACTCTTTGTTGTTTGTACAAAGGACATTCAAACAAGTAGTGATAAGAATTCTCAACAGGATAACCACATGCACAGCTGGGATGACTTTTAATTCCAACTTTATATAAGTCAAAGTCTCAAGCATGTTGCAGGCATACACAAGTTTGAATTGTTATATGCTTATCGCGATGCAGAGCAGAGCAGGTATTAATGACTAAATTGTCAGAGGGTTGCTGCTGGATATTGAACGTTACAAAACTATGTTTTATATTCGATACACAAGTCATTTGTTTTAGCTGTACAAATCCGTATTTGTCTAGTGTGTACGGCTCCTAATTCTATTGATAAAATTACAGGAAATACTAAAAAAAAGTATGGATTTTTTCACAGTAAATCAAATTCGGATACATTGTTGCCCGTACACACAAACACGGGGCTCCAGTCTCTCTAGATTGAATTTCCCAAACAACTGATCATCTGATGCAGACACTACTGGATATTTCCAATGGCCATGGATACAGGTAACTTTTTTTTGTTACAACTCACTATCATATCGTATCATCTAGTCAATGTTTAACAGTACAGTTTCAAGTATATTGAGCAGCATATTGCTTAAATGGTTCATTATGACATGAACTTATTATTCGAGCGTCAAATCCAAGCAGCCACATTAAGGATCAGATCAGGCAGAAGTTTATGTAATCAAGCCTATTAAAGAACCACCAGTGAGTTATAGTGGATGCATGGATTTTAATTGAATGCCATGATTCGAGTAAACGGTCATATTTTGAAAACCGACTGCGGCTGTTGTAATAGAGAGGATGTAATTTTAGCTTTAGCAATGAATCACGCCTTCTATACAATTGAATTTGCCTTTTCCCAAACAATTAATCATTTGGAGAGATGTGTTCAATGTAGAATATGCATTCAAAGAATCTTTTCTCGTCAAACCTGTAAAAATAACTGTGAAGGATTTGCGATTTCATAAATCCATACACATGATACTCGATTTGTTCGACTTAAGATATTTAACACAGTTATCATTTCATGGTAACCATTATTTCCCTATCTAGGTCACGAGCAACAGTGTTGGTTTGTCATAAACATGAATGATAAACGTTTAAAGATTGCACTGACATTTGAAAGTAAAAAATGGCATGTTGATTTATCATGATAAATAAAATTATTTAAAACATGTGATTCTCTACAGTTTATGAAAGAGCTATCTATCAAGGCAGTAGGATGCACTTTCGATGATGGTTGAAACAAGTGATAGTCAACACAGAAACACAAAAATATATTTATCTAAGGAAAAGCATGATTTTATTTTTATTTTTATGATTTTATTCCCAAGAAGCGGATGTGTACACGCTTAATGACAATGTTTACAGATAATGGTACAAGCAGAGTAAAAAAAGATTGTTTTTAATAGTATGTCATGTCAACTTAAATACAATCTTCATACACTATAATATTGTCGAATCATTGTAAACAATTGTTTCTTCCAGCACATCGTAAATAACCAGAATGAATGGAGAATAAAGATGAATACAGGAGCACAACATATCCAGCATCTCGAAAAGCCCCAGTTAAAGAAATATATAAAATTTAGATAAATGCCTTACCTTGGACAAGTGACTTCTGAAGTGTGCCCGATTCCCCCAGCAGTTCAACTGGGTACCATTTTTGAAAGTGAAGGGAATGTGAGAGCTAACCTTAAAAGGTGCTCCAATTGGCACCTAGGTTGTATCCCCCCAGTTTGTTGAGAATTAAAAAGATGGGCTGTTGGTCCATACACCAGGGTAATAATGTATTTATGCTTTGAGAATGAGTTGTGTGGAATTTATTGTGGTATCCTCATTATTAACATTATCAAACATCATTGTTGAATCTGCAATTAAACCGGTATAGATTTTTTACAAACGTTTAACAATAACAACGAATAATGGAGTCTATTTATTATAAATTTCGCAATTTAAGGGGTGTTTTTATCAGTAAATACAATTAAAAAATGCAAGACATGTTCAGTGCATTTTGAACCAAATGTTTAGTCTTGACTAAACTTATTTACACCATATACATAATACAGCATCATAGTCACCAAGCATAACACTAGTTCACAAGAAATATAATTATAGTATTTAATATATAATGTACTTAATGTTCCAACATACGATATTATCTTCTTGCCAAATTGAAAATATAATTATCGTCTGCAGGTATTTACAAAGTATACATGAGGTAAAAGCGTCACGGTAGTGTGTAATAATTGCAAAATGATACCATGGTAAAGTAGCCCAGAATGTTATTTGGTATAAAATTCACAGGTTGATGGTTATCCACTGTCATTTTCATGTTTATGATAGTATATATCGGTCACATGCCCTTGTTTAATCCAATCAGCAGAAACATATCACTTAAATTTAAAATTGATTCTGCAGTCGGTTTAAACTGTATCAAAGTGATATACTTTCCCTCAAGAATATACACAATATATACATCGTATACAACGTGACTGATTGCAACGGAATCAAGATCATTAAAAATGTTTTATCTATACCAAAATCAAGCACTCAATCCCAATAATCACTGATTATAATTACATACAAAACGCTACTTTTGAAACGAAAATTTTGGTTACTAAACCAGTACATAGCCAAATTTATATTAAGATGTCTATCAAAACCTTATCAAGATGCAATAGAGAAACATCAATGTTTATTGTAATCAAGACGAACACAAACCGCACATGGACTTACGAAATAATTTGTTACAACGAGGTTAGTTTGGCTGTAGTGAATATCAGGTTTGACACGAGCACTCTGTTCATGTGATTGAATAGTTCCATGGTAAATCTCGGACATTATCCTTGGAAACTACATCTTTATCTCATTTATTTAATGACATGGTCTTAAGCTTTAATACGAATATACTTCTCCAAATAGCCTCATTATAACACTTTTAGCAACCGATGAGGCTATTTATATATTTGATTAACAAAAATTTCATTTATATCAGGACTGACTGTCAGGACATGATAAACCTCAGCAGTAAAACATTACATTGAGTTACATATTTCACAAGCAGTCTGTATTTGGCAGCTTCTCTCCAGGTGAAGATAGTCATTTCTTCACATCGGAATTCTATACTTCTAATTGGTGAAACCTCAGAATATAGGGAGTTTTTTTAGAGAACAACGTGTATCACAACTTGATGTATATCAAAGAGGTAGTGCTCATGTAAATTGGAATAATTTTGTATGATTTACGTATGTACATGTAGGATTTTATAATGTAGTAATTAAACTTGTTGCCTTGGTTTATCTGGTGCTAAAGAAAACGAGTTGATAACACGATATGGTATATCTCTTTTATGCTTAGAAATATATTGAATATAGTTCATTCTACAGTCACAAAAAGGGGGATTGTAAACACTGTTTAAAGTCTACTAACGTATATCCGCTGTTAGGCTTTGGAAATGTTAAAAAAATGTCGAAATGTTTTAAAACCAAAGTATCTATCACGAACAGGAAAATAGCTGAAATGTTACTTCTTTACTTAACTCTTTTGCACATGTTTGATTTAATAAAAGGTTTTCTTAAATGGTGTGTCATTTCAACATTATACCATCAAACTATAGAAATATGAAATATGTTAATTGTAATCTGCTGTGTCAAATCTACGTTCGTAAAATATCTATTTCTAACCAAATGATACATAACACTTATAAGATGTCATTTCTTCCAGAAGTCGGATTACCAGCTGAACAGAGAGAACCCCTGTCAAAAATGTTAACCTGAACTGTCCTTAGATATCCTCAGTTTATTTAACTTGCATTCAAAATATACATCATCGTCAAAGTATATGAACGTCTTATATCTCAACCAACATCTTTGCTTTGTTGTAAAGGTTTCGACGTCCTCTTTCCCAATGATATACATCAAACAGGCATTTGTGATAAAATAAATATACCTGGCGTATATTCTGATTTAGAGATATTCTTTGCTGTACGTTAATCATAGAAATACATGTCATTTAGATAGTAAACAAATTTAACATTGATACATTTGGGATGCCAATACCTTGCCACACCTCGTTGTCGTGGTAAGGTGTTGGTATGGCCAGTGCTGACAATAGTTGCCTTACTCTGGGGGTGTGGGTTCGAATCCCGCATGGGCAATGGACAATAATTTGTACTTTTGAAGGCAGTGTTATCCAAAATGTAATCCCAAATCAATTCCTTGCTTAATTAACTTCTGTTTCATGATAATTTATGGTTAGAGAATATCCGATATCTGTTTAAAATAATAAACAATACTTACATTCAATGAATATAATTTATTGACAATAGTAGTAATTAATTAAGATATTACTTACTTGAGTTGAAAGCCAATCAATGCTGTGGTGATGTAGTTCATCGCCAGTCTTGGATGTCTTTATTGTTGTCGTTATGATGGATTACAGGATTTCATTATCTACAGTCCCTGTACAACTGTGCATCATGTTAGGAAACAGTTGTAACAGTCCTGAGAAAGCTGATGCAATTTTTGTAACATTGCCAGCAGTAATCAGACATTGGAAATGCCTGCAACATTTCAAACTTAAATTTTGACACTTGAAATCTTGTGGGATATTTTATTTCGGAAATCAATATAAATGTATATAATTATGTTTTGTTGCACACACTGGACTTAATACTAACCAAACTGGTATTGGATAGCGATCTCCCAGACAACTCAGATATACCTGTGTCAACACATCTTATCACATTCCGTTCCCAAAGCATTTTTCCCTTAAGTTTTTCCAACATAACCACTGTTCCTTATTGGTTGAATTGCAGTTACTTTGTTATCAGCGACGCCGTTGCAAAAAATGACATTTGTTAATGATACGTCAACATAGTATTTTTGGAAACAAAAACATAGTATAAACTTTTACTTGTATAACGTGTATGACTCGATGTAAGCTGTTCGAATTTGTGTGACAATTAACCATATACATAAAGAAGACCAAAATCAGAGCAATAAGTTTGTCTGTATTCATTACATTTGGGAGAGGTATTAAGATAGGCTGCTAGCCTGTTTCTTCCTTTTGAAATTAAAATTGTTTAAACCACATCAGACATATTCGCAGGACATATGCTATTTAAACATATTCTTTTAGAACAAGTAAAGACTACGTAACAGGTTGATATAGTTTACATGAGATGTGCTTTCATCTGATCCAAAACAGGATATTATATGTTATAGCCTTTTCGCCTATAGGGCATGTTGCTAGAAACGAGAAGTAATGCTCTTTTAGAACAGAGGATGCGAGTGTCTGCCATGATCGTAGATTTAAGAGAAGAACAGTATTCATCTTCTAACTTATCGAACAATCTGTTTAAGCAAACATACATGTGAAGACATGCTTATGTTCGTAATATGGATAAATTTTCAGAAACCAATATGTTTGAAATCAAATGCGATTTAGAATTGTGATTTTTGCAATATTGCTGTTAAATTGGCTTTTTTTATTCTTTAGATCCATTTTATCATCACGGACAATCGTTAGATTGTCAATTTGACTGAGACATGTAACAGATTTCCAATTAAATGAATTATGTTTTCATCAGTCGCAAAAAGACGATGTATTTTCAAATGTGAATGTAATCCACTGTTCATACTTTACTTTGTTGAAAGCTGCTGTTTCATATCTTATTAAACATGTTTGAAACGCAAGTTGCATGAATGACTATGAGAGTGGATCGAAGCATGTGGTAGTCAACAACAGACTATTAAATGTGTTAAGTTTTGTCATACCATAAGAACTTTACTTCAGACTCTACTGAAACTTACTTACAGACTTTCAATCAACGGTGTTACACAAATTTCATCCATATGAGCAGTGACTGCATGGACTTTTAAAATCAAACTGGGTGGATGTATGGGTTTGCTCCATTAAGACGTTTATGAAACTAGTGGTTGGTATTGTTGTCTAACTAATTTTCGCTCGCTTGATACCAAACCATCCACTCATTTAATTACATAAATACGTTATTAAACGGGACGTCGTTTACTATTCTCTATATATTCAAATAGTAACCAAAATCTAAAGGGGCAGTGGCTAGTTGTTTTCGCTCAAATAAGTTGATGAAATATATTTGAAAAATAATGTCACTATTACCTAAAACACCCTTCTGCCCTCAGAAAATCAAGTTAAAAAATGAGTATACTTGTTTTGGTAAAGCCATGGGATCCGTTTTTGTAATTCAAATAAGAAAATGTGTTCACATTAAATTGGAAGCAATGCAAGTTTTGCTTTTTGTGTAGTAAGATGTTTTACCCTCTAAAGTAAATATAACTACCATAAACTATCATTATAAATGTGAAATTTGAAAACTTGTTTTGCAAAAATACGTGCTACAGCCCCTGTAATACTTGATAAAAGAGGTGATTGTGTTAAATGTGATCTTGATTTAAAAACATATATTGTTTTGAATGACCCTACACCATCCTTCAAGGGTAAATAAGGTTGAACAATTTGTTAAAGATAATTAGCAAGCATGAAATCTAATTGATATTGAAAACAGGGCTTGCGATATGCATGTAGGAGGAGGAACAGCTCATGGTTGCAACACTGTCTCAGCCTTCTTGCCATACATCAGAAAATAACTTAGAAGGTATGTATATGATATCTGGGAAACTGAGCGAGTTTGAGTAATATGGGACGTTTGAGAAACATTGTAGCAGTGGAACGTCATACAATTCCCAACGTTTTTAAAATAATCACAAAGGAAGAAAACAACGGTGCGATCATACACTGAAAGAAAGCCATACATGGTTGAAGGAGCCAATTACTAGCAACGTTTATGTTCTCTGCAAATTAAGTGATTTTTATTGACGGGAACAATGCCACCAGACAATTTAACCGTCTCAACCAGTCTCATTTGTCTTCTTGACTTACATTTCTACTTCAGCTGCCCGTAAGTTAGACCTCAATAAGTGTTCCTTTTGTCTGTGGAGAGGTACTGAAAATGCTGCAATGTCCCTGTCTTGCCATAGTTAAACATTATTATTCATATCTTTAGACTCATGTTCTCTGCATTGTCTTAAACAAGTGCATTAATATTGTTATTTTCAGAAGAATATAAATGATGATATAGAGGACAATGCCAATTGGTAGCATATGGTTGTACATATTTGTCAATTTCATGTTGATTTATTTTCAGATTGAATTTTCAAATATTAAGTCGTTAGAAGAATTTGGACGTGATTGTTAATAAACGCGACGAATATTAATCCTACAGCTATTTGTTCCAGTTAATAACGTCATATGTCAAATATTGTGATGTCATTTCTTTTTAAAATTACATATCCTGGAGATATCGCTTGACCTCGCACAAGTAATATATCTATGTTTCGGGTGATAAATATGAATTTGGAATTGAATTTGGTAGATTTAATGCTCGTATTAAACTTTTAAACAGAATTCTTTATGCTTCGTATCTTCGAATAACTCTCTGATAACACCACAAATGCAACAGAAATGCATTAAAGCTTAATGTGATTAAGACCGCTGATAAATTAATCAGCAGACTGAGGTTAAAGTAGATTAAACAACAACACTTTCTCGTCAAGTAACGAACGCATTCGTTGGAATGAGGCTAATATGATTGTAATGCATATTTCATGTGTTGACATTAAAACATTGTTCACATAGTTCATAAATCTCCGACATCACCGAGAAAAATATGTGTCTAATCTGTTTAAATCATGTAAGCAATGGCTTATTCAAACAAAATTGATAACCCTAATAAACAGAAAACATTTGAAGACTTACATGAAATGTTATTTCGGAGTTTCAACCATTTTTATTGTGTGTGCATTACCCGAAGTGAGAAGAAAGTATGTTCGACTTTGTAATGATAAAACTTCTGTATTGATAGAATATACTCAAAGCAACACTTTGGCAAAAAACTGATCACAAATGTTATGCCGTAGCATAGCTTTCCTCACTTGCAGCACAGTTATCAGAGAATACACCCGCATATCAATACTTGTTTGCCCTGACCTATTAAAGTTGAAGGACTTTTGATGTTCGTTATAGTTTCAGGACAAAGGGATATTGTATGTGGAGAGATGTATTGCAAAATACACGTGGCTACTTTATTACAATTCCATCTATTTTAAATGGTTAAACACCATTGTTAACACACAAACGATCTGTAGATTTGTGCAACTAACTCTGCCAGACATACATCATTTTGGAATTATTGTATCTGTAATCGAATATCAAATCAAGTGGGTTTTTTAATTACATGAAATAAAATTTGTAATGTATTTGGAGAAAGTTATTACTCTTTAATTGAATAGCCTTCAGCAACCGGTGAGTCATTCTTAATATACTGACTTCCAGACAATGTAAGACTAATTTGGGATACTGACATTTCCATACAAATAATATTGAATAGCATTTAGGATGAACAACCTCTTTACTGAATCTCTCATAATGGTCGTAACTTACTGCGTCAAAAATGAAGGTATAGGTGTGAAAATGAGGTTTGTATAAGCTGAACATATTGTGGTTGTTCATGAAATTTTAACATAGATAATGTATATGATTTATTTGTTTCCTCGAACAACAATCATTTTCATTGCAGGTATTTCAAAGGTTGATCTGCTTAGTTATAAACTCCCTTTATCTAGTCAAACGAGTTCATTAATTTGTTTAAAGTCATGAAAACATTTTTTTCTCCTTTATATAACCATATCAAATTCTTTATAAAAAAGCATAAAGTGCTATATTTACCATAGGTGAAGGAAAAATATTAAGCTCCACATTCAGAAGCTGAAACCTGTTAATTCTAATTTATCACATTTGAATTTGATAAATGTTTGCTGAAACATATTGTATACCTGATCGAATATGTACACACATTCCGTGATTGATTCTCAGCGACAAAAACAATGAATATCAGTTCCTTCCATCTTGGCCATAGAGAATTGGATTCACGACTGATGTCATTATTGATGCAAAACACAGAAGGACGGTGTTGCTGAAAGGAAGAAAAAGTGGTAAATGCAAATCTATGTCTACGCACAACGACTCCTCTTTACATCAGCTAACTAGTATCATTTCTAGAAGTTTGTGATATAGAACGGTATTTCGTCTGAGGGATAACTACTATAATTGTAGAGCAGATAAAGTGATATCAATATGAGCAATGCCGGTTGTACTGCATACCATATCTTAGTACTGGGTTCAACCTCTCGTCAGGTGGAATATCTCTGGAAATATTTATCAAATCAACTTCTGGTATGCGCATCAGTGATATACATTTCAGACATATTCATTAGTTTGAAAAAAATAATGTGAAACTGTTGAAGAATTGATTTCAAGGTACTGTCACTTTCAAATTGGAGCCAAGCGCTCTTAAGCCAAGGACCGTACATTGTAAGTTTTTAAATAAATTACCGAATTAGCCCAAAACATTCATGTGCATCACTGATCAATATCCAAAGCGGATGAAAACTACAATACCGCAACATACCGCGTAACTAAATTCATATATTGAATCTGAAACGCTCCCCAACAAGAATAATGAGTCAGAGAAGTTCACAATAACTATATCATATGACTATAAACAATAACTATATGACTATAAACAATAACTATATGACTATAAACAATAACTATATGACATTAAACAATAACTATATGACTGTAAACAATAGCTATATTACTATAAACAATAACTATATGACTATAAACAATACCTATATGACTATAAACAATAACTATATGACTATAAACAATAGCTATATGACTATAAACAATAACTATATGACTATAAACAATAAATATATGACTATAAACAATAACGTTACACTTCTTAAGTAAAACAATCACAATAACTATAAAACTATAAACAATAACGAAACACTTCTTAAGTAAAACAATCACAATAACTATATGACTATAAACAATAACGTTACACTTCTTAAGTAAAACAATTGGATAATGTAACACTTTAAGGGAATTCCGTTGTCGAAGAACTGAACGAAGCATAACAGATACCCAATGTAATTTAAAAATGAAGACGTAATTGACATTTGACATGGGAAATTGACACAAAACATGTGACAGAGAACACGTTGTGGGGCGTAACTGTATGGCACATGATCCTAAATACACCTCTTTAAAGATTCAAAAACGTCTCTCCGGTTCTTGTTATTTTGTAAAGTGAAATATTTCGATTTCCCTTCTTAGACAAATTGTTCAATGTTCAATTATATCCTACCTAAACAAGACTGATTTATCAACTTATACAATATTTCTATTAGTGAACCATTAGTATAAATAACAGAAATAATTCTCTTCATGGCATGTGTAATATTTAATTCACTATTTTGTGCATGTTTCTTTTAAGTTGAAACCAATCTTAGTCTGACTTTTAAATTATTACGAAACAAAAGTGGTAACGGGGAGCTCTCAGTCTCCTGTTCTAAACAGTCCCCATACGTTACTCTTACAGTGCCATTATAAACACAAACAAACCAGTAGTATGTTAGCTAGGGGAATGTCTCACCTCATATATGTGGTATACAAGGGAGAAATAATAATTCACATATCACCAAACTGTCAAAATGTTCTATTGTCTTCCGTTGTGTTTGCAACATACTTGTTTGCCTTATGTAATGCACACCTGCAGAGAATAAGCGGATGGACTATTAACGGTATGCCACGCTAATTCTTAAACTTACAACGGATTTCAATTATGTTGAAACGTTGAGGAATGAATGTAAACTTTTTACTTTCTGAACACAACACATATCAGTGTGGACGTATCGAAAGGAGCCTCTGAATGCAGTAGTGACAGATTATCGGATACATGACGTTAAGGTCAATTTCTTAACTGTTCGTGGATATAGAATGACAATGAATGAGATGAAACATCTTATTTCAGCTGGATAGACATCACTGGTGAATGTATTAGTATTATATATTATATATATCAATAAAATGGCCATGGTAAAATATACCATTATCAAAACAATCCAAATTGTATCGTCAGTTAAATTATCCAATCAACATAGTCTTACTTGTTCTGTCTTTGCTGTAGGTAAAATAAGAAAACTTAAAAATGAAACTTTTTAAAAAGCATAAAATCATAGCTCGTGTTTACTTGTGGGTACCATTCAGTTTGTACTTTGCCTTTGCCATTGATTAAATTGCTTCAACTTCGCATCATTATTTGCAATAAAAATGAAGAAATCATGAATACAATTTTTATTGATAGGAAGACATTAAGGACAAAAACGCGAGTCAATGCACTAAATAGATACCCACAAATAGTCGTAATGCTGTATCATATTGTACAGTCACTAAAACCAAGATAATGCTTGTTTCTAATGACATGGTTGAACGATGATTGTTGGAATGTGCCTGAGAATAATGAAAACACCTACATCCAAGATACACAATGATCTTTATTAGTAGATGTAAACGATCATATTGAACAGGAATACAAGTAATGATCAAGGACAATGTGTATGTTAAAGCTATCATTTCAGTAATAGAACTATATCACTTAGAGTATAAGAGTATGATTAGTTGTAGGATGATACGCTAGTTTAATAGTTTACATCATATATTCTATATCACTGCCCACATCATATCTCACAATCAATGATCATGAATTTATTGTGAACATTTCCTCGTGTATGCAGGTTGAACAATATGAATATTGAATTCTCTGTCCTTGGGCAACAATGTTCATTTAAAAGTAAAATCAAACTTTCAACATGTATTTATTCCAATTCCTAAAATAATATATTCTGATATTATATTCATATTTTAGACTTCAGCAATAAATAACAGTATTTTTTTTTATATTTCATATTTTAAACAATCTCTACCTGTGACAGGCAATGCACATGTTTTGACACAAAGGTGTTACTAGACAGATTCCAGTCTCAGGTTTAAAGCCGATCTCGTTCATTTCTCTGACAGTGTAATTATGAAGACTATTAAAACGAAACACGGAGCATCCAAGTCTTCCTGATATCCAATATTCAAATCCACAGTTCTCGAAACAGTGACATGAAGGATTTCATTTGTAGATGATGTTTTAAACATTTCTTAAATAATATTGAATTTGAATATGAAACTGTTTGTGCGTCTTCTTTGTAACACTTTGGAGATGAAACATGTTAAATCATGTTTTGAAACTGTTGTTACATGAACAACAAGGACATTTTACAGTTTTTTTTATTAAGCAGTGATTGTTTGTAATGTTCCAAGTTAGTCGTCATTTCAATAATATACGGGGTCATGAATTAATTGAATTAGGGAACATTTGATTAAACTAGGCTACGACAGTTCTGCAAGGATGATAATGCGATGGACAGAAGCGATGACTCCTGTGACGTCACTGGAATAATCTCATTATCGGCGATAATCATAATTCAACGCAATTGCGCAACATTTGGATTGTTAATTTTACGAACAAATCTTCAATAAAACAACTTAAATTGTCCTTATATCGAATTTTTAGATATCAAACTAGGTAATTCTATATATGATAAGTTACATATTTATTGCATAAACATGTGTTTTTGGCGATTAAAATCACCTCAGAGTGACTCTCGTCTATGTTTAATCACAGTCACGCCTCAAGGCTTGTCCCAAAAGCGGATCACCGTGCTGATTGCGGCATTGTTAAAATGAGTAAATTAAAATCGTCTTAATAATCAATTGCAATGGTATATTTTCTGGATATTATGCTCAATTGATTCCGATATACAATGTACGTAGAGGTAATAATCTGTCATTCTTGAGAAACATGCATTACAATTTTAACCAATATGACGCCTGATATCTTTCGAAGGCATTCACTGAATATGTTGTCCATTTCATATGTCTTGATAAAAGATTCTTACAATTACGAGGTCATGTTTCTTGGTATACTCGATACTGAATACGTATGCATACGAATCAGATTCTATATATTGTGTAATAGTTAATCATGCTGCCATGGCGGCACACGTTGTCAGTTATTACACAGAATATATTTGATACAAATCTTTTTAAAGGGGCAGTAGCACGTTTTTTTTCGCTCAAAAACGTCGATGAAATGTATTTGAAAAATAATTTCACAGAAAGTAAAACACCTTTCCTTCTTCGGAAAATCAAGATAAAATCGAGTCTACATGGCTCAGTAAAGCCATGGGAATCGTTTTTGTCATTCGAAATAATAAAATGTGTTCACTATAAAATGGCCGCCATGCAAGTTTTGCTTTATACGCAACACCATTATTACTACTTCGCATAATTGGTTTGTGTTTAACCTTCTCAACTAAATTCAAATGACTCAAACTATCATTATAAAAAGGAAATTTGAAAACATAAATTTTGCAAAAAACGTGCTACAGCCCCTTTAAAACTTATGATCGGGTAAAATGATATTGCAAACACTCAAGCACTGACTTTTGGAGGACAATCTAGTCATCTTTCATATATCAAACAACATTTTTGTGCAACGTTAAAATCTCTGAACATTGTTTGCAAAAGTCATAAATGAAAATATTAAGCATTTTTATTAAAGAAGTTTCATTTGATTAATGAAATTGTCAAGTTAACGTCAGATAACAGATGATTCAAAGTATTATGTTTTTACATGACAACCTAAAGGAGAACAGACTATCGACTCGGGCAACTCCCGTTCTCTATTCGAATTAGCGGAAGGAAGTATGAAGAACAGATGACCGGCATTACAACATAATATGAGTAGAATCACAAACAATCACTATAGATAGATATATCCATGTCAGTGTACATTTGTAGATTTGTAAAATGAAGGAGGGAGTTTTCACATGGAATTACGCTGTTAATGTAGAAATGAATGTACGAGTTCCTGACAAAGAATTGTTCAAAGAAGATTTGGTGTAGTAGTTAAATGTTCTATATTCTCTTTCTTTGACCCACCTCCAGCAACGTTCAGATGGCTGACAACCCCTAGTTGTGATGAGTATACATGGGAGTAACAAAATGTCCAATTAAAATCAAATATCTGCAATGTTAACTGACTTATAAGTTAATATAAGATTAACATACAGGTGATTTTCAAATATCAGGCCTACACTTAAAGAGCAGTAAACTGATATTAAATACGTTTTGAAAAAAGGCTGGCATTTATTTACCATATTGTGACCTTTGGAATCCGTATTAGCAGATTATCTTTTTCTAACCATTCTGTGAAATTAAACATGATTCAAGTGTTTGAAAAGTTCGCTTTGTATGATTAAACAAAAGGATTAAACAATGCTTCGGGCAAAGTCCAAAGCAATATAAAAAATAAACTATTATAATGTCTATGATCGAAATTGAAAAGAAAATATTGTACTTCTTCATGGTATTTTCCGATACTGATTTGTGTTAAAATGTACTACCAAATGAAATAATTGATATTTTGGAATCACAAGATCCATGTTAAAGAATCTGATTTTGCAGAAGTATCTTATCATAGCATTATAGTTCTTTAAATCGTTCGTCACATCGTACATACATTATGTATGCTACACGGCGTTTAAAAACATCATGTTAATAATGTTGCAAATGACAATTTCTTAATGTATTTATGACATTTTGGGCTTTAATTAATATTAATGTTAGATTAATATGACACCAAATTGTAAATTTGTTGTAGTATGACATTTTGGGCTTAAATTAATATTAATTTTAGATTAATATGACACCAAATTGTAAATTTGTTGAGAAAGAATTTGTTATTAGAATAATATCTATCCTTAGCTCTAAATTAAATCAAATCTAAATTTAAATTAATAATGACGTGAGCAATCACATTTGTAACCTATCAGGCCTGGAAAGCCCGGTGGGCTTATGGCATGGCATGGTGTCCGGCGTCCGTCCGTCCATCCGTCCATCCGTCTTTAAACTTTTCGCTTTTTAGACTTCCTCTCCAGAAGCAATAACTCTAGAGAGCTGAAATGTTATGTGCAGACTCCTTGGCATATGGGATGTAGATTTTGTGACCCCATGACCCCATGACCCCATGACCCCAAATAAGGTCACAGGGGTCACTACCTAAAAAAAACTATTTTAATCTTCTTCTCCAGTTCCAAAAGGTCTAGAGAGCTGAAAAGTTGTGTGCAGACTCCTTGCCCTTGGGGATTTTAAATTGTAGATTTGGTGACCCCATGGCCCCAAATAAGGTCACAGAGGTCACGACCTTAAAACCCAATTTCATCTTCCTCTCCAATTCCAAAAGTTCTAGAGAGCTGAAAAGTTGTGTGTAGGCTCCTTGGCCAATGAGGATTTTAAATTGTAGATTTGGCGACCCCATGACTCCAAATGAGGTCACAGGGGTCATGCCCTTAAAAACCTGTTTTCATCTTCTTCTCCAGTACCAAAAGGTCTAGAGAGTTGAAAAGTTGTGTGCAGACTCCCTTGCAAATGGGGATTCTAAATTGTAGATTTGGTGACCCCATGACCTCAAATAGGGTCACAGGGATCACGACCTCAAAAAACCTATTTTAATCTCATTCTCTTGTTCAAAAAGGTCTAAAGAGCTGAGTTACAATTTATAGATTTAGTCACAACCTTAAAAACATATTTTTGACTACTTTTCCAGAACCAAATTGTCTAGGGAACTGAAAACGTGTGTACAGACACCTTAGACAATGGGGATTCTAAATTGAAGAACCTATTGTTTTTACTTATTTTCCAACATGAACAGTTCTAGAACAAGCTGAGAACAATTTATTTGCAAACAATACTCATCCTGATGAGCTGCAGAGCCCATGGCTCTATTTTTTATATGTTACCTCAGGGCAAAATTAACGTGGTCAAGTTGATGAAACTAATTGCAATGATGCGAAACATCAGCCTATATTCATACATGCATTAATAAGGCAAATGACGTACATATACATGATTTGTAATAACGAGTGAGCAAAAGAAATGATTCAAAGTTTTCAAATAAAAAAACACGAGTGGAGAATAAATCATTTATAAGACAACCAGCTCTACACTCTGAGTCATTTGCTTGGTAAATATATCCATAGTATTAAGAATTAAATAATCCATTGAAGCAAGTTTTCTGCAATCCACTTAATTATAACCTCAGATTATTCATAACGTGTCATTCGTGTTAAAATAGAATCAAGTTTGCTGTCATTGTGAATGTAAATTTACAACAAAACACAGTCAAAATGTTATCAAAAGCTTCCACATGTAACCTGTAAAATGGCTCTCAAACGGAAGCAGCTGTTGATTATTTAGTTTCCGGGATTTTATTTTTTTCAAAGAAAACTTGAAAAGTGTTGAAATTGAATTTCTCTGTTCACATTGTCATTCAGCAGGACTTCGTTCTCTGCAAATTCGATAAACCAGAGCTGATCATGGAATTGAAACTGGAAACAAAACCAGAATTCCAATGAATTGACAACTTCTTGTGAAATACTTGAGGATGCTTCAATTACGCTTGAAACTCATCACTTAATTGAATCCAAAGCCATGATCAGATTTCTACAGAACGTTGAACAGAAAACAACTGAACAGCGGTATAATATTAGAAAGTATACACCTGCCACTCTGGTTGAATATTTATCAATGTATATTAGATATATTATTAACATATTTGTTTTTACATTTAGTCGTTATTGCAATATGTCGTGTCGTAACACGGGGTTATTGTGTATACAGGATTGTATTTGTTACATTTGAGTTTTTAGCTTTCATGTCAATTGAAATAGTTTACATAACGTTCATTGTAAACACTCATGTGAATGCAGTTATAAAGTGTTTTTAGCCCTGTTTATACGGCGAGCGTTTGCATATGAGTAAACCATTACACATATGCAAATGAGCAAAATTCGCCGTATGGACGCATTTGCACATATGTATATTTTACTACCGTAAGCATATATTTCACTACCGTAAGCAAATGTGCACCTAGTCAAGGGCAGGTGCAAATGTTTACTACCGTGAGTAAATATGGTATTTTCACTATTCTAGTAAAAGTTCGTCGTATACAGACATAGTGACTTCACACAGATTGGGAAACTATATTAGAGACCTTTAGAAACTCTTAATAGTGTTTTTTTTCAAAATCTCTATATCGAATTATCTCCTTCTTGCACGCGGTAACCATCTGACTCTGCGTTTTTCGTTATAATTAGGGCGATATAGTCAAACCAATGTTGACAGATAATACATTTATGTCATTTATTTAGTTTACATCTAAAACATATTAATTGGCATGTTTAGGAAATTCTCTATTCATATATTAGAT
Source organism: Gibbula magus (assembly GCA_936450465.1). NCBI lineage: Eukaryota > Metazoa > Mollusca > Gastropoda > Trochida > Trochidae > Gibbula > Gibbula magus. The sequence goes on from OW388294.1 coordinate 5,629,305, forward strand.
TAGTTGGAAACCCATTTGCTTAGGCAGAAATTAAACACGCATGAACGCATAGTAATTTTACTTTTACTCACGTGTATATATTACTACCATGAGCAATATTGCATATGTGCAAAGTTCGCCGTATAAACAGGGCTTAAGTGGATTCAACCAATGAGACCCGTGTAGGGACTTATCATTGATATCCTGTAACAAAGGGAACAAACATGTACATATCCTTTTTATTGTACCACATTTGTCTCATTTTTCCTCAAACAGATATCAGCGTAAGGACATACATAATCTTTAAAGCAGGAATATTGTTCTGCGTGAACGTAAAAGAAATTTTAAACATTAACTATGCCTACACTATCACTTTAATGTCAGGTTCTAGCTCAGTCTACATCTTGTGCGTTTCAAACATCTTAAACTAAATTCAAACAATTTTCAAAGTTTTCAAAGTAACAATAATAGGCAAATCAATTTTTACTTTATGTTTCAGCATGTTTGCTTTTGAAAGTGAAAGTATTAAATATGGTTAAGTAGTGTTCTATTCGTCTTGCGTAGACACACTGGAAAAGGTGGTAGTATAATAATAAAACTAGTGTTGCTAATTTCTTTGACTAAAGCTGGCTAAGCTAATAATTGAGACTTTGTTAATGAAGAGTGAATCATTAATTGGTTGCAGTTCAAGGTGAAACCCTTTCTTTGTAAAGTAGTATTTCTTTTCTAGCTCAACCAGACACATGTATGTATAATGAGGAATCACAAAAGCGTTGGATAACATATATTCCTGATTGATTGATATTCCTATTAAACACATGTTATATATATCGTAATAAAGATGGAAAGCAGAACGCAATGCTTTTCTTATATTTTAATAAATATCCACATTGGAAATAACATTCATTAACTGTACCTTAAGGTTTATTTGATAAAGCACTACAAGTAAAAAACATAGTGAATTTAATCACTGGTCTGGTTACATAGCACAATATTTCTTGACCCGGAATGTTATGAGTGCAGTGACTACACTAAATTATTGTTTAAAAGAAAGAAACACTTTTATTGTTCTGTTATTTGGAATTATGTGTTTCAGTCTGCACTGGGTGGAACTCAGTGGCTTTTGAGGGTTTTGCATATCAACCACACAGAGACAAAAAAAAATTGAACTAAATATTTCTCTGTCTATAAAGGCAGTAGAGCTAACGTTAGAGCAATAATTAAGAATGTGTTTTAACAATAATGCCTCCAGAAATCTTGTTTTTGAGTTTCAATTTCAATTCTGTCACAATTAAAGTGGATTTTAATTTCAAACGTATCGATGGTTAAAATAAAAACTCCATCGGAATTGATGTAAATCGTTTACTTAGGAAAAAGTATTGAAAGAGAATAATGCTAATCAGTTGGTGAATAAAAAAATGTCTAGAAATGTGATGAATTATATTTTTTATTATATTTAATTAATTATGAAGCTTTGAACGACGACAAAAAACAATCAGTAGATAAAATGGCTATCAATATGCCATATCAATCATTGTATATAGTAATGTAGTGTATGTGTATATTATTATATATATAAAAATAAAATACTTCAGACAACACTTGCTGTAGATATCATTTTAATGATGACTGTGCTCCTCTTCAGCTGCTTAATCGCCTTCATGATATCCTTAGCTTGTGCCATCTTCAGTCTTTCCACGTGGATTATAGATATGAAAAAGTTGAGGAAGGTCTCACGTGAAGTAAATGTATATAAAAATAAAATACTTCAGACAACACTTGCTGTAGATATCATTTTAATCATTATTATATATATATATATATATATATATATATATATATATATATATATATATATATATATATATATATATATATATATATATACTATTTTCAAACGTGATGAAACAATTAATGTAATTCAGATTCATGTTTTAATTTTCGTTGACGATTCAATTACCAATACACATTTATATTTACAGAAGCATGATCAGTTCATATGTGTAGTAGCTGCCAATTAGGGCTCTAGTTCACGTATGTTCTGGTTATCAGACCCAATAAAGGCTATAGAAGCACATCTTTCTTCCTATCTTCTTTATTAAAGTTTCCAAATTTGCGTTTGACATAATGGCCGCATCAAGTCAATGTCTGTTGTCCCGTTGTCGGTCATGACCACGACTTTGAATGTTGTACTTTCGTTATACTGACCTGATTGGTTATTTTCGCTTAAAGTTGACAATTCCCAGATAAATAATACCCTATAAATAATTCCTTGTCGATGAGAGCCTACGACCATGACATTAAGTGATTAATGGTGACATGTTTCGAATTCATGTACTCGAATATTTATAACAGTTTGAACAAACTTTACTGTTTCAAAGATCAATAGTTGCACCTTATTTACGTCTTTATTTACAAATGATAGTTAGATACTACATGTGATGATTTGAGCATTTATCATCAACGTAACATACAAAATGTCTCAACGCCAACTCACAACATTTCAAAAGAAATTCCAATAGTCATGAAATCTCATATCATACTAAAATTCGAAACGACATAAAAGTGCCTTATTGATATAGAGTATTCATCTCCTGCAAAATAATTTTAAGAATACAATGACATTTTTCATTCTAAAGTTGTCTCATATTATTATATAGTGTAACAAAAATTAACATTAATATGGCCTCATCGTTGAAATTTACTGCAATAAACTAACTGATACACATGTAATAATATTATGCTTAACTTCTAGATACATGATATCTTTACCAGACAAAATGTCACAGCTTACATAAACTGAAGAAAGCCTGTGTTGGTATTAAACATCTCATGGATTTATATATCTATCAACAGAAAGAGTGATTTTACCTGTGTACAGATCTGATGACTAATAAATATATATGATTATATTTAACAACATTAAGTATCATTATAATATCATCATATTTCTTCTGGTGTTTTCATGTCATTGATGCAGCATGTTACCTTATTCTTCTTCATGTTATTTTGTGCATCTTCAAAACCAGAAAAAAAGGTAGAAAACGGTCTCTTGTTTAACCCATTCTCATTAATTCATTTGACCGTGTCATTAAGCAGTCACATAAGAAAAACAACAGGAGTCGATTTACTTGATAGATGAAACAAACAGTTCTTATATCATAAGCCTCTCAAGATCACACTTTGATAAATAGAGAATACTAAACGACGTTCCGTTTAATAACATATTTATGAAACGAGTGAGTGGTTTGTATTCAACGAGCGAAAGCATCATAAATATGTTATTAAACGGAAACGAGTTTAGTATTTTATTTATTACTCACTGATTTAAATGCCTCTTAATTCCACAAACTCGTCGATAAATGGGACACACTCCACTGCGGCCGAGGCGCTGCGTTTTGACGTCATATGTTTGACATTATGATGTCACGTCAATCGAAAGTGCGCGATGTTATTACACTAAGTGTAATAACAAGGTAGATTTATTAAACTGATATTTTCAACGGGTGAGTAATAAATAGAGATGTGTTTCCGTATCATTAATATCATATTTTTGGAATAAAAATTGTATTATGCGAGCCTTTGGCGAGCATAATACATTATTTGTTATTCCAAATATATGATATTAATGATACGGAAACACAGGAGGTTAATAATCTCTTTATCATATTATGTCATTATTAAAATAAGCGTTTTGTTGTGAAAAAATGGTAAGAGAAATGACCCAGTTTTAGCGGAGTTATAGAAGGTACATCAAAGTGACGGCCATGACATCGGCTGTGAAGTGCCTAGAAATAGTTCTTAATCAAAACAATTAAAAACACGATGTGCGCGGTTCTTTAAAAAATAAACAATTGATCCTTGATTTCTTGTTCATGGAGATGTTTTCAATCAGTTCATAAGCATCTATCTAATAATTAAAAAGCACTCATTCATAAATCACTTGGTCACGCTAGTAGAACAAGGGAAGTAACTCTAATTTCAACGTTTTGGAAGCTGCGTTGCAGGGTTGATTCGGATTGCTGCATAACAATATCTTTCACACTTTAACGGTAGTTATTTGTGAGGTGGGGTTGTTTCTTTGGTTTATGACAATAAGTACCTATTAATGTATCTAATACCGTATGATCAGCCCTCAAGAACTGCCAAAATGTTAGTGTTATCGAAAAGGCGCGTCGGTAGGCCACACGCTGATTGACAGTGACACACCAGCTACATGCTGATGCTGTTAGTCAATAGCGCACTGAATTTTTGAATGATTTTTAAAACAAATCTACATTTATCTTGACTTTGTTAAAACTATAAATGCACTGTACCATATCAGATGATTTCGTGTTTTAGAATATTCATTCATTCAAGCGGAAATACGCGGGTTACGCTTTTTATGATTCGTCAACAGTTTTAGGATTCGCATGGAAAGAGTGGAATTTTGCGAAAGTAGTTCTTGTTTTTGACCGTTGACCTGTTTTGCATATTTATCAGATTTGGATACCAAGTTTATCAGATTGCTTTATTGCATCGATAACACCCTCAATTATATGATAAACTGGCTTATCTTACTTTCACAGTTGGTGAAACTCATCAGCTCTTATGTATGTATAAATGTGCCTTTTTTGAAAACATAAATATAAACACCTAGCTGATGTCCATGGTGAGAAAGTGACATTTTCACTCGTGATGATGTGACCTTCTCACTACGCTCGATGGGATAAAAATGATATTCGGCAAAAACAACGAAGAAGCCTCAATTCACAGATGTATGTACAGATGTAATTGAAATATTAGATGTTTTAGCATGTATAGTTTCAATTAACAGTAAACACATTGGTAAGATGATTTCCCCTTACAATTTGTTCCATGAAACTACCTTAATAGAGTACTATTGCAATCATTCTTTTTATTCCATTATTTTTTAGTTTTCAAAATAAAATCTAAGACAAACATGTATTTATAGATAAAGTTGAGAAGGGGAGTTTTGCTGGGGTTGTGAAGAGCCCATGTGCACTAATGATGGTTTGCTTAAATGAAGCACACTCTTAGCTTGTATGTCCTCTTTGTAGCCATTGTGCAACTTTATTTGATCACTTTATTACATAAAACAATTTCCCGATATTCTACTCTATGTAATAAAACATTCAAATTCTACAGAACAGATGACTCCCTTGTATAAATAGTTTGATGATATCTTGTCATGTGTCTTAACAATTAGACGTTAATGTGTGTGTTAATTTTAAAGAGCATCTACGAGACACATCGCTTACAAGATGGAGCTATTTGGCGGCTATAGTATGTATTTTTTTGGGTTGTTTTCATTCTGTCAAGTTTGTTCCATTCAGATCGATATGCTTAGTATATTTGTCTTGAGGTGATGCAGGTGAAATACAAGGTCACACAACTTGTTAAGACACGTTGTCATGAATGAACCTAAATTCGACCAAAACATTAATATATAGGTAGGCACAAAGGTAACTAACCTCTTTCTAGGCATGTAGTTGAAATATATATCGTCAGCCATTTACATGTATAGGGCAGGTGAATTTTGCACTGGTTGTTAGATTTACGACTTTCACACTGGTGCAAAGTTACAGTCAATGAATAATAAAATAATAAAACTACTAAGTCTGTACAGCTGGATAGACATGTACTTCTGACCTAATGAAGGAGATAAATAAAACTATTTCCTACCATAGCATTGGGATTTAGGTATCTGCCATTTGCTGAGTGATGATTGTATTTGATCAAATCTGTCTTATTAGGGTTGAAGCTCTGTCCATTTACTCATCATTTCACTAGCAGGTGTCATGTAGTAATATTTGCCATAGACAATGGACATATGCCCTGAACAGAAATTGCAAATCAGATAACTTTAGTGTGTGTTTTGTGTGTGATATAGTCATCATGAACGATAAATGACAATCATTTAGTGTACCAAATTATCCTCACGGTTGTATGATTTTAAGAATTGAAGATCATATTTTATGTAGAATGTTGATTTTCTATTTCATGTCCGTTTTACTGACGGTGGCAATATAATTCATGATTTTAATGACTAAAATAAAATATTAACTCTCCTTAAAAGCGACAGAAAGCAATGAAGTTGTTTTGTGATACACACTTTCAATTCTGAAAATCAAAAACCATATGAAAACTGAATATTTTCTACCAACAATTCAATTCATGTTACAGTTCATGTTATAAAAACTCAAATGTATATATAGAGATCAAACGACAGAATTTCTTCCAAAATTACATTATCAAATTTAGATTTATTCAAAATCCATTCATTATCAATCGTTGCTGAGTCAGATTATTGTTGGTACCAATCAAGATGTCTGTAATGGATTGCGAAGGCGTATCATGCAACATTAATTATAGCTCATATTTCACAAAAAGGAACACAGGGGGATATCTTTAACTCCCAAAAGAGATTGATTTCTATTAGTTTATGAATATACATGACGGGAGTCAAGATTGCCTTGTTCTGCTTGATTAGATACTTTTTGGCCTAATGTGAGTTTTGATTGCATGGTTGCAGGCTTTTAGCTCCGGAATGAATGTTTCAGTCAATCATAATGAATCCTTATTGAACAGGAGGCATTCCGTTATAGAGTGTTAGGATTCGTCAATATGTTACTGGAACTGAAAAACAGTTGAATTTCGTTATTTATAGTTCTATCAATAAATAATGCCAATTGTAAATTTACAATTACAAATCGAACATATGTCATTACATATTCATTTCTAAACATTTAAGATTATTCAAATATTTTAAATTATCACTTGGTGGCGCTGCTCTGTGGCGACACGCACGGTTCTTATGCTCTTCCTTCGGGATAATAAAGCATTATCTTATCTCTTATCTTAACTGTCAAGCACTATTTTCAGATAACTAATTAGAACAATATAGGTCTCAGTAAGAAACATTCTTCGCCAAATATAGTTCTGATAATGATATGGGAAACACATTCAGACATAATCAAGTTATTGTTCAGAAATATGATATATCTTTGTGAACTTTATCAAAACCACCTCTATATTTTGATGTTTTGCTAAAGTGGATTTTGTTGATTAGAATGAGTGTAGTTAAGATAGAGAGAACTATTTATTGAGAATTAGTTCTGAACATTGATTAAACGTTAGCTGTTGTATTACATCGAACAGGTGTGTAGTGATTTTTTACGGCAACAAGAGTTACCAAGTCATTCAATTACAACCTAGAAGGCAGAGAGGTTTAATCCAAGAAAAACATTCCGATAGCCAGTAATGAGTCTATATTATCGTGTGTAAACTACGTGCATTTCCGTTGCTCTCAACATGGCCCATGAGCTTGCAGAACCAAGCTTAAAGTTTCAAGACTCCTCGTACCTCAAATGTTCTCAGTAAATTATCTAAGTGTGTTTTCCTGATTCTGGTTGATTGATTTGAAAACGTTTTAAATGAGCAACTGTTCGGCATTACGCGTATATTCAATTTGGTACTTAGAGGATACTAAAGAACCTTCCATTTCAAACCATGTTTATTTAACGAATTAAATATTTTGTATTAAACGAGAGAAAGAGGGTTTGATAAGAAATTATTTATGTGTTTTATGAAAAAAAGGTCTTCTTTGGAAGGATGTTTAATATTTTGATTAGTACATGTACTTGCGAAAATTAATTAATCGAAATCGTCGACAGTGTGCTGAGCTAAATTGTCACCTTTGAGACGAGATTACCACAATTGTGATGTGACAACTGCAAATTATTGTATATTCTTTGATCAGTATTACACTAGTTCAATATCTATAGTATCTTCTACGGATGAGTAGCGTAATATATATTTGCCCTTTGGAGACACCAACAGGAACAGTAGCGAAGTGCTCCCCACTCCACACACAGTAGCAGAAGAGTCCTTGCCACTATATATTTAGAGAGAGGCAATACATAATCATCAGTCTTTCTGAAAACTTAAATTATTTATGTGTAATTGAACAATGCAATTACACACACAAACTAAACAAAGATATTGCAAAAAGCTGTAAGTAAACGCATGATCTCAATTATTGTTGATTGATTGTGTTTCAGTTAGTATATACATAAGTTTTTTTAAATCTGGTTATCTTAATAAAACGTAAATCAGTTTTAATTAATGTAATTTTATGATCCTGAAATATATATTTAACGGTTGGGTTACAGCATAGTGATATCATTAAGTATTATATATTATTAAACAAACACAACCTCATGGGACAAGTTAAAACAATGCCCAAGACAACTGACAGAAGTTTAGCTTCAAACATTTATTTTCAATAGAACTTATTAAATATATACATAGCACATGAAGACTTTAACATTTGTTTATTTTGTAAACGTAGGGTATAGTAGTGTTCATGTAGGGTAGTGTCATGCTATGAACGCACAGACCAATTGTTAATCATTCGTATTCAACATTATTAATTAACTATCAATGTTATGGCACGTATACGGCATTTACGGCCTAGACCATATGATTCGACAACTAGGCCAATACGGGGGAACTGGGCCAATACGGCAAAAACTTGGCCAATACGAGACAAACTGGGCCAATATGAGTCTGAGCATGCGCAGTTGCACATTTGGTGGAAGCCCGAAGCTGTCGCTTCACAACTTTGACCCGTGCTATTTGTTCACCAATCTTGTTTATAATTATTATTTCAATATAAATGAGATGTCTAGTGTTGTGCAAATAGAATGAAAAGAAGTTAATTAATAAAATTGTCATTAATTAAGTATTTCCGTATTGGCCGAGTTACAGGTCCTCGGTCCGTTGTATTCGCCCTCGACTTTGTCTCGGGCCAATACAACGGACCTCGGACCTGTAACTGGGCCAATACTGAAATACTTAATTAATAACATTATAGTAATGCATGTGAATAATTGGGTCATTCTGCCCCATAGAAGGAACGTGGATATAGATACACAATTTAATATTTCCTTTTCTGTTAGCTAATAAAAATAAATAACTCGGGCTTATGATAAATTAATTTACGAATCATGAAGTTAAGGACGCGGCATTTCCAAGTATAAAGACTTAATCCAATTACCATTAGCACTTCTTGTATGAAATATTATCTTTTGATAAAAATTTGTTCACAATACACCACAATACACAACCTCCCTGAATGGTGTAATTTTATCATGCTACAAATAGGATGTGCGTCAATTAATTTGACACTAATTAACAATATGAAATTCAGTTGCAGAGTCGTGCCAGCTGGAACCGGAGAGAAACTGTAAAATGTTCCGAACACGGTCCACTGATGCCAAAATTATTATTAGAGTTGACACGTCCAATGTTACAAAGGCTCACAAGACCAACGGGGCTGAACAATCCATACATCCTTTCACTTAGAGAGTTTTGTTTGTCTTGAGAGTCATCCAAGCCCTTTTAAAGTCTGTTCATCAAATCTATTTGTAAACAATCCTCACTAAACATAGACACCAATAGGTTTGTGTACTCTATAAGATTGAATAAGATTGTGTAGTATATTTTGAGAACATGTGGTGGCATTGAATTAGTCCAGATTTTATTTTCTTCTCTGATACACACAAAACAAATTACAAACATATATTTTATACAAGCGGCTTATAAACATAAACGTATATGTGTATGGTATAAATGAATACACTGTTGGCCAAAAGAAATGCTTACCTGATATCTTATCAGATTTCGTAAAAACTATAATGAATAGGTCAGCCATATTATATCATTATGAAGTAGCACCATTTCTGCATAATATATTTAAATTTCAGAAGTTGTCATGTCACTAACGAATGTCACTGTCGAATTGAGACAACAGAATTGTTCAGTTTGCGATCAGTGCTTGATCAGAAAAAAACAATTGAAGCAGATTTTCATTCAACCACGAGCAACAATACAGGCACGCATTTGCATTAAAGTGATGAGGACGCTACAGATGTACTTCGTTAGGAGCGCAAGTGAATCAACCGGAAATAGAGGTCTTCATTGGGCGTGGTTTTCATGAACGTTATTGACTCGAATCAGAGTTTTTTTCACGATTTCAATGGACTTTCATATTAATTATTGTTTCAGCATTACGATGGGACCACCATTTATTATATTTCCGAAATTATTTCAGCTGTCATTTCAACGAAAATCAAGTAGGCGTTTATTTTGGCCGACAGTGTAGTTTAATTATAAATACACTGATGTTTGCAAAAAGAAACTCACCCTTTCTCTGGTCTAAATAAATAACAATATGTTTCAATTGCTCTCTTACTTTAAGTGGAAATATACATGTAACATTTAACACAATTTTTATATTTCAACTTATAGTTATTGAATGTTTTTGTTAGAACATATAATTAAAAGTACAGGTGAATATGTATTGAAGATCAAGTAACGATAACCAATGGAAGGATAATAATTACTTACAAAAAGTGTCTGCTGACATTTCAATTAGGAATTCATGAGAAAAAAAATCGGGCCCAGATTTTAAACGTTATCTTAATGCTAACATATTATTACGCGAATAGCACTTGCGACTTTACTAGCACTGAGATAGATTCGCCAATCTTCACCCTGTACTTTAGAGTTCATAATCAATTCCTACTTAAAATCTATAAACATTAAAATTTATGATATACAATGTAATCTTATTTTGCTTTAGGTTAAGATTTTAGGTCCTAATGTCAGATACAAAGTTGACCAAACTGCAACCAATTAATAATTCACTCTTCATTAAGAAATGCTCACTTATTAGCTTAGCCAGCTTTAGTCAAATTAATTACGAGCAGTAGTTTCATTATTATCCTACATCCTGTTCCAGTGTGTCCACGAAAGACGAATAGCACTCTACTTAACCATATGTGTTACTTTTACTTTCAAAAGCAAACATTCTACCGGAATGCTGAAAGTTAAAATCGATTTGTCTATTATTGTTTCTTTGAAAGTTGAGAATTATTTGAATTTAGTTTACGATGTTTAAAACGCACAAGATGTACATGCAAATTGAGATATAACCTGACATTAAAGTGATAGTGGAGGCATAGTTAATGTATAAACTGTCATCCTTAAATCAATATATTTATATGTATATGTTATCCAACGCTTTTATGATTCCTCATTATACATACATGGTTTGGTTGAGCTAGAAAATAAATACTACTTTACAAAGAAAGGATGTCACTATTTATTTCCTCAATACTCGTGTATTCCTTTGTGACAATGAACTAGTTACCGCCCCAGGGAAAAGTAAGAGCTAGTGATTTGTATTTCACCTGGAATCTATCCACTTTGGTCGAATGAATAAATAAATTAATCGATTGAGCAGCCTACTTGGAGCGGGTGAAAATAATCATCGTCTTTTAATTTTCCTATTTTTTCTTCAGGCAGAATCATTTCTGGCAGCCTGAGTTAACGAAGAAAATTGAACACAC